>CM019065.1:160818961-161513556 GCA_009667805.1 Leptobrachium leishanense
GCCTGAAAAGAACTTATTCTCATGGGGAACGGTCTGATGGATGTGAAGACGTAACCAACCCACCATCACCTTACAGCCGAGGGTAAGTATTTAGGTCCTCTTACCACACCTGCTACAAGGCCCACATTTTCACACGACACATCGCTGGATAGTATAGTGTCTGATCTCTCCAATGACACTACAGTTTTGTGCACAATTCTTGAAGTAGAACTACAATTAACCCTGCATTTAAAGTACCGTATTTTTCGCTCCATAACACGCACCTGACCATAAGACGCACCTAGTTTTTAGAGGAGGAAAACAGGAAAATAAATATTCTGAAATCAAATAGTGTAATAATGGATATTGCCTCAGCTCCTCTCATGGATATACTGCCCCAGCTCATGGATACTGTCCCCCAGCTCATGGATACTGTCCCCCAGCACATGGATAATGCCCCAGCTCATGGATATGCCCCAGCACATGGATTTGCCCCAGCACATGGATTTGCCCCCCAACTTATGGATATGCCCCAGCACATGGATAATGCCCCAGCTCATGGATATTGCCCCAGCACATGGATATGCCCCAGCACATGGATATGCCCCAGCTCATGGATTTGCCCCAGCTCACACATGGATATGCCCCAGCTCACTCATGGATATGCCCCAGCTCACTCATGGATATGCCCCAGCAGCTCATGGATATGCCTCAGCTCACCCGCCGCGTTAGGCTCCCTCTGAGCGTGCGTCCAGCGGCAGGAAGCTTGGGCACTCGCCTGGGGGAGCCACGTGACCGTGATCTCGCGAGATCGCGGTCACGTGGCTCCCCCAGGCGAGTGCCCAAGCTCCTTGCCGCCGGACGCAAGCTCAGAGGGAGCGTAACGCGGCGACGGCGGCAGGTGAGCTGAGGCATATCATGGGGCATTCGCTCCATAAGACGCCCCCACTTTTCCCCCCACTTTTTGGGGGGAGAGAAGTGCGTCTTATGGAGCGAAAAATACGGTATCTGGTTTTGTAGTTTCTATACATAGAAACAGACTGAGACCTGGGACGTAAGGCCGGGTGAGATGTAGTCGAGAGGTTTTTATGCAATAGTGCATATTTCACAATGCTTTCTATTGTGCCGCCACATTTGTGAATTGGCAATATTATGTTGTATTGCCTAATCAATCAGCAATTAATTTATTATTTAATCAACAGGACACGAGACTGACTGATGAAAGTAAAGGGGAAAACTTTTATTAAACAGTTAATGAACACAATATACGTATATATATATATATATATATTACACATACACAAATAAATGGTAGGCAAATACATCAAAACCCCGAGGACATTCTTGAAACCAGATTATCACAGAAACCTTAACCAACACACGTATAAATCTATCAATTCATCAATCAATGCAAATGACTCAATCAATTAACGCATCAACCTGAAACATCACAGTATTCACACATCTGACAATCAAGAATGTTACACATACTGTATTAGGGAACATCGCCGTAGTTCCCTAATCACAATTAATTAAACCATTAAGCTTCAAATCTAAATGCTGAATCTGGCTGAGAGTAATGAGACACACATGACATTAAAGCATTGTCTGAAAATAACCTTGATATAAATAGTCCATTAGTTGTGATAGTCAATTAACCCTTTAAGGCTAGGGTCAGACGAACGCATTTTCACGTTGTCTGTGAAAAAGTGTGTTCGAACGAATGGACGCATTTTTTCACGGAATACGCGATAGCGGTCATACGATGCGCATTTGCGTTCCTGATTTTGTACGGATCATCAATAAAACACTTTTTGTGTCTGGATGTTATGTTGGCCGGACATTAGCAGTGTCTGACATCTCCAATTCACGCACACACGCCTCTAGCGGACGCAGCGCACTCTGTACAACCGTACTAGCGGTTTTACGTTCTCGACAAAATGCGTTCGTTTGCCACTTGCGTTGCGCAGCCGGACTTTTGTGCGGCCGTACTTCGTATATTTGCCGTCATTGCCCGGCATTTGCTGCTACTACGGCCGTGATTAAGTGCGCCTGCACGCGCGTTCGCACTGCCTCAGTCTGACCCTAGCCTTAAGCTGCAGATGTAAATGTTGCCTCTGGCTGAGAGTGATGAGACACACACGAACGACATTAAAGCATGACAAATGACAACAAAAGAACCCTGCTACAAATTGGTTAGTAGATATAACACAAGTCACTAGTATTATTAGGAATCAATAAACACGTGTAACTAACTGATAGCAATTTAGTAAATTAATTATTAGTACTGGATAATATAGAAAAACTAGATGGTTAGAGAGATTAGACATTAATACAAAAAGCTACATCATTTATACGTTACCAAGGAGAGCTTTATCATTCTGCATATAAGGCTGGTTTGAGATCGCATTGACATGAGAGCTCGGGCAAACTCTGAAGCTTCCTTCTCTCCCCTTTTTCCTGCTACTTCTCTAAACATCCCTGGACTTTTTATACAATCCAAATACACAGTAGAATTCATACTTCACCAGCTGAGACACTCCTGATCCTGTTCTCAGCCTGTCAATCAAGGTTAATTAATCAAACAGAATTCTCTTGCATATTTGTTTTTGTATCTGTCCTTCTAGATATATTACCTATTAGATATTACCCACTCATAGAATTGGGAAATTGAGAATAGTCTTGGGCTCGGATAAGCACACCCAGTCTGGCTTCCTTCCATTGTTAGCTAAACATAGTGCTATGGCATCCTGGAATCCGTTTCTTCTCACAGACCCTAAACTAATTTAACCCTTCCCATGAGAATCAAACAGTCAGTAAAATCTGATCAATTATTTCTATATATTGGGCTTATAAAATGCATTGTAAATGTATTGCATTTCTGCATTAAACAGTATTAGGCTAGGGTCAGACTGAGGCAGTGCGAACGCGCGTTCTGGCGCACATAATCACGGCCGCACTAGCAGCAGATGACGGGCAATGACAGCCAATATACGAAGTACGGTCGCACAAAAGTCCGGCCGCGCAACGCAAGTGGAAAATGAACGCATTTTTTCGAGAACGTTAAACGCTGGTACTGACGTACAGAGTGCGCTGCGGCCGCATAGCAGCGTGTGTGCGTGATTAGGAGATGTCAGACGCTGCTAGTGTGCGGCCAACATAACGTTCAAACAGCCGGATTTCCCTAGACTTCTTTTCACCCCATCGTCATGAAATACGTCCAGAATTGCGCATCGTCTGACCACTTAAGCGTATTCCGTGAAAAAATGCGTGCGCACGCATCGACGTACATTTTGACGGTGGCCGCAGAAAATGCGCTCATCTGTCCCTAGCCTTACACTATAGGGTTATTCAGAGAGAGCCGATCTGGCCCCAAAATGGCACCGAACAGTGAATTTTCCCATACGGTGCCATTTCGTGGCCATTTGGCTATTCAGAGAGCAGGCAGTTTTCCAAATTTTGGTGAATTGCCAGCTAAATACGGTGCCTGTACAGCGGCAGTGAAAGTCCCATAGAGAAGTAATGGTTAACCTAAACACCGAACAGCAGTGAAATGTCAGAGAAATGCTGATGTTCGGTGGTTTCAATTGGCAGGTTTATTCAGGCGAATCCCATAGGTTTCAATGTCAAAAATATTCCCATTTTTATCCAATATCTAATAAACTGTTTAAAGGTTTATTAGATATTTAAACGGTTTATTAGATATTGGATAAAAACGGGAATATTTTTAACATTGAAACCTATGGGATTCGCCTGAATAAACCTGCCAAATGAAACCACAGAACATCAGCATTTCTCTAACATTTCGCTGCTGTTCAGTGAGGGGTTATTCAAAGACTGCCGAATTGCACCGAACAGCAAATTTCGCTGTATGGTGCAATATCATGACAATTCGGCTATTCAGAAAGCTGGCAATTCGACCAAATATTGGCGAATTGCCAACAAAATACAGTGCAATTCAGCTACCGGCAGTGTAATTACCCATAGAGACGTAATGGTTAATCTATTCAGAGAATGCCGAACCGTACTGAAAAGTTGGCGAAATGCCCTGCTTTTCAGTGATGTAGTTCGACAGGTTTAAACAGGCAAATCCCATAGGTTTCAATGTAAAAAAATATTATTTTTATTTGCAGCAAAAGTATTTTCATTATTTTATTTTTTTAGAATTTTTTTAGACATTTTTCTGGGTTTTTTTTCAGCAAAAGGATTCTGACTTTTTTTAAATGGCTTGTTTTTATTCTGTATCAGACCTTTTTATTGTTATTCATAGGGCCATATATATTTTATTCATGCACTATTTTTGTTTAAAAAGCCTTTTAAATTTCTTTTCTTTTACCCCTGTTCGGTGGCTGGACGGCGTTTAATCACTAACCTCCGAATTGGTCCCAAATTGCACGAGACGGTGAATTTTACCATTTGATGCAATTTTGGGCTAATACATCTAATCACTACGCTGTCAATTTGTCAAATACAGAAGAATTGTCAGCAAAATATGATGTAATTCACAATTTTATTTTCTAAAAAAACTCTTTGAAATTTTTATATTTTATTTTTCCTTTTTTAAAAAAACTTTTTCGTTTTGTAGAAAAGCTTTTTATTATTTTTTTAAAGGCCCTTTTTATTTATTTCCACACATTTTATTGATTTATACTCCTATTAGGAGAATAGAAGTCTTTCACCCCCCTCAATGGGAAGTTATCAGAGGTTATCGATGATCTTGGGCGATTTTTGCCAACGTCCAATAACTGCTTTTGTAATCGTTTGGTGAAATGGAACCAAAGTGTGCCGAAGTGAATTTCGCTGAAATTTCGGTGCTTTATGAATAGATCCTCAATTTTTCCACGTTCTTTTTCCACAGTGCTGTGAATGTTTAATGCAATGAAAGATTAGAATTGTTTCTGTGGTGTTAGCTTAAGCACATTGTGTTTGTCTATACTTGTGACTTTGATGATGTGATAACGTGCTATGCCCAATTTATGCAGAAAATCAACCAAAGGGGTCACATACAGGGTTATCCAAAGAGATTCGAAAAGTCACCGCACGTTCGGTGACTTTTCGTTCTCTTCAATTCGGTTCCTTTTGCCGATTGCATTTCGGTGACCCTGCGGTGTATTCAGCAAACAGCACAGGGTCCCCGAATTGCAGGGAAAAGCTGCCGTAAACCTGAGGAACACTAACCGAATGCATGCTGAAAACAAGCAAAAACATCTGGATTAACCTTCGAAGAGGAGCCGAACAGGAGCCGAAAAGGAGCCGAATCACACAGAGCCGAAGCAGCTGTGACGTAGAGGAGGCAGTGAATAAATTAGAAAAACCATTTGTATGAATCTGGGAAAAAGAAACGCTGTTTGCAAAGAAACTACTGAGCGAAAATGTCTGAAATTTTCACAGGAGGTCCAGGGAATGATAATAAAGAGGGCTGTTACAAAAAAAATAAGCAAACTGAAAAAAAAAAATAAAAAAAATCGGACTTTTAATTTTTTTTAAAAAAATTCAGAAAAATGCTTAAAGTATCCTAAAAAATCTATAAATAAAGAGACTTTTTGCTGCAGAATTTTATAATGAACGGTTTATTAGATATTGAATTAAAACGGGAATATTTTTAACATTGAAGCCTATGGGATTCTCCTGAATAAACTTGCCGAATTAAACCACCGAATGGCAGGGCATTAGGGGAACCTTTCACTGCTGGTTTGTGTTCTCTGAATAGCCGAAGCAGTGCTTTTTGATGGGGATTTCACTGCCCTCGAACAGGGACCGAACAGGCACCGTATGTGCAGGCAATTCGACAGGATTTGGCGAATTGCCTGCTCTCTGGATAGCCGAATGGCCAGGAAAGGTAACCGAACGCTGATTTTCAGCGTTCGGTTACCTTTCTCAAGCAATTCGAATCTCTTTGGATAACCCTGATACTTTTTCTTGCCACTGAAGAGTATTAGTAGCATTTGCTTCCTCTTTTTCTATTGTCTCTAGGGAGACCAGATGGAACATAATGAATAGTGGGGAGAAGAAAAGTGTAAAGTATAATAACATATACCAGGACACTCAGTCGGCATAAAATATTTTGGGCCCGATTCTAACCAAGGCGCAAACCCAGAGACGGTATGGGAAAAAACCTGCGTGAGCAGATTTCCCTTACCCTTTCCCTGTTATCAATGCTATTCCGACCCAGCTGCGCTATATGCGTCTGGGCTCGGAATAATTCTCAGCCAGAAGTTGAAAGTTACAGTGGTGCAAAACACCGCCGTATCATTTCCTGGAGTCCGTAGGACTCCATGGAGACCTTTGCATCCCTGTGCGAGCTCTAACGTGCAGGGGCCACTTAAGACAATGCAGAGGATCATGGGATCTATTTGTTCCCATTCTCACGCTGTTCAAGGTCAGAGGAAGCGGTGGATCGCCACCCTCTGCACCGCGGGATCACAGAAGAGTATGGGATTTTTTGGGACATCTAAATTTAGGTATTAAGTGATTTGGCAAAACCAAAATCACTTAACACCAGGGTTTAGAAGTCGGTATTCATTTATTGAATACCATATGGATTAGAGGAGGACAAGCTTGGTTGGAATAGCTAGTTCTCCTCTAGGGAAGGTCAAATGCATGTCTCCAATACAAAGTATAGGAGACATGCATTTACAGTAAGCTCACGCAACAACCGAAGCACAAGCAGGGCTTTTGTGTTGCTTGTAATAGTTCGGGACGATTTTAAGCTAACGTCTGGAGTGATTTTCAACGCTTTCAGACGTTCGCTTATCATCCCGTTTGGAATTGGGCCCCCTGCCTTTAGGCTTTATGAGGATCAGTCCCAAAAAATATCTGTATGCAAAGGTCAGCCACTGTTTGTTCAACCAGGATTTGACTTGGCTCATGTCATCCAATGGTAAGCTGTTGTCTGTAGATATATTTTTTTTGCAGAGTAATAAAATGATGCTTGGAGCGTTTTACGATTGCGGGAGCAAGCAAAACAAATTATGTCTAGAAGCATGACTAAATGTTTGTTCATGATGATTCCCAAATCCACAAACATGCGGCATGGTAAAGTCCACCAATGTTTGTGATCTAGATTTCTCTCAGTAGTTGAACATACAATATGATTGTTTTGCTTGGCTAAGTGAGAATAATTGCAACAAAGTAGTATACAGGATATCTGCAGGATTGTGATCATCAGTGCAAATTACATTATTATTCATTACTACTTGAATAAAATGCCTCAGCCAGATCCATGTGGACCACATTTAAAGGAAGGCCAGTAACTCTTTAGGTGGAGAGATGCGTGGCCTATACAGAAATAAGCAGTGATAGAGACACTGCAGGAGTGCAAAAAAACCCCACAGTTGAGTCATGAATCATCATAACTGAGTCATTAGCTATCAACTTCTCCATAATACATCACTGTTTTTCCTGTTTCATCGTTGCTTGTTTTCCTGTTGTGCAACCTTTTATCTACTTGTACATATAGAGGCAGTAGGTAAAGTTGTTTAAGATTGTGACAAAAGATTTTATCTGTTCAATTAATTTCCCATGGAACAAATCCTACATGCTGTGACGAGAGTCACTTTGAATTGGGGTACATGGACCTAGAGATGCATTTAGGAGGTGCAGGCCTGATGTTCTATATTATTTCCCTGCCCTCTCCTATGTTGAAGTCACCCTGTACCTACAATTCTAGGTGTAGGGTGTTTGTGATGTCTGTGTCATGTAGGAATACTGCTATTGTTGATATTGTTACTGTCTATGCTTATGTGTTACTATCTGCTAATATGATTACTGTGTGGGTCACTGTAGCGCTTTCCAACTCCCCCTTTCTAGAATATGTTTACATCTGTGACAGATTATTGTATATGCTTTGTTGGTATGTTGCGCAATGCATCTGGGTTTCCAGCGTTCTGTCCCAGACACCAAGATGCCAGGGGAGGGATTCCTGATTAAGTGCAGCAAGACGCCAGAGGAGGGACTGACTGACTGTTCTAACCTCAAGATCTATGTACTTCCTCATTTCTGGGGAATGCGATCACCACACTTTCCTTGTCCTTAACCCTTTCACTGCTGAGTCATTTCACCCCTGTGAGCTGAGCTGGAACAAAATAAATCAAAGTTTTAAAAAAATTATTTTATGTTTGTGTGTTTTTTTTCCCATGACATTTTACATGGTCATGTTTGGTATCATTAGAAAGGCCAGTCTCCGACATGTCCATTGACACCTAACATAGCTTTGTGGGGTGTAATGAATGGAAATACAGGGGTTCAAAGTACCCCCGCTCTCCTTGAAGCTGTGAAGCGGGTTGTGTGATTGTGGGATGTGAGGTATGGGATGGAGTAATGTGTAATAATGCTTTGTGCCATCATTTCCACATTTGTTCCCGGCATGGGAAATTAGAAGGTGAGTTAGTGCAGTGGCATCGTTTGCTTTACAAGTAAAAGCTCATAATGTCACCGCCTTAGAACACAGAAGAAAAAAAAAGCGTACATTTTACATTATTTTTGTTTTCTACTTTTGGACATCATATGGTCATGTTTGGTATTGTTGGAAAGACCAGACTCTGACCTTTCCAATGACACCTCACTTGACCTTGTGTGGTGTAATAATCAGAGGCGCAGGATTCCAAAGTGACATGTGCTTCCCTTGAAGCAGTGCGGCTGTTTAGGTTTTTTATGAACCAATGCATAATAACACATTATGCTATCACCTTCAATCTTGCTGTAATTGTGGGAAATGAGAAAGTGCATTAGTGCAGCATCACTGTTCATGTCATAATTGAAAAGTGAACAATAGTGCTGCATTAGAAGAAAAAAATGTATATTTTTATTTATTTATATTTCAGGAGAAACGGGGTCCGAAAGACCCCTGTATCTCCACCATAGGGACTTCTCTGCCTGGAGCAAGATGGGTGTGGGGGGGGGGGTTGGAGTCGCTTTCTAACATCAGTGGGCAGGGGGATGTCCCAGGGGAAGGGCTGACATCCAAGATGTCAGCCCGCATCGGGAGAACACTAGACATGTGCATGGCAAAAATTTTTTTGGTTTAGAATCATCTCGTTCCTTAATTTTTGTTTCGTTCCATTTTTTCTTTTCATTTTGGTTTGTACGATATGTTACCGTGATTCGTATTTTCGGATTGATTCGTTGGTTCGGACGACTGGTAATTCTTATTTCGGGTTGAGTCATTATGTTGTTTTTATTGGTACTTTGTTTTTCGGTTCAACTTTTATTTTGATTTTATTAGTTATTTCGTATTACGTTTTTATTTCCTATTTTGTTTTTATTAGTTATTTCAGAATGTGAAACGGATGAATTTTACTTAGATCAAGGTGTAAAAATAAAAAAGAAGATGCCTAAAAGGCCCTCCTTGGAGACACCTGTGACCGCATCTGACCCATCTACGGGGGGCTCGGAGGATGACATTCTGATGCGGGGGACCTGACCCAAAGATCTGCCTGCCAGCCCGTCATCGGGGACCTGAGCCAGCCGTTTCAGGGCCCCTCTTTGGAACTGGAGATCTCGATAATTCCTGGGATGCCTTCTCCCCACCATGCCCCGGATCCTGTTGCTATTTCTGATCACTCTCGCCCCACTAATATGGGGGATTACAGGAAATTCATCGCTGAAATTAGAACCCTTTGGTCTACCGCTCTGTCAGAGGTCTGCGCTGAGGTGGAGGTGGTTCGCTCCCAGGTCGTGGCGGCACAAGCCCAATCCGCGGATCTAGCGGAGGAACAAGTGGTCCTGTCGTCCCAGGTGAGCGCCCTCCGATCTCAGGTGCATCTGTTAACCCGCTCTGTGGAGGCTCTGGAGAATCGTCACCGCTGACGCAATGTCCGCATGCGCGAGGTCCCGGAATCGGTACCCGCAACAGACTTGCTCAAATTCGCGAACCGTGTGGCGGACCCTGTCTTAGTTTCCCCACCTGATTCCCCGGACCTCTTTGGTGTGGTTTACCGGATCCAAAAAGCCGCGGCAGCGCCAGCAGACACCCCACGTTATGTGATCGAGGTTGCAGGTGATGCGGCCGCCAAGTCGCGACTTCTGGCAGCTCCGGGAGCGCGTGTGCCGGTCAGGATTGAAGGAATGCAGCTGCAGCTCTATCAGGACCTACCCTTTGTGACCCTGATGGCGAGACAACGCTTTCGGGAGGTGACTGCCTTCTTCAGACGCATAAAGGTCCGTTACCGGTGGGGCTTGGCTGGCTCTCTCGGTGACGCATGGGAATGTTTCCTCCATAATCTTGGAACCAGCGGAAGCTTGGGCAATACTTTCCGGCATGGAACTTGCCCGGTACCAAGTGCCTCTTAATCCGGGCTGAGCACTTTTACGTGAAGACTCCGCTATTCCGTTTCATTTCTACCGGCTCGACGCGTGCTTAATCCCCCCCACACCAGACTCTGCGACTTTGGACCCCTCTCCTGTTTATGCCCTAGATGTTTGATCCATGAGACCCCTCGGATGGTCTTCCCTTTTCTCCTTATTCACTTCCCCCTTTACCTAGCAGACAACGCTTTTTGTGAACACTAGCTTGTTTTTACTTGTTTGCCAACTGACGACATATTTCCAATGCCTGCCGATATTTTCTTTGTGGAGAATTATTATTCTCCTTGAGGTCTCCCTTATTTTTTTTATTTTTTTTAGAGAACCCTGATGACTTTGCTGCAGATGACCCCCGGCTGGGGGTTCTCTAGATTTTTGTGCTACCCTTCCCCCCTCACCTTTTGTTTTTTATTATTTTTCTCTGAGATCCCCTATTTGGAGATGCTTCTTGTTTCTCTTACATTGTTACGTTGTACCTAAGCGGACAGTTTTGGTTGGACCTATGTGGCCCCTTTTTATTATCAGGGCTATTCAAAGAGATCCGAATGGCTGGAGAAAGGTAGCCAAAAGCTGAAAATCAGTGTTCGGTTACCTTTCTTGGCCATTCGGCTATCCAGAGAGCAGGCAATACGCCAAATCCTGGCGAATTGCCTGCACATACGGTGCCTGGTCGGTGCCTGTTCGAGGGCAGTGAAATCCCCATAAAAAAGCAATGCTTCGTCTATTCAGAGAACAAAAACCAGCAGTGAAACGTTCCCGGAATGCCCTGCCATTCGGTAGTTTCATTCGACAGGTTTATTCAGGAGAATCCCATAGGCTTCAATGTTAAAAATATTCCCATTTTAATTCAATATCTAATAAACCGTTCATTATAAAATTCTGCAGTAAAGATTTTTTTTGGATATTTTAAGCATTTTTCTGGATTTTTATATTTTTTAAACATAGTCCGATTTTTTTTTTTTAAGTTTACTTATTTTTTCTGTAACAGCCCTTTTTATTATCATTCCCTGGACCTCATATGTAAATTTCAGACATTTTCGCTCAGTAGTTTCTTTGCAAACAGCGTTTCACTTTTCAAACATTCAAGCAAACTGTTTTCCTAATTTATTCACTTCACTCGTCTGCGGTGTCGGCTTTTTCCGGTGGCTGCGCTGCGTATGATCGGGTCCTGCTCGGGTTTTTCCGACGTCTTCGGCGGGTTAATCAAGATGTTTTTGCGGGTTTCGGCGTGCATTCGCCGGGTTTTTGTGGTGACTTTTTGTCGGGTTTGCGGCAGCTTTTCCCTGCTCTTCGACGGCATTGTGGTGCTTGCTGAATACACCGCAGGGTCGCCGAAATGGGATTGCCGAATCGCCGCGAATTGAAGAGAACGAAAAGTCACCGAACATGCGGTGACTTTTTGATTCTCTTTGAATAACTCTGTAAGTCTGGTTGTACGCGGTCTTATTTACAAAATAAAAATTTTAAATTGAAAAAAAAGGAATAACTTTCAGCAGCAAAAAACAGCCCCCGCCGAACGCAGCAACACTGAAGTAAAGAAAAAAACACTGTTTGACAAAGAAAAAACATTGTTTTCTAAAAAAAATTAGGAATCCAAAAATTTCACCAAAAAATGACTATAAAATCCTAAAAAATAAATAAAGAGACCTCTTTGGTGCAAATGAAAAGAATAAACGGTTGAATAAATATTTGATAAAAATGGGGAATATTTTTTGCATTGAAACAAAACACAGAGGTTTGTGCAGAAAAAACTGTTTTGCACCTGCAGACTATCAGGGCAGCTTCGCGATTGTGTTTTGTTTCGCATGGAGCCATAGGAGTTAGCGCAAATGACAACTTTTTTTCTTGTTATGTTTTATACATGAAACAGACTGAATACTTCTGGTCCACGTAATCGCCCAGATAGGGAGTAGGCGCAAAACCATTCTTTTGGTATAAAGAATTGATCTGTAAAAATGAAATGAAACGCACATGTCTAGAGAACACGGTTGGCGCCGAACTGCAACGACGCACTGAACACGTCAACCGCACCCTAGCGGGAAAGCGGAGGAAGCGTTCAATGCGTTGTCCGCAGCCAAGTGGTTAAGCTTCGGCTAAGGGCTGGAGAAAGGCAGAAAAGATAGCCGGTGGGAGAATGGGAGTGCGGCAAGGAAGAGTCATTAATAGATGTGACCCAGTCGGGTACGAAGATCTGTTACACACAGGGTTATTCAGAGAGAGGTGAAAACCAGGAGAATGACTGGAGAAGTGAAAGTTCTAGGTCAAAATGGCCATACCAGAAAAATTCTCCCATTTATCTCACTTTCCAAATCGGCTATTTGGTCTAGATTGTTCTCTTCTCCTGACAATTCTCCTGGTTTTCACCTTTCTCTGAATAACCCCCACTAACATTTAGGCTAGGGTCAGACGAGCGTGATTTCTACGGACTGTACGTCACGTGCACACGGACGTACGTCAGTACGGAAGACACAGTAGTGACAGCAGTCACACAGTTTTTTTCACTCACTGACGTATATTTTGACGGATGTAGGAGGAAAAATAAATTAAAAAGCAAAACCATTTTGTCCGTGAAAAATGCTGGACGTATAAATGCAGTCCGTGTGACCACCATGTTCCATCACTCACACACAAAGCTATGCAGACGTTGCGGACGCAGCGCACTTTGTGCGGCCGTTTCTAGGGGTTGTACGTTCTTGCCTGCCTTGCGTCGTTTGCCGCGGCCGCGTTGTGCGTCCGCAGTTCAGTGCGGACGTACTTCATGTGTCAGGCTCCAATGGACTTTCTTTCATGCTATCACGGACGTACTTTTAGGCGCATCACACGGACGTGAACACTACGCTCGTCTGACCCCAGCCTTAGAGGGATTTTTCAATATAAACTTGAATACCACAAAACTAGCAGGGTTATTCAAAGCGCTCCGAATTGCTGGAGAAAGATAACCAAACGCTGAAATTCAGCGTACGGTTACCTTTCCTGGTAATTCGGCTATTCTCACACGACACATCGCTGGATAGTATAGTGTCTGATCTCTCCAATGACACTACAGTTTTGTGCACAATTCTTGAAGTAGGACTACAAGTAACCCTGCATTTAAAGTATCTGGTTTTGTAGTTTCTATACATAGAAACAGACTGAGACCTGGGACGTAAGGCCGGGTGAGATGTAGTCGAGAGGTTTTTATGCAATATTGCATATTTCACAATGCTTTCTATTGTGCCGCCACATTTGTGAATTGGCAATATTATGTCCTGTATTGCATTTCTGGATTAAACAGTATTAGGCTAGGGTCAGACTAGCGCAGTATTAACGTGCGTTTAGCCGCACGAAATCACGGCCGTGCTAGCAGCAAATGACGTCCAATGCCGGGGAACATACGACGAACGGCCGCACGAAAGTTCGTCCGCGCAACGCAAGTGACCAACGAACGCATTTTTTCGAGAACGTCAAACCGCTACTACTGACGTACAGAGTGCGCTGCGTCCGCATAGCGGCGTGTGTGTGTGATTAGGAGACGTCAGACGCTGCTAATGTCCGGCTAACATAACGTCCAGACGCAAAAAGTGTTTTATTGACGATCCGTACAAAATCACGGACGAAAAGGCGCATCGTATGACCGCTATCGCGTATTCCGGGAAAAAATACGTACGTTCGTTCGACCGCACTTTTTCACGGACAACGTGAAAAATGCGTTCGTCTGACCCTAGCCTTACACTATAGGGTTATTCAGAGAGAGACGATCTGGCCCCAAAATGGCACCGAACAGTGAATTTTCCCATACGGTGCCATTTCGTGGCCATTTGGCTATTCAGAGAGCAGGCAGTTTTCCAAATTTTGGCGAATTGCCAGCTAAATACGGTGCCTGTATGGCGGCAGTGAAAGTCCCATAGAGAAGCAATGGTTAACCTAAACACCGAACAGCAGTGAAATGTCAGAGAAATGCTGATGTTCGGTGGTTTCATTTGGTAGGTTTATTCAGGCGAATCCCATAGGTTTGAATGATAAAAATATTCCCATTTTAATTCATTATCTAATTAACCGTTCATTATAATATTCTGCAGTAAAAAATCTCTTTATAGATTTTTTAGGTCCTTTTAGGCATTTTTTTGCAAAATTTTTTTATTTATTTTTTTAAATCGTTTTTTTTTTCTTTTTTCTATAACAGCCCTTTCTATTATCATTCATTGGATCTTATATGTAAATTTCAGACATTTTCGCTCAGTAGTTTCTTTGCAAACAGCGTTTCAAACATTCAAAAACAGTTTTTTTCTTTCTTCACCTCCATTCGTCTGCAGTGCCGGCTTTTTCTGGCGGCTGCACTGCGTGTGATCGGCTCCTGCTCGGGTTTTTGCAGCGTCTTCGGCGGGGTTAATCCAGATGTTTTTGCGGGTTTCGGTGTGCGTTCGCCCTCGTTTTGCGGTGAGTTTGCGGTGACTTTTCCCTGCATTACGGCGGCCCTGTGGTGCTTGCTGAATACACTGCAGGGTCGCCGAAATGGGATTGCGAAATCATGCTGAATTGAAGAGAATGAAAAGTCACTGAATGTGCGGTGACTTTTTGATTCTCTTTGAATAACCCTGAAGGTGTAAATTGTGAGTAATCAGTGCCTGGCTTGAGGCTGGTTCAACCTGTTATCACTTGGAATGTTAATTTAAGGCTAAATATAACCGGTTTCCTGTTTTAGAAATAACTTGTAAAATCAAGATTCTGCTGCTCAGATCCAGTTTATGAATGGATATACAGTACTTGTTGAAAAAAGCGATGCTGAAGAAACACTCACTTGCCCCTGTCATAATATCCTGTGTTTACCTAACTATGCAATTAGGATATAGGTTTGCCTTGGATAAGTTCTTTGAAATACCTCCAACAATCAGACTGAGAGTAAAATATATTCTTTCACAGCATTCTTTTAAATCTGGTACTTTTAGAAAATTCTGTTTTAAAAACTGTCAGCGTCTAAGTAGATACTTTTATTTCAGTCAACAGAAAAATGTCAAATTGGATGTATAATATGTAAACAGTTATATAAACAGTGGATAGCAAAAGTCTACACACCCCTGTTAAAATGTTATTCTGTGATGTAAAAAAATGAGACAAAGTTAAATTATTTCAGAATTTTTTCCAGCTTTAATGTGACCTATAAGCTGTACAACTCAATTGAAAAACAAACCGAAATCTTTTAGGTGGGGGTGGAAAACTAAAAACCTACAATAATATGGTTGCATACAGGGCCGCCATCAGGGCATTACGGCCCATGCCGGGGACTGAGGGGGCCCGCCGTCGGAGGCTACATTTATTTGGGGCCGCAGGCCTCGGAGGAGGTACTGTGGCCTATATGGCCCGGCCGAGAGCAGAAAGTCCAAGATGGCGGCTGGCGGGTCCGATGGTGCAGCCGTTGCACTATTTTTAGAAGAAAATAAACCTTTTAGGCGCGTGGAACAAAATTATTGTTTATATCTATAATATCCAATAAGTATTGATATGCCAATTGGTATTGGTCAATATGATCGCCTTAGATGAAAGGGTGATCACCGTGTTAATATGACGTCTGTGTAAAATAACACAACATGTATATATCAGATAGTGTCCGGTGAATTACGACCCCACCAAGTCGATTTTGATGTAAAAAATTGCAGATATAGGATAATCTTCTTAGATGTTCAATATAGTGGATGGCCCGTCCAGGTAAATTGTTCAAATGTCCTGCAAACGGATAAAACAGGAAACGATTGCGCAGCACGTTGTTGCTGGAACCCCTGTGATTCCCCTAGGGGGTACTTACAGAGTGAAGAGCCCTAGTCCTGGCTCTGAGGAATATCCACCTGTAGGGTAATTCGATAGGCAACCCTTAGCCTTCCTGTAGATGTGCACCCGGTCCGGAACGGAATCGGCAATTGAAGAAAAAAAGAATTTTCTCAAGTTATGCTAAGATGTAAAATCCACCATCTGGTGGATATATTTATTGCATATAAAATCAATAAAAAGCACTTAATAGTGCACTAAAACGCGTTTCGCCTAAAATCGGCTTCATCAGTCAGTAATTGTACTCTTAGACATACTCTTTTTTATATACACATGGTTGTAAAGGGAACCGCCTGCCATCACGTTGGCGTGCGTTCCATTAGATTCACTTCCGCGTGTCACCAATGACTCGCTTGCGTTCTTTATCGACGGGTGCTGGTGTTGTCCAAACTTGTAGACAAAACAGGATTCTTTAGTATTGGAATGTCTTTTATGCTAGATTGCTAATGTATAGTGAACATATATTATTATAATGAAAAGTTTCTAGACTCCAAAAAACCATTCACAATATATATTCCATATATGTCCATATTCCAGATTCTATAGATAGAATTAGGGTTCTACAGAATATTGCTACGTGGGATACTGTTTTCCACAGAATTTTTTCCGGTTTACTAAGTGGGATACTGTCAGTGTCCGCAGTTATGGTATTGTTTTAGTAAGCAAGAAAACACTCAGATCTTTTCTTCCTTTACATATATTGTTAACCTGCTTTTTGTTCAACTAAAAAAAGTCGATATAACTTAAAAGAGATTGGGTATTCCGAGTTTCAAGTACCTATGGAAAGAATCCTGTTTTGTCTACAAGTTTGGACAACACCAGCACCCGTCGATAAAGAACGCAAGCGAGTCATTGGTGACACGCGGAAGTGAATCTAAATGGAACGCACGCCAACGTGATGGCAGGCGGTTTCCCTTTACAACCATGTGTATATAAAAAGAGTATGTCTAAGAGTACAATTACTGACTGATGAAGCCGATTTTAGGCGAAACGCGTTTTAGTGCACTATTAAGTGCTTTTTATTGATTTTATATGCAATAAATATATCCACCAGATGGTGGATTTTACATCTTAGCATAACTTGAGAAAATTCTTTTTTTCTTCAATTGCCGATTCCGTTCCGGACCGGTGTGCACATCTACAGGAAGGCTAAGGGTTGCCTATCGAATTACCCTACAGGTGGATATTCCTCAGAGCCAGGACTAGGGCTCTTCACTCTGTAAGTACCCCTAGGGGAATCACAGGGGTTCCAGCAACAACGTGCTGCGCAATCGTTTCCTGTTTTATCCGTTTGCAGGACATTTGAACAATTTACCTGGACGGGCCATCCACTATATTGAACATCTAAGAAGATTATCCTATATCTGCAATTTTTTTACATCAAAATCAACTTGGTGGGGGTCGTAATTCACCGGACACTATCTGATTATACAGTTGTGTTCAAAAATATTCAACCCCCAATGCTGTAAAGGGTTTTAGGGAATTTAGTGTACATTTGTAATTGTATTCAGAATGAAATCCTACAAGGACTTTTTAAAGAACCATATGCAACTAAAATGACATCAATTGGTTTTGTAATACAGTAGTAATGTTTTCTTTTGTGAATTCTTCATTGACACAACAATTATTCAACCCCTTAAAGACTACCACTCTGAAGAACAGAGGTTCATTCAAGTGTTTTCAATCAGGTATTGAAAACACCTGTGGATGTCACGGAGCAGCAATAAAGCATAATAAGCACCAATTAGGCAGCTTTAAAATGACTGTGATACTCAGCTCCTTCTAGACATTTACTGGTGTGGTTACAAACATGGTGAAGTCAAGAGAATGGTCCAGCAAGACAAGAGAAGAGGTGATTACTCTTCACAGGAAGGGCAATGGCTATAAGAAGATTGCAAAGATGTTTAACATACCAAAGAGAGACCATAGGAAGCATCATTCGCAAATTCAAGGCAAAGGGCACTGTTGAAACGCTACCTGGTCGTGGCAGAAAGAAGATGCTGACTTCGACTGCTGTGCGCTACCTGAAGCGTAGAGTGGAGAAAAGTCCCCGTGTGACTGCTGAGGAACTGCGAAAAGATTTGTCAGATGTGGGTACTGAAGTTTCAGCTCAGACAATACGGCGCACACTGCATAATGAAGGCCTCCATGCCAGAACTCCAGGCGCACCCCCTTGCTGTCTCCAAGAATAAGAAGAGTCGACTGCAGTATGCCAAAAGTCATGTGGACAAACCACAGAAGCTTTGGGATAGTGTTCTGTGGACTGATGAAACAAAATTAGAACTGTTTGGGCCCTGTGTCACGGGGACCCAGGGGATGGGGCGCCCGGCAGCAGCTTCCTCGCTGCTCGCTGGCCAGGCGCCGAATGTAAGCGCTTCCGGCCCCGCTCACGTGGGACGCCGAGGGGCGGGGCCTGGCGCTGTGACGCGGACCCGCCGGGTTTAAATCCCAGTCTCTCCCATACACCGGTGCCCTGACGTGGTATTCACATCCGCAGAGCTCTTGTGTTATTTTCCTGAACGTATCCTCTTGTGTATTGATCCCTGGCATTGGCAAACGAACCCTCCTGTGTATACCGACCCTGGCATTGGCAAACGAACCCTCCTGTGTACCGACCCCTGGCATTGGCAAACGAACCTCCTGTGTACCGACCCCTGGCATTGGCAAACGAACCCTCCTGTGTACCGACCCCTGGCATTGGCAAACGAATCTCCTTGTGTATGACTCCTGGCGTTTGCATATACTCTGTTCTAGGTTCTGCCCTTAACGTTGGTACCGAGGTCAGTCTGTGTGGCATCCTAAGCACACATCAGACTACCTCTGCTATTACTAAAGTCCTAGGGAGGACTTGTGATCTAGTCTGTACCCCTGTCTGGTATTTCCCTTTCTTTGTCTGTTACCTGTTTCGTTGCCTTTATAGCTTTGCCGACCACTCAAGGATCGGAAGAGTAGAAAGAGAGTTGCATAAAGAGATTTATATCTTAGCAGTCAGAAAGATTCGTGACTATACCCTATTCCATACCTCTGTCTGGTGTTACCCCTTATTCATATACTGTCTGGTTATTTGTCTGTTTAGTATCACCGACCATTCAAGGATCGGAAGGGTAGAGAGCGGTCTGCGTAAAGGGACCACACTTTTGGTTATCAAGGGGATCCGTGACACCATGGATCAATGCTATGTTTGGAGGAGGAAGAACAAGGCCTATGAAGAAAAGAACACCTTGCCTACTGTGAAGCATGGCGGGGGGTCAATCATGCTTTGGGGCTGTTTTGCTTCTGCAGGTACAGGGAAGCTTCAGCGTGTGCAAGGTACCATGAATTCTCTTCAGTACCAGGAGATATTGGATGACAATGTGATGCAGTCCGTCACAAACCTGAGGCTTGGGAGACGTTGGACCTTTCAACAGGACAAATGATCCCACAAGCATACCTCCAAGTCCACTAGAGCATGGTTGCAGATTAAGGCTAGGGTCAAACGAAAGCATTTTTTACACGCGAACGTAAAAAAGTGCGTCCGAACGAATTGACGTATTTTTTCACGGAGTGCGCGAAAACGGTCATACGATGCGCATTTTCGTGCGTGATTTTTTCAGATCGTCAATAAAACTCTTTTTGCGTCTGGACGTTATGTAGGCTGGACATTAGCAGTGTCTGACGTCTCCTAATCACGCACACATGCCGCTATGCCGCAGCTGCGCACTCTGTACGTCAGTACTAGCGTTCGGCGTTCTCGGAAAAAATGCGTTCGTTTTCCACTTGCGTTGCGCGGCCGGACTTTCGTGCGACCGTACATCGTATATTTGGCCGTCATTGCCCGTCATCTGCTGCTAGTGCGGCCGTAATTATGTGCGCCAAACGCACGTTAAAAGTGCGCTGGTCTGACCCCAGCCTAAAGGCTGGAACATTTTGGAGTGGCCATCGCAGTCACCTGACTTAAATCTGATTGAGAACCTCTGGTGGGACTTAAAGAAAGCAGTTGCAGTGCGCAAGCCTAAGAATGTGACTGAACTGGAGGCTTTTGCCCATGACGAATGGGCGAAGATACCCGTAGATCGCTGCAAGACACTTGTGTCAAGCTATGCTTCACGTTTAAAAGCTGTTATAACTGTAAAAGGATGTTGTACTAAGTACTAAGATTGAATGTCACTTGGGGGTTGAATAAAACTGATAATGATGTGAGCACAGAAAAGACATTTGTGGTTATTTCATTATAAATGTTATGTTATATTTGTCTGACCTACGCGTGCCTCTTTGATTTAATTGTAAGCAAGATGACTGAATGATCAAAATCAATGTCAAACTGGCCAAAACACTCAATTTCAGTGGGGGTTGAATAATTTTGAACACAACTGTACATGTTGTGTTATTTTACACAGACGTCATATTAACACGGTGATCACCCTTTCATCTAAGGCGATCATATTGACCAATACCAATTGGCATATCAATACTTATTGGATATTATAGATATAAACAATAATTTTGTTCCACGCTCCTAAAAGGTTTATTTTATTCTAAATTTCTTTGTGCCATTGGTGTCAGGCACACTTTCTGGGCTGCATGGAACAATTATTTAATCATTGAATAAGGTCCTGAGCGCCATTGTCCCTACATTTCTTTCTATTTTTCCCATTCGTTGCACTATTTTTAACCTGCGCCGGCGGCAGGGTCTCGTGTAGGCCGGCCTCGGAGTCAGAGCATTAACCACGTGCCAGCCGGGCCCACACACGTGACGTGCACCAGCCGGGCCCACACACGTGACATGCGCCAGTGGAAGAGCGGGGGATTCAGGTGCGGTTGGCGCGTGTGTGTGGGCAGATCCTTAAGACTGTGGCCGGCAGCTGAGATTGCTTGCCTCTCTTTCCAAGTCACGCCGGCAACTCGGACTGGTGCTGGGTCTGACTGTTCCCCATCGGATCCCCCTACCTCAGGCTGCGGCAACTCAGCTGAGAGTCTCCTCCCGACGGCACCGCTGCGTCTGCACCAGGACCAGGTATGCCTGCACTAAGCTCTGATCTATAGTGTGTTGCACTGCCTGCCAGGCTCGGGCTCAGCCTCTCAACCCGGTCACTCGGCTTTTTTCCAATTTTTTTCCTAGTTGCCAGTGGGCCTCTGCCTTTAGGCCCTCCGGTGTCGAGCAGAAAAAAAAAAAGTTTTCACGTGGGGACGAATTCCCACATTGAGCCCTTATGTTAACCCTTTGCGTGCGCACGAGGAAGCTGTTCCTTGCACACGCAGAGATTCCTCTCCCCGAACCCCCCTGGCTAGGGATGGGGCCTCAGCCTTAAATCTTCAGAGCAGTATATCTGATAAGGTGGTGTCCTGGTGTGTTTGGGTTCTACTCCTGCAAAGTAAACAGGAGTTTTGCATCCAAGCAGGATTTATTTTTACTTGTCTATCTGTGCCTGTATTATTATTCTAATGCTGCTATGATTATTATTGCATTGAATTATTCATAATATTAATGCTGCTGTTATAAATCATACAATAATAATTATAGCAAACTTTGTTTTATTTAATTAAATAATACAAATGATAACGGTGGAGGGGGGAATGAAACAAAATTAAAACTGTGAGGGGGAATGAAATGACCATGAGAATTAAGAGTGGGGTGAAATGGACTGAAAAGGGAGTTGGGGAGATGGCAGCGATTCTCCTTTTTCGTGTCCCCCTCCCTTTATCATGTCCTTTACTGTTGGAGGTCTATTGCTGTGGATTCTGTGTACGTTCATACTCACTGCGTTTACCGTGAGCGTTCTATTGCTGTGGTGCTCTGATATGCTCAATACGCACTGCACATTACTGAGCGTTCTGTTGCTGTGGTGCTCTGATATGCTCAATACGCACTGCACATTACTGAGAGTTCTATTGCTGTGGTGCTCTGATATGCTTAACCAGTGGAATAATCTAATTATACTATATGCTACATTGTTTGCACTAATAAACAGTTTATGTGATTTTAAGGTATTCGGAGCAACACTCTGTAATACGATCTTGATTCATATTTTTTAATCACAATTTCATACTGTCTTAAATTATTTGAACCAGATAGATACTTTTTTATGTTAAATGTGCTGTTGCGTGAGCAATATGTGTGATTTTTAAGATATTGGGACTACCACTCTGTAATGTGACCACGATTCACACTAAATATTGTATTTCCTATGGGAAGAGGGAATCGGGAGGGGCCCATTTAGAGGGTCAGTAAGGAGCCTTAAAATTTCTGATGGCTGGCCTGGTTGCATAAGTGTGCGCACCCTCTTATAACTGGAGAGGTAGCTGTGTTCAAAATAAGGCTGGTGTCAGACGAGCGCACTACGTGCGTCCGTACTGACAATGCCTCCTAGCTGGCCACACACTGTAGCCGCGCATGAATTGAGCTTTCAACAGCAGGTGTGCTGCGTCCATTCAGAAAGCCTCCGCGTCGAAGCGCTATGACGCGTGTTTGACAGGGCTGCAAAGCACGATCCTCCATTGGAGGATCGAGCCTTGCAGTGCTGAGTGGACTGTGTTCAGCGAGGTGGCAAGACAAGCGTCAGAGTGGAGGAACGTCCATGGACGTTCCTTCTGCTTGTAAAACCGGTCATCTGACACTGGCCTTAAGCAATCAAATTCAAAATCATGTAAAATAGGAGTCAGTAGTACACACCTGCCATCATTTAAATTGCTGATTAACCCCAAATAAAGTTTAGCTGTTCTAGTACGTCTTTTCTGAAATTTTCTTTGTCGCATCCTACAGCAAAGCCATGGTCTGCAGAGATCTTCCAAAGCATAAGAGGGATTTCATTGTTAAAAGGTATCAGTCAGGATAAGTATAGAAATTTTTTTCCAAGGCATTAGATATACCATGGAACACAGTGAAAACAGTCATCATCAACAGTGACATTACCAAGAACTGGACATCCCTCCAAATGTGATGAAAAGACGAGAAGAAAACTGGTGAGGGAGGCTGCCAAGAGGCCTACAGCAACATTAAAGGAGCTGCAGGAATATCTGGCAAGTACTGGCTGTGGGTTAGATGTGACAACAATCCCGTATTCTTCATATGTCTGGACTATAGGGTAGAGTGGCAAGACGGAAACCTTTTCTTACGAAGAAAAACATCCAAGCCACATTTTGCAAAAACACATCTGAAGTCTCCCAAACGCATGTGGCAAAATGGATTATGGTCAGATGAAACCAAGGTTGAACATTTTGGCCAGAATTCCAAAAAGATATGTTTGGCGCAAAAACAACACTGCATTTTACCAAAAGAACACCATACCCACAGTGAAGCATGGTGGTGGCAGCATCATGCTTGGGGATGTTTGATTTCAATTGGAACTGGGGCCTTAGTCAAGGTAGAGAAAATTATGAACAGTTCCAAATACCAGTCAATACTGGCACAAACCTTCAGGCTTCTGCTAGAAAGCTGAACATGAGGAGGAACTTCATCTTTCAGCAGGCAACGACCCAAAGAATACACCCAAATCAACAAAGGAATGGCTTCACTAGAAGAAGATTGATGTATTGGAATGACCCAGCCAGAGCCCAGACCTAAATCCCATCATAAATCTATGGAGTGATCTGAAGAGGGATGTGCACAGGAGAGGCCCTCACAATCTGACAGATTTGGAGTGTTTTTGCAAAGAGAAGTGGGCAAATATTGTCACGTCAAGATGTGCCATGCTGATAGATTCATACCCAAAAAGACTGCATGCTGTAAAAAAATCAAAAGGTGCTTCAACAAAATATTAGTTTAAGGATGTGCACACTTATGCAACCAGATTATTTTAGTTTTTATTTTTCCTCCCTCCACCTAAAAAAAAAATCAGTTTGTTTTTCAATTAAGTTGTACAGTTTATAGGTGACATTAAAGATGGAGAAAGTTTTGAAATGATTTATATTTGTCTAATTTTTTTTACATCACAGAAACCTGACATTTTAACAGGGGTATGTAGACGTTTGCTACCCACTTTATATAACACCACAGTATCTTATATCTGCCATGCTATGATGCCAAGTGACATCGAAGTGCAGGATACACAGTTCTACCGAATGTTCGTATTCACTCAGACATCCTGCAATTTAGTCTTTAAAGACTGTGACGCACCGCCCACGTTTTTGTGTGTTGCTGAGCGCTGTAAGGTAGAGTATAGGGCAAGTAGTGGCTGATGTGCAAGGTGACGTTAATTGAACTGACACCAATCAGTTCACGTTTATGATTGGCTGTCTTTCGCTCCAATTTTAAGGCAGGACACATACCTTTCCTCGTAATAAAACCGTGTCCAGAAATATGCACTGCTCCCCCTTCACCTGAACTAAACACCAGCTAATAAGCTTGGTTACTGACCGCGAGTTCTCATAGCCCACCAGAGGCCGCGCCTGACCATCAGAGCGCTAGAGAGGCTGGCATCCATGTTCAACTGCCGTACACCCCACTAGAAAAAGTCCCTCTGACCGCGAGGCGAAAGCTGCAGCTGCTCTCCCTAAAAAAGCAAAAACCCACTCCATTATTCCGGATTTGGAGCAGGAGGAGGAGGAGGGAGACCAGTGGACGGAGGAATTTTTAGAATTCCACGCCCCAGGCTATGACCCGCAGTTAGAGGGAGTTACTTGAGGTCCAATCTTCTTTTATTGGGTCCCTGAAAAAGAGATTATTTACGACCCTTTGGGCAACCCATTATTCCACTCCCAGTCGTTGTCTCACTCCCTTCCTCCGACTGGTACCCTTTACCTAACGTGGCTCAATGGATTGGTGCCAACTTCAGGGCTCCCCTAGAAAAACCTTCCAGGGCCACACTTAAAGCTGAGTGCCCACACCCACTACAGTGGGCAAAACTTTGTCTGTCAACTGTTGGCGTGACACTTTTGAAAAGGTTTTGGGCAAAAGGGGTTGGTTGGTTAAAAAAGGTATAGACCAAGCCCTACGTATGTGAGTGTCAGGGCAAATTGCTTGACATGTCGGTCCTTTGGCTCGCTTACTTGAATTGGTGGAAGACGCCAAATTATCTGGTAAACCTCTAGACCGTTCAGGAAGTGGGGAGGTTGGCCCCAAAGGGCTATGTGAATATTCAGAAATGCCAGCGCTGCTTTAGTGGCTGAATGCCGTTAAGGCTATTTTAATAAAAATGGACACTCAATTAACCACCCTAGCCCCTATTGACCTGGGTGCAGAGGCAAAAGACCTCCTTTTTGGCAACAGGTTTGTCAAGGAGATGGGTTCCTATGTAGGCACCTTCAATTCTATGGAAAAAACTGAATCCACTAGTGAAGAAGTAATTGGCCAAGGCCGTGTTTTTGGCAGAGCCGGCAGGTATAGGGGACAACCTGCCAGCCACGTAGCCTCTGCTGCTTCACGCCCCAGTGCTCCACTGTCTGTCACAGCTCATTGTGCCGGGGTTGCAGGGGCGAGCCCAGGTGTGTGACAGAGTGGAGTGAGGCAGAAATATGGGGTAATACAGGTAAAGGTTTATTATATGAGAAATAACAGCAGGAGTAACCAAAATTAAACACTGGATTACTTGCACTGACATACAAGACACAAATCACTGGATAGGATACACTATCCTGTCGACAGGACACAAGTGGACAGGACAGGATCTGGACTGCACTGAGTATGAACAGAATAATTTAACAAGAGACAGAGGGGCAGGACAAGAAGAGGGCTGACTAAGACAGAAAACCAGGAGACACAAAGTAACTAGGAGAACACAAAGACACTGGATACATGACAGAACAAAGGAAGGGGCTTGGGACCAGGAAACACAGTGGGTAGAAGTCCAGGTATGCAGGGCCAGAGAAGGTAAAAATCCAGGGGTGAAGAGAGTGGGAGTCCAGGAAAACAGATCAGGCAGCAAGGCAAGCAATGTAGTAATGGGGTGGAAGGTGGAGTGCAACCATAGGGAGCCCACACCTGAGGTGGAAAGTCCAGGGAAAACCTGGTGTGGACTCCTGGGCACCTGGACCTGGGAACAAGGGAAAATCCAGTGTGGAATGTTCATGGAGAGGGGCTCGGCATCCTATTTGGCCTTCTTAAAGCGCCGATGGCGAGGGCTGTGACATCCAACAATGCTGCAACAACCAAAAGCGAATCCAACAGGATTCTCGGGAACATTTTTCCCATCCAGATCTGGCTCCTGGCACGATCGAGGTTCAAGAGGGACAAGAGGCAGGGCTATTTCCGCTACCCTTCAGGTAAATACAACAATTATCCCTCACTCTTCGGGGCGCATTGTGGGGTGACTCCGTCTATTTTCACACAATTGAGCTCTGATCACTTCAGATCCTTGGGTCCTTCACACAGTTCAGGGATTTTCCATAGATTTTGTCAAACCTCCAATCCAATTAGCTCCCACACGTCCAATAGTGTTTACATCACACATCCTCATCCAATCAGAGGTACATAACCTCCTCACAAAAAGAGCAATAGATTCATCTCACACTCAACAAAGCCAGATTTATCAGCAACCTTTTATAGTGTCCAAAAAGGGGGAGGTTTCCGTCCGTTCATCAACCTCTGGGAGCTCGACGAATGGGTTACTTACAGTCACTTCAAAATGGAAGGACTTCACGCTATAAAGGACTTACTACACCGAAGAGATAAACGTCTTTTAAATCTAATTTCACTAGCCAATTTCACAGTACCCATTCGAGAGGAATTCCAAGACTTCCTTATATTTCTTTGGGACACACGCATGTGAAGATTCACATGTCTCCCGTTCGTCCTATCCTCAACCCCCTGGTGTTTCACCAAGATTATGAAGCCGGTAATCGCCAATTTGAGATTGAGAGGAGTCCGACTAGTCATTTACCTCGACGACATGTTAATATTGTCACAATCTCCATACACTATGCACTCACCTACAATGTACAGTTCAACTATTACAAGACCTGGGATTTCTCATATCTGGAAAAATCAATTCTGTCTCCAACTCAACATTTGGAATTTCTAGGCTTCATCCTGGATTCTACGACTCAGATCCTGATCCTTCCATCCTTGAAGGTCCTTTCCATCCAGAAAGAGACTAGTTCCCTCCTTCGACGCCGTTCCACGACCCTCCGACAAATAGCGCGACTGATAGTGCTTCCAGCTCCACTATATTTCAGAGCCCTCCAATAATTGAAGGCCCATTTTCTCTGGTCTGGCTCACTTCATAACGTGATGGTGGAAATTACTACAGACGTGGAAGACGATCATCGTTGGAGGATATCGGATATCACACTTTGGAATGGGAATCCCCTCCAATTCCCACCTCTATCTCTTGTGATAGAGTCGGAAGCCAGCTGCCTCGGCTGGAGGGCTCGTTGTGACAACTCAGACGGGAAGCAGGTGGTTCCACTAATAATCATTGCTACACATCAATGTCTTGGAACTTCTGGCAACCCTGTTCGCTCTCAGATGCTACGTGAAGAACACAGAACACCATTCAATGCTCCTCCGACTGCACAATTTTTCTGCAGTTTGGTACATCAACTGTCTGGGAGGTCCTCGTTCAATTCAACTGACAGAGATGGCTTGACGCCTTTGGGATTTCTGTTTCTGACAACATCTATGTGTCAGAGAACCGTTAATCCCAGGCCTCTCGAACGTAGTGGCGGATTGGAACTCCAGACATCTCCAAGATGCAGGAGATTAGTCTCTTTGATCGTCATTCTTCTCAGCACTCTCTCATCTTTGGAGACCTTTCCACACGGATCTCTTTGCTTCCCAGCTGAATGCAAAGCTACAGATATTCTACAGTTGGCATCCAGGCCCAGATGCAGAATCCACAGATGCTATTCTCCAAGATTGGTCACTGAATCGTCTGTATGCCTTCCCCCCTTTCCTCCTGATTCTCAAAGTACACGCCACTGTACAGACACAAAATGCCACCCTGGTTCTGGTGACTCCATTCTGGCTCGGACAAGCATGGTTCCCTTCCCTGCTGGACCGGACCATAGACATTCCTCGTTTGTTGTCACACTCTAAGGATCTGCTTCTGTATCCGGAAGGGAAGCTTCCACTGCTAATACTGTCCAACAACTTGCCCCTCTTGGCTGGGTTAGTCTCCGGATCAGGGGACCGGACGTTGACTTTTTGGAATCATCTACAGCATTATTTGAATGATCTTGGGCCCCTGTGACCAGATGAATCTACCGATCAACTTGGAACAAACGGTCTGGTTGTTGTGCTGAATGAAATCAGAATCCCTTTTTACCGCCTTTGAATTATGTCCTTAACTTTTTATCATCTATGTTTGATTCGGCTCAAATTTTTATGGCTGTTTGTGTTCTTTCTCTCCTACAGCCTCCCATCCATCCTTCTGAAGTTCGGCTTCCCGGTTCCTGGCTTCTTCTCCTTATCCTGATGTTAAATATCCAATGGCTCTTCTTCTGGATCTTCGGTTTTGAATTTCCTCGCAGCCAAGAAAGTGGAAGTGGGGGACCGGATTAACATAGGGGCTGATGGAACAGTAGCTCCAGGCCCATGCCCCAGAATAGGCCCAGAGAAAGGATAAATATGTCTGCATTGTTGGGCATCTGGACACCTACAGTCAGGTCCAGAAATAATGGGGTATCGACACAATTCTAACATCTTTGGCTCTATACACCACCACAATGGAGTTGGAATGAAACAAACACAATGTGCTTTAACTGCAGACTGTCAGCTTTAATTTGAGGGTATGTACATCCAACTCAGGTGAACGGTGTAGGATTTACAGCAGTTTGCAGATGTGCCTCCCACTTGTTAAGGGACCAAAGGTAATGGGACAATTGGCTTCTCGGCTGTTCCATGGCCAGGTGTGTGATATTCCCTCATTACCCCCAATTAGCATGGATCGAATATCAGGCAGAAACAGAACTTAATAAATGGATATTTATTTATGATATAGAAAAAAGCTATATATCACAGTGCATTTGTTACAGGAAAAATGTATATAATCAATCAATAATTACACACAAACAGCAAATAAAAGAAACAGGATTAAAACCACAGACCCTTACTTATGTCCGTAAGCAAACAGGAGCATCCGTATACTTCTGGGGCTCAAGATTTGAAGCATGGACAGACCATCACGCATGCAGTGTGAACCCCCTCTGATCAGCAAGAGCCACATGGCATGCTCCAGAATATATAGAGTTTCCTGCCCCTTCCAAAAATACCCACAAATGGCCCAGCCTCCTGCACTACATGTCCCAGCATGCCTTGTTCTGGGCACGCTCCGTGCGTTTCTTTATTAATTTTTAATTGCCCACAGACGTCAATCATCGTCACGGACCCCCTCTACGGATCAAGGGATGTGCTTCCTTCTTTGAAGACATGACCACATACCTCTTGGTGCCGCGCTGTCTACAGCCGGGACTTGAAGGTGTGAATAGAGGACACAGGACTTCAATTTGACCAAATGGGTAATTTCCACCCTGATCCTGTATCAAAGGAATCCCATTTCGCAGCAACCTGTTATATCCCTCCCAGGGGAAAAGATAACCATTTTAATTACTTTCTAACACATACGCAAAGGAGGTTGTGCACCAGGCAGCTGTGGAAAATGGATACTTTGCATATATGGATAGCCATAGATATATATAGATATACAGATAGATGGACACAGATATTATATACCTAGCACGATAGAAATACAGATCTAATCGGTCCCATCTCTAATCTGCCACAGTCCCCCTGCAGCCCATGACGCCCGCTGCATGGAACAGTCACAGGAGGGGTCTGCCACAGCAGCTGGCAAGCGGGACGTACTAGTGCACCACACCAATGTGATCGCCCCGCTGCCGGACACAACCTGCCAGGCCGTAATGGATTAAGTTAACACCAACCTTGGAATAGGGCCCTTCATGTTTTCAAATGCAGCACTATTTCAATAACAAAAAGGATACAATCCCTCAAGTAGCGAAGGGACGGTTGAATACCCTAGGCATGGGTATAGGGGGTATCCCTTAATAGTATATATGACAAAGATATGCCTTGTTGAGTACTAATGGATATATAAAATGGAACCTTTATAGATAACCATGGATAAAAAGTCACCCTAAACTAGGAAGAAGACAGTACAAAATGGATAGCAATACGCAAAAAAAACAAAACCACAATGATGCAACACCAAGATGCCAAGGTGCAAAAAGGACAATACAGAGAATTTACACTCATCGCCATTCCCTTTCTTACCCCCACAAGAGGGCTCATCCTGATGAAGCCGGATTTATTACCGGTGAAACGCGTTGATGTTTCTTTACCTTAATACATCATGACTTCTTATGCTCGTTGAAGCATTCATTATCCAGGTGACAATCTAACTAGCCATTTCCCAGTGTTTGACTGAAGTATCTCGAACAACCCTCGCTCTATTTTGCTTGAATTAATTGTGGTATTTAAAGTCTGTGTTGCCTATTTCTAAGGTTTTTCCTCCTTTCCTATATATTTTGTATTTAAAGTTTTTTATTTTGAAACAGAGTCATCAAAACAATCATAAAGAAAATGGCCTCGCAGGGCCGTACTTTGTCATCTTGGAATAGTATAGAGAGACTTCAAAGTTGTGAATAAAGTAAATAAGAGAAAAAAATCACAGAGATCATCTTAAAGCTGTTCGAAAATAGAAGAAAAAGATAAGCAGCGAGTACTCAGTAATAGGTAGAGATGAAAAATCCGCAAAGAGTAAAACAAAAATGGGAGAGGGTTATAACTAAAGACCTCAAAAATACTTTAGATAATAAAACCAGAAAGTCTCATATATGTCCCCAGCCGGGGAATGTCATCGGGAAAAAAGAAAGAAAATAAAGTCTGAAGTGTCTCTGAATTAAGTGGGGGGGGGGGAGGGGAGAGAACAACTCAGAAAAACTGTCTAATAAAACGTCTTCAATAATTGTCGCAGAAAAACGTCCAGAACGTAAGCAAGGGGGTCATCAACCAGTGTAGAGATCATACGGGGGAGACCGCAGGTATACTTTCAGCCAGTGTCTCGAAAAGGTGGCACTGACATCGCAGGTGGGAAGAAGCCGAACAGGCCCGTCCCAGTAGCAGACAGAGGCACGGCAAAATAAAACACAACTGGTCGGTCAGTGTCCCGGAACGACAGCAGGCGTGGGGCAGTCAGGGCGAGGCAGAGCAGGCGAGGTCCGTCAGTGAAATCCGAGGCAGACAGGTCTAGGAGGCCAGTACCTGCCTCTCCACAGTGAACTCCAATGTCGCAGGGTAAGGCTGCAGGCGCCACCAGAGCGAGGTTCAGCAGAAAGGGACCAGGCGGCGTCATCCTCCCAGACTTCAGACCCCAGTTGAAGCTAGTGGGTGCCTCCAGCGTACCCGCCATCTCCGTCCGAGCAGATGAGCCTCGGGACGCACCTGCCACAAAAGCACAACGCGGGGACAGCTCACCCATCTGGGAGACGGGCTGCAGGATCTTGCGAGCCGGTACCACCATCGCGTCCAGTTGCCGCAGCTCCTCGGTCTCCACACTCCCAGACAGCTCATCGCTGTGTTGCACCACTTCAGGCTCTCCATCCCCGGAAACGCCGCCGCCCGAGTCATCAGCGTCCCGGCCGGAGCGCAGCACGGCCATGATGCGGCGCATATCGCCCTGCGTCAGCGGACCCTCATCGTCCCCCAGCAGCAGTATTATGGCATCTAGTACAGCCGGGAGTCGTGGGCCCTCCGTCCCCACGGCTGTCGACATAGTCCCCAACAGAGTCAGGGCTGGTGAGGTAATGAAGCTGGGAGTCAGAGGGGGCCGAGAAGTAGGCCGCAAAATGGCCGCCGTCTGCACTCTCCAGCCGGAGAAGGCGTCCAGCAGGTAGGTCTCCGGACCGGAGGGGGGGGGGAAACGGCTCCGGTCAATGCACTCCCGTTGGCCAGCCGCCCAGGATCCTCAGGTGAGGGCACTCAGCGGTTAAAAATAAACAGAAATATGCCTGGGGAGAAGAGATCGCTGCGGAGCTCCGGCAGCATGCGACCTCTCCCTTCTGCAGCTGGCCACGCCCCCCCCTCCTTTCCTATATTACGCAGTCCCCCGAAGGACGGTTTCTCACTTTATCAAGGAGCATACCTATAGGGCATTCTGGTATTCCTTTTTGTAACTAACAGAGTATAATTTGTAAACATTCAGCACATCTCCAGGGATCTGGCCTTTTAATTTCTTTATACTGTCCTTTTTTGCACCTTGGCACTTATATATATTTGTTCTATAGTTTTTGGTGTTGCATCATTGTGTGTTTTTGAGAATAAGATGACAAATTATGTCAGTTAAAAGTCTAATAATGCAAAAGCACAAAAAGAAAAATCTCTAGAATGCCTGCCTTGCCCTTTTCCAACAGCTGTCTTTTATTACTACTACTGGTGGAAAAAGTTTTCACCTCACACAGAAGAATCAGGGGAGGATTACTTACCATGAACTAAAGGTGTGGTGTAGAGACAGCTCCAGGTAGGTAAAGAACAAACATTTTTTTTCATACGTGCTCAGAATACTACACAGCCCGGAATAAATGGAGATTTTTGATTTACTTACAATTAAAAGTATACGCCTAACTGCCAGGACGGGGCAAATGTCATAGATGGGGTGAAAAACTAAACAACAAATGTAAACGTGTAAAAAAATAAATAAAATCGATCTGTGGAAAAAATGAAAATACAAGAAAGTGTCCTGTCTGGAGATATCATTTCAAATAAATTTCACTAGAAGTGTGTTTAATACCCCTCCCCCCCGACAGGTGGGCTTATTAATGGCTATTGCAAGAAAACGAAGAATCTTATTTTATTCTGTAACTTAATTTCCATGCATTCTAACAGTGCTTTGTTGCATTGTAATCTAGTAACTCTTCACTGTTGCATACTTGAAAACGAGAGAAATCTCAATGTATCCTTCCTGGTAAAATCCTTTATAAATAAATAAATATGCTGAGGCCGTAACAGAATGAACAAGGATGGCAAAAATACTCCAGTAGTCCATGAAATGTAAACAGTGTGCAACGGATAGTAACGGCTCAACAATGTGCCACTAATATGTCACCACCAGCATGAACGTTTCACAAGACAGGATGGATCCACAGCGTGATGTGTTTTGTGACAAATTAACCTCAACACCTGCATGTTATAGGAAGGGAGGGGGGGGGAGAAAATCAAGGTTGGCAGTGGTTTCCAATCTTCTACTGACAAGCTTTACAGTATCAATTGTTGTCTCAGTTTGCTGGTATTAGGTGGCAGCGTTTTCACCACCCTCTCTAAAGTCTAGCACGGGTCTTGAAAAAACTGCACTAAAGTACCTCTAACAGGCCAGGTTTTCCAGATATCCAAAGCACAGCACAGCTGATATGATTTGCTGCTCAGTGATTGCAGAATTCAGTCTCCATTTCCCCAAGGTGATCCTTAAAATCTTCCCTATTTGAGCTCCTTGAGGACAGGGCTGGGAACTGATCTAGACGCAGTGTTTCTCAAACCTGTCTTCAGGACCCCCTAACAGGCCAGGTTTTCCAGATATCTGAAGCACAGCACAGGTGATATGATTTGCTGCTCAGTGATTGCAGGATTCAGTCTGCATTTCCCCAAGGTGATCTGCAAAATCTGGCCTGTTAGGGGGTCCTGAGGACTGGAGTTGAGAAACACTGACTAGAGCAACCTTGGCCCTCCAGATGTTTTGGAGCTACAATTTCCAGGACTGTCCGTTAACCCAACAAGCAACATGGGAGGTGTAGTTCTAAAATATCTGGAGGGCCATGGTTACTGACCCCTGATGTAGAGGATTCTGCAATGTTTTGTTAAAGTACACGTATAGCCTCACTCAGCCCTGCCTGAACCCAAGAGGACAGAACAGGGAACAGACATTTAGAAAATCCAGCCAAACAAGTGTGTAGAATGCAATAAGTTATTTGTAGAATTAACTCTCCAGGGGTTATTCTGTAAGCGCTGAGGTTTGCCATTTTTGCGACAGCAACAAACTTCAAAGTTTGAAAGACAGAAATTGAAACAACGGCAGGGGAAGTGTGATAAAAAAAAGGCTCCCACTGCCTTTGTTTGAAATTCCCATTTTGTAGCATGCAGAGGTATGTTGTGGTTTCAACTACTGCAACCACAGGCACTTACGAATAATCACACAGTGTTCATGCTAAAAATAAATGATCTTGCACACTACTTCACTGTAACTCAATCGGCTGGACTTTCCCAACCTTTTACCCTGTTCTGTCCTCTTTGGTTCATTCTCTGGTGCCTGTTTAAATCTGTGGATGCTTTGCATTCATTAAACACGAAGGCCTTGTTCACACCAAGCATGGAGCAGGTGCGGAGCAAAGCAGTTGCAAACTGGATCAAATCTGCGTCCAATGTATTCCAAGGTTATTTTTTGCTCCAGTTCACATCGCAGTGTGCAGGTCCAGAGCAGGTGGAAAAACTACAGCAAGCCCTATTTTACCTGCATCAAAAATGCAACGCAACGTAAGGCAATGCAAAAAAACAAAGAAAAAAAACACTCTATGGTCATCTGTCCTGACCTAATCTTCCTTGGTCACTTCCTGTCTGTGGAAAAAGGTGACCTTGTGATCTGGAGAGCAAAGGAACAATGGTGGACAAGCTTTGTGACCCAGATAAATTCATTAGTATGGGGGAAGAATGCCCTGAGCTGTGACAGCAGGCATTTTCAATACAAGAACAATAGGAAGTAGGCTGATCAGTGGAGCTCAATAGCAGGAAGAGTGTTCCCAGGATATGAGGAGATATCCTCTACTGATAAGAGCTGTAGGGAGTACTTCAATGTGAATGGGATCGTTGTTAATAGACTAGTAGTACCTCAAATGCAGTAATTCCATCCACCCCCCCCCTTCCTTATCAAAAAGACTAGCGTGCGGGTGCAAAAACCTGAGCAGATCTGCTCTGCATTTGGTGTGAACAAGGCCTAAGGTATTCAGGGCATTTGCTGCCAATCCACAGAGCACCTCAGGTGTGCTGTAAGCATGTGCAATCCTGGATGGAGCAACTGTCCATCCTAGGATGAATTTTAGTCCAATAAACACAGTGCCACAATGGTTGAGGCATCCATCATAGCCACACACCTATTATCCTTTTCATTTTAAATTAAAAAGGTCACTTTTTCAATGGCTTAAAACAAATTCAATTTTACCACGAGTCGCATTTTTCTTGGTTAGCGACTCCGTTCAGGATTATGTAGTGTTCAACTTGCTGGTCTGACATTTGTGGATTTTGCAAGCTATACAACACAAACAGGACAACCCTAAACCTTTCCGGGGCACAAGCAGAAATGTAGCCAAAGGATGCCGTGTCTTAGGTGGTCTAGACCAGCGTTTCTCAAACCTGTCCTCAGGACCCCCCAACAGGTCAGGTTTTCCAGATATCTGAAGCACAGCACAGGGGATATGATTTGCTGCTCAGTGATTGCAGGATTCAGTCTGCATTGCCAAGGTGATCTGCAAAATCTGGTCTGTTAGGAGGTCCTGAGGACAGGTTTGGGAAACACTGGTCTAGACAGCTGCCAATCTATTATGTGCTCAGGGAGTCCATCAAGAAGTGCACACACCGCTTTTGAAAAGTGTAGGCCTTGAAAAATGCATCGCAATACATCCTTCTCTCAGGTCTATGGCTGCAACAGACAAGTTTTAGGTTTAAGAAAAGCCTCTAACTGGAAAAGAGGAAACAAAAAAACAAGTTCTCATGCATTTTGCATGCGCAGGGCTGCAGAGAGAGCATGACCCTGACTCATTTAGCTCCTTCCTAAAGGGTGGCCTGGCTGCAGGCATGAGTTTTGTTGAAGAAAATTAGCCTTCTACTATATACACAACTTTAATTGGTGGATCAAACGTCATTTTCAGAAAGAACATAAAAAGACGTCAGTTTTATTCACATTTAATAATAAATTTATACATTTGAAGCAAAGATTTTAATTATATGGGAGCTAATACAAAGAATAATAAAGATGTCTCTGACCAGCTGTGATTGGAGAAAGAGCACTATCTTTGATGTTGTGATGCTTAATAGTGAAATTATGCATGGTTATTAAGACACAATGAAGCTGAAATCATGGTACCTACTCATTTTCAGTCTCTATCAAGTCCAATATCTGATATAATCTACCCAATACACCCTGGCTATAAAAACAAATAAGCCATTTCCCTTTCCGGTCATTGGACTTTACACCTATTAAGCCAGGGATGAACAAATTAACCAGACACACCAAAGAATCAATAGTATTTTTGGCTTTGATGTGGATGGTATATAGTATGGACAATACTGGAAATTATTACTGCAGGAAAAAAGTCAAAACATCATTAAATAGAATCCCATATAGGTATAGAATAAACAGAACACATTTAAGATTGTAGTGTAATGAATCTCAAACCCTATGCTGGCCAGAATCCGCTTGTTGTCTGAATTACAGGTGGAATTTAACAATACACTGCTTTTATTTAACTCTCTGCATCCAAAGATGAAGCATCATGCAGAGATTAAATCACATTCAGACCAATTTATTGCAGGGAATGCTTTTAGCGAGGTCCTGCAGTGATCATTAAAAGGTGATGTGTGCTTTCCACAGCGAAGTTGGCACATGGTAGGGATATCACTGATAAATCAGAGTCCCTGCAAAACAGTTTGTGGCGCTGAACCAATGGCTGTGCGAGGAAAAGCTTGCGGACCATCTGGAACAAAGAAAATAGATAATTATTGAGATCAGATCGATACCACATACTGTATTAAAAAAAATACACAATTTATAATTATAGGTCACAAACACAACCCATAGTTAATGATAGATATATGAACACCTACATATGTTGATTTTTTTTTTTTTTAACTGTATTTTTTATCAAATTAGAGTGATCACAATTTCAGCAATTAAGTTAAATATAGGATGGCTCCAAATGTATATTTATTTGCAAAGTATTTTATATATAATGTGACGAGAACAAAGAAACTTTAAATATATAAAATACACATTCTCACTGGACATGCTCAAGCACACTTTATTGTTTATTCAAATTAACAAAGGCTGTATCTTATTCATAAGGCGAATACACTGATAAGGACCAGCATCTCCAATCAAATTATGCAGTCTGATCTTAATAGAACGTCATTTTTTTTTTTTAGAAAATACATCAAGAATTCACCGATAGCTTGAGGCGTTTCCCACAATAAAGCATTGCCTTAGCAGCACAAGTGGACAGTTACATTCTCCCAAAATTTAGGAACCTGTCCTCCTGACTCCTATCTCTCTCTACATAATGACGTCAGACACAGAAAAAAATTGAAGACAACAACATGGACAGACCCTATTCCAGCCTTAACCACAAAAAGCAAAGTTAATCGTTAAGGCAAGAAGACAAAGCAATATACCTCATAAAATCAACAGGAGGCGATGAACCACATCCAAATTAAAAATAGAACGAAGCAGGGAGAACCACTTATACGGGAAGAGAATATGGCCTTAGGGGGGGATGTAGGTCTCAAAATACCACCGATAAGGGGCACAAAGGTTGGGGTTTACAAAATCTCCTGGTTAAGTTAACTTACCAGAGCTATTATAGTCTACAGTTGAAAATGTGGGGAACATAAACTCAAACCAAATGAAACGTGAACCCTGTCGCTCAGAGCACAAAAAAAATGCAGTCCCAAACTACACCAAATACATTAAAGAAAAAATACAGAGGGCAGTTGCTCAGCGCTCCCGTGTTCACAATATAGAGAGCATCTCTTATGTATGAATTTTTCTATATACAGTTATGTCATATATGCATGTAGGTTTAGTGACGGTTCATAGTTCGTCAGGATTTTCCTAAAAGAGAAGGAAAAGGTATAATAGTGAAGTCCAGCTTTCACAATATATAGAAAGAAAGGGGGGGATGGATCCACTCACACTTTCCAGAGCCTCGTTAGGCTCGATCACCTCACCTGCGGGTGTTTCAATCGGCTCACCCAATAGCCCTCAGCGGTTGACCCGTCGTGTAGCCTTGGTGTCCTATCGAAATCCCGGGTCATCCACAGGTCCTACGATGTTTGAACACTAAAGTACTCAATTCGAGGGTACGGTCGGAAAATAACATGGGAAGAAATTCTTTCCTGTTTTCAGATGGACTTGGCTGGCTCTGCTTCCTTCCTGGAGGAAGCGGAGCCAGCCTGGAGAGCAGCCAAGTCCATCTGGAAACAGGAAAGAATTTCTTCCCATATTATTTTCTGACCGTACCCTCGAATTGAGTACTTTAGTGTTCAAACATCGTAGGACCTGTGGATTACCCGGGATTTTGATAGGACACCAAGGCTACACGACGGGTCAACCGCTGAGGGCTATTGGGTGAGCCGATTGAAACACCCGCAGGTGAGGTGATCGAGCCTAACGAGGCTCTGGAAAGTGTGAGCGGATCCATCCCCCCCTTTCTTTCTATATATTGTGAAAGCTGGACTTCACTATTATACCTTTTCCTTCTCTTTTAGGAAAATCCTGACGAACTATGAACGGTCACTAAACATTCATACATATTTATGTCATATATGCATGTATTTTTCTATATACAAGAGATACTCTCTATATTGTGAACGCGAGAGCGCTGAGCACCTGCCCTTATTTTTCTATTATAGTCTACGTTTACAACAGCTCTGGTTAAGATCAACCTTGGAATAGGGTCTAGGGCCTTTAATATTAAAATGTGCTGCAATATACTCTATTGCTAAATCACAGCGGTGAGTAAAGGATGTCAGGACCAAGGAACTAACCAAAAGGAGTGGAGCAGACCTTTTGAAGAGGGCTGAAACTTAGAGGCCTGACTAGATTTGAACAGATATCCATGTTCTTCCTGTAGTCGAAGACCGTCAGACGAACGCATTCTGAGCACACTGTGCGTCCGTGCACAACTGACGTGCTTTATGACTGATACTGTAGACAACACACGGTCCATTTTTTTTGACTGATGTAGATGGGAAATGAAAAAAAATTGATACATGATATGAAAAAACATTTTGTCCGTCAAAAATGCTGGACGTCACAAATGCAGTCTGACTACGTTCCATCACTCACACACAAAGCTACGTGGACGTGACGCACCCTGTGCGGCCGTCCTAGCGGTTTGACGTTCTTGCCTATCTTGTGTCCATTTGCCATGTGTGTTGTGCATGCGCAGTTCGTTGCGGACGTACTTCGTGTATGGGTCTCTATTGATCATAATTTTATGCTACCACGGACATTAAAATGTGCGGCAACGCGGACGTGATCACTGCGCTCGTCTGACCCGAGCCTTAGGCCTGGGTCAGACGAGCGCACTTCAGAGTGGAAGGAACGTCCTTTAGAGTGGACATTCCTTCCACTCGACGCCCGTCTGGCCACCTCACTTAGCGGTCAGTGTTGCAAAGCTCGATCCTCCTAGTGCGCTCGTCTGACACGGCCTTAAACCGACTGGCTCTCATCAGCCGGGTATGCCTCACCAAGTATTGGGTTGAGTTTACAGACAGAAAACATCTGGGAAATTAAACTACAGACTCTTCCAAAGGTTGGATAATGTATTGGGAGCCATGTTTAGGTGAGAGGCAAGAACCAGAAAATCTTGCCAACAAATAGCGGACATCCAACAGCAGATCTCATGCACCGCTGGTGTAGTACATCCATAAGAATAAAGCATAATCTTCCTGCAGCTCAACGAACACAATCCAATTTCCTGGTTAAACCAGTTTTATGATGAATATTATAGTTTTTGTCATAAAATTCCTATTACAAGAGAGGCGTTCAGCCTGTAAAGACCTTGTTATAGGATGGCCTTTTCCTGAAGCTTTTGGAGTTAGGGCACACAATATCCCCCGATTTAGTTGTTGTGGTCTGGAACTTCCTACAGGTGAGGATAGAATTTGGAAGGACAGCAGCAAATTCTAGAAGGTAATCTTTGTCTACTGAATAGAGCGAGGCTGAACTCCAGTGGATCAAAGCAGCTCGTCTTTATGTAATAATCGTGACTCCTTTCATGAAACATTGGCCTTTCACCATGTAGATGATGTGGCGACATGAAGTCTGTGTACTACAGGACATCTTGAAATCAAGAGACACACACACACACACACACACACACACACGTCTAAAGAAATGAATGCATATCTACAGGCTCATGGTGAGCAAGTCAAACATGCGCAACCTCAGCAATTTAACCACCACCATTATCCATGCTAGGATCATACCAGGGTCCGCTGGTTACCAAAGATCACATATACAAGGAGTTTCTGGAAGAGGAGCCGTGTACTCCAGATGATCATTTAACATACTCAGGTCATGAGGACGACAAATAAAAATAAAGAAGAAATGGAGGACAATCTTTCACCTGTCTCTTGGGAGGAGTAGGGGGTTCCTTCCCCCTCTATAATATTTGGGAAGGCCTCTTTTTGATGAAGGATTGAGGAAACACATGAAGTGGTGCTGCCATGGACGTGCCCAAAGAATTATACAGATATTCTACATCCATTATTCTACAGCATATTAAGGAATGCAGTTTTTCCTGCTGCTCTTTCCTCTCGTTACCAAATACACACAAGATAGCTATCATATTTTACATTGTAATACAAGTAAGAAGTATCTAAACTTAGCCTTAAAAAAATGTTTACCACCTCTTTGTTCACTTTTACTCTGAAAAATGAATTTCCTTTTCAGGTTCCGGTATGACCGGATGCAGAAGGACATTAACCCGTTCACTATCGAGATAACTGGACTTCAAAAGGCACCATCTGGTGCCCCGATAGCGAGATAACTTGCTGCAAACAAATTGTGTTTGCTTTCTGGCTGCAGAAGGTGCCTCCAAAAGCTTTAGGCCTGGGAGCATAATGCACAAAGAGCTAAAACTGTAAAATCAGCTGTTGGAAGCTCAACATTTCACAGCATTCAACAGCTGTCAGCAGCAGATTCGGGGGGGGGGGGGAGAAATCGACATGCAGCTCAAACCTCTGTAACGCCATTTGGCAGCAGATGGTGCCATCTACTGGCCAAATGGGATGTTTACAGTAATCACCATTTATAAATCACTTGTTAATGAAAGGGTTATTAGCCAAGGATTCTTTGCTCACAGGCGGGAATGGATAGAGGCCTGACAATGTGTGGGAGATGGGAGGAGGAACAGTTTGAAAGAGAAATGTTGCCTCTCTTATCAATCATGTTGATTTACATCAATACAACATGTTTTTGTGAATTGGCAATATGCAATGAACAGTGGAAGAATTATTAAGGCTAGGGAACATCTCATTACATAAAATGGATATATGTGACAGGTACAACTAGAACAGTGTAGTTGAAGGTGACAAGTCGTTGCAGTAATACCTCTCTCACTCGGTGCTGTTATCTTCTGTGGCGAGCTGATGATTGGGTTGGTGGGAACATCTGGAAGCTCATCTAAAACGTTTTCAGTCTTGAGAATATCGTCCAGCTCTCTCTCTAGATCATCAGGATCAATATCTGAAAAACAGCATGTATTTACCAAAATGTTATACACAACGGTACGACTTTAAGGCGAATCATATTCAGAGTATTATTAATGGGAAAAGATTTCCATCCGCCTTCAAACAGGCGCTAGTTACCCCTTTACTAAAAGAAACCATCCCTAGATCCCAACTCTCCATCCAACTACCGCCCTGTATCCCTGCTTCCCTTCACATCAAAGCTCTTAGAAAAACTAGTCTTCAACCGCCTCTCCCTCTTCCTGTCCTCCAATTCCCTACTTGACCCCCTGCAATCTTGTTTCCGTCCCCTACACTCAACTGAAACTGCCCTCACCAAAGTCACCAACGACCTCCTAACTGCTAAAAAAAACACGGCCACTATTCTATTCTCATCCTGCTTGACCTCTCGGCTGCTTTTGACACTGTTGACCACCCCCTCCTTCTACAGACCCTCAACTCTCTGGGTCTCGGTGACACTGCACTTGCTTGGGTTGACTCCTATTTATCCAACAGGTCCTTCTGTGTGTCCTTTGCTGGTAACTCCTCCTCCTCATTGCCTCTATCTGTTGGTGTACCTCAAGGCTCTGTCCTTGGTCCTCTGCTCTTTTCCATCTACACCTCCTCCCTGGGCAAAATCAGCAACAGCTTTGGCTTTAATTACCACCTCTACGCTGATGACACTCAGATCTACCTCTCTACCCCTGATCTCTCTCCCCCTGTCCTTTCAAAAGTCAGTGACTGTTTATCTGGCATCTCCTCCTGGATGGCCTCCCACCACCTAAAGATCAACATGTCAAAGACTGAACTCCTACTTATTCCTCACTCCAATGCCTCCCCACCTCCTGACTTCTCTATCACGGTGGAGGGTATCACCATCTCCCCATCAAACCAAGTTCGCTGCCTTGGAGTTACACTTGACTCTGCTCTTTCCTTCATCCCCCACATCAAGTCTCTTTCCTCCTCCTGCCGATACCAACTGCGTAATATTTCCAGAATTCGGCCATTTCTTACTGCGGTCACCACAAAACAACTCATACACGCCCTGGTAATCTCCCGACTCGACTATTGCAATAATCTCTTATCTGGCCTCCCTCTGTCCCACCTCTCCCCCCTACAATCCTTCCTGAACGCCTCCGCCAGGCTAATTCACCTCACCCGCCGCTCTGTGTCTGCCGCTCCCCTCTGCGAGTCCCTTCACTGGCTCCCCATCCCCTGCAGAATTAAGTTCAAAATCCTTATCCTTACTTACAAAACCCTCACTAACTCAGCTCCCCACTACCTGTCCTCACTAATCACCAAATACACCCCAGCCCGCTCCCTAAGGTCAAACAGTGACCTGCGCCTAGCTTCTCCCCGCATCACCTCTTCCCATGATAGACTGCAGGATTTCTCACGCGCAGCCCCCACTCTCTGGAACGCTCTCCCTCGTACGGTCAGACTTTCCCCTAACTTCTCTTCCTTCAAACGCTCCCTGAAAACATTCCTATTTAGGGAAGCCTACCACCCAACTCACTGACGCAACCATCAATCACGCTCACCTTACAGTCCTCTCCTCCTGTTTCCAACCCCAACCCTCCCAGATTGTGAGTTCCTACGGGAATAGGGCCCTCATCTCCTCCTGTACTGTTTGTCAAATGTTGTTCAATGTATTGTAACCCTGTCTATACTGTGCTTATTGTACAGCGCTGCGGAATATGCTGGCGCTTTATAAATAAATAATAATAATAATAAAAGAAGGGGACGCACAAAGTAGTATGAGACATTACTGGGAGAAGCTATATGTGAACACAAAACTTCAAGTACAGATTGTGGAGAGGATATTTAGAGAAGAGGTTTATGGAGTAGTGGGGGGGGGGGGGTTAGTCACTTTGTCAAGCCATTCGCACAGGACAGAAGCAGAGTATCCCTGGATGCCAGGGACTAACAGCTATAGCCATGAAAAGGAGAGGGAGTGGCATTTTAAAAAGAAGGGTATAAAGAAAAGGCACAAAATAGTCTGACACCAGCCCTGGTTAAAGGGAGAGAAAATAAGAACAGACCATATGGAGTATAAGTTCCAATGATATAGGTAAAATGGATCATTAGGAGTATTGATAGGATATACAGAAAAAGAATTTGAAACCATCAGATGTGTTAAGGGGGAGAGATTATATGGATTAATAGGTGCCCTAAGGAGTAATAGGAGCTGTTCTATCGTCATATTAAATGGAGGAATGGGAGGCTCATATGGAAAGATTACATTCAGAAGCAGGTAGAGATGGAGGGAGGAGAAAATAGATCGAGTACAGATATGCTGTAATGTGAGGTTATATGCCAAGATAGGTCAGTGATGGGTTAAAAACTGAATGGCAGGAGTGCATTAGTGTGGTGTTACAAGAAGCGTAATAAGTACAGTATGCGATATATAGCAGAATCATAGAAAAGCAAATAAGTAACATACCAGTATCACCAACTGACATTCCAGTTAGAGTTTGACTAATGTCATCTTGAAGATCACAGAACTGTAAAAAGAAGAATCACATTGGAAAGTGTAAGAACAGAGGAAATTAAATAGATAGACATTATTTTTCTGTTTTAGAATTAATAAAAGATTAAATCGTAAGAGAAACATTTCTGCACGTATTCATTGGGGATCACGACGCACTGTTTATTCAATTTGTTTTCTACAGGTAATCAGACACGATACGTGTGAAATATTTGATAAAGTTGTGAGCACTAATGGTTTTATTTCAGAATGCCCCGGGGGTCAGAAATCTTTATTACCTCTTGAATCTGATCCACCAGGCTTTCAGCCTTGTCTACGCTGACATCCTTCATGGCCAGTCTCAGAGCAGAGACTCCACCTTCATATGCAGTAACGACCTGCGGAGCAAAAAAAAAAAAAAAAAAAAAATCATAATGCAGCTCTGAATAATTTATGCAAAATTAGTGTTAAAGTCTAAAGTTACAAGTATTTATAAAGCGCCAAAAAGTTCCATAGCGCTGTACAATGGGTGTGAGAGAACAACAAAATACATACAAGATATACAAACAGAACAGTAGGAGGGAGGACCCGGCTTGAGAACTTACAATCTAAGCGGAGAGGGGTGACACGCTAGGTGAGGGTAAATAGAGAACCTGAAGTACTGGGTGCATGTGGGCTGGGTGGCAAAGCGGTGCAAGAAATGTACAGTTGGGGAATCATGGAGTGAGCTGATAGGCTTCTATAAAGTAATGTATTTTCAGAGACTTCTTGAAGGACTGGAGAGACGGGGAGAGTCTAATGTTGTGGGGGAGGGAGTTCCATAGGGGACAGCTCGGGAGAAGTCCTGATTGCGAGAGTTTGGGGTGCGGGTACGAGGAACTGATAGCATCAGATCATTGGCAGAGCGAATCGATCGGAATGGGATATACCTGCTAATAAATGAGGAGGAGATGTAGGCAGGGGCGCGGTCATTAAAGTAATGTATGAGAACCTCAACCTATGGTAAAAATATGCAACGTAATATACAATATAGAAAATGCTCCACCGACCTGCAATGCTAAGCTATAGGTGAAAAGAAATAAATCAAGTCAAGTCAAAACAGGGTGAACCACTTTTACTCTTAATAGAAGAATTTAATCATTTCTCCAGGGCAGAGGTAAAGGTTTTCTTTTTGTATTTTATATATAGCATTGTGTTATTCCTGTACTTGTCATTCTTTTTTTCTAATCTGTGCAGGCAGGCTCAAAATTTCACATCCCAAACTACTAACCAGGCCATAAGAGTTACTCGCCACCAGTTTCTCCACCTATCCCTACCCAGCCCTTAACTCCGCCCCTAAACACACACCCCCTTAAATGATCTTATGAAATTACACTTTTAAAGGTTTTATTTAGAATAAAGTTACAAAAATCACCTTAATACCCAGACATCAGACCCCAGATACATGTATACCCAGACATCAGAGCCCAGTGTGAGCACAGCGAGAAGGTAGGGAAGCTCCTCTCCACCCCCTGCCAGTGACAGACGAGCTGGGTCAGGTTAGGCAGCTGATCCCTGCCACCGTGCAGCCTGGGGAAGGGGAAACTGCACAGTGGCACCGCCGGAATACACAGCAATAAATAATTTATTGGAGCTGCCTGTGGGTGCATTTCCACTTGCCAAATGCGAGTAGGAGAGTGGAAATTTGAGCCCTGTATGCAGGTATCTATTTTTGGCCTCATTAACTGAGCCGTCATTCTAGCTCGTTTATGCCTTAAAAGGACATTCTAGTAATGCTCATTTGTACCATAAATATTTTCTACCTACTGTGTCAGGATTGTTTTTAAAACCTGTGAAAAGGTTTGACATGGCATTTCGTACCTTAAGGTAAAATAATCAGGGCAGTGGATGAAGATTTTACAGCTGAGCAAGCAAATATTTTGTGTCCTTACTCTTTAACCAATTCTAATGCTCTCCCCCTGCACAGAACAGCAGAATCTCCCACTCAGTAATGTGACCAAGGAAAAAATAAGCAGGAAAAAGTCTGCAGTATCCTGAAAAGGTGTTAAATTAAAAGTACTAGGGCTAAATTACAATCTTCATGCAAACGTTTTCGCCAGCGCAAAAAAACATTAACGCGAGGGGTAAAACCATTTGCGCCTAATCTCGTATTACTAAATCAGCGCAACAACTGCGCGCAATTGTCTACCGCAGGTGATCCTGCGCAATCGTCTACCGCGGATGAACCTGTAATTACCGCATAGCCTTTGCGTGCATAATTTTAGCAACTGCAAAAAGCTGGTGCTAACAGCATATCTGAACAACCTGGCTAACCCAAAAAAAAAAAAAACACAGCACATAAAAAGGAATGCAGCAACAATATAATGGATGATGGCAGGTGTGTGTGTATTATTTCTGTAGCATATGTGCTCATTTTGCATCATAGACGCAGAACCCGTCTCCGATGCCTCTGGCAGACGTAATTCAGCTGCGTTTGATAGGTGTGTTTAGCTGAATGGGTGCCAAAAACTGCACGCAAAAAGATTTTTGCGCGAGACGGCACTGAGCCTGCATTTGTGCGCGCAATTGATTGGAAGAAAAAAGCCGCAAGGATTGTAATTCCAGCGGTGATTTGCACGCGCAAAAGTTTAACGCTGGGCGCAAACATTTTTCACTTTGCACGAAGGTCTTTGCACGAAGATTGTAATATAGCCCTAATGTCTAATACGTAAAAAGCATCTTTCATTAGAATGAATTTATCACAGGGATACTCTAGACCAGGGATCTCAAACTCAAGGCCCTCCAGATGTTGATGCCTACAATTCCCAGAATTCTTTCAATGCAATAGATGGCCGAGAATCATGGGAGTTGTAGTGATCCCTGCTCTAGACCCGGTGACCATTCACGGTAGCTTGAATGGTCACATTGACCGGAGTGTGCTACCCCAGGCCTCAAAATTTCAAGTCCCAAGCTACTAACCAGGCGATAAGTTGCTCCACCTAACCCCTACCCAGCCCTTAACTCTGCCCCTAAACACACCTCCTTAAATTATCTTATGAAATTACACTTTTAAAAGGTTTTATTTAGAATAAAGTTACAAAAATAACATTAATGCCCAGACATCAGACCCCAGATACATGTATACCCAGTCATCAGACCCCAGTGTGAGCAGAGCGTGGAGGCAGGGAAGCTCCTATCCACTGACCTGACAGTGACGAGCTGGGTCAGGTCAGGCAGCTTTTTCCTGCCACCGTGCAACGTGGGGAAGGGGGGGGGGCTGCACGGTGGCACTGCCGGAATACACAGCACAAAATAATTTATTGTGCTGTTTGCGTTTGCTTTTCCACTCGCCCTCAATTTCTACTCGCCAAATGCGAGTAGAAATTTTGAGCCCTGTGCTCAGTGGCGTAGCGTGGGTTGTCAGCGCCCGGGGCCAGCCAAGAATTGTTCCCCCCCCCCCAACCTGTGGACACGTTATCGATACTGCCCCAGCTCACACATGGATACTGCCCCAGCTCACACATGGATATTGCCCCAGCTCACACATGGATATTGCCCCAGCTCACACATGGATATTGCCCCAGCTCACACATGGATATTGCCTCAGCTTATGGGATTTGCCCCAGCTCTCACATGGATTTGCCCCAGCTCTCACATGGATTTGCCCCAGCTCTCACATGGATTTGCCCCAGCTCTCACATGGATTTGCCCCAGCTCTCACATGGATTTGCCCCAGCTCTCACATGGATTTGCCCCAGCTCTCACATGGATTTGCCCCAGCTCTCACATGGATTTGCCCCAGCTCTCACATGGATTTGCCCCAGCTCACTCATGGATTTGCCCCAGCTCACTCATGGATTTGCCCCAGCTCACTCATGGATTTGCCCCAGCTCTCTCATGGATTTGCCCCAGCTCTCTCATGGATTTGCCCCAGCTCATGGATTTGCCCCAGCTCATGGATTTGCCCCAGCTCTCACCTGGATACTCGGGCCAGCTCCGGCAGGGATTGAGGGGACCCAGATGCCGGGCAGCGCGAGAGTGCCTGCCCGGTCCTAAACAGTCCGTCCTGTTGAAGTGGAGTCGGCTGCGTGCGTGCACAGGTCACGTGGTCCGGCCAGTCAGGTGGTACAGAGACTCAGTACCACCTGATTAGCCGGACCACGTGACCGGCTGCGCCTGCACGCAGCCGCCTCCCCTTTAACAGGACGGACTGTTTAGGACCGGGCAGGCACTCTCGCGCTGCCCGGCATCTGGGTCCCCTCAATCCCCGGGCCAGTTTTAGGGGCGCAAATGCGCCCCTAACAAAACTGCGCCGGGGCCACGGCCCCCCCCACGCTACGCCACAGCCTGTGCTACCCCATCCGAGGGCATGGAATTAGCTCCTCCTAGAAGCCAATATCCCTGAGTGATGATCTGGCTTTCTGGAATAGACTATAAAAGCTGCCTACTTCCTAATCTATGTCCAGCGAATGGCTCTCAATGTGCTCCCATTGTGAGCCACTGGGTTTGCTTGATGCTCGCTTGAGTGCCTAAAATTTCCTGCTGGACATGTGACAGCTGCAGCTTTGCAGAAAGCTAGTAGCTTGTCATGTCCAACCAGCATCAAGGAAATCTAGTACTGGAATAAAGGGGAGTTTTTATATAAACTCTAGAAAGAATGAATGCAGTTGGGGGTCAGTAGAAGTTACTGGTAGCCACACTGTTTCACTCCTCCCATTTTATCCCTGAATTATCCCTTTAAAAGCCACTACAAATCCCTGTAATATGATTACCTTGCGGTCTGTCTCAGCTGTTGATATTCTCTCAAGAATGTTTTGCACTGTATCCACCTTGTTCTGCAGTTCTGACACACGATGCTCCGCTAATTTTCTGCGTCTCATACAGCGGAGAGCCTGAGAGAAAGAAAAAAAAAAAGGATACATACAATTTATGTCTAAGTCACAGAAATGAGAAATCCCAGGTATTAAAAACAAGGACTTTAGTGCAATAAAATAAACAAAAAAAAAATAAAAGGGGAACTACCACTTACAGAAGCTGTAAATAGGTTACTTGTGCATTACAAACAAAACATAGAAAAATGTCGGCAGATAAGAACCTTTCGGCCCATCTAGTCTGCCCAATTACATGGATACTTTACCTGGATTTATCTTTTGTTTAGGATAGCCTTATGCCTATCCCATGCTTGCTTAAATTCAATTACTGTTTTGGCCTCTTTACACGTCAACTGGAAGACTGTTCCATGTATCCACCACCCTCTCAGTAAAATAATGCTTCCTGATGTTACTTTTAAACCTTTGCCCCTCTAATCTAAGACTATGTCCTCTTGTTTTGCTACTTTGTTTCCTTTTAAATATACTCCCTTCCTCTACCTTGTGGATTCCCTTTACGTATTTAAAGGTTTCTATCATATCTCCTCTGTCTCGTCTTTTTTCCAAGCTGTACATGTTAAGATCATTAAGCCTTTCCTGGTAACTTTTCTCCTTCAAGCCGTACACCATTTTAGTAGCCCTTCTCTGAACTCTCTCTAAGATGTCTATATCCTTCTGGAGATACGGTCTCCAGTACTGCACAGTACTCCAAGTGAGGTCTCACCAGTGCTCTGTACAGTGACATGAGCACTTCCCTTTTCCTACTGCCAATACCTCTCCCTACACAACCAAGCATTCTGCTAGCATTTCCTGCTGCTCTATTACATTGACTACTTACCCTTAGATCCTCTGAAATAATAACCCCTAAATCCCTTTCCTCAGATGTTGAGGTTAGGACTGTATCAAATATTCTATATTCAGCCCTTGGGTTTTTACGTCCCAGGTGCATTATCTTGCACTTATCCACATTAAAACTCAATTGCCACAGCTCCGACCATTTTTTTAGTTTATCTAAATCATTTGTCATTTGGCTGATCCCTCCAGGAACGTCAACCCTGTTGCAAATCTTTGTGTCATCAGCAAAAAGACATACTTTTCCATTAATACCTTCTGCAATATCACTAATAAAAATATTAAAGAGAATGAGTCCAAGTACTGACCCCTGAGGTACCCCACTGGTAACAAGACCTTGCGCCGAATAAACTCCATTTACCACAACCCTCTGTTGCCTGTCACTCAGCCACTGCCTAATCCATTCAACAATATTGGAATCCAAGCTCAAAGATTGCAATTTATTGATAAGCCTTCTATGCGGAACAGTATCAAAAGCCTTACTGAAATCTAAATAAGCAACGTCTACTGCACCACCTGTGTCTATTATTTTTGTTACCCAATCAAAAAAAAAAATCAATAAGATTAGTTTGGCAAAACCACCTCATAAAAACACATGCTGTCGATTTATTTTGTTTGAAGTGCATGTAAAAACGAAAAAAATAAATGTTAATCTTATCCCGTTTCCATTTTGTGGATTTTTCCCATGATGCAACATTTATCAAAATCTGTGCAAAAGGTTTAACTTTACTGCTATGGTTTATGCAATCTACAGTATATAACAGTTAATGGAGGTGGAGGAGGGAATGTCTAGATAAGGTTACAGGTGATCCATTGTCATCTAGGCTACTGGCGATAAGAGATGGCAGGTGAATGAGATAAAACAGGGAGCTTAAAAAACTTCTAATCTACCCTCTGGTGAAGTCCTTTGAATACATCCCTCACAGTACAATGATGGGAGTTGGTGACTAACCCATTCACTCCATTCTATGGCCAAAGCCACACAGTGAGGAGCAGGTGCTATAAAAAGATAATGTGCGGTGGCTGCGGGGGTCACAAAAGATTACAAAATGGATACACCTAGTGACACCAATAACATTTTCTTAACTAAACATACACGAGAAATACAAAGCACATGTAAGATATCAGCAACATAAAATAAGAACATTTAATTGTTTGGTGGTAGTGGCCTTTTAAAAGTAAGAGGGTAGAAGACAAAACACAAAAAAAATTAAAAAATAAAAATGGTAATATATATATATATATACACACACACAAAACATCTGGAAAGAACTCCACACCAATGACCACCACCTTCCTTCATTTTCTGTGGCAAAAACAAAACAAGTTCAAAATATTCAAAAAAACGAGGTAAAATGATGGGGATTCAGTTCCCAAAGTATGATCATAGTTTGCTTAAGCCTGTCCCAAATGCCAATGTTTCCCATCGTTGACAGGTCCTATCTCGACCCAATCTGCATTTACAGGATCAACTCACCCTGGAGCTCCCCGGCAGCTCTAGGCCTTATATAGGCAGCCACGGTGGAGCACCTGTGAACAGGGAGCGGTGCATACCAAATGAGAGTTGTCAGCGCTCTATATAGAAAATACAAAACAGCAAATGGTTGCACTCAGATGCACCAGCTTAGTTTGAGGTTCAGTTGAGGAGCTCCAGGGTGAGTTGATCCTGTAAATGCAGATTGGGTCGAGTTAGATCGGCGTTTGTAACAGGCTTAACCTCCCTGACGGTATTCCCGAGTGTGGCTCGGGGTTAACTTTTTGTACCGAAAGCGGTATCCCCGAGCCACACTGAGGCCAATACTTACATGTCCTGTGCTCCCTCGCTGATCCCCGCAGTCTCCTCCAGCCGCTCGCAACGTCATACTGCCTGGAACTCTTCTCGCGAGGAGCGAAACCAGGAAGTGTGACATCGCGATCGGCTGCAGTGTGACTGCGGGGACAGCGAGGGAGCACAGGACATGTAAGTATTGGCCTCAGTGTGGCTCGGGGATACCGCTTTCAGTATTGAAAGTTAACCCCCGAGCCACACTTATGTCAGAATCGGACCGCCAGGGAGGTTAAGCAAACTATAATACTTTTGGAACTGAATCCATCATTTTACCTCAGTCAGGTTTTTTTGGAATATTTTAAAAAAAAATTTGCCACAGAAAATGATGGAAGAAGGTGGTCACTGATATGGAGCGCTCTTTCCTGGTGTTTTGTATTTTATGTCTTAGCTACACCCGCTTAATTTGAGGTGGAGTGCAACCTTTTGTTGTATATATAATATATATTTTCTAAAGGGAGGTGACATTCGTCAATTATGTGCTGCCATGAGGGCCCTGTGGCAAACTGGTCTCACCCAAGTTAGGGCAGAAATAGCAGCTATTTCTTCTAGCTCTGTGACCATGGGAACCCGTATGACTGTGCTGGAGGAAGAGGGGCTGGAATCCAAGGCCCAGCTGGATGATCTCCAGAAACAGACGACCTTATCGGCCACAGTCATGGATATGGAGTTCAGACATCGGCGTTGTAATCTACGCCCGAGGGGGATCCCTGAGACGTTGCGCTACAACGAATTGATGGCGTGTGTTTTAGGGCGCATGGCCATGCTGCTACACCTACCCCTGGACTCTCCTGCTTCAACCCCTCTGCCTTTCGGGTGCGTAAGACGGCTGCTGAGGCTCCCCAGGAGGTCATTATCACCACTAGAGACATCTCTGTACATGTGAAGGTACTCCGAGAAGCCGGCAATATCCCGACGGTTACCTATGGTGCGCTGAAGTTTTCTATCTATAGAGACTTGTCGTTTCTCGCCCTCATGGCATGTTGACTTTTTTTGGGATGCAACGGCCCTCATGTGGGAACGTGGTATCGTTATCGCTGGGGGCCTTCTGGTTCCCTGGTGGTTTCGCACACTGGTCGTGCATGCTCCATGACTACCCCAGCTGAGGCACAGGCCTTGTTGGATTCCTGCATGCTGCCTCCCACCGTCCCAGTGCTTGCCTGCTCTACCTTTGCGGGATCTGCATGTCTGAACCGGATTGAGGACTTGTAGTCCTTTTGCGGTTTGTTCTTGCCCCCTCTCGTGTTACACTTAATTTCCCGTTTCGGATGCTGAGCCCTGGTTTTTCCCCTTTCCTACATGGTGGACGCCGTTATTGATCTAGGTTTGTTTCAGGAATTTTTGCTGGCTTGCACTGCCTGTTTATTTATCGAGATGGGAGTTCTGGGCTTTCCCATTACCCCTACCCCCCTCTTTTTTCTTTTATTTTTAATGTGGGAACATGGGTTGGCCCAGACAAGCCATTTGGGTGGCTACCATGACTCTTGGCCCTGGGTCTCTGGACCTGGTGGCCTCTTCTTACGCGGCCTCTGGTTGTCCACTCGGCAATAGCCACATCTTACAGGGCAGCACTTCCCCCCCCCCCTTCTTTGTTTCTCGGTGTGCCCTTTCACGGATCCATTGCGGGTTCAGCCAGCCATTCTTCCTGCTACAATTGTCCAGATTTTTAGACTTCGCCTTTCCTTTTATATTGTGGAATGTTTATGACCTTATATGTTGTATTTTCTGTACTTTGACTACAATTTTATACTCCTAAATAATTACAAAAAATAAAAAAAGGGATCGGTGAAAAAGTGTGAAGAATTATAAAGAAATCCAAAATTTATAAAAAAGACAGGCTGTATTTTTTTTTACCTGATGCTTGTTTCCCAGTTGTTTGCAGCTCAATGCTTCCATCTTCAGCCTAACGAAACAGAGTTGTGTATGTCACAAATGGGAATTTGAGGGTTATTTAAAAAGGTAGGGAACAGACACTATCGGGTTGATTCACCAATCATGTCCTTTAGTTGAAAAACAGTGGTCTAATTTGCAAACTTCGTGGATCAATTAAGGTGAATTAGTGAATTGCCACCGCAGTTTGACGTAGTTAGTTTCTGCCATAGTTGCTTTGCGTAGTTCTTGTAAGCTCTCGAATGGAGTTTCCACTGTACTTGCATTACATAAACTGCACTCTATTACCATCGCTTCCAGCATTGTTCTCAGTGGTGTCACAGTAGTTTGTATGGGAGGTCCATACCTTAAGGCTAATGTCAGACTTACGCAGTCAGAGCGCACTCTGCGTGCGTGCATAACGGACAGACGTACTGACGGAAGATACTGTAGACACCACACAGTCCGTTTTTGTTGACGGACGTAGAAAAAAAAAAAAAATTATGGGAAACAAAATTAATATGAAAAGGCATTGTGTGCGTCAAGGTGCTGGACGTCGCAAATGCGCTGCGTCTGACATATCCTCACTCACACAAAACGCTACGTGGCGCACTCTGCACATCCGTCTAGCGGTTTTACATTCTTGCCTAACTTGCGTCCATTTGCCACGTGCGTTGTGCAGTTCGGTGCGCACGTACTTAGTGTGTGGGTCTCTATTGCTCATGATTCTATGGTACGACGGACGTTAAACTGTGCGGCAACATGGACGTGATCACTGCGTTCGTCTGAAACAGGCCTAATAATCACTAAACTAAAGTCACCTTTGTTTCAAACAATGCTGAAAGGACAGTAAAGAGAACAGCTGAAGTTTATGCAAGAACAACGCTAGTAGAGTATCTTTGCCTGCCGGTGTTTGATTTAACCCTCTCTGGTTTGCTGTTCAAAGCTGCAACAACAGTGAACATAAAACCCTTGTAAGGACCTGTTGTTTCTTTTTTTATTATTAAAAATCTTATTGTTTTCATTCAAGATAAGGAGTAAAGCAATATCGGCCGAAAATCACCATTGTAAGGGAAAACAATATGTAAGGATATAGTAACTTTAAAACAAGGTAGATTAATACAGATCTTGATAGAAGTGTAATTAGCAATATAAATAGGTGATGTATAAACATACCTAGAATCTCAGGTGTGATACAAGGATGAAGGTAATGAGCAATTAGTGCTCATCAACCTCTAGGCTGGGCATGGGTCTGCAACCGTGACCCTCCAGATATTTTGGAACTGCATCTCTCATGATTCTCAACTGCTCATTACGTTGGATGAGCATCATGGGAGATGTACTTCCGAAACATCTGAAGAATCAAGGTTAAGGAACCCTGCTCTAGGGCGTAGTAAGGGTGTAATCACATGCACACATACAAATTGCAAGTTCCCTTGTGAACAGGGTCCCCTTGAATCAGCTCATCATCCATGTGTGGTATTCCAATGTATCAACCCCTTGTACACTGATCTTGTAAAGCGCTGCGGAATATGTGGCGCTATATAAATAAAGGATAATAATAATAATAATAATAATAATAAAAAAAAGTGAAGTATATGGACAAGGTGATGTAAATGCAATTTAAAAAGGAAAGCTCCATTGTAATGTATGGCAAGTAGAAGGACTTACAGTGTGATGTCATTAACATCTGCGCCGTACGAGGTCATGCCATGGCACACACCCTAAAAAAACTTTAGCGGTTAGGAATAGAAAGAAATTATGCGCAGTGCAGTTGTGAAATTGTAAGGGTAGGATATAAATTAAGGGCGAATGAGAGAAAAGTCCAATTGTATTCTAATCGTTACATTGCAAAAATAAACTGCACAAGGAGATGATAAAATAAAGAGACAGTAACTTCCAGTGTTTTCTCTGCTACAAGTTTTGGGGAAAGCGTTAACCCTTACCTGTCTGATTCTTCACACGCATTCTGTAATTTGACAGACAGCAGCTTCTCACATTTCCTCAGCTCGAGGATGCCCACATCTGCTTCACCGATGGGAGTTAGACTCATACCCTCCTGTACAAACTTCACCAGCTGATTAGAAAGAAATGGAGAAGAAGAAAGGGCAGTTTGATACGGATGCTTTAAAAAACACCATCTGCTGTGGAAAGAAAACCATTGCTTTATCTATAGCAGAATAGTGGTTATTCGCAAGCAGTGGATTGGTGAATAATGGAATTTTAGGCAAAAGTTTTAAAGAAAACATTGACATATTCAGCTGTTTTGGATTGAAATTAGTAAACAATTATCTACCAGTTCCCTACTTGGTAAAGAACATCTAAAATATCAACAATAATCTGTATCCAATGGAAAATGGGAGCGTCATTTGATTAAAGAGGAATGTCCTTACAGTATTTAGTTTGATTGTAAACCTCAGGGTTATTCAAAGAGATCCGAATTGTGGCCGAAAGGTAACCGAACAGTGAAATTCAGCGTATGGTTACCTTTCCTGGCCAGAGCAGGCAGTTCGCCAAATCCTGGCGCATTGCGTGCACATACGGTGCCTGTTCGAGGGCAGTGAATCCCCATAGAGAAGCAATGCTTTGTCTATTCAGAGAACAAAAACCAGCAGTGAAAGGTTACAGAAATGCCCTGCTGTTCTGTGGTTTTATTCGACAGGTTTATTCAGACGAATCCCATAGGCTTCAATGTTAAAAATATTCCTGTTTTAATTCAATATCTAATAAACCGTTGATTATAATATTCTGCAGTAAAAAGTCTCTTTATGTAAAAGATTTCCCCCCCGGGAAATTATTTTTCCAGGTTTATTTTAATAGTTTTTTCTGTAACAGCCCTTTTTATTATCATTCATTGGATCTCAGATGTAAATTTCAGACATTTTCGTTCTTTAGATTCTTTGCAAACAGCGTTTCACTTTTCAAACATTCAAGCGTACGGGTTTTTTTTCTTCTCTCCATTCGTCTGCGGTGTCGGGTTTTTCCCGGCGGCTGCTCTGCACTGTGATCAGCGGCTGCTCGGGTTTCTCCCGCGGGTTTAATCCAGATTTTTTTTGTGGATTTCGGTGTGCGTTCACCAGGTTTTTCTGTGAGTGTTTGGCAGGTTTGTGGCGACTTTTCCCTGCACTACGACGGCCCTGTGGTGCTTGCTGAATACACCGCAGGGTTGCCGAAATTGGGGAAAAAAATAAATAAAAATTTCCAAATCGCACCGAATTGAGAACAAAAAGTCACCAAACATGCGGTGACTTTGATTCTCTTTGAATAACCCTGACTGATTAACAGTGACACCAACATAAGCCGTAACTAGGTTACTTGTGAATTACAAACCAAACCACCTTATATAAAACACATGCTGGTTTTTTTTTTTTCTTTGTTTTTCCTTTTATCTGCGATTACTTCAAACAAAGTAAGGTTTTTATCTCCCGCTTCCATTTTGTGGATTTTTCCCATGATGCAACATTTACCAAGATCTTTGCAAAAGTTCTACTTTCCAGCTGTAGCATTGAAGAGGCAATGGGGTAAAGGAGGGAATTAAGGGTGCAGTGGGCTAGTGTGTATGCTGAGATAAGAGATGACAGATGAAAAACAGGAGCGGCAGGACTCCCAGGCTGATTAAATGCATATAAGATTTATTCGGGGGGGGGGGGGGGGGAAATCGCAATCCCACTAGAAATGTGACATGTCAGACGTGATGGCCTTATATCATACATCACATACATTGTGTATTGTGCTGTGGGGATTTCGGCGATCTTTAGGCGGTGACTCGGCGGATTTGCCAAGGCAAAGGATTCCAAATGAGACAATTACATTTTCAGCTCAGAACTACAGACAATATAGTAAATGTAATATATATCCTTAAGCACTAAATGCAGTATTATAGAAAGCTGAATGGGGAGGGGGGGGGGGTGTAGCTCAGTATTTTGGGACTTTAACAAATGACTTCAATACCCAGATTGGATGATCAACAACCTCAAACAAAAGACTGGGCCTCTATTTACAAAGTATGACGTACAACCTGCTAGAATTAGGGCGGCCTCTAAAACACAAAAATTCTGACTTTTTCTCACGTGTCTGGTTTTTCTTGTTTTCTCCACTTGTAAGAGCCCTCGCTTCTCTCCGGGATACAATTACTTTCACTCTCTGTTTTTAACAACTTTAGTCAATGGTGGGAACGCGATTGCACAGGTTTTGATAAGTAAATGAAAGAGTTGGGTGGAGGGTGGTGTCAACCTTCAGTAACACGGCAAAAGATCAAGATAAATGACCTTCAACCATTGCTGGTAGGGTACACACTTTCCAATAATCCTTCCACCAGGTGCCACACAAAAAAGAGGGAGGCCCAAATCCCAAGGAGCACAGGAAACGAATGGACCGGGCACGCGGTAGAAAAATCTTGGGACCTTAGACACCTCTCATGACGTTTTGGCTCAATACAAAGTCGCTCTCAAGTGAAAAAAGAACGATCTATTCCAATCACTGAATTTAGGACCAGCATGTTGTATGTATGGGCAGGAGAAAGACATGTGTATATACGCCACTCTGGTTTTCGTAAAGCCCCAACAAGTGTCTGTAATTAAAGGTTTCAACGTGGCTGCTGAACCCGAGTGGTGCACCACTTCATGATTGGGTTTGTGGCCAGTTCTAGTAATGTGGGGGAGGGGGTAGAAAAACCACACACACACAGCCTTGTGTGAGACCTCATTAATTTGTTCCAGATCTGGATATAAAATGTAGCAGTAAATGCAGAGAGATCTGGGACAGAAAAGCTCATTGCTATGGCGAATAAAAACGGGTATGAGAACTATGATGCACCGATATGGATACTAGTATTGGTATTGCTGCCATTACCAGCATTTGCACGCGTACTATTAATTGTGCAAATGCCCCCGATACTTCTACTGGAAGCCAGCACTGGGCCGGCTGGCCGTGTTCTCGTGAGATCTAACAAGAGTGCGGCCCTAGCGGAGCTGCGTTACAGTTACAAGGTTTTATAAAAGCGCTAACAAGTTCCGTTATAAGCTTCCCATGTCCCAGTGTCTGATGCCTGGGAGATCTATATATATTTAGAGAGAGTGTGTATGAGAGACAAATATATATGCCTGGCATCTGTATCTGTGGTCTGGTGTCTGCGCAGGGGGTAAATGGGGTGTCTGACCATACATTACAATATAAAAATAAACTGGACAGGCTTTCAGCAAAATCATAAATAATTTTTTGGAAAGAAGTCACATGACATTAAAGTATCGGTGAGTACAATCAAAATTAGGATCATTACTCGTAATTGGGCAAAAAAAAAAAATTTTTTAAAAACTTTTTTCATAGTCAAGATTGGTATTGTTGGAACGGCCATGCTCTGGCCGATCCAACAATATCAAACATCAACCCCTAACTGCCACGGATCGGGAGATAGGGGGTTCCAATGAACCCCCTATCTCCACCATTGGTGGCAGTTAGGGGTTAACTCCAGGACTGGCGTCATCGTGCTATGCACGATGACGCCAGTCCTCAGGGGGCATTCCCGGAAGCTTGGCCGACATCCAAGATGTCGGCCAGCTCCAGGAAAGAATCACGAACCTGCGCTTTTCGGCGCCGATTCGTGATCCAGCCCCCATGGGGTTAATTCCAGGTACCATTAGGAAGGGCAGGCTGTGCCCTTCCAAACGGTGCCTGGATTAACCCCCGCAATGCCGGCGATCGGGAGGGAGAGAGGTCCGAAGGACCTCCCCCCCTCCCTTTCAGGCGCCTCCTCCGCACATGCGGGGGGGGGGGGGGCGCCTGAATTAGGTGTCATCGCGCCGCCGCGATGACACCTAATTAGGCCGGCGGCGGTTCCGGGTGTTGGGCTGACATCGAGGATGTCAGCCCGCACCAGGGGGCCAGCGATCGGCCGGAACCCGGCCGAACGCTGGCCCCAAAGGGAGAACGCGCTCAGCGCGTCCAACGCAAGGAACGTTACCTGCAGGTGGACGCGCTGAGCGCGTCCTCCACAGTGAAAGGGTTACACAAAAAAAAAAAAAAAACAAAACAATCAGTGCATCCCTAATGAGAACACCAAAACATTGTCAGGTCGGTGTTTCCTGGGTGCCATTAAATGGATCTGAATTCTTTGACCAGTTTTATTTTCATTATTATCCTTTATTTATATAGTGCCACAAATTCCGCAGCGCTTTACAAGATCAGTGTACAAGGAGTTGATACATTAGAATACCACACATGGATGATGACATGATTCGGGGAAGGGAATTTATAATCTATGAGATGTACAAGTATTTTGTGAAATAGGCACATCCATATTGTTAGGCGTCTTGCCCAAGGACACTTACTGGAGAGGTGCTATGGCTGGGGTTTGTACCTGGGTCTCCACGGTTATAGAGCAGTGATGTTACCTCTACTTCATCCAGCCGGGACACATTCTAGCCATTCAAAGTTTGGCAAGTCAGTAGCTAATGGAACCCATTCCTAGTGCGTATGTGTGCACATCTTTGTCTATAGCTGTGTATAACAATCATGGGACGTGAAATCTAAACTGTATATAGGGTACCTAGGTTAACTTGATAAATACAATGCAGAATCAAAGAGCGGTGTTTGTACACTCCCAAATCATGTGTACGCACATTGGTCAGCGTTCCCTCTAATGGCAGATACACATATCAGGAAAATGCAGGGAGAATAAGGGAACAGAACTCGGAAACAGCACGGCTCTCACCTTTTCTCCACTTCTCTCCATCATGCAGATCCTTTTATCTCTCTGAAGTTGCAGCAAAACCAAATTCAGGGAAGCAGATTTTGGACAAATCTCAGCCCACAGCATTCGCACATCCTTCTCATGAAGCACGGGGGAAGAGTTCAAGGAGGATGACCTATATTGCATCAGCAGCAACTCTGCCCATTTCTAGCATGTGCAAAAACAGAACATTGAGTGAAGACATGGATAAAATCTGTTCACAATCATACAGGGAGGAGGGGGACCTCTCCACAACATGGCCAATTATATTCAATTTTACATATAAACTAACCATACTAAGAACGGCTTGTACATGAATGATTGCTTGTGGGTGGGATAGGGCATGTCCTTCAAAGCGTTCAGAGGTAAAACTAGTTGAATGTTAAATATCAAAAATGTAAGCACAGCCCATATAACCAATTTAAGAAAGGAACGTGAAAATACTAAAAAGTCTCTAGTTTTCTGCTGTTCCGTACAGCAAAAGAATTCACTGACTCCCCTATCCAAAAAAAGAACCTTTGCATGCTGGTAAAACACAGCAAACAACCTAAACATATTGGGAAACTTAGTACGGCTTGCTTAAATTTTGCTTTCTGCAGCTTTTGAATGGAGATCTGAATGCTCAGTATAAAACCTTAAAATATATGTGGAAGTCACACAAATTAAAAATGTAGCTGGTTTAGGGCCGTGTCAGACGAGTGCACTATGTGCGCACATACTGACATGCCTCCCGGCATCCGTCGCAGTGTTGTGATGCTTCAACGTGGCAGGCCATACGCTGGCGTGCATTCACAAGTTGCGCGTGCTACAGCAGCCGTGCTTAAAGCCTCCCTGTTGAAGAGCTACAACGCTCGTTTGACAGGGCTGCAAAGCGCGATCCTCCATAGGGGGATTGAGCCTTCCAGCCCTGAGCGCACCAACTGTGCTCAGCGAGGTGGCCAGACGGGCGTCAAGAGTGGAAGGAACATCCACTCTCACAGACGTTCCTTCCTCTTTGAAAAACGCTTGTCTGATCCCGGCCTAAATGGTATCCTTTCTCTTGTACTATCTCACGCGGGGTCTCCTTTATCAACATACAGGCAGAAATGGCCTTTGCGTCAGATACAAAAAAAAATAACGATAATAGAAATGGTGATATCTCCTGCTTATGGGAATTTGATGTTATCATGATTAGATTATTAGCAATGCAGCGTCCACAAAATACCACTAGAATATAAAAATAATAATATCTGCATGAGGCTATTGCCTGTGTATGGAAATGACAGTAACATTTTGTACTTGTACTGTCCAGGGATTTTCAGTCATAACCACCTGGATCTTAAAAAGTATCCCTGTACAGCAGTGACTGACCTCAAAGCTCTTTATTCACTTTACTCCCTGGAGGTTGTAATGCAGCAAAGTCTTTGAATTTTTTGTTACAGTGAGGTTTGGGGCTGCTCTAATGCAGCTTGTTTTACAGCATTACAGAGAAACAGGTATGAATTTTTACAATGCATTTCCTTTCTCCACAGGGGGCACAATAATCCTGCCTTATATAGATCTGCAAGTTGTGTTTGAGATGCTAATGATTGCGTTTCAAAGCACAAAAAAGCGATTTAGCGTGAATTTGGTAGTTAATGGGTTAAACAAACTCAATGGATGGAAACTGCCGAGGCCATACACACACTGTGATCATTGATAGGTGGACTAACAAGCATCTTCTGTATCAATTTGTTTCTGTCAGAGCACATTTACTGGTGTTTACCCAAAGGATGTGTGGAATGTGCGTCACCACAGGAAATAAATAATGCCAGTCACTGCATACCTTTAGAACTTCTGGAACCACGAAAGCCTCATCTGGGGATATCTGAACACCCAGGATTTTCCCAGCTGTCCATCGGAGAGGACGAATCACCAGCTGACTCATGCCCCACGACAACCAACCACTGGTGACACCAGCCACAAAATCAGATTCCCTCTGCAATGACCCCTGCCTGTAAGGAAGGATATAAATATGAAATGATCACAATGCATGGGTCAACATACCCATAACGCTCTACAGCAGAGATCTCAAACTCTGGCCCCCCATATGTTGCTGAAATACAAACCCCATGATGCTCTGGCCATGTATTTCATTTAAGCAATTCTGGGAATTGTAGGCCATCAACATTTGAGGGGCAGCAGTCTGAGATCCCTGCTCTACAGCATTACTCTAAATGCAACACAAGAATTCAAATAAGTTGTCGTGCTTTTGTACTCGTCAAGGAGTGATAACATGATCAGCTTTGAGCTACTTGTTGAACGACTGACTGGTTTACCCATTACCAGTATATACAAGAATTCAAAGCATATAAAACACACAGATCAGGAATCTTGGCCCTCCAGATATTTTGGAACTACATCTCCCATGATGCTCAGCCCTTCATTAGGTGGGCTCAGCCTCATCATAGGAAGTGTAGGGATGAAACATCTGAGGGGCAAAGGCTGCTGACCCCTGATCTAAAGGGTTGGCGGCCACTCCTGGAAAATGAGCATAATACAAGTGCAATTTAGGGGATCCACCTGACCATCTCCTGCATGACAATTGGCAGTCCCAGGGGGACACTCCCTTTGCGCGTGAACTCTGTCTGCAGTTGGTGCAGTGCGACGCTGACGAGTCCTTGCGACTGGGCATACTGGAGGATCGTGGGAACCCAGAAGGCCATCTTGCTGTCCCAGTCAGCCGTGTTCACGTCCCTCGATTGCTTGAATGCAGAGAAGAGGAAGGACATTCGCTCATCGTCGTCCCATTCTGGGGGATATGGGTTGACAGGTGCCATAGCACCTCACGGTCTGGGGTGTAAAACTAATAACACAAAGAAACAACAATAATAGAGTTAAATTCCATGAAGTAATAGCAGTGAAAAGTGAGAATTTACCCCTTTTGTGGGGCAGAAACCTCCGAGGAGAAAGTTAAAGAGAAGAGGTGACGTAACACAGAAGTTCTGTTGATACCACACCCCTGAGCAGGGCTCTATTTGGGAATAAATGGCACAGCACACTAAAGTGAAAGTAATACAAACCCCCTCACGTACTGCAGGGCGCTACCTGTCCATAGAACACGTGACTTATGCTGGCACGTCAAACCTTTACAGGGGCGGGCACTTCCTGGTTTCCACACTAACGCCGTCAAGGCCTATAATAGGTACAGACTACACCAAAAAGGCTGCCTTTGCTACGGCAACATGGCGGTATTAACAGCGCCTATTGGCCACTACAGCCTGTCCAGGTTGATGACGTAATAATAGCCTTCCCTCTTGAATCTCTACTGGCGCCTGCCGACAAAAAGATAGCAGTGCATGATCGCTTAAAAAATAAACCTTTGTACAAGCTCTCCTTTCTAGCCACTCTCTATTTCCTGGTACACAGATGCTCCTTAAAGGTACAGACTACAAGGCGGCCGACTTGTGGGATGGAGAAAGCTCTTAAACAGAGCCTGTTAAGCTAAAGTTGACTTAGCGGCAATAATTCAGCCACCGTCATTGTATAATGTCCGGAAAAAATGGCCACACGTCGCCATAGCGATACCCGAGGAGCGGTGCTTTCTCTAGTGCTTGTAACACGGAGGCCCGCCTTTCTCTGTCACTATTGCAGAGTGCAAGTAGCTGGCGGGAAAGCTGGTAAGATGGGGCTGCTAGGGATTCAAAGAGCCAGGGAGAAGGAGTTACACAATGTACCATGCATTACCACGCATGGAGATATATATATATATATATATACACATACACACACAGATACAGAAGCAGCTCTCTTTCGGTATGTGGCCGCTGTATCTGGTTGGATTTGCAGCATCCTGTGTGCTGAATGGTTTCCTGCCCAGTACTTTAATAATCATCATCATATTAATAGCAGGAATTTATTTGGTCCTAATTAAAAACCTTAATAAAGTCAATCTGGTAAAATGAGCATTCTAGCAATTAAAACGATGTACTTTTTTCTGCCCAGAAGTAATTAGACCTCTCTTTTTTCAGGATACTGCAGACTCTACCTCCTGCTCCTTGTCTTCCTTGTTCACAGTATGGGGTTGGAGCTTCTGCTAGCTGTCAGTGCATGGGAGGGGATTGACATCAGCTCAGAGCCTCATGGGGACAGAAGGTGGCAGGAAATAAGTTTAAAGTGCAGGGTATTCAAGTAATAAGTAATTTTCTTGCATAAAAATCTGAAACGCTAACAGGGTTATCCAAAGAGATTCGAATTGCTTGAGAAAGGTAACCGAACGCTGATTTTCAGCGTTCGGTTACCTTTCCTGGCCATTCGGCTATCCAGAGAGCAGGCAATTCGCCAAATCCTGTCGAATTGCCTGCACATACGGTGACTGTTCGGTGCCTGTTCGGTCCCTGTTCGAGGGCAGTGAAATCCCCATGAAAAAGCACTGCTTCGGCTATTCAGAGAACACAAACCAGCAGTGAAAGGTTCCCCTAATGCCCTGCCATTCCGTGGTTTAATTCGGCAGGTTTATTCAGGAGAATCCCATAGGCTTCAATGTTAAAAATATTCCTGTTTTAATTCAATATCTAATAAACCGTTCATTATAAAATTCTGCAGCAAAAAGTCTCTTTATTTATAGATTTTTTAGGATACTTTAAGCATTTTTCTGAATTTTTTAAAAAAAAATTAAAAGTCCGATTTTTTTTTTTTTTTTTTTTTTTTTAGTTTACTTATTTTTTTTGTAACAGCCCTCTTTATTATCATTCCCTGGACCTCCTGTGAAAATTTCAGACATTTTCGCTCAGTAGTTTCTTTGCAAACAGCGTTTCTTTTTCCCAGATTCATACAAATGGTTTTTCTAATTTATTCACTGCCTCCTCTACGTCACAGCTGCTTCGGCTCTGTGATTCGGCTCCTGTTCGGCTCCTGTTCGGCTTTTTCGAAGGTTAATCCAGATGTTTTTGCTTGTTTTCAGCGTGCATTCGGTTAGTTTTCGTCAGGTTTTCGGCAGCTTCTCCCTGCAATTCGGGGGCCCTGTGGTGCTTGCTGAATACACCGCAGGGTCACCGAAATGCAATCGGCAAAAGGAACCGAATTGAAGAGAACGGAAAGTCACCGAACGTGCGCTGACTTTTCGAATCTCTTTGAATAACCCTGTTAGTCTATGGTTGTTCTAAACGCGTTTGTATTAAGATAAGTGGCCTGGGTTTTGTTTGGCGGGCTCATGGCATGACCTGTTGGTACATTAAGTCACCTCTAGCTTTGCAGGTCACCTATTATCCTTCACAAATGATATTTATACTTTGTTCAGGGTGGAAGGTTCTGTTCTGCAACATTTCGTTGCCTAATTAACGCAGCTCATCTGGGATTCCACTTTGATGTTATTATCTGCAGTTTATGAATTTTACATTCTACAGGGCTGCATTGTTTTTTTTTATGCACTGTCCATCAACATGAATAAATATTTGTCCCAAAAAAAAATGGAGGATCTGGCAACCCTAGAGAGAATATGCATGGAGCATGCATGAACGCTGCAGACACAAGATGTTCTAATGGTTGATTTGGGGGGGGGGGGGAATGTACTGTATATGAATGTGGATTGCAAATAAACGATGAGCGCTGTGTTTTTATATATTCATTATGTAGATGTGGGAACAAGGCGCAGTCTGAGGAGGTCTCAGATCATACTCTTGTCTCTCCATGATGGAAGATGAGTTGGCTTTGTCGGATCAGGCATCAGATGCTGGAAGTGAAGAAGTCTTGACACCTGCAGAACTCATCAGCAAGCTTGAGGAGGTGAGATGCTCCACATTTAATACAAGTCATGTACCATGTAGATGTGTTGTGTTATTTCATTTTACCCTGATGCTTTTTTGGTACTTAACCCATTTTTTAAAAAAAGTGTCCGTTTGAAACTGTGTTTACGTCTGTAAAACGAGGCATTTATGTTGCAAAGTTTCACGGAGGGGAGGGTGGGACTGTTGAAGTACTCCCGTTTTCTTTTGATCAGATCATTTTACTTGGAAGGTTTTTTTTTTTTTTTTAAAAAAAGGTGACTTTTCCATCTTGTCATATCCTGCAGCGACCACAAGGTACTAGTTTGCCGAGGGATACAGTTTCCACCAACATCCAGTGGCTGTAATCCTTTATATATTGGACAACAATTCTGGCCTGCTTTGTGTCTGCTCACTCTAGATTCTCACACTTTATGTTCAGAAATGGAATAGCAATCCTCACCAGTGACACATCTTCTGCTGCAGAGCCTATACATTCAGACTTGACTAAATAACGACTGGGGATTTTTTTTCCCGATTTATTTCTTAGTACAGGGATCTCAAACTCCACCCCCCCCCCAGATGTTGTTAGCCTACAATTCCCAGATTTCTTTGAATTCAAAAGGTGAACTGAGGATCATGGGAGATGTACTTCCGAAACATCTGGGGTGCCAGAGTTTGAGATTCCTGCCTCAGTGCCCCATTCCTGTACTGCAGAGCTGTGTCTCTTCACTCATACTCACCTCAACACGGTTCGTTTTTGGTAAATATGGGATTTATGCACCTTCAGTTTGGAGTTGACAGGCACCCGAAGGCATTGTAAGTTACACGTCAGTACTTGGTGAATGTATGTACTGCAGGTTGTGTTTGCAAATGATAAAGTAACAGCAAACTGTGTGTACACGTATGAAGAAAGGTAGCCAGAATGACCTCACCTCTTCCCCTGTAACCACCAGGCATGGCTTAACGAGAAGTTTGCCCCTGAGCTCTTGGAGAGCAAATCTGAAATTGTGGAGTGTGTGATGGAGCAGCTGAATCATATGGTAACCCTTCTCCCATGCTATTTATTACCTTGGCTGTATATAACACGTAAAATATCCTAACATAACCGGAAGGTATCTCTGATTCTTACAGGAGCAGAACCTTCAGAGAGCAAAATCAGGTGACCTGAAGATTAGCCTCCATCGCATGGAAATCGAGCGTATCCGGTACATGCTCAGTAGCTACCTGAGGAGCCGCTTGGTCAAGGTAAATTGCTAAAATTCTCCATTCACGCGTGGCATGCACATTTTGCAGGATGGTCAGTAGATTGGAACGTTACAGCTTTCGGTTTAGTATTGTAGAAGTTTGTGGATTCTTGCTTTATGAATTATTTACTTGTATTATTTCCTTGTTCTCTTAAAAGATTGAGAAGTTTTTCCCCCATATCTTGGAGAAGGAAAAGTCAAGAGGAGAGGGAGAGCCATCGTACTTGTCACCCGAGGAGTTTGCTTTTGCCAAAGAGTGAGTTTTCCCATGAGTATTGTTTTCAAAGGGCACTGTGCCGTGTATCAAAGCTGTAAGCAAAACCGTTTGACAGGCGCCTAACCTTCTACTATTTGTAAACCTGCGAGAATTTACTTGCATCGTATTATTCAGGGTTCCATGCTTTAGGCTGACCGTCCACTGGCACCATAATCGGGCACCCGATTACGCACAACGCCATCGGCCGATCAGGGTCGTCCACTGGAAGCATCTGTGGACGTCCCAGATCGGCCGCTGGAAAGGCCGCCGGGTTAAAAAAAAAAAAAAGGTGTAGGCTGCTCCGGGAACTGTCTTTGATGCAAAAAGGGCATTTGGGGGCAGCCCCCATTCAGTGCAGCTCCTAGTGTAAAAAAAAGTGTAAAGTAAAAAAAAAAAACTCCGGCTTACATTAACCTCCCTGGCAGACCGATTCTGACATTTTATATGTCAGAATCGGTCCAATTTATTCTGGGCCCCTAGCGGTATTTGTGTGGCTCGGGGGTTAACTTTCAATACTGAAAGCGGTATCCCCGAGCCACACTCGGGCCGATACTTACATGTCCTGTGCTCCCTCGCTGCCCCCGCAGTCACACTGCAGCCGATCGCGATGTCACACTTCCTGGTTCACTCCTCGCGAGAAGGGAACCAAGCAGTGTGACGTTGCGAGCGGCTGGAGGAGACTGCGGGGATCAGAGAGGGAGCGCAGGACATGTAAGTATCCAGCCAGAGTGTGGCTCGGGGATACCGCTTTCGGTACAAAAAGTTAACCCCGAGCCACACTCAGAAAACCATGCTGCTGAAATAGGGGTCAACCCCAGGGAGAGCTAAAGCTGCCGCCGACTCAAAGAGTAAAAATAAAAAACGTGAGGGATTTTAAAAAAAGGTTGGTCTTTTTTTAAAAAACAGAACCAAAACAGCCAGAAAAATACCCCAAAAAATCCTAAAATATCAATAAATAAAAAGGCTTTTTGCTGCAGATTAAACAAATAAACGGTTCGATAAATAAAAACTTTTATTTTTTCCATTGAATCCTATGGGCTTTCGCGAACAGCGGATTTCCTACACAATCTATTTTTTCACGTTTCCCCTGCACCCGCCATGTATCTTTTACAGGTTTGCCCCAAAGCACGTAAGTTTAAACATACAAGTTTACATGAAAAAGATGAATTGTACCAGATCGTCACAACATCTGTTGCAATCGCCTGAAATCGTCCGTCTGTGATCTGATGCAGTGGAAGAGGGCTGATTCACCTGCATGTTGTAGGATCAGTCGGACGACTTCAGACGATATCTAATGATCGCATCATCACACAAATACGGTGTCTGGACGGCCAGCCTTAAAGTACACCGGTCATGTCATGTGCAAAACAAGGAAAGGGAATCGATCACTCTGTTTATATAGATCAGCATTTTTTTCTGACCTAAATCATTGAAAAAGGAGTGGTCCCTATTCTTTCACATGACCGAGGGACCACTGTGAGCAGAGACCTGTCCTACAGGACTACCTGCAGCTTATTCAGTGTGCTGCAATGCCTGTCGGTTACATAAATAGATGGATTACATTTCAAATGGGAAAAACTTGTTTTGCCCATCACAGTGGCCCTTTTAAAAATAATACTACAGAGAACTGCAAGCTGAAACTGAACGGGAAATTGGACTTGGAGCTTGAGAAAACATTTTGGATGTTGTCACAGTATTCTCATTTGCAAAGGTCACATTAATTCAAATAGGGAAGAACTTAACATCCCATAAAGTCAGTGAACTCCAAAACAGAATTTTACAGGCGCCCATCTTATGTCTCTGTAGGTACATGACAAACACAGAGAATTTGTTAAAGAGTGTGGCGTTACGTCACATGCCGCCCAATCAGCAGACTGTGGACCTACTCCAAGCAGGTGAGTGAAAGTAGTCCATAAGTCATGAATTTTTACCTGCGATTAATAAGGGAACCTAAATTACAGTTTAATTATCTATTTGCAGTCCCCAAACCCAATTTGGACTCCTTCGTATTCCTAAAAGTCAAAGAGCGCCAGGAGAACATTTTAGTGGAACCAGAGTCCGACGAGCAGAGGTACCAGATCAGAAGGCTGTTTCCTAATATTTCAGCATTCATTCTGATGGCAGGGCTTTCTGCGTGCTCACCCAGCCAGTCCACTTCACTTTTTCACCATGTCACAAAAATTGTACACTGTTTTACCTTCTTCTTCCACTAGAATCAATCTCTTTCACTCAAACGAATTCCCATCTTCTCATTCAATCTCACTTTTTCACCTATCCCTTTGATTGTTATATTTGTCTTTTACCTTCACGCTGTTAAAGGGACACTACCACCAAAAAATGAGGTGTCCTTATTGTGTTTATTTTATGTTGCTGATATCTTACATGTGCTTTGCTTTTCTCTTGTATGTTTAGTTAAGAACATATTTTACTCTGTGTCACTGGGTGCATCCATTGTGTGATCTTTTGTGTTGTAAAACATCACTTACTCCTCACTGTGTGGCAATGGCCATTAGAATGGAGCCTATGGATTGCTCAATAACTCAAATTACTGTATTGTGTGGAATGTATTCAAAGATCATCACCAGGTGTAGATTAGAAGTCTTTTAACCCCTTAGTGACTGGGCGGTTTTACACAAATCCGTCTTTTAGTGACCGCTGCTGTTTTTACGTTTCTGCGCTGTTAGTGTTTAGGACAATTTTTCCTCTTACTCGTTTATTCGACCCACACATATTATACACCCTTTTTCCCGCCATTAAATGGACTTTCTAGAAATACCATTATTTCCATCATATCGAATAATTTACTATAAAAAAAAATATGAAATATGAGGAAAAAATGGTAAAAACACACTTTTTCGTAATTTAATCCCCAAAATCTACAACCACCCAAAACGACCCCGGCTAAATAGGTTCAAAATTTTTGTTCCGAGACTAGAAATACCCAATTTTAATATGCGTTTGCTTTTTAACCCCTTCACTGCTGAGACAGTTCACCTATGTGCGCTGCGCTCATTCTGACCATTTTGTGCTAATTATTTTTAGATGACAGCCTAGGTCCTATTTAATTAAAATCCCCCCAGACAAAAAAAACTTTAAAAAAAAAAACATTTTTTTATTTTATTTAATTTTTTTATTATTTTTTTTTTTTATTTAATTTTTTTTTTTTTAATTTTTTTTAAAACCAAACCTGGTCATGTTTGGTATCATTTGAAAGGCCATAATCAGGCCTTTTAAATGATGGCAAATATGACCATCTAGCTGCCATGGATCAGGAGATAAAGGGATCCTTAGGATCCCCTTATCTCTACATGGCAGCTAGAGGGTTAACTGGCCCACTGACATCCTCACACATATGGTGAGGTTGTCAGTGGGTGGGGGGGACCTGGAGGCTTGGCTGACATCCAAGATGTCAGCCCCCCTCCAGGTTTGAATCGCGTTTTGGCGCCAATTGGCGCAGAAAAGCGATCCGGCGGCGAAACTGTTAATGCCATACACCGCTGGAAAGGGGAGGCTCTCCCCTCTCCAGCGGTGCAAATGGCATCTTTCTAGCTTCAATGGTTGGAGAGATAGAGGGCTCCGAAGGAGCCCCCCCCTCCATTGAAACACATGGGGGCACCTTCTGATGACGTCACCACGCAGCGTGGCGACGTCATCAGCCTCGCCTGCCCATGTAAATCACATGGGCAGGCTTCCTCCCTGCCAGATCGCCGTGGGATCCGACGAGGGAGGTGAGTATCGGGCGGGAGGGGGATTTGGCGCCCGATAGGGAGACCCGAGGACAGGACGTACAGGGTACGTCAGGGGTCATTAAGGGGTTAAGATCCCCATTTTATGGTCTAGAGAACAATAGTCATATCTAAACATTCCCTCCTCCATCTCATTAACAGTTAAATATTGTATGCCAGTAGTTCTTAACCCTGTCCTCAAGTACCACTAACAGGCCAGGTTTTAAAGATTACCTTGGGGAAATAGACTGAATCCTGCAATCACTGAGCAGCAAAGCATATCACCTGTGCTGTTCTTCAGATATCTGGCAAACCTGACCTGTTGGGGGTACTTGAGGGCCGTGGTTGGGAACCACTGTATTATAGCATCAAAGTATTGCATTTTAGATTGCGTCAACAGATTTGCTTTATCTAAATGAGATCAGACATCTAGGCAGGGAAAACTGTAACCCACCATGTGAAGGGAAGAGCCTGAGATCTATCAATCTGACAAAGGTTTGTGGCTGATTGTTATTTGTTAGTATATATTTATTGTAGTCTTACTATACCCACAGAGAGTTCTTTTTTTTTTTTTTTTTCCTTCTTTCCTTCATGTATTTTCTACACTCCAGTTTTTAAACAAGAGAAAACACTCTGGAAAAACCCTGCCAGACAGGCGAAACGGGTTGAATTTTTCTAGACCTGGGACTATGTTCTTAATTGTATGATGGGGTAACTATTGCCCCTGCTTTGTTAAGGGTATGCATGCAATGCATCATGGTTGACTTTGTATAATATCCATACTAGCGTCTGGCAGCTGAATGGATACCTGGCTAGAAGGTTTAATTGACTAGACGGTGGTCCTTTTTTAAAAAAATATACTCAGTGCTTCTGAGTAATGGAATCTGGCGGCCGGTATTGACTGAACAAATTTCTGGGCCTGCAGAGAAAAATCTGGGCCTTTTTGTTGCTACATGATTTATTGTTGATTGAAAGGTTAGAGGCCAGTTACCACAATTGTGTCCTCTCGATTAGGATTAGGGCACTAAGCGGCTACCCTTATTTTTCTGTTCATCATGTATTTCTTTTATCAGCTTTTCGGTTTTCTTGTTGTTGGACATTTTTCAATAAATACAATTATTTATGTTTTCTGGGACCCAGATCCCAATTTTGACACCTGAGACACACCTGTATGGTGTGCCGTGTTGCTTTGTGTAGGGATGCACCGAAACGAAAATTTCCGTCCAGAAACCGAAAATTCGGGATCGTTTCGGCCGAAAACCGATACTGAAACCGAAAATCAGCCATGAGAACCTGGGCCTGGAGGCCGGGGACACGCCTGATAACGAAGGGCGGCCGAGCACGCTGCTTGGCCGGCCTCCAGGCTCAGGCGAGCTAGGGGTACGCCTGAGCCTGGAGGCCGACCGAGCAGCTTGCTCGGCTGGGCCTCCAGGCCCAGGTTTGACTGGCTGATTGGTTGCACCATACTCGCCCACATCCTCCTACTTCGGTCCCGAGCTCCAGCGGTGACAGTCTTCCGGCTCTCGCAGCAGCCTGCGACAGCCGGAAGACTCACCGTTGGAGCGCAGGACCAAAGTAGGAGGATGTAGGTGAGTTTGGTGCCTACACATAGTCCCCTACATCGGCCCGGAGCTCCAGCGGTGACCGTCCAACGGCTGTCGCAGGCTGCTCGGCCGTCGTCCAGACTCAGGCGAGCCCCCGGTCACCGCTGGAGCTCAGGGCCGATGTACACATACACACATACTCGCCTACATCAGCCCGGAGCTCCTCCAGCGATGGCAATCCTGCATCCAGTGCCCGCTGTGTTGGTCACCGGTATGACGTCACGAAAGCCTTTGACCCAGTGGATTGCCATTGCTGGAGGAGCTCCGGGCCGATGTAGGTGAGTATGTGTGCAACCGGTGGAGGACTCGACTTAGGTGAGTATGATACCCCGCCCCCCTTGCTTGCTCGGCCGGCATACAGGCTCAGGCGAGCCCCCGGCTTAGCCTGGGCCTAGAGGCCCATCCGAGCCAGGGACTCGCCTGAGCCTGGAGGACGGCCGAGCAGGCAACTCTAGGCCCAGGCCAAGCCAGGGGCTCGCCTGAGCTTGGAAGACGGCCAAGCAGGCAGCTCGGCCGGCCCCCGTGCTCAGACGAGTCCCCGGCTCGGCCGGAAAATGGAATTTTTCGGCCGTTTTTTTTCGGCTGAATTTCCATTTCGGCCAAAACCGTAAACACCATTTTCAGCCGATAATTTCCGGTGGCCGAAATTTTGGTGCATCCCTAGCTTTGTGTGTGGTTTTCTTTTTTTTGTTACAAGGATTGGACATTTGTGTTTCAAAAGGCTTATACAGTGGTATTTAGAGAGAACCTAAATTGTTTCTGGTAAAGTTATGTGTACATATTTTCTCAACATTCTTCTCCTCTATTGACGCCTAAACCTACCACATCCATAAACACACAGCTTTCCACTCCATTTGTACCTACATGAAAACTACTGCTTTTAATTACACCAGCTCTTCTCTCTCTCTATTTCAGCGAGTATGCCGTAGACATGGAAGTCGGGTCCCAGCATCTCATCCGTTATCGCACAATAGCCCCTCTTGTGGCCTCTGGAGCTGTGAATCTCATATAGTGTCTGCGGATTATTTTCGTTTGCTGCATTGAACTCATTTGTCCAGTAGGAGGGAGTGGACACTCGTGCATCAGCCTGTGGATTTATTTCAATGAAGAAAGTGGTACCTTTTTGTTCTGTTCGAGAAAAGTGGCTTGACTGTAAAATGCAGCAGCTCCCTTTACAGGAATCTGTACAGATAAAAGGGATTAAAGTGACCAAAATATTGTGACGTGAACAATTGGGAACTGAGTGACTAACTGTATTGCTGTTATGCCAAGCTCACAGATACTGCAAGGTGACCTTGGATAAAAGAGTTATTTTTGTTCCTGTATATGTGAGAGACTCGTGTCTAATATTCAAAACTATTTCACTTACTTGTCAATGAGTACTCTGGAAATCCCCCCCCCTGGTCTACTCAGATTCTACTGGATCCGGAGAGCCCGTTATATCTCCATTGCCTCATTCCTGTACAGCTCTGCCAGACATCATCCAGAAAAAGCAGACTGTCGGCAATAAATGTACCTTGGCTCAAAGATGCATTGTAGATTTCACTTCTTAAATTATTATTTTTTTTGTCTTTTGATAACCAGATATATTTACATATTTTGTATATTAGATATGCACATAAAAGTCTGAGGGTTATATGGATAATAAAGGGTTAAAATGGGAGGGAGAGAAAATGGAGTGGTTAAACATTAACAGCCCCTGACCCCCCCCCTTCCATTTTCTTTAACCCCTTCACTGCTGAGCCATTTCAGGGCTTAAAAAAAAAATCATTTTTCTTTTTTGTATTATTTTTTTATTTACTTTTAACATGGTCATGTTTGGAATCATTAGAAAGGCCATGCTCTGGCCTTTCTAATGATACCAAACATAACCCTGCTAGCTTAAAACAGTCGGGAGATATCGGGGTTCAAATGAACCCTTATCTCCACCCCTATCTTTCCTTAGGAGTCGATGAGGACGTTCCCCACACGTCCTCAGCAGTGAAAGGGTTAAGTACTACTGTATATTATATGTTGTATTCATTGGTCTCCGGATCACCTTTTGTATAAAATGCATGTTACCGTTTGAGCGCAGCCTGCTGAACATGCAGTGGTTCTGTGGAGCTAAACGTCACAACAGGTTCTCTTGCCTAGTTTTAAAACAGACATTGTAAGAAACTCTGCAGCAGCTCCCAGTGCCGCCAGCTGACTGCATTGAGTGGATATAAATTCACAAATGTATATCATAATAATGGATCAACATACTTGTGTTTTTTAAACCGTATATCAATCATTGCCTGTTTGTAGTATAAATCAACTCCAGGATATTTTTTTTATTTTTTGAGAAAGGATTTTACCAGAAAGGATACATTGAGATTTCTCTTGTTTTCAAGTATGTCCTGGGTGGCGAGTATGTACCATTAGGTGTCTTGCCCAAGGACACTTACTGGAGAGGTTGCTCGCTGGGATCGAACCCATGACTCCAGAGGCTCTCTCCATGCAGAGCAGTGATGTTACCTCTACTCCACCCAGCCGGTAGGCCCTATTCCAAGCACGTCATCAGGTTTAAGCGTTTCAACAGGGAAACTTTCAGCACGTCCGCTGTAGTTCGTGCAATTCGCGCTGCAGTGTGTGGCCGGCCCGTTGAAACATCACAACGCTGTGACGGGTGCCGGAAGGCACGTCATTACGGGCAAAGGTAGTGCGCACGTCTGACACTGGCCTAAGCGGCTAATTATAACAGCTCCAGTTCCAGCCGAGTTGCAAACTCCCCTTGGAGCTTTGTTGCGGGAGCCGAAGGAGGAGTGACACCAAGGTTGCTCGCCATTATCTCAAGACCATATTTTAAAAAGAAAAAACATTTTTCTTTTGGAGAGCTAGCTCTGGTCTCCATAGACGCCATGGAAACGCTAGCCGTGTCAGTGGTGCTGCAGGTATTTTTGCATCTCCTGTATGTTAGTCCGGAATAGAGAGCCGCACATAAGGCTGGGGTCAGACGAACGCGCGTGCAGCCGCACTTTATTACGGCCGTAGTAGCAGCAAATGACGACCAATATACGAAGTACGGCCACACGAAAGTTCGGCTGCGCAACGCAAGCGGCAAAGGAACGCATTTTTTCGAGAACGTAGAACCGCTAGTACTGACGCACAGAGTGCGCTGCGTCCGCTAGCGGCGTGTGTGCGTGATTAGGAGACGTCAGACGCTACACATGTCCGGCCAACATCAAGTCCATTTGGTTTTAATAGCTCTGTCAAAAATCACGGCCAAAATTGCGCATCGCATGACCACTATCGCGTCTTCCGTGAAAAAGTGCGTTCGGACGCATCAACGCACTTTCTCACGGTAGACGTGAAAAATGTGTTCGTCTGACCCTAGCCTAAAACCGTAAGTAACTGTACTCATAAAATCACACTAGCCATACATGATACCACTTCAATAGTGGGTGCTGAAAAGGGTCGGGGAGGCCAGCTTCAACATCCTCGCAAGAAGAAAGAAAATTCAAATCCTTGCACTCCACTCACAGTCTATATTCAGCAGTTTATTTAGATGAAATTAGTAGCAATGTTTTGACCATCAGTACGGCCTTTGTCAAACTCCATAAAGGCCATATTTGCAGCCGAAACATTGCTGATTTTAAGGCAGGACACGGAGGCTTCGTATTTGCTGTTCTCTCTTAACTGCCCCAACAGCAGCGAAGAAACTTTTATTGAAAATATAACAGAAAACAAACGGTCCTCCCTTCCCCAACGTGGGGAAGGGAACCTAGCTCCCCATATCCTCCCCTTCCAGTCCATAAACCACTCCCCCGGAAGCAGCCCCTCCTCTTTCTTCGCTGCTCCCGGCGGTAGCAGTCAGATAAGTATTAGCTCTCCTGTATTTATCTACTTCTATCTCCTTTTACTCTCAGAGCTTCCCGACCCAGTCCAAAACCGCGGCAGTTCGCTCACTCGTCCGTTCCTGGCGTCGGCAGTGTTAGCCGGGTTCGGGCATCTCCCTGTCTCTGCACAGCTTTATTTTCTCGCGCTGTCTCCCTGCATTGGGCGCACGAGCTCCACACGCGGTTTTAACCACGCCCCCTCAAACTCCGCAGTATCGCGGGAGGTAGCGGCCGCCATCTTGGAGTTCCCCTTTCACACAGCGCAGCACACGCACGCTCCCACCGCTCAGCTCAGCTCTGCAAACCGATCGATTTGCCCCCAAACCATGTCTGCTTCTAAGCCTGGCCAAGCTGATGCTCCCTCCTCGGAGGACATACCAGCCTCAGACACCGGATCTGATCGGAGCTCCCTCTCCCCGGAGCAATATGCCCGCAGGAAACATAAAAAATCCAAAAGACTTTCTACAGAGTCCAGATTTGCCCGCATGGAGGCTTCCCTGCAGACATCCGTCTCACAGGCAGTGGCTGCAGCAGTCTCTTCCCTCTCTGAGTCATGGCACAAATCTCTTACGGAGGCCATCTCCTCCACCCTCCCCCCATTCATGTTGATCCGGCTCCAGAGATCCCTGATGTCCCTACAGAGGACCTTAATATGGGCTTCGACCCCGCACTCTGTGCTCCTGAGATCGGACTTCCCACCGGTAGTCCAGCTGCAAGCACCAGCAGCAGAGGGGCCGGCACCCCCAGATCACTGCCTAATCCAGCCACCACGGCACTTGTGCCAAAAAAGCGCACCCTACCCCAAGGGGCTCGGCTAAAAAGACCAAAAAAGTCTGCCGTGCAAAACCCATAGTCACCCTCACTGATTATTCAGATTCAGATCAGGACGAAGCAGATCCAGGGATGGCTGAGGGAGAAGTCCTCGAACTCCACGCTCCGGAGGACTTAGATTTGCTAGACGCGGACGCACCCACTTGCCAGCCCCGATCTCGGGTACGGTGGTGTACGATCCGCAGGGCAATCCCCTCTTCGAGCCTGAGGATATTGCTCGTCCTAATTCCACGATCTGGTACGCGTCTCCACACGTGGAGCAATGGGTCGACTCGCACATCAGGCGCCCTATGACCAAAGAGGACAGGGCCAAAATGAAATTGGAGTGTCCTCGCCCGGTTACTGCCGGTAAATCATGCCTGACTCCCAACGTGGATGTCAGCTTCCAAAAAATCGTATCCAAGCGTGGCTGGAACCCCAAAAGAGGCATTGAATTTGCCATTAAAGGCTGCCAGGACCGTCTCCTGGACACAGCCGGCCCCCTGATTAAGCTCTTCCAACTGGCAGAGGAGGCCAAAACCAATGCATCACTGATGGACCCTTACGAGGTCACAGAATGGGTCCAACGGTCCCTATGCCTGCTTGGCAACGCCAATGCAGCTCTCTCAACCGAGAGACGCAAGAGCATACTGCTCAAAATTGACACAGAGATGCTGCACCTAGCCACCAATGACCTAGGTGCCTCCGCACAGGGCTTCCTCTTCGGGAAACCCTTTCTTAAAGACATGGGGGAATACACTCAGGCATTCAACTCAATTGACAAGTCGGAGGCATCCCTTAAACGCATTTTCTCACCTAACCGCGTTTTTGGCAGGGCCGGCAGGTTCAGGGGTCGACCTGTCGGCCGAGCGGGCGCTAATAATTCCCGCATCGCTAGAGGCTCCGCTTCCAACCTCAGCCCACCGTTGGTTCCAGTGGCTTCCGTGGTTCCAGCTCTTTCTACCCATCGAGGTCACGAGCTTGGCGAGCCCGCGGATACAGAGGTGGCAGAGGTGGTCCTCCCGTTCCACAAGGACAAGGTAAGACCAATTTATATTATCCCTTCGTCCCTAGTTGCCGTGGGCGGCCGCCTCACTCTATTCCTCCCAAGGTGGGCTTCACTCACATCGGACCCGTGGGTCCTCTCCACCGTGATGGGTTACCAGATAGAACTCTGCGGTTTTCCCACTCAGACCCATCTCCCCCACCCTCCTCGGTTCGCAGATGCCCTTCGGACACTCATTCATTCCGAGGTAACAGACCTCAACCGCAAAAAGGCCATAGAACCCGCTTTACCCCATCCAAGGGGCTTCGTCAGCTCCCTCTTTCTGGTGTCAAAGAAAGGCGGGGGGTTCCGTCCGGTCATCAACCTCCGCTCCCTCAACGATTGGGTCATTTACCACCATTTCAAAATGGAGGGCATCCCCACGTTAAAGGACATGCTCCTTCTGGGAGATTGGATGGTCAAACTCGACCTCAAAGATGCCTACCTCACAGTACCCATAACGGAATCCCAACGGGACCTCCTACAATTCCGTTGGAACGGCAAATTATGGAGATTCACCTGCCTCCCCTTCGGACTGTCGTCCGCCCCGCGGTGCTTCACCAAGCTACTCAGACCCGTGGTTTCTTCCCTCCGCGCTCGGGAGTCCGATTGGTGATCTACCTGGACGATGTTCTTCTCATGTCCCAGTCACCTCACACCCTTCGGACCCATCTACACGACACTATTTCCCTATTCCAGGAACTAGGGTTCCTTCTCAATCCAGAGAAATCGATTCTCACGCCCACTCGCTCTATAGAATTCCTGGGCTTCGTGGTGGATTCCGACCTCATGAACCTCAGCCTTCCACTGTCAAAGATCTCCTCGATCAGGAAAGAAGCGAGGATACTACTCAGGAAGAAGACCTTCCCCCTCCGCTCCTTGGCCCGTACGGTAGGTCTCCTAGCGGCGGCCCGCATGGCGGTTCATCCGGGCCCACTACACTACAGGGCCCTCCAACGATTGAAGGCCCGTTCACTCCGGGCGGGCCTCGAATATACGGATCACGTGATGCTGACAGAGGACGCCAGATCGGATCTACTATGGTGGATAGACAACATAGTCACATGGAACGGTCGTTCCTGGTACCTCCTCCTCCCACGATGACCATCGATTCGGACGCCAGCAGACTGGGCTGGGGCGCGAGATGTGGGTCCCAGGAGACAGGCGGTCGCTGGTCCCCACTGGAACAGTTGTGGCACATCAATTGCCTGGAACTCCTGGCGGGATTATTCGCACTCCGTTGCTTTACACGGCGATCTCCCCCGGACTCGGTCGTACTTCGGATGGACAACATACCTGCGGTCCGCTACATCAACGGCATGGGAGGCCCTCGCTCGGCAGACCTATCAGCCATGGCTCTACGACTCTGGGAATTCTGCCTTCCCCTCGGGATCTCGGTCCACGCCCAGTTCATTCCCGGTCTGACGAACGAAGTGGCCGATTGGAACTCCAGGCACTTTGCGGACTCGGGAGACTGGCGACTGTCACGGCACAGTTTCTCTTCACTATCCGCACTCTGGGGTCCTTTCCGGATAGACTTGTTCGCCTCCAGGCTCAATACACAGCTGCCCGACTTCTTCAGCTGGAGACCGGATCCGGACGCCATGGCCACGGATGCGTTCCTCCAGGATTGGTCCAAGGGCCCCCTCTACGCCTTCCCACCGTTCGTCCTCATTGCTCGCACTCTGTCACAGATCCGAGCTCAGGAGGCATCTGTGGTCCTGATAACTCCATTTTGGAAGTCCCAACCGTGGTTCCCAACGCTCCTGAGCATGGCGATAGACGTCCCGAGGCTTCTGCCTCCCTCCCCGGACCTTCTGCTGGACCACGAGGGGCAACCCCATCCACTGATGACCTCCCACCGTCTTCAACTCCTGGCGTGGTGGCTCTCTGGCACCCCCTACAGGCTCACGCCTTTCGGAACGCACTACAGACCTCTTGCTCCAATCCTGGGCTCCGGGTACCCGACTCGCCTACAAGTCCGCATGGGATGGGTGGGCTGGCTGGTGTCTGGAACGGGATAGAGATCCCTTTTCGGCCCCTGTGACAGCTCTCCTGGATTTCCTCACCCACGCCTTCGACTCTGGTAAGGCTTATCGCACCGTGAATGTCCTTCGTTCGGCTATCTCGGCTGGCCATTCTGGATTTTCGGGAGTCGCCGCGGGATCCCATCCTTTGGTTTGTCGCCTGCTACGAGGCATGCGCTTCTCCCGTCCTCCGGCACCCAAATACTCCTGTACTTGGGACGTGTCCAGAGTACTCTCCTTCCTGGATCGCTGGCCTGAGAATGCAGCTCTCTCACTGCAGGCCCTTTCGGCTAAACTCCTTATGCTTTTCTGTCTAGTGGCCTGTAAACGTGTCGGAGATGTTAGGGCGCTGGATTTCGGCGCCCGTTCTTATGTTCCTGAAGGTGTACGCTTCGATATTTCACGTCGTACCAAGACGTCCCTGACTTCGGTACTCTTCCCGTCTTTTCGGGTTTCTCCCCGTCTCTGCCCGGTTTCGTGTCTCCGGGAGTACGAGTCTCGTACTCACTCCTTCAGGGTTCTCCCGGTTTCACCTCTCTTTGTCTCTTTTCGATCTCCTCATAAACCGGTCTCCTCTCCCACTTTGGCTCGTTGGATGCGATGGCTTATGGCACAGGCCGGGGTGGATGTGTCGGCTTTCGGAGCCCATTCTGTCCGCAGTGCCTCCGCCTCAAAGGCGGCTTCGATGGGCTGTCGTCTGGAGGACATCTTACGTGCGGCTGACTGGTCTAGCGAATCCACGTTTCGTACCTTCTACTTCAAGCCCATTGTCCATTGGTCGGATGCGGCTTCTGTTCCGCTTTGAACTAGCAAATACGAAGCCTCCGTGTCCTGCCTTAAAATCACAAAATTTTCCTATTCCATAACGGAAAGTTTAGATTTTAATAAGGACACGGAGGCGAGTATTTCCCGCCCTACCCCACCGGTTTGATTGGATTCCGCATCTCTCCTGGATTGGGATGGACTGTTTTGGTGGCTGCCAGGGCTCCCTTTGTTTAACCAGATTACAGTGTCTCACTGTTCTTTCATGTGCTTTGTCTATTTCAGCCTTCTGAGTTCCTGATATGGTTCCTCGATGTTTTGGCTCCTGATCTCCTACTCCAGTTTCGCTTCTGAGGCTCCCACCGTTGTCATGTCGCAGCTTCGAAAGAGGAGGGGCTGCTTCCGGGGGAGTGGTTTATGGACTGGAAGGGGAGGATCTGGGGAGCTAGGTTCCCCTCCCCACGTTGGGGAAGGGAGGACCGTTTGTTTTCTGTTATATTTTCAATAAAAGTTTCTTCGCTGCTGTTGGGGCAGTTAAGAGAGAACAGCAAATACTCGCCTCCGTGTCCTTATTAAAATCTAAACTTTCCGTTATGGAATAGGAAAATTTTGTGATTTCATCTAAATAAACAGAGTTTACAGAGTGCAGTGCCAGGACTTTTTTTTTTTTTTTTTTTTCTTGCTTGGAGTAGGTCTCAGTGACTGGGCAAGGATAAAGACTACGTTTACCTTTTTAACATTATTTCTGAATTTTGTAAATGAATAATCTAGCAATAAAGCATAGTTTTAAAGTACAGGTACAATAGAGTAGTGCCAGATATCATTGTAAAAATAAGGTGGGTGTCTGAGGCTCGGGTCAGACGAGCGCAGTGTTCACGTCCGTGTTGCCACACATTTTAACGCCCGTGGTAGCATACAATTATGATCAAGAGAGACCCACACACGAAGTACGTCTGCGGCAAACGGACACAAGTTAGGCAAGAACGTAAAACCGCTAGAACGGACGTGCGGAGTGTGCCAAGTCCGCATAGCTTTGTGTGTGAGTGATGGAACAAGGTCAGACGGACTGCATTTTGACATCCAGCATTTTCGACAGACAAAATGATGAATCGCCGGCTGCATGTAATTATCCTAATTAACTTTTCACTTGGTATTTATAGGGGGAGTCAGGCAGGCATTTCAACTCTAGGCTAAGCCCGGTGCGGGCGAAACGTGTTGAGTTATGCCTCCTTGTTTTTAACGGTCGATTCTGTCTCTTCTTTAGTGGTCTTCTGATAAATTTGGATTTAAAGCAAACAAAAACAAACTCCCTATAATAATTACCATTTATGAAATTTCAATAAACCTTTTTCTAGTTTCTTCTTATATATCAAAGTTGAAAACAGGGCGCGGCGCTTCACCATGGCGAGAGACAACAAAATCAGCCACTAAGCAATGTAGCGTCAGTCCTGTCTGAAATATCCTTCCTTAGACAGGTCTTTTATTAGATTTCAAAGAACTTATAGCCAATCATCATACAGATACATTTCTACGTCAGAGTTTAACCAACAGTGAGCCAAAATTTACTATATTGATTCAGAGATGGCTTTTTCTAGCATACACTTTTCACACACCCCTTCCTGCACACAAAGGAAATGGCTAAATTCCACAGGCTAACATCCTATGCAAGTAAAAGACTTGCAGGATTTGACACTTATAATGGGGGGGGGGTGGATTCACACTACCTATCATATTAAAATACCTTTCAATCGTCTCATTGATCACATATACAATCGTGATCACAAAAAGGGATGAAACAAACTAGACAATTAAACTAATTCTACCTGGGGCCATAGTATCCTCGCCTAATACCTGTATGATATACGAAAAGGATTCCCCAAGGATGCCCTTTATGAGCATAAAATACACTTATCTATCTAGATTCACTCTTCCAGCGAACCACATTTGGAGCGTAGGCAAAAATACCTAATCTAGACATTAAATAACTATTCCCATTTCCCAAAATATAATTCACCGAACAAGAAAAGTATAATAACTTGAATGTAAAAGTTCATTTATCTAATAAATCAACATGAGTCAGATCTATATCTGTGTGTTTTCCTATGTTCAGCTTCACTCCACAAAACGCATATACACCTGCATTCATACACACATTCAAGAAATACATTCTCATTTTCACAAATTAAATTCTTTCTCACACTTATCTAGGGGATTAAATAAATAAAAAAAATATTCCATAATCTAATACCATAGTCCACAGTGCGAGATCAGGGTGTGGTCTTTTTTTTCAACATCCCAGCTTGAGACGCATAATCATTGAATGTCATCAGAGCTCCCACCATAGGGACTCCTGAACAAGCTGTCTCTTTGCGCTGGTTGCTTATTACCTGTGACCTTTGACCTTGACACAAAATGTCCATGATTCGTTCCATATTCGTTCATTGTGACTGTCAGGTTTCTTGATGATGTGATATGGTTTTAGCAACAATAAAGAAAATAAAAAAGAAAAGAAAATATGGTATACCCCGCTAATCATATACATCCATTCATTCATTGTCACTCTCAAATGCACGAAAACAATAAAAATGTTAATTTACACAAGAAAAGACACAGATAATAAATTTCAAAATGTCCCCGCGAAGCCTGTCGGCCTCACGCAATAAAAAAATACTACTTCTGACTCATTCTTAAAGAAAAATATATATACGCAACTTTGGCTCAAAAGGGAAATAGCCGAAGTGCATATTCCACCCTTTTATTAAATATAATTTTTTTTTTTTAATTACTATCCTATTCAGTCTTGTTCGATGTTGTGAAACAAACCTGGTGTTTATAACACACCAATCCTCAAATGAAATAAAAAAATAAAAACCGCATTAATTTTATCGAATTAAAACTTTCCATTTACCACTATATATGTCATGAACCGTATTTATGCAAATGCATTAAATTATATGTTCCTAAATACATTAACCCCTTAGTGACCGGGCGATTTTACACAAATCCGTCCGTTCGTGACCGCAGCTGTTTTTATGTTTCTGCGCTCTTAGTGTTTACGTCAAATTTCCTCTTACTCGTTTATGTAACCCACACATATTTTACACTGTTTTTCTCGTCACTAAATGGACTTTATAAAGATACCATTTTTTTCATCATTTCATATAATTTACTATAAAAAATATTGTGAAATATGACACAAAATTGAAAAAACACCACTTTTTCGAACTTTGACCCCCAAAATTTCTTATGTATCAACAACCGTCAAAAAAAATTTATTCCTTAGTAGTTTCTAAATTTAGTACTGAGTTTAGCAATACCCAATGTTTACATATTCCTCGCTTTTTTCCTTATTTTATGCAACAATAAGTGCAAGTAGCACTTTGCCATTTCCAAAGAGTTTATTTTCAAAAACTAGTGATAGTGACATTGTAACACTGATATCTGTCACTAATTCCTGAATAACCCTCCACATATACATATTTTTTTAAAGTACACAAATCAAGGTATTAAACTTGGGGTATTTTGACTCTTTCCATGCAAACCATTTTACCACAAATCTATGCCAAAGTTTGAGAAAAAAAAAATTTTGGTGATTTTTTTTTTTGAACGCAATTTAAGAATACATGTACTGTGAACTTTAAGGTTTACTGCCAAAAAGCACCCCAAAATATGTTCAGCAACATCTTCTGAGTAAATTGATACCACCAAGTATAGGTATGTCGGTCATTTGGGGGCTAAAAGGCCTTATTGGGGGGTGCGCATTTCAGTTTTCCAACTTGGAATTTTCACATTTCGTCATCATGCACCCATGTCCTATTTGGGACATTTTTGAAGCCGGCCAAAGTATTTACCCCCATCAAACCATATATTTTTAGAAAGGGCACACCCTAGGGTGCTTCAAAGAGTTGTATTTTACACACTTTCCATGCACTAGCTCTTTGTCAAACTCCAGGTAGTCACTTTTTGTGTTATTTTTTCACACACATTGTACTTTAGCATGAATTGTCAAATCCAGTTATGGGTTACTGCCAAAAAACACCCCAAAATATGTTCAGCAACATCTTCTGAGTAAATTGATACCACCCATGTATAGGTATGTCGGGTCATTTGGGGGCTAAAAGGCCTTATTTGTGGGGTGCGCATTTCAGTTTTCCAACTTGGAATTTTCACATTTCGTCAGCATGCACCCATGTCCTATTTGGGACATTTTTGAAGCCGGCCAAAGTAATTTACCCCCATCAAACCATATATTTTTAGAAAGGGCACACCCTAGGGTGCTTCAAAGAGTTGTATTTTAACACTTTCCATGCACTAGCTCTTTGTCAAACTTCCAGGTAGTCACTTTTTGTGTTATTTTTTCACACACATTGTACTTTAGGCATGAATTGTCAAATCCAGTTATGGGTTACTGCAAAAAACACCCCAAAATATGTTCAGCAACATCTTCTGAGTAAATTGATACCACCCATGTATAGGTATGTCGGGTCATTTGGGGGCTAAAAGGCCTTATTTGGGGGGTGCGCATTTCAGTTTTCCAACTTGGAATTTTCACATTTCGTCATCATGCACCCATGTCCTATTTGGGACATTTTTGAAGCCGGCCAAAGTAATTTACCCCCATCAAACCATATATATTTTTAGAAAGGGCACACCCTAGGGTGCTTCAAAGAGTTGTATTTTAACACTTTCCATGCACTAGCTCTTTGTCAAACTTTCAGGTAGTCACTTTTTGTGTTATTTTTTCACACACATTGTACTTTAGGCATGAATTGTCAAATCCAGTTATGGGTTACTGCCAAAAAACACCCCAAAATATGTTCAGCAACATCTTCTGAGTAAATTGATACCACCCATATATAGATTTGTTCTGTTGTTTTTGGGGTGCTACGCCAATCTTTGACATGTGCTTGTCAATTTTCTAATTTGACATACAGTATCTTCTTTGCTTATCTTCTTTTTAGGGGCCTTTTTACATACCCCAGTTTTATGAACGTGCATATATTTGGTAAGCTAACACCCCAAAGTATTGTAAATGGAGTGTTTTTTATGCTATGGATGCATCCGTTTGCTCCAAACAAATTAGATACTGTTTGGTGGTCATTTTTCATTTTCACACCCACATCAGTTTTGGACTGTGATTTAGGAGACACTGTTGTTTTTTACTGCATGAAAACTCTCCAGGTTGTTTTCTGCAAGATCTCCTGAGTACACCCATGCCCCCCATGCATAGGTTTGCCAGGATTTTGGGAAGGTTCAAATACAATTTTTATGACTTTGTCATTGGAGTTGAAATTGAGATTATTTCTTCAGCTAGGCCTAGCTTTGGTTTTGGGTCTACCGCATACCCCAGTTTGAATTATTGCCAGAAAATTGTTTATATTTGTTATGTTGACACCCCAAGGTATTGCATATGGAGTGCTTTGATGCCATGGATGCAACGGTTTTAGCCCAAAACATTTGAGAAGGTGTGTGGCGGTAATTTTTCAATTTTCAGATTTTTACGCCCACAGTAGTTTTGGACTGTGATTTAGCAGACACTGTTGTTTGTTACTGCATGAAAACTCTCCAGGTTGTTTTCTGCAAGATCTCCTGAGTACACCCATGCCCCCCATGCCTAGGTTTGCCAGGATTTTGGGAAGGTTCAAATACAATTTTTATGACTTTGTCATTAGAGTTGAAATTGAGATTATTTCTTCAGCTAGGCCTATCTTTGGTTTTGGGTCTACCGCATACCCCAGTTTGAATTATTGCCAGAAAATTGTTTATATTTGTTATGTTGACACCCCAAGGTATTGCATATGGAGTGCTTTGATGCCATGGATGCAACGGTTTTAGCCCAAAACATTTGAGAAGGTGTGTGGCGGTAATTTTTAAATTTTCAGATTTTTACGCCCACAGTAGTTTTGGACTGTGATTTAGCAGACACTGTGTTTGTTACTGCATGAAAACTCTCCAGGTTGTTTTCTGCAAGATCTCCTGAGTACACCCATGCCCCCCATGCCTAGGTTTGCCAGGATTTTGGGAAGGTTCAAATACAATTTTTATGACTTTGTCATTAGAGTTGAAATTGAGATTATTTCTTCAGCTAGGCCTATCTTTGGTTTTGGGTCTACCGCATACCCCAGTTTGAATTATTGCCAGAAAATTGTTTATATTTGTTATGTTGACACCCCAAGGTATTGCATATGGAGTGCTTTGATGCCATGGATGCAACGGTTTTAGCCCAAAACATTTGGCAACAAGGTGTGTGGCGGTAATTTTTCAAATTTCAGATTTTTACGCCCACAGTAGTTTTGGACTGTGATTTAGGCTAGGGTCAGACGAGCGTAGTGATCGCGCCTAAAAGTACGTCCGTGATAGCATGACATAAAGTCCAATGGAGCCCGACACACGAAGTACGTCCGCACTGAACTGCGGACGCACAACGGCCGCGGCCCACGGACGCAAGGCAGGCAAGAACGTAGAACCGCTAGAACGGCCGCACAAAGTGCGCTGCGTCCGCAACGTCTGCATAGCTTTGTGTGTGAGTGATGGAACGTGGTCAGACGGACTGCATTTATACGTCCTGCATTTTTCACGGACAAAATGGTTTTGCAATTGAATTTATTGTCCCTCCTACATCTGTCAAAAAATAAATGTCAGTGAAAAAACGGACTGTGTGACCACTACTGCGTCTTCCGTACTGACGATGTCCGTACTGCACGGACGTACAGTCCGTAGAAATCACGCTCGTCTGACCCTAGCCTTAGCAGACACTGTTGTTTGTTACTGCATGAAAACTCTCCAGGTTGTTTTCTGCAAGATCTCCTGAGTACACCCATGCCCCCCATGCATAGGTGTGCAAAGATTTTGGCAAAATACAGCACCAATTGTAGAACATAAAAATGTACGAATAAAATGTAAAAGTCTGGTGCCTGTCAAACTGGGGATGCTCTCTAGGGGAGCACAGGCTGTTGTCACTGAAGTGCATGAAACGCAAAATGTTTTCATACCTTCTACGTGACATTGATTGGAGGTAAATGGGGGTAGAGCAGATGGGGCTACTGCTCCAGCAGGAGCGAGTTGAGGGCTTCTTTATGATGCCCTCAGCATAGTAAGTGCCCAGAATTTCAGAAATTCTGGCACATCTAGCGGGGTCCATTGCTGCCTTGCCAAGTAGGAGTCTGGCTTCGCAGCACAATGCTGATGGGCATACAGATTTGATTGGGCCACGATGTGGCCCATCAAATCATCCCCCATAAACACCTGCAAAAACTGTGTGGCGGTAAATCCTGCAACATCAATATTGATGCCAGGATTTGCCGTGAAAGGAGGGATATCTGGCCTCTGGTGATGAGGCACTACCCACTCCTCAGCTGGAGCTGTGCGTCTCCTGCTGGCAGGTGGTGACCCAGGATCTGCATCAGAAACATCACTAGATACATCAGCCAGCATAGATAATGTATCTAGCGACGCCTCTGAGCAGTTAGCGGGGTCGAAATGAGGGTCTGAGTCTGACGCAGATGCCTCAGATTCTGACGCCAGGATGGCATATGCCTCCTCGGCGCTGTACACCCTCTCAGACATTATATATAATAGATTATAAAATTTTATAATTATTATATATATATAAGCGGATTGTTGGTTCTTAGAGAACCGTTGGGTTTCACAAGAAAATACAAATAAACACCTAAATCTCTCTAAATCCCTCTAAACCTGCCTCAATTCTTCTAAATCTCCCTAAAATCTCTCTAAATCTGCCTCAATTTTTCTAATCTCACTAAATCTCACTAAAATCTCTAACCTGTCAAATCTGATCTCTCTCTCTCGCTCACCAAAACACAAGTGAGGAGAGGGAGGAGAATCACAGAGGTCAGAGCCAATATTTACAAAATATTGGCCTGACCTGACAAATTAGAAATTTTATTTTGATTTTTTCTAACTTCTGATTGGATGTTGCTAGCCTGCCTCTCTGATGAGGCAGGCTAGGAACATCCCACTCAGCCCCAAGATGACCCTGCCCTTAGAACCCTAACCCTACCCCTGACCCTGCCCTTAGAACCCTAACCCTACCCCTAACTGTCAGTTTATTTTATTTATTTTTCTTTTTTTACACTTTTTTTTACACACTTTTTTTTACTTTTTTTTTACACTTTTTTTTTCTCTGCTGGGTGCCTTGATCCCTCGAGGCACCCAGCAGAGCACCTGATCACTGAAGTGATCGATTTTGTACTGAGTGCCACGATACCTCGTGGCACTCAGTACTTCCTGCCGCTACCGGAAGTGATCGCTCGGGGGGAGCGATCACGGACGGACCGGCGGCAGGTAAGTATATTACAAGGATGCCTCGATGTCGAGGCATCCTTGTAATATGCTCAGAGCAGCTGGAAGCGATCCGATCGCTTCCAGCGCTCTGTAGAAGTGCCGGGCACCTCTCCGGTGCAACCGGATGTAGATCGCTCCCGGGGAGCGATCACATGGTGCCCCGGCACTTCTAACGGCCATTGCACGGATGCCTGGACTCCCAGGCATCCTGCAATGGCGTTTGAGCTGCTGGAAGCGATCCGATCGCTTCCAGCAGCTCAAAAACGGCAGGACGTACCATGTACGTCAGCGGGTCTAAGAGAGACCCGCTGCAATGACGTACATGGTACGTCCTCGGTCCTTAAGGGGTTAATGAACTCTAATTTTAATTGGATGTGATCTTCAATAATCCTAATGTGTCAGGGAATTTGAACAATATTGATTGTAACTAAACAACAAAAATAACAAAATATAAAATAATAAAAGACACAAAATAATTATCACTTAGACGACATCAGAATATAAAAATACATTATCTTCTTTCTTTGTCTTCTGTCTTATTGGTTGAAAATAACAGTTTTGTAAAACTGACATGTCTTAAGTTGTATTTCCAAATCAATGATCTTCTATAATAGCATGATTTATTGATGAGTTGTCGATAATTAGATTGTTTTATGCCTGGTGTCTGATAATTCCTTATTATCCGGTTGATGTAACATTGCAATGTGAAATGATAATGTGTTTGAGTAAATTTCCTTCAATTCCAACATCTTTATCAATATTGGTATCGCATAATCTTCCATCTAGCTTGAGCAAAGTTGGCATGCATGGGTAATTTTTCACCTAAAGTAAAAACTTGGGGAAAAAATGTATTATTAACCTGTCAAAAACTTTAAATTCATATGGTTAAAATACTTTTAAAATGGAGAAAAAAATGCAACACATTTTTGGACACAAAGAAAAGGAGTGGTCATGAGTGGACAACAACACGGAGGAGAGAGGGGTCATGAGTGAGACAACACGGAGGAGAGGAGGGGTCATGAGTGAGACAAAATGGAGGAGGGAGACTAGGAAAAGAATGTGAACTTCAATTCAAAATAAATAAAAAAAAAACACAACAAAAATATCATGAACTGGGAAAGAAAGTATAGAAGGGCATGTTTAAAACTTGACGCGTTAATTAGCACAAAATTCTCAGAGGAAACTCAGAGAAAAAGATTCTTAATAAACATCAATAATCTTTATTAAGGATATTGGTTAAAAACAAACATTCAAACGTGAGGTGTTTGTGCAGCTATTTTACAACCTGTTTTATTCCCTCCAAGAATATTCAATGGAGGCAAAGTTATACGCTATTGCACTTCACACCCAAAAGACAAAAACATCAGACAGCAAAAAAATAATACTAGACATCTGGCTACCACTGCAGAAAAAGAAAACAAATCAAACAATACTCAGATACCAAACTACAACCTTCCATCTTCCTTAGTCAACTAAAAAAAACCAAAAAACACCTTCTCTCATTTGAAATCTGCCTAAATTCCTTTGTACAGCACTACTAAAACCTGTTAGGCGCTTTCCTTTTAAACTTCACTCAAATCCTTCAGCTTTATATCACTTCATCCTCTTAGATTCCAAACAACTAAACATGAACCTTCATATATATATATTCCATTATACAAGTTACAATACTGTAAATGATCTCAGTCAGCCATTTTGGCAAAACCTATAACCTATATTAAGGTGCGGTCAATCCCTTAGTGCTGGACTCAAACAAAGACCAGAGGAAAATAACCGACCACGCCTCTTTTGGGAAAATGTACAACTTTGAGCCCATCACCTTGATACACTAATTTTTTATATATATAATCATACATCAATTTATAATCCATTTACGTAAATCCAGCTCCCATACTTTCTTTTATTCCTACTGTACGCACGCCGAAGCACTCAAACCGCGCCCAATTCCACAACAGTTACAGTTTTATAAAGCACTAACAGCTCCAGAATGCAACTGCTACTACAGTCATTCAAGGCATTAGTCACATGTCATTTGTATATACTGTTAATTATCCCAAATACTCACAGAAAACAAAAATAACTACATATTCCATTCTCCAACTTGCACTGCTAAAAGACTACTAGCATTCAAAGAAAAAAATCCTTATACAAACACATAATAACATTATACATTACAAATAAAGAGTTTCTTTTAATTAAATAAAAAAAGAACAAAAGAGAAAAAATGAATGTATGAGAAAGAGAAAAAAAGTTAGCAGGCGCTTTTGAAAGTCATTGTAAAAGTAAAGCCCTATTGTCTTCTCCATTTCCTGTGCCCTTCTTTTTTTTTATACGCGAGGCAAGGCAGTAATGACACAGAAACAAAGAAACCTGGTTTACGAAAAGCAGTCCCTATACATAAATTACATATAAAGAGGGAGCTAGCTGAGGAAGCGAGCGGCTGCATGTTGAAGGAGCTCCGTGATAAACACGGTTTTTAAAGTTATTTCCGCCGCTTGCTCGCACTTGAGAAACGCTCTATACGGTCTCTGGGGGCACTGGGGGACTCGGTGAGTTTGCCTTATCCCCGAAATTGACGCTCCGGAGTGGATTAACCCCGGCCCGAAGCACAATCGGGGCCTAGTACTAGCGGCCATTTTAGAAGCCTGGAAGGAGATTTCTGAGACCTTTTACCGCTCTTCTTCTTTGTGCCTGCGCTTTTGGTGACATGCCCACCGGTCGCTCACAGAAGCTGGGGTCCAGACAGAGGGACATTCGGGACTCCATGAGAGGTGGGTCCACTTCGAAGGGAGATGCGATCTCCTCCTCCCTCCCCGGGCTATGACTTTTCGGACGATGAGGAGGACCCCTGGCACTCGGGTGGTAGCTCTGCGATGACCTGGATCTCCCCACAATCTCGGACACCAGACTCCCAACCACTATCTGCAGCAGCAAAAAAAGGCGCAAAAGAAACGAAAAGCAGCGCTGACGGCGTCTTTGAGTGCCTCACTTACTGCTGGTGGCCTCTCTGACAGGGATTCAGCTGAGGAACCCCAGCTTTTAGCCAGCAGTGGTGTGGCTTCATTACGACAGGACGTTTTGAGACTGGGTGCCCAATCGCAACAAATGAGAGCGACCTCACTCGAAACCTGTATGACACAGCCTGAGGAAAGTCGGCAGGAGGAGGATGATGATGATCTTCCTCTTACGAAAAGAGACCTTCGGAAGATCCTGGACGAACTCCGGGAGATCAGGGGGGTGTGGAAACCTGAAGTGGCGGCGGTTCGGGAGGAGGTTGCAACAATCCGTGCGCAGGTGACAGCAGTGCAGGCGACGACCTCTACAGTGCTATCGGAACATACTCACCTGTTGGGACAGGTCGCTGGTCTAAGATCCCAGGTCGAGCTTTTGTCCCGCTCTGTGGAGATGCTGGAAACAAGACACCGCCGTCGTAACGTCAGGGTCAGAGGCATCCCGGAATCTGTGTCGTCGAATGAACTCCCAGCTTATGTGTCTCGTTTGGCCCTTCGGGTGCGGGACTCCCTCCTGACAAGCCAGATGTGATCGGATCGGTATTCAGGGTTCGGAAACCTGCGGCGTTTTCGAAGGGACACCCCGTGATGTCGTGGTGGCCTTTCGTGACGTAGCATTTAAGGTCAAGCTTATGTCTGCTCCTGGCGCAAGAGATCCAGTGAAATTTGAGGGCTCCACGTTGGCTTTGTATCACGACCTTCCATTCCAGACTCTGCTTGCTCGCAGGCGGTTCCGTCCTGTGACTGCGGTTCTTCGTCGGAGGGGGATCCGTTATCGGTGGGGCTTGGCGGGAGCATTGGTGGTGACACATAATAATGTCCCCTACACCATCACTGATCCTGAAACCGCCTGGTCCGACCTTGAAGCGGCGGGCATCTCGCCGGACCCTCCGGAACTTCAGCCAGACTGAGACCTGAGCGATATCGTTTACCCCCCCCCAGCTTTTTTCTTCTCTGTTTACGTGTCACTGGTCTATAGATAAGCTCTGAGTATAATTTATCAGGACAATTTATGGCATTTACGTTGATAGTCCTACATGCTTATGTGTTTCTTTTGTGTTTTCCTCTTTCACTGAGGTTGGGACTTCTTGCTTTTTGTTTTTATTATTCCTTATTGACCTGATACTACTTGCATCTTACATTATCTGACTGGCTGACCGTAGTTAGTTTGGCCAGCCCTAGACGGCTGTCTTTTTCTACGTTTGATTTCGTGAATTTCTTGTTATGTATAATTCTCTAAATAAAGAATTAAAAAAAAAAAAAAAAATTACATATAAAAAACATAATATCAAAACTACGAAATACAAAACATCAAAGATAAACACATACATTAATAGTTAGTAAAGACAAACATTTAAATAAACAGACGCAATCAATGGCCAGAAACAAAATAAAAAAAACAAAAACAAACATGCAATCTGAAAGAAAAAACAGTTAACAAATCCTTTAGAATCAGCGCGCAAACACATGCAGCAAAAAAAATAAAAAAAAATAAAAAAAATGGCAGCAGCGCGCAAGAAAATAAAAATAAAAAATTAAGAGGAAAAAAAACTGTCTCTCAATGGGAGATTAAATCAGTTGATATACAAGAAGAAAATCTAATCAGTCAAAATAAAATTCTCACAATTACAAGATATGGACGACCCAGAAACACCAGAATTGAAGTACAAGATAGACACAGAACGGAGACAAAACAACTAGAAAACATCTCGTTTCTTTTTTTATGAGTTCAATTTCCAGCAAATACAAATACTCAACACAGCGGGCGAGTTCAAACACACGTGAGGTCCTCAAACGATTTTCCTTTACTACAATACATAAAACGACAAAAACAAATCAAGACAAAGAGTCCAACCTTGCACCAAAAAAAAAATAATAAAAAAAAAAAATCAACAAGCTCTGAACCATAGCTTTAACTTCAAGGAAACCAAGCCTGGAGGCAAGTTCGCAAAATCTGAACAAGCAAATGTAAGAATATATTCAAATGTAAAGATACACTTATATATATGGATACATCTGAATGGCAAATCCCACTTCAGACAACAACTGATAAATTTGGATTTAAAGCAAACAAAACAAACTCCCTATAATAATTACCATTTATGAAATTTCAATAAACCTTTTTCTAGTTTCTTCTTATATATCAAAGTTGAAAACAGGGCGCGGCGCTTCACCATGGCGAGAGACACAAAATCAGCCACAAAGCAATGTAGCGTCAGTCCTGTCTGAAATATCCTTCCTTAGACAGGTCTTTTATTAGATTTCAAAGAACTTATAGCCAATCATCATACAGATACATTTCTACGTCAGAGTTTAACCAACAGTGAGCCAAAATTTACTATATTGATTCAGAGATGGCTTTTTCTAGCATACACTTTTCACACACCCCTTCCTGCACACAAAGGAAATGGCTAAATTCCACAGGCTAACATCCTATGCAAGTAAAAGACTTGCAGGGTTTGACACTTATAATGGGGGGGGGGGTGGATTCACACTACCTATCATATTAAAATACCTTTCATCTTCCACATTATGGTATATGCTGGGTTTTCCTTCAGTGGTCCTCTAATATTGGTTATGTAGGTGGCTCGAACCACTGAGGTATAGGTAGTAACCACTCCCTATTTTGTGTATGCCTTTTTGGTAACTGTTATCTCATGTGGTACCTCCTTTGCTCCTTTATTGCATATTGACCACTTTTCTATTTAATTATCTTTTCTGTTGGTTTGTACCTTTTAGGCTGGGGTCAGACCAGCGCACTTTTAACGTGCGTTCTGGCGCACATAATTACAGCCGCACTAGCAGCAGATGACGGGCAATGACGGCCAATATACGATGTACGGCCGCACAAAAGTCCGGCCGTGCAACGCAAGTGGAATTTGAACGCATTTTTCTGAGAACGCTGAACCGCTAGTACTGACGTACTGAGTGCGCAGCTGCGGCATAGCGGCGTGTTTGCGAGATTAGGAGATGTCAGACGCTGCTAATGTCCAGCCTACATAACGTCCAGACGCAAAAAGAGCTTTATTGACGATCCGTACAAAATCACGCCCGAAAATGCGCGTCGTATGACAGTTTTTGCGCATTCCGTGAAAAAATATGTCAATGCGTTCGGACGCACTTTTTCACGTTCGCGGGGAAAAATGCTTTCGCCTGACCCTAGCCTTAAACATTAAAGTTAACCCTCTTGTCGCCACTCCTGTTGCACTTTGTGCAAACCTGTTTTTATTGTTAATAGTTGGGTTATGCCCCGTGGAGTGGTTTATTGAGCCCCGTCTCGTTTCGTTTGTGTTGGCCAATCTTAACTTGGGGAAAAAAATATTCGGACTTTTCTTGCACCAATTGCTTTTTTTTTTCATATTTTGTCTTCTGCTTGGAGTAAGCATTTCTAAACATGAAATTATGTATGTACTGGACAGCCCCCAAAATTGTTATTTTTTTTTTTTAATACCAGTGGGCATTGAGAGCATAATGTTCAGGATGAACAACCATTATGGACACCTAAACTCACCTGTTGGGTAATTGTGTGCTTCACCTACAATTTTTAACCCGCAGTATTTTGCAATCTGGCTGCTGTGCATTCGGTGGGGGGTGGGGGGAATACCTCCCACGGTTTTTTTTTCTGGAATGGATAATCTGCTCCTGCATAATTTTGAATTGAGGTCAGATGATCTCCATTTCAGTGCCTTAGGTTTACAATCTGATAAAAGCTAAAATGTAAGGTTTGACTGATAAGAAAATAATTTGACTTGGATTTTTAGACCAACTTTGAATATTGTTGACAAACAGGCCCTTAAATCCCATGGTCTGCTAGTATGGGATTGAGGCTTTAAACATCCCAATAGTAATCCTGCATCAATTACAGATTTCGAGAATCACCTGGACAATGTACAAACAGTCTTCTGCATATTGATGCTTAATGCACACCAAGGTATCCTGCATAACAAGTTTTATAAGCACGCATAGCAAATTTCATTAGGTTTACATAAAATAACTTTATTCCTTACTAACTAAAATGCATCGTTTTTTTTATATCTGGTTACATTGGAATTTGTAAGCTTAAAAAATGCCCAAAATACAACTGCATGCAGAGATCCCCACCCCAATCTTGAACAAGATAAGGAGACCTTTTCCAGGTAAACCTCTAATTTTAAACAGCCCCATTGATTATTACTAATGCTCCCCTGCTATTCCAGTCGGGCCACAAACCCCCGTCGTGGCTGAGCTGTTACAGGAGATTATTGTACAATTGTGCTTGAACGAGTCTCAGGCTTTGCTTCCAGCTCAGTCTTAACAGCCCCTTACTGTAGAGTACTGGCTCCTATTCTTTGTATATTTAGGATCTGCATTTACAGTAAATGTACAACATATAGTGTCTTAAATTTAATTCTTCTGTGTCGTACATAATTAAAACCATTAGTTATAACTTGCAGGTCTATATAGTTATTTTTATTGTTACGAAACGCACATGTCTATTTATTTATTTATAAAGGATTTTAGCAGGAAGGATACATTGAGATTTCTCTAGTTTTCAAGTATGTCCTGGGTTCAAGAACATTAAGGCTAGGGTCAGACGAGTGTGATTTCTACGGACTGTACGTCCTTGCACACGGACGTACGTCAGTACGGAAGATGCAGTAGTGGCCACACAGTCCGTTTATTTACTGATGTATATTTTGACGGATGTAGGAGGGAAAATAAATTAAAAATCAAAACCATTTTGTCCGTGAAAAATGCTGGACGTATAAATGCAGTCCGTCTGACCACGTTCCATCACTCTCACACAAAGCGTTGCGGACGCAGCGCACTTTGTGCGGCCGTTCTAGGGGATGTACGTTCTTGCGTCCGTGGGCCGCGGCCGTTGTGCGTCCGCAGTTCAGTGCGGACGTACTTCATGTGTCAGGCTCCAATGGGCTTTCTTTCATGCTATCACGGACGTACTTTTAGGCGCAATCACGGACGTGATCACTACGCTCGTCTGCAGTGGCGTCACTAGGGTTGGTGTCACCCGGTGTGGTAACTTATGGTGTCACCCCCCCCCCCGAGTTTTACAGATTTTTTTTAACTACTTTTACTCCTAAATCAGTACTCCCATATAACACTGAATGTTCATACACACAGCGCACATTACTTTGAGGTTTATTGCTGTGGAGCTCTCTCATATGCCCACACAAATTTTTGCCAACTGCCAGCAAGTACGTTGCCTGTTCGAAGGCAGTGAAAGCACACACGGATATATATTGCCCCCAGCAGCTCACCCATGGATATATATTGCCCCCAGCTCACATATGGATATATTGCCCCAGTTCAGTTATATATTGCCCCCAGCAGCTCACCCATGGATATATATTGCCCCAGCTCACATATGGATATATTGCGCCTCAGCTCACATATGGATATATTGCCCCAGACCAGCTCACACATGGAAATATTGGCCCCTGACCAGCTCACACATGGATATTGCCCCAGCTCTCATGGATACTGCCCCCAGCACACATGGATATTGCCCCAGCTCCTCTCATGGATATACTGCCCCAGCTCCTCTCATGGATATACTGCCCCAGCTGCTCTCATTGATATTGCCCCAGTACATGGATATGCCCCAGCTCATGGATACTGCCCCAGCTCATGGATATACTGCCCCAGCAGCTCATGGATATTGCCCCAGCTCATGGATACTGCCCCATCACATGGATATGCCCCAGCTCATGGATACTGCCCCAGCTCATGGATACTGCCCCAGCTCATGGATATACTGCCCCAGCAGCTCATGGATATTGCCCCAGCTCATGGATACTGCCCAGCACATGGAATGCCCCCCAGAAGCTCATGGATATGCCCCAGCAGCTCATGGATATGCCCCAGCACATGGATACTGCCCCCAGCACCTCCATGGATTTGCCCCAGCAGCTCATGGATTTGCCCCAGCAGCTCATGGATTTGCCCCAGCACCTCATGGATATGCCCCAGCACCTCATGGATATGCCCCAGCAGCTCATGGATATGCCCCAGCTCATGGATACTGCCCCAGCTCATGGATATACTGCCCCAGCAGCTCATGGATATACTGCCCCAGCAGCTCATGGATATACTGCCCCAGCAGCTCATGGATATTGCCCCATCACCTGGATATGCCCCAGCTCATGTATACTGCCCAGCACATGGAATGCCCCAGCAGCTCATGGATATGCCCCAGCACATGGATACTGCCCCAGCAAATGGATATGCCCCAGCACCTCCATGGATTTGCCCCAGCAGCTCATGGATATGCCCCAGCACCTCATGGATATGCCCCAGCAGCTCATGGATATGCCCCAGCTCCTCATGGATATGCCCCAGCTCCTCATGGATATGCCCCAGCAGCTCATGGATATGCCCCAGCAGCTCATGGATATGCCCCAGCACCTCATGGATAATGCCCCAGCACCTCATGGATATGCCCCAGCTCCTCATGGATATGCCCCAGCACCTCATGGATATGCCCCAGCACCTCATGGATAATGCCCCAGCACCTCATGGATATGCCCCAGCTCCTCATGGATATTCCCCAGCAAATGGATATGCCCCAGCTCCTCATGGATATGCCCCAGCACCTCATGGATATGCCCCAGCACCTCATGGATATGCCCCAGCACCTCATGGATATGCCCCAGCTCCTCATGGATATGCCCCAGCTCCTCATGGATATTCCCCAGCAAATGGATTTGCCCCAGCACCTCATGGATATGCCCCAGCACCTCATGGATATGCCCCAGCACCTCATGGATATGCCCCAGCTCCTCATGGATATGCCCCAGCTCCTCATGGATATGCCCCAGCTCCTCATGGATATTCCCCAGCAAATGGATATGCCCCAGCACCTCATGGATATGCCCCAGCTCCTCATGGATATTCCCCAGCAAATGGATATGCCCCAGCTCCTCATGGATACTGCCCCAGCTCACCTCCGCCGCGTGTTCGCTTCGCTCCCTCTGAGCGTCCGGCGGCGCGCAGCTTGGGCGCTTGCCTGGGGGAGCCACGTGACCAGCCGCGATTGGCTGGTGACGTGTTTCCTCCAGGCGAGCGCCGAAGCTGCATGCTTCGGACGCTCGCAGGGAGCGAATACGCGGCGGAGGATGAGACACCCGCCCTTAGGGTGACGGTGTCACCCTAAAAGGCGGGTGTCACCTGGTGCGGGCCGCACCCCCCGCCCCCACGTTACGACGCCACTGCTCGTCTGACCCCAGCCTAAAATGTTACTGTTGTTACAGAAATACAAAGTAATACAATGCAAGATATTAAAAAAACACAAATATACAGATTAACAGAAAATAAATATGTAGGAAATATATTCACTGTTACATGTTTACAGGTGCATTCCGTACTGAGGTATGTTAATAGAGATCTCTTGAGTGACTTTAGACTGGGGGAAGATTTGATGTCGTCTGGGAGGTTATTCCATAACTGTGGTGCTCTGTAAGAAAACGAGGATTGAGCCACTGTCTTTTTGTACTGTGGTATTGCAAGTAAGGTGCTGGTCCTGGATCGGAGGTTATAGGATGAGGGAACTTGTGGAGGACGCAATCTATTCAGGTAGGATGGCAGCTTCCCAGAAAAGCTCTTAAACACCAGATTGGAAAGGTGAAAGGTGCGTCTAGATTCCAGCGACTGCCAGTTTAGCTCTTTAACATGTTACAATGGTGGGTCATGTAGTTACATTGTATGTAAACAAATCGACTAGAAACAGAACAAGAATGAAACAATAGAAAACAAATTGATCTAGTTTTTACAGATCAATTCGTTATACCCTTTCACTTGCACTCGATTTTCCCCAAAGACAAGTAATGGTTAGTTAATCTATTCAGTGGGGATGAACCGATACTAGTATAGGTACCGATACCGCCATTTGCATGCGTACTTTGTACTTGTGCAAATGCCCTGATACCCAGAAGCCAGCACTGGGCTGGCTTGCTGATATCCGTGGGGCTGGGGGAGCTGTCCAACTGCATTAAAAGCATTCGGCCAGCGTCCCCCTCGGGCTGGCCGGGCTACTGTGCAGCCTCCAGTCTGTGTTGCGACCTCTAGCAGAGATCTCACGAGAGCGAGTCACAGCCAGACCGCTGCTCGAAGGATCGTGGCCTACCTGAGGGGATCCCTGACTGCATGCTTTTAATGCATTCAGATTCCCCAGTGTCTGAGTGGGTATACACAGGTCGGTGGTATATATGAGATGAGGTCTGGTGTGTGTTCAGGGTGTGTGCAGTGGGTAAATGGATTGCCTGGTCATACATTTCAATATTAACATAAATTGAACAGGCTTTCAGCAAAAATTCTAAATTATTTATTGGAAAGCGATCACTTGACAAATGTATCTGAAAAAAAGTCTCGGTACGGTCTTAAAAAAAAAAAAAAAATGGTGTCGATGCAACCCAAATAACCACCCTGGCGTTGTTCACGAGTGTGTCTCCAGGTTAAATTTCACAGCTGAAAGCGGTAACTCAGAGCCACACTCGGCTGGATAGAGATGCATTACCTGTCCCTGTGCTCCCTCGCTATTCCCCTCAGCCTCCTCCGGCGCTCGCAGCGTTTTGCTTCCTGGTTCCCTTCTCGCGAGAAGGGAACCAGGAAGTATGAGGTCGAAATCGCCGGAGGAGACTGCGGGGAACAGCGAGGGAGCACAGGGACAGGTAATGCATCTCTATCCAGCCGAGTGTGGCTCTGAGTTACCGCTTTCAGCTTAGAAATTTAACCCCAAGCCACACTCGATATATACCGCTAGGGGAATACTAAAAAAAATAATCGTCAGAATCGGAACGCCAGAGAGGTTAAAACACAAGCTGCCTAACTGCTGCAAGGAGAGTAGGGGGACTTTGGACCCCTGTATTTTCATACTTTACACTCCACAAAGTCAGGTTAGGTGTCATTTGATAGGTCAGAATCTGGCCTTTCTAATGATGCTAAACATGACCACGGAAAAGAAAAAAAAAAGTTTTTTTTTGTTCCAAAGCAATGTCATTGTCCATTTGTCACATAAAATTAGCAATACCACTGCTGTTACCTTATTTCCGATGCGTGCGAGCAAAGTCAGTCTTCTATAGTCCTTTTTTATTCATAAAACACAATGTGCCAAAATACAAGCGAAAAATTTAGTTTTTTCAGTTTTAGTTAAAATCACGTATACTATTTTCTCAGAAAGGTACAGTAACAGGTTCCCATTTCTTTTTTTTTTTAACAAGAGCGCCCCATAGAATATACAAGCACAAAGGTTTGGATGATAAAATGTGAAATAATTTTACGTGCTGTAAATGATTGAAAATCACTTTTTTTTTTTACAATTTTTTTTGTTACACAGGGTTATTCAGAGACAGGTGAAAACCAGGAGACTGACTGGAGAAGTGAAAATTCTAGGTCAAAATACTCGATTTTATCTCTTTCCAAATCGACTATTTTGACCTAGAATTTTCACTTCTCCAGTCATTCACCTTGGTTTTCACCCCTCTCTGAATAATCCTGATAGCATTATGACAGGACATGACATATACACAGGGTTATTCAGAGAGAGGTGAAAACCAGGAGAATTGGCAGGAGAAGAGAACAATCTAGACCAAATAGCCGATTTGGAAAGTGAGAGAAATGGGAGAATTTTTCTGGTTTGGCTATTTTGACCTAGAATTTCCACTACTCTAGTCATTCTCCTGATTTTCACCTCTCTCTCTCTCTGAATAACAAGTACAGGTCTATTCAATAAAAGTGAAACTCAGGAAAATGGCTGGAGAAGCGAAAAATCCTGGTTAAAACAAAATTTCTCCTATGCATCCCACTTTCTGCTATTTGATCTAGATTGTTCTCTTCCGCTGCCAATTTTCCTGAGTTTCACCTTTTAGTGAATCATCTGATAATGATGATATATTATGAATCTGCTGAGTGTGCTGAAAATAAGGGTATATAATTTGTCTGGGTCCTACATGACTTCAAATCGCGTTTAAACATTATGTGCACAAAACGGTCAAAATGAGCTCAGCGCACAGATTAAAAGGCTCAGCAGTGAAAGGGTTAAACAGCGCTGCAAGCATCTGAGAAGCCTTTTATCAATGCCTTTTAGCACTTAAATAGGTTTCATTTTTTATCTTTAAAAACGCAGGATGAAATAATTTGCCTTGGAGGGGAATCATTGTGATGGTCTGTATTATTTCAGAATTTTTCAGATAACTAGGGATGATTGACGATTTAGGCTAGGGTCAGACTGAGGCAGTGCGAACGCGCGTTCTGGCGCACTTAATCACGGCCGCACTAGCAGCAGATGCCGGGCAATGACAGCCAATATACGAAGTACGGCCGCACAAAAGTCCGGCTGCGCAACGCAAGTGGAAAATGAACGCATTTTTTTGAGAACGTGAAACCGCAGGTACTGACGTACAGAGTGCGCTGCGTCCGCTAGAGGCGTGTGTGTGTGATTAGGAGACGTCAGACGCTGCTAATGTCCGGCCAACATAACGTCCAGACACAAAAAGAGTTTTATTGATGATCCGTACAAAATCACGGACGAAAATGCGCATCGTATGACCGCTATCGCGTATTCCGTGAAAAAATGCGTCCATTCGTTCGAACGCACTTTTTCACAGACAACATAAAAATGCGTTCGTCTGACCCTAGCCTTAGGGTTAAGCATGGCCCTGTATTTACTGCCAGGGGACACATTCATGTAGCATTCAGCACTTATAAGGCTGCTACATAAGGAACATAAATAAATGTGGCCTATCCATGTCCTTCGGTTGTATAGCTAGTAATATGAGACTGTGTAGCAGAGGTTGTTGAGTGCATCAAGTTGTAACCCATGCAGGGCCTTGCATCAGCTGGACACCATGCCCTTACATTAATGCCCCAGCTGTGACTGTCTGTCTGCATTCATTCAATGCAAAGTCGTTAACCTTTGCACTCAAGGAAAGTGCAGATAACCCACAAATACCAATTTCATACAGGTTACCTAACACCTTATCTACTTATTAGGCAATTCTTTCTGTTTATTCTATAGTGAAACATTTCTTCTGTAGTAAGCTGTTCTTTTTATTTCTACCCAGCAGTAAAGATTATATGAAAATAAATTATATTATAATAGATTGAATAATCCTGCTTGGTGTGATTTGTATTCAAAGAGATCCGAATGGCTGGAGAAAGGTAACCGAACGCTGAAAATCAACGTTCGGTTACCTTTCTTGGCCATTCGGCTATCCAGAGAGCAGGCAATTCGCCAAATGTTGGCGAATTGCCTGCACATTCGGTGCCTGTTCGAGAGCAGTGAAAACCCCATAAAAAAAGCACTGCTTCGTCTATTCAGAGAACACAAACCAGCAGTGAAAGGTTCCCGAAATGCCCTGCCATTCGGTGGTTTCATTCAGCAGATTTATTCAGGAGAATCCCATAGGCTTCAATGTTAAAAATATTCCCATTTTATTTCAATATCTAATAAACCGTTCATTATAAAATACTGCAGTAAAGAGTCTCTTTATTTATAGATTTTTTTTGCATATTTTAAGCATTTTTCTGGGTTTTTTTTAAGTTTACTTATTTTTTCTGTGACAGCCCTTTTTATTATCATTCATTGGATCTTATATGCAAATTTGAGACATTTTCGCTCAGTAGTTTCTTTGCAAACAGCGTTTCAATTTTCAAACATTCAAGCAAACTGTTTTCCTAATTTATTCACTGCATTCGTCTGCGGTGTTGGCTTTTTCAGGCGGCTTCGCTGCCTGTGATCGGCTCCTGCTCGGGTTTTTCCGGCGTCTTCGACGGGTTAATCCAGATGTTTTTGCGGGTTTCAGCGTGCATTCGCCAGGTTTTTGCGGTGATTTTTCGTCGGGTTTGTCTTTCCCTGCACTTCACCGGCCCTGTGGTGCTTGCTGAATACACCGCAGGGTCGCCGAAATGGGATCGCCAAATCGGCCCGAATTGAAGAGAACAAAAAGTCACCGAACATGCGGTGACTTTTCGATTCTCTTTGAATAACCCTGATAGTATATAAACTCACATACCCATACGAACATATTAGACCTTCATAATTTCATTTAACAAGATGTACAAAATAATGATAAATCCAATTTTGATATAAATGTGGGCAAGTGGCAAAGCTGATTTCTGATTAGTAGAAAAAAATTCCAGGCCACACGTCGTAGCTGACATATTCACCTGTCATCATATAATGATGTCACACACTTTAATGGCAGTTGCCCATGTTTAATAATTCTTTTATTTTGGCATGTTTTGCTTATAATGAGATACAAACCTGCAATATATGCTACGCGATTATTTTTTCTAACAAAAGATTTGACAATTTGTGTTTAGTGGTTCACTTTAACCCTTTCATTATCAAGTGTTTTGTTGAAAAAGTAATTATTTTTTTAAAAACATAGTATACATAGTTAAATGTAGAGGAAAATAGCAATTTTGCATAAATATCATGATTTTCAGATAGCTAATAGATTAACATAATGTAAATTTGCTCGTTTTTTATTTTCTTTATCCTGTACAGCAAAATTGCTGGGATTATATTATCTGAAGTCTAAATATGCTATATTTCACAGGAATTCAAGGGACAGATTTTTGTTTTCATTACTTTTTGTATGACCTCATGGATCATAAAGTTACACTGTATTCCGGTAATGCTGGAACTGGAGAAATACAATGATATATCACCAGCAAAGATGGCATCCTTTTTTTTACCATCATACAAACAGGTCACTGTAGCTGCACCTTTTTGTGATTCGTTTTATCTCCTTGACTAGGCTGGGACAACATCTCCCATAATTAAAAGAAAGCAAACTTTGGATAATACAATAGTTTTTTTGTTTTTTTTTATCCTTTTTCTACTATTTATTTGTCTTTCTGGCAATCAAGTTCTTTCAGCTAACCTTTTACTTGCTGTCAAAATCATGATTCTGTAGACAACCGGCATAAGACGATACTGAGATGAGTCTCATGAATGGCAAAGGAATTTATTACCAGACTCGAAGTACAATGGATGGCTGCAAACAACTGATGACTGATCTGGGCAGCCAGACTTCTCCATTTCTATTCTCAGTTGCAAAACATATTGTATCCTGTTTATTTAGGGGATTTTTCTATGCCTGGCAACGCCTGGGATATGTTGAAACAGCTGTCCTGGGAGCAATGGGAGCTATTTGGGGGGGAGGGTGCAGCCTGGATGACTTTATTATGCAGTTTATTCACCAAACCAAGGTTTCCATGTAAGGCCGGCGTCAGACGAACACAGTGATCACGTCCGTGTCGCTGCACAGTTTAACGTCCGTCGTAGCATAGAATCATGAACAATAGAGACCCACACACGAAGAACGTGCGCACCGAACTACTCGCGCACAACGCACGTGGTAAATGGACGCAAGTTAGGCAAGAACGTAAAACTGCTAGAGGGACGCACAGAGTGCGCCACGTCAGCGTAGCGAGTTCTGTGGGATAGATGAGATGTCAGACGCAGCGCATTTGCGACGTCCAGCACCTCAACGCACAAAATGGCTTTTCATATCCATTTCAAATTTTTATTATTTCTCATTAATTTTGTTTCCCATAATTCCCTTTTTTTTCCACGTCCGTCAACAAAAACTGACCGTGTGGTGTCTACAACATCTTCCGTCAGTACGTCTGTCCGTTATACACGCACGCAGAGTGCGCTAAGACTGCGTTCGTCTGACATTAGCCTTAATCGCTATGGGGATTTAAGGACATCCTACTCATGTTAGAGGTATTTACAAGTTCAAAACCCTCTGGGTGGCTATTCTCATCATACCGAGGACCTGTGGACTTTGGGCTCAACCCAATGTCGAACTTTAGTGAAAATCACATAGGACAGCAGAATGGATGATAATATATTTCTAAATTTATGAACTAAGGCCCAGTGTCAATAAGTTTTTCCATCTTTCGCGGATGCCCAAAAAGTTCATCTTCCTGGTTAATTTTGGTTAATATCCAACTTGACGACTTGTAAGTTAACCCTTATATGATGGTATGAATGTAAGCATTGTGGGGGACTATCTTTTAGCAGCTTTTCGCCCACCCGCTGGCCGCAGGAGGTAAGAGGCGGTCCAGCGGGCAGCCAAGCGAAGCTTCATCTGTAGTTGCAGCCGTTCCACATCGCTTGCCTTAACTCCTGAGCTCCGCCTCCTGTCATCCTCCAATGAGCTGTCAGGAGAGGTGTGGGCAGAGCTTAATGTGATGACATGTCAACACTTTAAGCCCCGCCTTTGCTGATTAGGAGTGATGGCGGCAGAACACTCCACTCAGCAGCAACAGCATTGTCAGACTCCTGTCAAACTTAGCAGCACTGTCAGACTCAGCAGCACTCTGTCAGACTCAGCAGCAACAGCACTGTCAGACTCAGCTGTGTAATATTTGCATATGTATATCCTAACCAATCATATGCCAGTGTTAGAAACATAGAAAAATGTCGGCAGATAAGAACCTTTCGGCCCATCTAGTCTGCCCAATTACATGGATACTTTACCTGGATTTATCTTTTGTTTAGGATAGCCTTATGCCTATCCCATGCTTGCTTAAATTCAATTACTGTTTTAGCCTCTACCACTTCAACTGGAAGGTTGTTCCATGTATCCACCACCCTCTCAGTAAAATAATGCTTCCTGATGTTACTTTTAAACCTTTGCCCCTCTAATCTAAGACTATGTCCTCTTGTTTTGCTACTTTGTTTCCTTTTAAATATACTCCCTTCCTCTACCTTGTGGATTCCCTTTACGTATTTAAATGTTTCTATCATATCTCCTCTGTCTCGTCTTTTTTCCAAGCTGTACATGTTAAGATCATTAAGCCTTTCCTGGTAACTTTTCTCCTTCAAGCCGTACACCATTTTAGGAGCCCTTCTCTGAACTCTCTCTAAGATGTCTATATCCTTCTGGAGATACGGTCTCCAGTACTGCACACAGTACTCCAAGTGAGGTCTCACCAGTGCTCTGTACAGTGGCATGAGCACTTCCCTTTTCCTACTGCTTATACCTCTCCCTACACAACGAAGCATTCTGCTAGCATTTCCTGCTGCTCTATTACATTGACTACTTACCCTTAGATCCTCTGAAATAATAACCCCTAAATCCCTTTCCTCAGATGTTGAGGTTAGGACTGTATCAAATATTCTATATTCAGCCCTTGGGTTTTTACGTCCCAGGTGCATTATCTTGCACTTATCCACATTAAAACTCAATGCCAGTGTTCAAATTGTCTGGTGACTGTTGCACTGGCTGAGTCAGTTGGCAGTTGGCCTCTCTGTGGGAAACGGTCATTCAGCAGCTTACTGTATTCTAATGAAACCAGCACCACGCGTGTCCTTAATTCTGCATTCGAAGCTCATCCGTATAAACACCTCAGCAGCATGAAACCTAAACATTACAAGCAGCAGCACTGTCAGACTCAGTTTACAAGGTAATCCAGACGTGGACCCCTTGCTCGAGGTGACTAGAGGGGTGTCAGCTATACCCTCCTGATGAGACCCTCACAAGCCCCTTTTTCTCACTGACAGACTCAGCAGCAGCATCAGACTCTGCATTATAGGGAGTTGTATAATTATTTCATTATATATTTCAATGTAATAATAGTAGAAATAAAGTGCACAATAAATGTAATGCACTTGAATCATCCTGAAGATTCCCCCCACCCCCCTCCCAGGCCTTGAAAAAAAATTGTCTTGCACAAAACCGGTCCCTGGTGCCAAAAGGCTTTGGGACCATTGCTTTAGCTGATAAACATATAAAGGTTCCTGAGGAATGTTTAACCTCTCATGTCCTACCTCCCATTTTATCTTTAGAGTACCATTGTAAATTGAAAACAACGTTTGCGCAAGGAATATATGCTGCCATTCTTTTCTTCACTGCCTAGCCATGATGGACAGATTAACAGGAGATGTTCCATTCACTACTACCTTAAGGTTATCCCACGACTTTATCATAGTGACAATGAGCAAATGTTTGGCCAACATGTAGCAAGTTCTGGTTTTTCCTTTCTGATCTGGCAGTGGGTTTGCTGGAGATAGCGGTTTTTACATAAGATCACTTAACATATTTATACCGGATTATACTCACATTTTTCATATACCCACCAGTACATTTCCTTGTCTTTAATATATGTTAGTGAAAAAACATTAAACTATCAGTTGCTGAACGTGAAACTCAGGAGAATTGACAGAAGTAAAAATTCTTGGTCAAAATAGTCAAACCAGAAAAATTCTCCCCTTTATCTCACTTTCCAAATCAACTAATCAATCAATTTGGTTTGGGTTGTTCTCTTCTGCCAATTCTCCAGCGTTTCACCCTTAAGGCTAGGGACAGATGAGCGCATTTTCTGCGGCCACCGTCAAAATGTACGTCGATGTGTGCGCACGCATTTTTTCACGGAATACGCTTAAGTGGTCAGACGATGCGCAATTCTGGACGTATTTCATGACGATGGGGTGAAAAGTTTGAACGTTATGTTGGCCGCACACTAGCAGCGTCTGACATCTCCTAATCACGCACACACGCTGCTATGCGGCCGCAGCGCACTCTGTACGTCAGTACCAGCGGTTTAACGTTCTCGAAAAAATGCGTTCATTTTCCACTTGCGTTGCGCAGCCGGACTTTTGTGCGACCGTACTTCGTATATTGGCTGTCATTGCCCGTCATCTGCTGCTAGTGCGGCCGTGATTATGTGCGCCAGAACGCGCGTTCGCACTGCCTCAGTCTGACCCTAGCCTTAGTGAATAGACCGGTTGACGTCTACTACTTTTGGACACTGGTGGTTATTTAAGAATGGGAAGTAGATTACTTATTTACTTTTTTAGGATTTTTTGGGTGAAATATTAGGTTTCCTAACCTTTCTTTTTAAATCATGTTTTTTTTTTATTGATAGATCAGGAATGAGGTAAAACGGTAACAGCAACACACATAACAGAAAATAAAGGGGTGGCATAAAATCAGATCGTAAAACACAATGGTTAAAGAACACAAAAACATAAAACCCAACAGTCCATTAAGAAACAAAAAGTTGGATTCTGCATGGGGTGGAGCCAATAGGCTAAGTGGATCACTAGTCAAGCTCATGAGGCGACGGACCTGCAGAATTCAGCAAAGCAGGAGTGAACGACTGGGCTAGGGTATCTCGGGAGGTGGAGGCAAGAAAATTTGCAAGCAATAGGTCAGAGGGATCTGGAGGGATCGGTGGGGAACCCCGCAGCATTTGTAGGGAGTACCATGGAGCACAACAGAGTGTTCTGCAAGGAAGTTTTAACCTCGGGTGGTAAGGCACGAATAAAAGGGGACCAGTGAAGAAAAAAATGGAGTTTTCTCTATCTGGTGTAGTGAGGCATCAGACCAGTCAGCCAGGAATATGGAGTAAATTCTGTCATACACCACGAAATGAGGAGAGGTAGCGGATATCAGAGGTGTAACTAGAAACCTCAGGGCCCCGGTGCAAGAATCCATGAAGGCCCCCCCTTGTCGGCTGTGGGGAGGGGCCGAGGCGGGCCATTGAAGTCAGCGGGGCGTACCAGTACGCCCCGCGTCTTCAAGGCCCACCCTCCGCGCAAACCCCAGATACATGTATACCCAGATATCAGACCCCCAGTTATTAGCCAGTGTCAGAGACCCCCAGTAATTAGCCAGTATCAGAAACCCCAAGTAATTAGCCAGTATCAGAGACCCCCAGTAATTAGCCATAGGAGGATCGTGCTTTGTATGCTGAGCGCACAGAGTGGAAGGAAAGCCCACTCGCACGGACGTTCCTTCCTCTCTCCGTTAATGCTCGTGTGCCGCCAGCCTAAAACCTCACTGGGTCAGGGTTCGAAAAATGGGGGAGGGGGAGGCATTTTGAAAATTAGGGTTGTGTAGGATAGGGGACCATAGGGTTGTCTGCCAAGACAATTAGAGGCGTTTACGGATTTTAACCCAAGCCGATTTCGTTGTGGATAGCAGAGGATTATTGTGCAGGAGAGGGGGTATGGTGGGTGAGTGTTGGTGAAGAAATGCTAGTAGGGAGGACGCAGGAAGCCACGCCTGTTCCACATGCAATGCTGTGAAACGTGAAGTATCGTTCAACCAATCAGAAACGTAACGATACAGCGCTGCTAGATTATAATCTAGTAAATTGGGGAAATAAATACCTCCTCTGGATATTGGTTGCTGAAGACTGAGGAGTGGTATACGTGCCCGCTTATCTTGCCAAATGAATGACGCATTCATCTTATTAAATAAACGAAGATCATTGGGTTTTATTAGTAGAGGTAGAACTTGTAGGGAGTAAAGTAATTTAGGGAGCAAGGTCATTTTAAGAAGAGACGCCCACCCCACATAGGAAAGGGGGAGAGAGCTCCAGGCCTCCTGAAGGGACCTCGTTTGGGCCAAGTGGGGGTCTATGTTGAGCTTGTATAAGTGGGAAAGATCAACCGGTAAAATGATTCCCAGATATTTAATGTAAGGGGAGGGTGCCCAGGGGAAGGGGAAGCCATGGAGCCAATCGCCTTGCGGCTTGACCCAGGGGTAACGCCACTGTTTTGGCGTAATTGATTTGGAAGCTGGCGGCTACATGGAAGGAGTCAAATAATGTCAACAGTGGGGGGATCGCAGAGGCAGGATCTGATAGGAATATAAACAGGTCATCTACAAAGGCTACTACTTTTAACGTTACAGTTCCTAACTTTTTTTTTAAAGAAATAAGGCTTTTTAACCCATAGGTTTCAATGCAGCATGTGAATCCACACACTGCTCGGAAGCATCTCTCTGCAGTATAATTAATGCAGCATATGAATCCACACCGCTGGGAAGCACCTCTCTGCAGTATAATTAATGCAGCATATGAATCCACACACCGCTGGGAAGCGCCTCTCTGCAGTATAATTAATGCAGCATATGAATCCACACACCGCTGGGAAGCGCCTCTCTGCGGTATAATTAATGCAGCATATGAATCCAAACACCGCTGGGAAGCGCCTCTCTGCAGTATAATTAATGCAGCATATGAATCCACACACCGCTGGGAAGCGCCTCTCTGCGGTATAATTAATGCAGCATATGAATCCAAACACCGCTGGGAAGCGCCTCTCTGCAGTATAATTAATGCAGCATATGAATCCACACACTGCTGGGAAGTGCCTCTCTGCAGTATAATTAATGCAGCATATGAATCCACACACTGCTGGGAAGTGCCTCTCTGCAGTATAATTAATGCAGCATATGAATCCGCACACTGCTGAGAACAAGCGCCTCTCTGCAGTATAATTAAAGCAGCATATGAATCCACACACTGCTGGGAACTTGTATGTACGAGTATATACCGTTAGGTGTCTTGCCCAAGGACACTTACTGGAGAGGTGCTCTGGCCAGGATCGAACCTGTGTCTCCACAGTCTCTCTCCACGGTTATAGAGCAGTGATGTTACCTCTACTCCACCCAGCTGCTGCTTTCTCCCTGAACGAACGCTGCTATGAGCACTTGGATAGACATGATGTTGTAGCAGCCAAATTGTCATTTTTGGGGGGCATTCCACACAGACTGACCACTTTCATAAGTTAAAGTAGTCAGAGTGTCCCTTTGAAATAATTTCCTGAACAAACTGAGTGGGGGGGACTAGAGGTGGGAGGGATTGAGTTTGGGCAAGGGACTCAAGTGTGGGAGAGTTTGGGGGAAGGGACAGGACCAAAGGGAGGGATGGGATCTCTAGAACGGAGGGAGGGTGGGGTGGTGGCACAGGTCTTCAGCTCAAAGTAAGGATAAAACACCAGAGGTTCCGCTCCTTCACCCAGTGTGAGTACCCCAGGATCTGTGCTATAGTTCTGCTATTGTTGTAAACTAAATAGAAACAAACTGTTTATGTCTGGCATAAAAGAAAGAGGTGCTGGAGTTGGCGCTTCTTGTCCTGTTAGTGGTTCCTTATGCTGCACCCCGTGGCTCAGAAGCGTGGTTTTCTTACAGGGTTACCATCCTCAGTGTCCCTCAAAATAAAATGACTCACAGAGCAATATTGTATAAAATGGAGTGCAAAAAAGGGAGAAGTATGTCTTACATTTGCTGGTGTCTTATTGATCAGACACTAGATTTGCAGGCAGCCAGTTACTTCAGAAGGTGCGCACCGGATCACCTATCAGCCTCTGCCACTTCCTCGGCGAATACAAGCATCCAGGACCCAGGATAGGTGTAAAATAAGGTGATATTTTTTTAGTAGTAAAATAAACAGTATACGAAAACGCGTTTCGCATAAAATGCTTCCTCGGTGCTACTGTATGTCTGACATAACTCTAGAACTAATTCATACTGAGTAAACCAGCGGCACGTCTTCTCCAATCAGCGCTGAAATAGAGTCCGAGATTAACCCCTTAAGGACCAAGGGTCTTTAAAGTCAATGCATTTATGACGGAACAGTTACACCATTGGTCCTTAAGGGGTTAATGTTTAACTCAATCTGACTATAAACTGTGTGTGCTGTACACAAACCAATTAATCGACCAACCGATTAATCGATAATGAAAATAGTTGTCAACTATTCTCATTATCCATTAGTTGTTTCAGCTCTAATTGTTTGTATAAATTAAAGAATGATGCCTCTTTTAATGTGTTTATATATATATATTATATATTGACAGAATAGGAAACCATCAGATAATGAACTGGCCCAGAGGCGTAACTAGAAACCTCAGGGCCCGGGTGCAGGACCCATAACGGCCCCCCCCACCCTAGGCAAAAACATATCCCCCCCCTTCCCGTTAACATGCATTGGTCACCTCCTGGTCCACAATGTTGACTCCAGACAGTATCGCATTTTTCCCAGGTTCACTATGACCTCTTCAGTCCATCCCATTTTTAATGTAATGTGCACTATGTGTTTCTCACAGAGCTCCACAGCAATACAACGCACAGTAATGTGCAGTGTGTAGGAGTGTATCACAGAGCTGCACAGCAATAAAACTCACAGCAATGTGCAGTGTGTATCAGTGTAAATCACAGAAGTTCACAGCAACAAAACTCTCAGTAATATGTGGTGTGTATGAGTGTATCATAGAGCTCTAAAGTATAACTCACAAATAAATATAAAATAAATTAAAAGAATAAATATATATTATAGGCAAGCCCCCAGGCCCAGGCAGGTGAGTGTGGGCCCCCTGGACTCAAGGGCCCGGGTGCGGTCGCACCCTCTGCACCCCTGGTAGTTACGCCCCTGAACTGGCCTGTGTCTTTGTGATACTTGTATCTCTGTTGTGCTCATATTTTATGTAGATCTTATTCTTCGTTAGTATTGAATGGTTTACTGTATTATAACAAAATCTGGTGCAACATTGTGAGAGATTAGGCTTGATCTATACATTTCTTGTTCAGAGGTCTAAAACACCAAAAGGTTGATAAGGTATGAGGATGCACTGCTCATGACCTTAACTGGAAACCGCATTATGTGGGTGCTGGCGTGACTGAAATTGAGATATTCTGGACACAAAAAGTTCTGATGAAACCAGGAGTGAAATGTTTGTTCAACAGGAACAACACGATAAGAGATAAATGTCCACAGATGATAAATGAGAGATTAACTGGATTTTAACATTGTTAATAAGTAACATTTTATTGACTGAAGGATAAGTCGCATTTATCCTTAAAAGATCCACAAAAGTACCATTCTCAAATTTTCAAGGCTTATGAACCACTATGCATCGTTTGGTGTTTATCTGTCTTGGTCCCTGAAAGATCATGTCTGGTTCCATGACAAGTCTCTTGAAAAATTTACGAACTGTGAAAATAAGCACACAAATCATGGGAAAATATACTCCCTTTTTCATTGGAGAAAAGGGGATATCAAGTACAATTGCCATACTAATAACGGGGAGAGGAACAGTAAGGCTAGAGTCAGACGAACGCAGTCAGAGCGCACTCTGCGTGCGTGCACAACGGACGGACGTTCTGATGGAAGATACTGTAGACACCACACAGTCCGTTTTTTTATGACGGTCGTAGAAAAAAAGGGAAATATGGGAAACAAAATTAATATGAAAAAGGATATGAAAAGGCATTTTGTGCGTCAAGGTGCTGGACGTCGCAAATATGCTTCGTCTGACGTCTCCTCATCACGCACACAGAACGCTACGCGGATGTGGTGGACATGGTGCACTCTGCGCGTCCGTGTTAGCAGTTTTACATTCTTGCCTAACTTGTGTCCGTTTGCCACGTGCGTTGTGCGTGCGCAGTTCAGTGCGGACGCACTTCGTGTGTGGGTCTCTATTGCTCATGATTCTATGTACGACGGACGTTAAACTGTGCGGCAACACGGACGTGATCACTGCGTTCGACTGACACGGGCCTAAATGTACAGTTTGTCATGTGGTATAAAATATAAATTATCTTGTGTTGTTCCAAAATGCTGAGATAAGTGGTAATTGGTAGCTGGGCCAACAGTAAGCAAAGAAAGTGAAATTCAGAGACAAGATGAAGTATTACGATGGGTTTGACGGGGAGCATGTGTTAACTAATGTATTAGGCTAGGGTCAGACTAATGCATTTTTCGCGTTGTCCGTGAAAAAGTGCGTTCGAACGAATGACGCGATAGCGGTCATACGATGCGCATTTTCGTCCGTGATTTTGTACGGATCATCAATAAAACCCTTTTTGTGACTGGACGTTATGTTGGCCGGACATTAGCAGCGTCTGACCTCTCCTAATCACACACACATGCCGCTAGCGGACGCAGCGCACTCTGTACGTCAGTACTAGCGGTTTCACGTTCTCGAAAAAATGCGTTCGTTTGCCACTTGCGTTGCGCAGCCGCACTTTTGTGCGGCCGTTCTTCGTATGCTGCCCGGCATTGGACGTCATTTGCTGCTAGCGCAGCCGTGATTTAGTGCTGCTAAACGCACGTTAACACTGCGTTAGTCTGACACTAGCCTTAGAAGAGAAGCTGGTGCTAACAGCCCACCTATGTCCACTAGAGATGTGCAATTCGTTTCGAATCCAAATTCGGCTGAAATTCACCATTTGCTATTTCGGGAGCATTTTCGAAAAAAAAATATCTTTTAATATAATTTCTGCGAGATTCGGATCGGTGATTCAGATCGATCCTGCTGATTCGGATCAGTTCGTTTTTTATTGCTTATTTAAGAATGGGAAGTAGATTACTTACCAATAGAATGCAACTTTCTTTACTTACTTTTTTAGGCATTTTTTTGGTGAAATTTTAGGTGTTCTAACTTTTTTAAAGAAACAAGGCTTTTATAACACATCGGTTTCATTGCAGCATACGAATCCACACACTGCTGGGAAGCGCCTCTCTGCAGTATAATTAATGCAACATATGAATCCACACATTGCGGAGCAGCATCTCGCTGCAGTATAATTAATGCAACATATGAATCCGCACACTGCTGGGAAGCGCCTCTCTGCAGTATAATTAATACAGCATAAGAATCCGCACACTGCTGGGAAGCGCCTCTCTGCAGTATAATTAATGCAGCATATGAATCCGCACACTGCCGGGCAGCGCCTCTCTGCGGTATAATTAATACAGCATAAGAATCCGCACACTGCTGGGAAGCGCCTCTCTGCAGTATAATTAATACAGCATAAGAATCCGCACACTGCTGGGAAGCGCCTCTCTGCAGTATAATTAATGCAGCATAAGAATCCGCACTGCCGGGCAGCGCCTCTCTGCAGTATAATTAATACAGCATGTGAATCCACACACTGCTGGGAAGCGCCTCTCTACAGTATAATTAATGCAGCATATGAATCCGCACACTGCGGGGAAGCACCTCTCTACAGTATAATTAATGCAGCATAAGAATCCGCACTGCCGGGCAGCGCCTCTCTACAGTATAATTAATACAGCATATGAATCCGCACACTGCTGGGAAGCGCCTCTCTGCAGTATAATTAATGCAGCATAAGAATCCGCACTGCCGGGCAGCGCCTCTCTGCAGTATAATTAATACAGCATGTGAATCCACACACTGCTGGGAAGCGCCTCTCTACAGTATAATTAATGCAGCATATGAATCCGCACACTGCCGGGCAGCGCCTCTCTGCAGTATAATTAATACAGCATATGAATCTGCACACTGCTGGGAAGCGCCTCTCTGCAGTATAATTAATACAGCATAAGAATCTGCACACTGCCGGGCAGCGCCTCTCTGCGGTATAATTAATGCAGCATAAGAATCTGCACACTGCTGGGAAGCGCCTCTCTGCGGTATAATTAATGCAGCATATGAATCCGCACACTGCTGGGAAGCACCTCTCTGCGGTATAATTAATACAGCATATGAATCCGCACACTGCCGGGCAGCGCCTCTCTGCAGTATAATTAATACAGCATATGAATCCGCACACTGCCGGGCAGCGCCTCTCTGCAGTATAATTAATACAGCATAAGAATCTGCACACTGCTGGGAAGCGCCTCTCTGCGGTATAATTAATGCAGCATATGAATCCACACACTGCTGGGAAGCGCCTCTCTGCGGTATAATTAATGCAGCATATGAATCCGCACACTGCTGGGAAGCGCCTCTCTGCAGTATAATTAATGCAGCATATGAATCCGCACACTGCCGGGCAGCGCCTCTCTGCAGTATAATTAATACAGCATATGAATCTGCACACTGCTGGGAAGCGCCTCTCTGCGGTATAATTAATACAGCATATGAATCCGCACACTGCCGGGCAGCGCCTCTCTGCAGTATAATTAATACAGCATATGAATCCGCACACTGCTGGGAAGCACCTCTCTGCGGTATAATTAATACAGCATGTGAATCCACACACTGCTGGGAAGCGCCTCTCTACAGTATAATTAATGCAGCATATGAATCCGCACACTGCCGGGCGCGCCTCTCTGCAGTATAATTAATACAGCATAAGAATCCGCACACTGCTGGGAAGCGCCTCTCTGCAGTATATAATTAATGCAGCATAAGAATCCGCACTGCCGGGCAGCGCCTCTCTGCAGTAATAATTAATACAGCATGTGAATCCACACACTGCTGGAAGCGCCTCTCTACAGTATAATTAATGCAGCATATGAATCCGCACACTGCGGGCAGCGCCTCTCTGCAGTATAATTATAACAGCATATGAATCCGCACACTGCCGGGCAGCGCCTCTCTGCAGCATAATTAATACAGCATAAGAATCTGCACACTGCTGGGAAGCGCCTCTCTGCGGTATAATTAATGCAGCATATGAATCCACACACTGCTGGGAAGCGCCTCTCTGCGGTATAATTAATGCAGCATATGAATCCGCACACTGCTGGGAAGCGCCTCTCTGCAGCTATATTAATGCAGCATATGAATCCGCACACTGCGGGCAGCGCCTCTCTGCAGTATAATTAATACAGCATATGAATCTGCACACTGCTGGGAAGCGCCTCTCTGCGGTATAATTAATACAGCATATGAATCCGCACACTGCCGGGCAGCGCCTCTGCAGTATAATTAATACAGCATATGAATCCGCACACTGCTGGGAAGCACCTCTCTGCGGTATAATTAATACAGCATGTGAATCCACACACTGCTGGGAAGCGCCTCTCTACAGTATAATTAATGCAGCATATGAATCCGCACACTGCCGGGCAGCGCCTCTCTGCAGTATAATTAATACAGCATAAGAATCCGCACACTGCTGGGAAGCGCCTCTCTGCAGTATAATTAATGCAGCATAAGAATCCGCACTGCCGGGCAGCGCCTCTCTGCAGTATAATTAATACAGCATGTGAATCCACACACTGCTGGGAAGCGCCTCTCTACAGTATAATTAATGCAGCATATGAATCCGCACACTGCCGGGCAGCGCCTCTCTGCAGTTTAATTAATACAGCATAAGAATCTGCACACTGCTGGGAACGCCCTCTCTGCGGTATAAATGCAGCATATGAATCCGCACACTGCTGGAAGCACCTCTCTGCGGTATAATTAATACAGCATATGAATCCGCACACTGCGGGCAGCGCCTCTGCAGTATAATAATACAGCATGTGATCCAACACTGCTGGGAAGGCCTCTCTACAGTTATATTAATGCAGCATATGAATCCGCACACTGCCCGGCAGGCAGCGCCTCTCTGCCAGTATAATTAATACAGCATAAGAATCTGCACACTGCTGGGAAGCGCCTCTCGCGGTATAATTAATACAGCATATGAATCCGCACACTGCCGGGCAGCGCCTCTCTGCAGTATAATTAATACAGCATATGAATCCGCACACTGCCGGGCAGCGCCTCTCTGCGGTATAATTAATAGGCATATGAATCCGCACACTGCTGGGAAGCGCCTCTCTGCGGTATAATTAATGCAGCATATGAATCCGCACACTGCTGGGAAGCGCCTCTCTGCAGTATAATTAATGCAGCATATGAATCCGCACACTGCTGGGAAGCACCTCTCTGCGCGTATAAATTAATACAGCATATGATCCGCACACTGCCGGGCAGCGCCTCTCTGCGTATAAATTAATACAGCATATGAATCCGCACACTGCTGGGAAGCGCCTCTCTGCGGTATAATTAATGCAGCAATATGAATCCGCACACTGCTGGGAAGCGCCTCTCTGCAGTATAATTAATGCAGCATATGAATCCGCACACTGCCGGGCAGCGCCTCTCTGCAGTATAATTAATACAGCATATGAATCTGCACACTGCTGGGAAGCGCCTCTCTGCGGTATAATTAATACAGCATATGAATCCGCACACTGCCGGGCAGCGCCTCTGCAGTATAATTAATACAGCATATGAATCCGCACACTGCTGGGAAGCACCTCTCTGCAGTATAATTAATGCAGCATATGAATCCGCACACTGCTGGGAAGCGCCTCTCTGCGGTATAATTAATGCAACATATGAATCCACACACTGCTGGGAAGCACCTCTCTGCGGTATAATTAATGCAGCATATGAATCCGCACACTGCCAGGCCGCTCCTCTCTGCAGTATAATTATTGCCAGTGCCACATATGAATCCACACACTGCTGGGAAGCGCCTCTCTGCGGTATAATTAATGCAGCATATGAATCCGCACACTGCTGGGAAGCACCTCTCTGCGGTATAATTAATGCAACATATGAATCCACACATTGTGGAGCAGCACCTCTCTGCAGTATAATTAATGCAGCATATGAATCCGCACACTGCTGTGAAGTTCCCAGCAGTGTGTGGATTCATATGCTGCATTAATTATAACTCAGAAAAAAACAAAAACTAACTGATCCAAAAAATGAATCGATCCGAATCACTGAATCGATCTGCAGAGAGGTGCTGCCCCTCAGCGTGTGAATTCATATGCTGCATTAATTATACTGCAGAGAGGTGCTGACCTGCAGTGTGAGGATTCTTATGCTTATTGAAACCTATGGGTTAAAAAGCCTTGTTTCTTTAAAAAAAGTTAGGAAACCTAAAATTTCACCCAAAAAAAAATCCTTAAAAAATAAATAAGTAAAGAAACTTTCATTTTACTGGTAGTAAATCGACTTCCCATTCTTAAATAACCATTAAAAAAAACGAAATAACTCCTAAAAAAAACCTGAAAAACCAATTGATCTGAATCATCCGAATCACCGATCCAAATCGTGCCGAAATGTCAGATCGATTAGAAATTTTTGGATGGGCAATATTTTGTTTTCTGAAATGCTCCTGAAATATGAAAATGGTGAATTTCCTACGAATTTCAAATCGGAACGAGACGAATTGCACATCTCTAATGAACAGTGAATTTCACCATTCGGTGAAATTCTAGTCAAATCATCTATCTAATACAGGCGAATTGACAGCAAAATAGGGTGCAATTCACCGTAATCCGGCGGCAACCAAATTGTCTCATAGAAGACAGTCATATCATCTTTACTACATTTTTACCGATTCCTATTAGGAGAATTTTTTCCCCCCAGTCTGGTAGAATTCGCCAAAGCCAATTTCGCGGTTTTCACCGACGTCCAATAATTGCTTCATCGACTCCAATTTCGTCAAAATACAGTGACCATTCTCTAAATAATGAATTCACTGTATTTTCTGCGAAATTGAATCATCGAAATGCAAATTGTGTGCAGTTTCGGTGCTTTGTGAATAGACCTGCTAATGTTGGCTGAGAATCATAGGAGATGTAGTTCCAAAACATCTGGAGGGCTAAGGTTGCTGACCCTATTCTAGAGTCTTTTATGGGTTTCTTCTGCTTGTGGCATGATATGACTTTCAAACCTGAGTTCAGGCACCGGTCTGATGGTAATGTTAATATTTAAACAGATTAATATAGACCAAGGCTAGCCAAAACAAACTTTATTCTTTCTCAAAGTAAAAATAAATGACCTCGCCCAAGAGGTTGTGATAAAAATGATACCTTCTGACAACTTCCAGATTGCATATCTGAATACATCGGTGAAATGAAAACAGACATGAAACTTCAGTGTCATTAAGGTGTATTTGGATTTCTTTAGGTTTATTATTATATTGCAGGGATCAGAAACCTTTGCTCTCCAGATGTTTTGCAACTACAGCTCCCATGATTGTCAGTCACTTATTAGGACATTTGAGTATCATGGGAGATGTAGTTCTAAAACATCAAGGTTGCTGCCCTGTTATAACACATAAAATAATATATTAGAATATAATAATAAACAAATTTTAAATTGAAACATCGATATCTGCTCTTTTACTTTTATGTATTTTGCTATAGTATTGGAATATCTTTACACCAACAAAAAAGTATCCAGGTTACTTTTATTATGTATAAGCTGGTACTGTACACAATATTATAAAACTGAAACATAAACAAAATCAAAGCAAAATATCACACACTGGGGTTGCCCAGGGGCTCCCAGCATATAGTGTACTGTGGTCTGCTGCAGATCTCTGGAGCTGTGTTCCCAAGTGACAGCATCCGATCGGTGCGCCCCTGGTCCAGAATCACTAGAATCCAGACGGCTTCAAAAATTCCACTTTTTAGAGAGTCTTCTGGATTTTAGAATTCCAGATGAAGGGTTCTCAACCTGTAAAATGTTCACCTTTTGATATTCTGTTTATTCAGTGCATCCCCCACATATTACATACCGATCTGTAAAGAACAGTTACAGGCTTTTACGTATGTAAAGAATAGGGTTGCCACCTTTCTTCAAGCCAAACCCGAACACTCTAGTGTTGGGCTTGGGCGGCAATGGGTTATTTTTTTGTACCGTATACATTATGCGTATATTTACATTATGTTTATATATTATGGCACGTGGTATGCATGGCATTGGCATGGCACACTGCAATGATGGCACACTGGTATGTATGGCGGATCGGTATTATGGTAAACTGGTATGCATGGCAGACCTGTATTATGGCACACTGGTATGCATGGCAGAATGGTATGAGAAAGGGGGGGAGGTTTGTGAGGGTCTTGAGGACGAGCAACAGCACTAGTGGCCTGCTCTACGGTGGGTGCCCGCTCAGGTCTCACAAGGTTTTAGCTGGTATGTATGTCAGACTGGTATTATGGGAGACTGCTGGTGGGGGGGGGTACTTTTCATGATCGCGATCAGATTAATTTGTTGTCAGTCACCGTTTTTCTTGGAGCCTGAGGAATAGATCCAGATTCCAGAATGATTCCAATTTAACAGGCGCAGCAGACAGCACAAAGCAGCTGCTGCTGCGCTAACACATCTCAGGAGTGGAGCCAGCCCTGCTGCTGCCTCTCCTAATGACTAAGCATGTGGTACCCGAACTTCGTCATGTGTGCCTGGGAAAGTCACGTGGCTGATGGGAGGAGGTGTATCTGGCTGGCGGAGTGGGGAGGAAGAGACGTCACCACCTCACCCTCACATGTCAGTGATGAATGATTGGCGGTGCAGAGCGTCTCTCACTCACACACAGTCTGCATGCGAGTGAACATTCAAGGAGCAGAAAGCACAGGTGGCACAGCCGGGGTGGCGCACAGGCACAGCACGGTCTGCTCTTTAGTCCTCTGCAGCTGCTCAAAGTGGCAGGTCGGGCCGGAGGACTACGGAAATTGGCATGTGTATGAGGGACGCAGCCGGGTCCAAGCCTGGATTCATTCACACACTGATCTTCCTGCTGCAAGCATCTTAACACCACTCCAGGGAAACACAGTCAGGATCCATTCACACACTGATCTCCATGCTGCAAGCATCATAACAACACTCCAGGGAAACACACAGCCAGGATCCATTCACACACTGATCTCCCTGCTGCAAGCATCTTAACAACACTCCAGGTATCCGGTTTTCAACATTATGGCCACCAGCGCACTCCACAATATGCTATCCTCGCAATTGTATTTTGTATCTGCATTCCTTAATTTTTGGCTGATTTTATTTTCTAAAAACCCCGCTTTTTTCGATAAAATTTTAACCTGTGCCCCCTCCCCCCTCCCATTTCAAAGGCCTCTGATGCCTAACACTTACCTGAACTCCTTTCCTATTCACACAGGGAAACACACACTCAGCAGTCCCACCCAGGACCCGCCTCTATTTTCAGGCATCCTTTCCAGCTGTCTACACTTCTTTTTCTAATTACTCTTACTAATCCCAGGCTTCCAATTCCCAGGCAACAATCATTTACTCTCACCTTGCAGTCCTCTCCTCCTGTTTCAAACCCCAACCCTGCTAGATTGTGAGTTCCTACGGGAATAGGGCCCTTATCTCCTCCTGTACTGTTTGTCAAATGTTGTTCAATGTATTGTAACCCTGTCTATACTGTGCCTATTAATATGCCGGCGCTTTATAAATAAAGAATAATAATAATAATACACCTATAAATGTAGGCTTTCATGGATAAAGTGCAGTAATAAGCAGGAATCTACCCTCTGGTCACACATGTTTCCTGTGGGGGTTCTTAGGGGGGCAGTTTTTTGAGTGGAGAGATATGCACGGTGTGACTCAGTGTTCTGGTATATAGTGATGCTCCCACAAATTGTGAGGCTGCTATCATTATGTTCTGCATCTGCCCAGCTGATCTGGGGGGCTCAGCGGCATGCTGTTGCCAACTGGTGGTAGCAAAATCTAAAAGGCCCGCCCAGCTTGTCTCCCTGTACGGTCTGCTGGGCTGTGCCAGCTTCCCCCGCTGCTCCCCTCTACCATCAGTCGCAGGCATCACACATGGAGGTAGAGACACATGGATGCGCTCTGCTTCCTCCTGCCCACAAAAGCTCCCCCGTCCCCAGGATTTGCATCTCTTTACACATTACATGGTCATATTGGGTATCATTGTGAAGACCAAACTTCCCATTGTACAGGGCTAAGGAATTTGTTGGCACTTTATAAATACCTCTAACTGTAACTGACCTTTCCAATGACATCTCACTTAACCTTGTGCAGTGTACAATTCAGAAACGCAGGTTCCAAAGTTCCCCTGCCTCTCCTAACTGCTGTGCCATGGTCTAGGTTGTCGATGAAACAACACGTTGGATCATCAGCTCCATAATTGCTGCCAGTGTGGGAAATGAGAAAGTGAGTTAGCGCAGCATCACTGTTCACTTTAGAATTGTAAACTGAATAATAGTGCTGCATTAGAAAAAAAATTATATTTAATTTATTTGTGGTTTTATTTTTACATAAATATAACCTAGTTATTTTTCGTATCACTGGAAAGGCCACAAACTGGCCTTTCCAATGATACCTCATATGTCCCTCTAAACATTTTTAAAAAAAAATTTTTACGGAGCAAGACGCCCCCTTTGTGTCAGGCGCCTGTAGACACATGCCGGCTATGCCTAATTATAAATCCTACCTATCCTCCAACAGCCCCAGTGATGGGAGACGTCGGATCAGGGTTCCGTCATGGAGGGAGGCAGAGAGGGAAGCACTGTGCTCCTTGTCTCTCTGCAGACAGGCACATCGGTTCCTTGGGCTGCTTTGTCTCGGTCTCCCTTCATCGTACATGGCCAGTCGACGTGTCTTTGGAAAGCGCAGAGTCTGGCCTTTGAAATGATATCCATAACATGACCATATTCAGTATAAAATAAAAAACAATTATAAATAATAAAATAAAAATGTAACACTTCAGCTATCTTTTCACAGGGGTTAACAGTCAGGCTACATATCACATTAGGGATTATTCAGAATGGACCAATCGGTGCAATTTTGTGGCAGTTCGTCTATTCATTAAGCTGTCAATTCCAGCGAAATATGCTGCAGATCGCCAATCTTCAGCAGCAGCGAAACTGTCTCACAGAGAACTAATGGTTAATCTATTCAAAGAACGCTGAACTGCACTGAAGTGTCAGGGAAATGCCTGGATTTTCGGGGATTCAGTGCGATAGCTTTAAACAGGCGTATCCCATAGGATTCAATGTAACAATATTCTTTTCATTTTCAGCGAAAAGTTTTTTATTTTTTCAACACCTTTTTGTATGTATGTATATATATATATATATATAGCTGGTAATGATTAAAATTTTCCTGTTCGATTAATTTCGATCAATTGTAACTAACATACAGATCCAACTACATTTAGCTGATCTGCATGCATTGTAACTCACAGCTCACGCATGGACATATTGCCCCAGCTCACACATGGATATGTTGCCCCCAGTTCACACATGGATATATTGCCCCCAGCTCACACATGGATATATTGCCCCAAGCTCATACATGGATATATTTGCCCCAGCTCACACATGGATATATTGCCCCAGCCAGGCCAGCTCACAAATGGTTATATTGCCCTCAGCTCACACATGGATATATTGTCCCAGCCAGGCCAGCTCACACATGGATATATTGCCCCCAGCTCACGCATGGATATATATTGCCCCAGCCCACGCATGGATATATATTGCCCCAGCTCACGCATGGATATATATTGCCCCCAGCTCTCACCTCCTGCCTCTGCGTGTTTGGTTCCCTATGAGCGTCCGAAGGCATGGAGCTTGGCCGCTCGCCTGTGGGAACCGAGTAACCAGCCGCGATCTCGCGAGAACGTGGCTGGTCACGTGGTTCCCCAAGGTGAGCGACCAAGCTCCATGCCGTCAGACGCTCATAGGGAGCCAAACACGCGGCGCAAAGCACGCAGCGCCGCCGCCACGTGCTTTGCGCCGCTGGTCGATAAAAATATTTTTAATCGACCAAAAAAAAATTAACGATTAAATCGATCGATTAAATCGATCGATTAATCGGTAATTTCCGCAGCCCTAATATATATATATATTTTTTTTTAGAAGAAATTTTTGATTCCCAATTCTTTTCAAAAGGTGTTTTTTTATTCTGTACCAGACCTTTTTATTATTTTTTTAAAGGACCTATTTTATTATTTAGCCACATTTTCCTGCATTTTTATTGGTTTAAACACCTATTAGAAGAATAGCAGAGTTCCGCTTTGTTTTTTCTACAGTTAGATGCTGCTCAGCAGTCTCTTCTGGGTTCGGTGGTCTTTGGCAGTGTTCGGCGAGTACATCTTCGGTGCACTACAGCGACCCTGCGGTGACTAGTGAATTCAAATCGCTGAAGTACAAAGCACCAAAATTACGCTGAAATTGCGGTGCTTTCTGAATAACCCCTAGTGTGTATTACTTTTTTCCCTTGGTTTAGTTATATATTAAGGGTTAATAGGCAGTGTTTCATCATGCACAATATATATTTTATTTTTCCCTTGATTAAAAGGCACATTAGGAGTTAATGGGTAGGCTACATGCCTCGCAATGTATTTGTTTCATGTTTTCCCTTGATTAATGGCATTTTAGGGGTTAATGAGTATGCTAGAACAGGCTCCACGTGCTGCTCACGCTGATGACGTAGTTTCACCATGCTGCTGGACACACAGGTGGCCGAACAAACGGGCTGAGCAGGTTTAATGTTCACCAAGGTAACCAGATGAGTCGAGTCTCATTGGCCAGACAGGATAACCCCATGGCATCTGATTCGCCGAGTGCTGCATATATCCATGTGGTCTGGCAGACAAAGTTCTTTCTAGTCTGACTCTGCAAGCTGGAGGCTTCAGCACTGCAGGCGTGGGGTGCCGGTAGGAGAGGTTGGTTGTGTCCTGCTCTCTCAGTGCCCACTGCTGTTACTGTCACCCTGCAACTACAGCATTCAAGAACAGCTGTCATCCCTTTAACACCCGGGAGCCGGTTTCCTTCTAGGAGGTAAGCAGGCTGTGCTCATTGAGCTCTGGTTTCTGGGCTGGGGGAAGGTTTTGTATTGTAACCATGAATATCTGTGGTGGCCAGTATCAAGGGCAAACTCCCATTGCCTCCTCACATTGGAACCTTTTCCCCTTATGTGGCTCTTGGCAGCTTTATCCCTCTTAACACATGTAGGGGCTATTCTGGGAAAGCAGTGTCCCCCAAAAATAGTTAAGGGTCTATTCCCAAAGCGCTGAAATTGTTTGCAATTTTGGTACACTTTGGTGACTCCCTTTTGTTGAAAAAATATGAATTCCCCATTTAGCAAATGGTTATGTTTTGCCAAAATTGGAGTTTCCAAAGCAGTTATCGGATGTCGGTGAAAACTGAATTGTGCAAATAATTGCTGAACTGGCATTGGTGAATTCCTCCAAGCTAGAAAGTCTCCTATACTCATTGGAGTTTAAAACCGTAATAATAAAAGGTCCTTCAAAACAAAGTCCTTTAAATTAAAAAAAGGGGGAAATCTTTTAACGTCTACAAAAACAAAAAATGCTATTCCACTTACTGCATTGAAACCTATGGAATTCACCTGTTTAAAACAGTTGACTTGCAAATCCGCGTCCTGTGGGACACTTTTGGCAAAACTGTACTTTAGCGCTGGAAACCTAACGTTGTAAATGTCAGTATAGAGTTAGGGTTAACAATGCTTAAAACGGTTGAAACGGGTCACACCTCATTTACACCACTAAAATACAGTTTTACCACACTTTCAGTACTGCCAAACTGCAAATTTGCACTGTATTCTGCTGTCAACTCTTCTGTATTTGGTGAATTGATGGCTTTGTGAATAGATTAACTGCCATGAAATTTGACCTATGGTGATATTCACTGTCTGGTGCCAATGTGTAGGTGGGTGAATAACCCTATAGTTCTTCTCGTAGCCCTTTTATAGTAACTGCATTATGAATAATTGCCATGTAACAGGGGTGATAATCTGGGAAAAGATGCTTGCAGCTGAAAGCCATGATAAAATGGAGTAACTGTCTACCGTGTCGTTTAAAATTCTGCCTTTTTGGTAAAGATGCATATTTGTATACTTTGCCACAATTTTAAACTCTGTTGTTTGGGTCTTGTAGGGTAGTACGATGAATCCCACAATGTTTCAAACTTTGGCTCACTCTTCAATTGACTTTACCCACTGTGTTGATTATTGTATTTTAAACACAAAGTGAAGGTATGCTGGCAAGTTGTCTTTATTATGAGGCATTTTGGTCTGATTTGTAGTGTTCTCTTGTTTACCACAGGTTGACCTCTTTACGTGAGCAAAATGCCTGGTGACTTCTCTGTTCTATGCCTCAGCCCTCCGACGCCACACCCTCTGTGTTTCCCATCATCTAGGTCTCTCAGACCATGTCTGGCTCAAACCCCTCGGCCTACAGTTCCTCGCAAGAAAGGGGTGGTGTTTGCCGATGCCCTCGGGTTGGCCCTTACCACCATCCGCCACTTCTCCCCCTCTCTCTTTGACGATGACCCTATTGGGCTTGCTTTAGCCTCTTTGCGTGTCCTGCGCCCTCTGTACAGCATCCCCTACACCTTGGATTTCCTTCCTCCAAGCAAAGACTATTCGGACTTTCGTTCCAGGCTTGTCAAACAGAAAGTTTGTCTGGAGCAGTGCACTGTGCAATGTGCGTCTGTGGCCGGTACAGTGAGGGTGTGCAACATTGGGTTTGAAAAAAGGGTAACTCTACGGGTCAGCTACGATGACTGGAAAAGTCACTACGATTTGCATTGCACCTACCTACATAACGGAGGGGAGACTGACTTGTTCTCGTTCAGACTGCCGTTACCACACTGCACAGAGCAGGCAGCGTTCTGCATCTGCTTTTGGTGCCAAGGACAGGAACACTGGGATAACAACAATGGAGTTAACTACAAGCTACATAAGGTGGAGGACCGTGGCGGACAGATGCAAAGACCATACTGGTGACCTGCACACTGTCCAATGGCCATTCTAATAGCGGTGTCACTCTGATAAAAACTATATTCATAACAAACGCCAAACCTTCATAGGTGGCAAAGAACATCAGTCCAACATGCTGTCATCTTACAAAGAGTCCTTTGATGCAATGCCAGGGCTTGGGATGGTACATCCTATGGAGAAAGGCCCATAGCTCTTACTAGATTTCCATTCAATACTCGAGTAAAAGTAATAAGCTAGGCAAGGTTTCCAAAGATTGTAGGATGCAAGGAGTTACATGGGAACAGGGACAGTTGGCCAGAACAAATGTTTTTAACCATGTGGAATACAGAAATTGGTCAAACTATAAAGCTGCAATTGCAACTCCAGCAATGTATTTTACTCCCAGAATTCTGGGAGATGTAGGCCATGAAGGGGCTGTTGCTTGAGATCCTTTTTTATTTTCTTGTAGAGAGAATTTAGAATTCTGGCTCAAATGTTTCGCTCTGTATGCCTCTAGTACAGCCCCTCAACACCATCTGTCCCTGACTTGAAGATTATTGTGTTTTTTTTAGCTGTAACATCTATCAAATAAACAATTTTTTTTTAACACTGACTTTGTGCTCATTGACCTTTTCAAACTAACATGTTAAACATGCAGTGCATTGTTTAAAACGAAGGCCCAATTTGTAAAAGATTAAATATTGGAACTAGATCATCACTAATTAACCCCTTGGCTGCAGATGACATGTGGGGGACGTCCTGGGGATTCCCTGCAAAATGCAAATTACGTCCCCCACAAGTCAATGGGTCTCTGCAGCCAAGGGGGAGACCCCGACCACTCTGCTTGGAGTCCCTTCACGATCTGACTTGACGTCAGACCTTCCTGTGGGACACCACCCAGGGCACATACTGCAGTGCACAATGACATTTTCAGGCGCCCTCTATCTCCCATCGGTAGGGGCTAGCAAAATAAGAGTACTTGCTGGAAAGGGCAGTACTTGCCTTTCCAGCGATGCCCCTCTTAAATCCCTTAGCTGCCAGTACCAATCCATGGCAGCTAGGGTCATAAAATGTAAAAAACAAAAAAATGAATAATGTAGCACTTCCCTTTTCAATGCTGTTGCACTAACTTGGCTTCTCATTTATATTGTCATTTATTTAGTGCCAACAGTTTCCGCAGTGCTTTACAATAACCAAAGGGAACAAGCTACAGATAAATGGACATAGGATGGAAACGAGGTGTAGAGGGCCCTGCTCATAGGCGCTTACAATCTAGAGCAGTGGTTCCCAACCTTATTTCATCAGAGCACCCACTGGCGGTCCATTTCCATAAATTGAACCCCTCATATTAAATCGTTCTAATATGATTTACTCTGGTTTCTTCTCTCAGCTCAATCTGTCCCGCAACAATCTCTCCTTTTTCCCTGCCTTATCTACCCTGGTCTCGCACCTTCTACCCTGCTGTTCCTCTTCTCCCCATCTACCTCCCCCTAGTTTCTCTTCATCTTCTCCCCTGTCTCCTCCCCAGCTTCTTGTCTCTTCCATAGATTCTCATTATCTCCACATCTCTACCAGCACCCCTCATCTTGTCCTTATCTCCACCCCTGCACCTCCCCATCTGCTCCCCAGCTTCTCATCATCTCTTCCCGTCTACTCACACGTATTAAATATATTTTAATGTAAACCTAGAACAAATAGGAATGTGTGTATTTAACAACTCCTTTAGTATGAATGAGATATAAATAAAATGGGGAGGAAATGGGAAAAAACAGTAATGTGCGCTGTGTATAAGTGTATTACAGAGCTGCACATCAATAAAACTCAGTAATATGCGCTGATATGCGCATTCACACCGCACATCAGAGCACCACAGCAATAAAACTCAGTAATGTGCTGTGTATGAGCATATCACAGAGCACATTACTGTGAATTTTATTGTGGTGGTGCTCTGTATGTGCATTTCAGAGCTCCACAGCAATAAAATTTACTGTAATGATAGTATGGTATGAGCGTATCACAGAACACCACAGCTGTATATCTCTCTTGGGAAAGGCAGCGAGTATCAGCGCACACAGAATGCACAGCAATGAATCTCTAATGGTAACGGCAGGGAGTATGTGTACATAAATATATATGTATGGGTCGGTATGGCGGCCACTGATTCCAGTCTCCTGCGGCTCCCCGCTCCCGCAGTCATTCCCCCCTGCCAGCTGTTAAGCCGCCCTCTGGTATGTGGGAATCTGGCAATGGCTCATAAGGGCACACCGGGTGGCACAGGTAATGAATGGGCCTGGTGCAGAGAGAGGTGCCTGGGCAGACAGGAAGGATATTGGGCTCCTGTGACAGGTGGCACTCTGGGTGTCAGGGCCCTTGTAGTAAGTTATATTAACTCCCATATAAAAATAACTCCCCCGGTCATCTTTATATATGTAATAATAACTCCTGGTTTTGCAGAAGCTAAATGACATAAAAAAATTGAAAGAGCTTAAATTAATATGCCTTATCTGTTAATATATACGTAAGAGTGTTAGAAGGTTTTATTGAAAGCTATTAATTAAATAATTGATTCTCCAAATAATTAAAGCGCCAAATTCCAAGTTATAAATGCAAAGAATAAACAGAGAACGTGATTGAATGCGTCAGCACCTTGTGTTATGTTTGGAACAAGGAGAAATGCATCCATTTCTTAGATCTGCGAAGAAATTTAGAGGAAGAAAACATAAACTGACAAATAGATTTAGATTTGTTAACTATTTACATTAAGTGTATGTTGGTATTTCACAATGCTACATGTAATTTTGTTTACTTAAATTAAAATCTACGACGTAAAAACTTTAAAAAAACATTGTTAGGATTATTTTGTTTAATAATAAACATTTAATTCAAAATTTTTATTTATTTTAGATAACTTACTCCTTTCTTTTTGGGAGTTATTATTACATAGAGTTATTACATACTGTATATAAAAATGACTGGAGTTATTTCATATATAAAAATGACTAAGGAGTTATCATTTCATATATAATAAATGACTGGGGAGTTATTTTCCAGGAGAGTCATTATTATACGGTGCACCCTGCTGCACACTGTACCGGTGTACAGGATATTTTTTTTCATAATATCTGGAGACCTAAGGAGGATCAATAGGACTATCAAGTGTGTATGTAAAAGTAATCTACATCCAACTGAGTGCGCTTAACCCATTTTCCAGATTATCCAGATATTCAGAAACAAAATATCTTGTAAACTATGTGCTTGGCAGTTCAGGGGGTAATGTGGAGGGGGCACTGACACTAATGGGGGCACTCCACAAAAGGGTCTACCCAAATCGTCCTCTCCTGCTTGTTCCTGCTCGGCAGCCCGACAGGAAATTCATGTGACGTGACATCACATATGTGGGCCCCAACCACACAAAGCGTGGCGCTTGCACGCTGCGTCAATGAGTCAGGAGTCTCTGCCCTGCTCCTCCCTTCCGGAATTGACAGCGGCCGCAGCGGAGAGGTCCACTATTAATGATTTGGTTACGCGTACCCCTGGGGTGATCGTATGTACCCCTGGGGGTACACGTACCACAGGTTGGGAACCGCTGATCTAGAGGGGTTGAGGAAGAGTTACAGTTACTTAAACGGCACCAACAGATTCCGTAGCGCTTTACAATGGGGAAGCACAGACAGGTGACATAATAAAAGGAACAGAGGGCCCTGCCCGAAGGATAATTGTCCTGCAAATGCAGCACTTTATACAAGTGCTCAGCCAAACATACAAGTGAGTTTACAATCTAAGGGACTAAGGCAAGTGAAACAAAAGGGAACAGGGGGAGTATGGAGATAATTCCCAGAGAGAATATAGCAAACACTGCATAATGATAGACCAAGAGCTTGGGCATGATGAGGTTAAACTGAGTGAGGATTGAAGCCGCTGAGAAAAGGAGGTTATATTATTGGGATAGAGGGATAGAGTGGGAAGAGTGGATCGGGCGGGTGGTACAGCAGAGGGGAAAAATGGTGGTGAAGAGTGACTGTGGATAAAAAGAAATGCAGAGTTCAGAGGGGGTAGCCATTTGTTCATGCAGAGTATTTACAACAGGGAGCAGCAGAGCAGACTGAGCATCAGCACAGAATTAAACTATCAAAAAAGAGGGAAGAAAAAAATATATACTGTATATACTAGCAGCAGACATGGGGAATTTTACTGGATGGCAGGATCATTAGTGGCAGTGGTTTGGGAATGGAGGGGCCATAGAAGCAGCTTCAATTCTTTTCCCGTGGTGCCAACATGTTTGAAGGCAGTGGCACAATGCATTATTACACATTGGCTCATCGAAAGTCTAAACTTTGAGCGACGGGTCCTTTAAAACCTTGAATCTCTTATTATTATTATTTTTATTTTTTTTAAATTGCAACACACAAGGTCAAGCGAGGTGTCATTGGAAAGCTCATTTTGGCCTTTCCAATGATACCAAATCTAACCATGTAATGGGTAAAAATAGAAAAAGAAATTACATGCAAACTTTTCTTTTTTCTTTTCTAATTTCTAAGGTGGCGACGGTGGCATTATATCTTTTTTTCTTGTAAGGCAAACAATGGCATTGCTCTAACTCACCTTCTCATATCCCACGCCCACATTGATCCATCTAAAACACAAGCTGCCACACAGATCAGTCTGGCCTTTCTAATGATGCCAAACATGACCATGGAGGTTATTCAGAGCGCACTGAAATGTTACGGACCTTTCAGTCAGGGGCGGACTGGGCCGGGGGGCAGGTGCCACCCAGGCCGCCTCTGCCAGGCCCCTCCTGCACAATATTGCCGGCTGCCGCGTGCTTCCTACGAGTGGCCGCTGGCTTGAAACTCTGCGGCTCACGTGGGTTCCACTAGCCAGCCATGTGATCGCTAGATCGCGGCTCGCTGGTGGAACCCACGTGAGCGGCAGAGATTCAAGCTGGCAGCCGTTTGTAGGAAGCACGCAGCGGCCGGCAATACTGTGCAGGAGGGGCCTGGCAGAGGAGAGGTGAGCTGGGGGCAATATATATCCCTGTGTGAGCTGGGGGCAATATATATCCTTGTGTGAGCTGCTGGAGGCAATATATATCCATGTGTGAGCTGCTGGAGGCAATATATATCCATGTGTGAGCTGCTGGAGGCAATATATATCCATGTGTGAGCTGCTGGAGGCAATATATATCCATGTGTGAGCTGCTGGAGGCAATATATATCCATGTGTGAGCTGCTGGAGGAAATATATATCCATGTGTGAGCTGCTGGGAGCAATATATATCCATGTGTGAGCTGCTGGGGGCAATATATATCCATGTTTGAGCTGCTGGGGCAATTCATATCCATGTGTGAGCTGCTGGGGCAATATATATCCATGTGATCTGGGGCCAATATATCCGTGTGAGCTGAGGCCAATATATCCGTGTAAGCTGGGGCCAATATATCAGTGTGAGCTGGGGCAATATATCCATGAGAGCTGGGGGCAATATATCCATGCGAGCTGGGGGCAATATATCCATGTGAGCTGGGGGCAATATATCCATGTGAGCTGGGGGCAATATATCCATGTGAGCTGGGGCAATATATCCATGTGTGAGCAATATATTCATGTGCGGTGTGTATGAGAGTTTTATTGCTGTGGAGCTCTGATACAGTAATGTACAGTGTGTTTGAGCGTAACAGAGCTCCACAGCAATAAAACGCACAGTAATGTGCGGTGTGTATGAGCGTATCACAGAGCTCTACAGCAATACAACTCACTGTAATGTGCGCTGTGTATGAGAGTAAGTTATATTGCTGCGGAGCTCTGTGATAACGCTCATACACAAGGGCCTGAGTTGCTGCACTATGGGCCTCTGGGTCATACTTGGCCCCTGGGCCAAAAGTTGCCACTCAGCCCCTGCTTTTCAGTGCTCTTGTTCCTCGCACTTCGAGTTAAATTTGCTGTCCCTGCAGTCAATTCAGGATTCACCGCAGGGTCCCTGAAGTGTAGCGAATCGACCCTCCAAACGCATTCGAAAAAACTGCCACTACAAGCCCCCGAACAGGAGTAAACCCCCCCCACAAACCTCAAGTTTTATAACCCATTTCTAAAAATGATATATTTATTACCATGCCTGGTAATAATATATAAGGTCCTATGAATAACAATTAAAAAGGTCTGTTACGGGGGCGTGGCCGGCTGCCGAAGGGAGCAGACGTGTCTCTGTGGAGCTCCGCACGTCTGTCGCCCTTGGGACCTATCTACGGCTTGGAACGCAGAGAAATTTTGATTTTAGGGCCCAGGCTAGCTGGCCACCGGATCTGAGATGTCCGGAGGCCGTTTTGTCCCCCTCTCCGGACCAGAGACATTCCTTGCGGCCGACGAAATGGAGGTAACACGAGGGGCTGGCAGCCATTTTGCGGCCTTCGTCCCGACCCCTGGGTCTCTTCTACCCGACTGCCTTGATGCCATGGCACAGTCTGACCCTCTGCTGGGGGCTGAGGAGAAGATGGGCTCGCTTCTCTCGACACCCCGAGGCAGAGATCCGAGTAGAGAGGCAGTCGGACCGGGCGAGGAGCGGAGAGATGGGCACACGCCCCACGTGGCAGACATGGACACCTTTTTGAATGGCCTGGAGGCCTGCTTACGGCTCCTGGATGGGGAGGATCTGAATGGTCCTCTCACCAGGGGAGTATGGAGGCGCATGACTCATGCTTTGCGAAGTTGCCGTGGGGTGGTGGACCCGGGTCTGACGGGGGACGGGGCTGCTCTGGCTGGAGGCCCCCATGAGGCAGATATTGCGGACGCTGCAGGGAACCGCGAAGAGAGAGATGGGAGAGAGGACGCGCTTGTGTCGTTGGAATGCTGTGCGGGCTTGTCGGAGTCTGACGGCCCAAGGAACGTGGGAGTTGAAGCGGAGCCCCGGAGGCTGCTGGTCCCTGTGTTGGAGGCTGAGTGGGTACCACGAGGTGTTCATGATTCGCGTGGTGTGCCCGGGGTGCTGGCCCGTGCTGCGCCGGGCAGAGCACTGACACGACCTGGAGGCCGAGATCTCGGTTTAGGGGGAGTTGAGGGCCCCTCCTCGCCGAGTGTGCTGGTACAGCTGCTCCGGCCTTCTGCGCGGGGTTACGCCACGAGGCGGATGGAGATTCTCTGCGGGGGAGCAGATACCGGAGCTTCCTGGATGCCCGGAGGCATATTGGAGATGTGGATCAAGTGCTGCGGTGTCACGGTGGCTGGAGCACCGACAGCGATAAAAGGCTGCACGTATGGCGCCCTGCCTGCTGCACGACCTCCCCTATTCCGAGATACGGGTTGATGGGATCCCAGAGACACCTTTTCATCTCGTCTCACCCTGATTTTTGACGCTCCCTGGCCGGATTTTTGAGACTTTTCTTTCTTTTACTTGCTGTTTGTTTTTTGGTGTGGACTTATTCTCCCCTTCCCCCTTTGATTGCTATGTTCCACTGAGACCCCCCTATCTGGGGACGTTTATTATTTTTCTCCCCTTCCCCCTTTGATTGCTATGTTCCACTGAGACCCCCCTATCTGGGGACGTTTATTATTTTTCTCCCCTTCCCTCTTTGATTGCTATGTTCCGCTGAGACCCCCCTATCTGGGGACGTTTATTATTTTTCTCCCCTTCCCCTTTGATTGCTATGTTCCGCTGAGACCCCCCTATCTGGGGACGTTTATTATTTTTCTCCCCTTCCCCTTTGATTGCTATGTTCCACTGAGACCCCCCTATCTGGGGACGTTTATTATTTTTCTCCCCTTCCCCCTTTGATTGCTATGTTCCACTGAGACCCCCCTATCTGGGGACGTTTATTATTTTTCTCCCCTTCCCTCTTTGATTGCTATGTTCCACTGAGACCCCCCTATCTGGGGACGTTTATTATTTTTCTCCCCTTCCCCCTTTGATTGCTATGTTCCGCTGAGACCCCCCTATCTGGGGACGTTTATTATTTTTCTCCCCTTCCCTCTTTGATTGCTATGTTCCGCTGAGACCCCCCTATCTGGGGACGTTTATTATTTTTCTCCCCTTCCCCCTTTGATTGCTATGTTCCACTGAGACCCCCCTATCTGGGGACGTTTATTATTTTTTCTCCCCTTCCCCTTTGATTGCTATGTTCCGCTGAGACCCCCCTATCTGGGGACGTTTATTATTTTCCTTACGCTGAACCTATGATGACAGTTTTGAGTGACCCTCACTTTGCTATATATCTGTAAGCGGACTTATTTACAAAATAAAAATTTTAAATACAAAAAAAAAGGTCTGTTACAGGAATAAAAAAAAGAGAAAAAATCCTTAAATGGTTAATTGTTCCAGTATCTCTTTTTTTTTTTTTTACAGCCTCTGCTGACATTGTTGGCCATAAAGAGTAATTTGAGAATATTCACTGGACAGGCCTATGTGCAATGGGATCTGAGAGCAGCAATGCCAGGTCCCTTAGGTACATGAGAAAAATCCAGTGTGATTTTGTATAACTGTTATGGGCATTAAACAGTTTATGCACCAGAGCAGGACAAGATCAACAAAGCCCCTTCTGTAACCCTCCGGGTCCGTCAGTGTGAGAAGTATGTCGTCCACATACAGATTTAATTTATACAACGTAGGGCCCACTGGGACACCACGGATTGAGTCGTTCTGCCGGATGGCTTGCGCCAAGGGTTCAAGGATTAGGGCGTATAAAAATCAGGGAGATGGGGCACCCCTGTCTAGTCCAGTTAGTGATCACAAATTCCTCTGACAAGAAGCCTGAGTTGACCACTCGAGCCGAATGTGAATTGTATAGAGCTTGGATTGCAGTCCAGAAAGGGGTCGGCAACCCAAATTTAAGCAGAACATGATTTAGGAATAGCCAGTTGACCCTGTCGAAGGCCTTTTCGGCGTTCAGCGACAGGATCAAGCCTGGTGACCCAGACCGTCTCATGAGTTCTAGGAGGTTAGTCAGTTTCCAAGTGCTGTCAGGGTCCTGACGTTTTAGAAATAAATCCTCTCATTGAGACCTGTGTCACACCCTCACCCTTGCCTCCTTTTCTTCTATCCATTGCCTTTCTTATTTTCTTCCATGATTCACGCAGCTAACATATGTATGGATTAATGTGGACTCTACTTATAATTGTGAAATCACATGGAGTTTCAGGTCTTGACCGTATGGAATGTTACTTATTCGTATTTTGAATATCCACTGTGCTTTTCTGATGTGGTCCTGCGAGTCCACTACTGTCATTCAACTTGTAAAGTTTTTATTATTTCAGAAAGAAAGGTCACAAATGAAAAAAAAAAAATCCTACTTGATCCAGCCCTACATGAGTGGGTAGTATCCTCTGCAATTGATTGGTCAAAATTTAACTGTACAGTTTGACATCTATATTGAGAAGGGATATAGGACGCAGGTTCGGGCAACGATCGGGCGTCTTCCCCGGTTTTGGAAGCGTGACTATGTGTGCCTGTAGCATATCTACCGGAAAAGAGCCCCGACTCCACGCCGTTTCATAGCCTGCATGCAAATGGAGTACTAGAAGGTAGGAAAAGGTAGAGTAGTATAGGCCAGAAAGACTGTCCGGGCCTGGCATCTTCGGCTTAGGCAGGTTTTTAATGGCGTCAGAAATGTCAACTCTCTTTATAGGAGAGGACAAAAGGGCACTTTGCGGCGCCTTGAGGGATGGGAGATGGACTTTACTCAGGTAGTCTTCCTCCTGAAGGAGGTTGGAGTATATCACGTCTAGGTTATACAGGGATTCATAATAATTGGCGAAGTTATCTGCGATTTCCTTATCCTTAGGATTACATAAATCAAGCTGTCAGCACTTAAGGACTGCTATTTTACGTGGCGCGCAAGGGGGTTGCAGTTTACTGGCTAGGAGCCTACCTGGTTTGTTCTGCAGAGCGTAATAGGTGGCGTTTAACTGGTTCATAGCCCTAAAGTAACTATCCGCTTCAAGGTCTCTAAGCGAATGATGCATAGAGTCCAGCACCTCCGCCCCAGTGGGTGATAGGGCTAATTTATACTTTGTATCGATATCTTGCAATTTAGTGAGTATCTCCAACCTATGGGACACATACGTCTTTTTGAGTTGAGTCGCCCATTGAATGCACACTCCCCAAATGACAGCCTTATGGGCTTGCCAGACAGGGGCAGATGTCAGGGGTCAGGTTTTCACTGAAATAGTGCGTCTGAATAGCCGGCTTCGCCGGCTTCGTGTTGTAGAAGGAGTTCGCCAGCTTCGTGTTGTAGAAGGAGTTCGCCGGCTTCGTGTTGTAGAAAATTGTCCCACATGCGCCAGGGTGGCCTAGTGTAATATTGACATGTGTCGCCCAATGTGAGGAGGACTGGCGAGTGATCGGACCAGGTCCAAGGCAAAATAGCACAGTCTAGAACTTGGGGAAGGGCAGCTCCCAATATCAAGAAATAATCAATTCTAGTATAGCGGTTGTCGACATGGGAATGGAATGTAAAGTCTCTCTCTGTGGGGTGAAGGAGACGCCATGCGTTTTAGAAGTTGAATTGCTGCAGTAAAAGTTGGAAACGTGTAGGGTAAGCACCAGTCCAGGGGCGCATGTTGGAACCTGAGCAGTCCCCGGAGGGGTCCAAATACATGTTCATGTTGCCACAAATGATGCGAATGCCCGTCTGGACATCGGTCACCTTCTGCAACAGCTGGGCCAGAAATTGTGGCTGGTCAGAGTGAGTGCCAAACTTTGACACAAAGGCAATTCTCCCCACACTTTGGTACCAGTTAACATGGGGTCTTGTTACCTGATGTTTGGTGACCCATGAAAGCTCTCCTTTGCGCAAACATCAGGTAACAAGACCGCGTGTTAACCATAACCAAAGTGGGGGCAGAATTGCCTTTGTGTCAAAGTTTGGCACCGCGCCGTCTACTTGCGCTGCACGTCGCATCTTGTTCAGTGTATCTCCGGCTTAAGGGTTGGCAAGCAGACCAGCCTATCAAAAGCAGTGTGAAGCCCTTGCCATAGTTCAAAATAAACATGAGTCGGTGGGCTTTTTTGCAAGACTTTTTTCCATACCGCTTTGCAGTTAATTATAATTGTCAGACATGTGCAAGTCATACATTTCTCACACCTGCACTTGCCAGTCCCACGTTCTGACTTGAGGAATCATGCATGGGACTTTATCACACCTATGTCAAGCAAGAATAGAGAGCCCACCTTTTTAAAAAAGCAATGACATGTAAAGCTAGCGAGGTATGACCCCAAGATCACATAAGTTAAAAGCTCCTGGCTTCCTGCAAGCCGGAGCATGTCAGTGGTCGCGGCCCACGGGGTGGCTGAACACTTCAGCGAGCTTTCACCCAATCCTTTGCCTGGGAGGTGGCATGAACTTGATTCCCACTTCCTGATCCAGGTGCATGAAACATAGGTCAGCACTCTCTGAGTGGAGCTTCTGTAAAGAGCTCGGCCCTTGCACTCCGAAGGTTGAATCAGCCCCCCCGAGAGGGGTGAAAACACTCGTGACCCTGTAACCACTCTACTTACATTAAGTACAAAGTATAGTAGCTGCTAATTTACAGTAACTGCAGCTACAAGCTGACATTCTATCGGCTCGGTTTGAATAGAGCCTAAAATGTTTTACTGGTTTTATTTAAATAAACATCAAAATTACCATTGCTTTATACAGTAAATGAATGAAATCTGCTCTCATAATTATTATATGTAATGTTTAATGTGCTATAACCTGTCGCAAGGGATCTGTTAATGTGTTTACCACTAGCCTGAACTAAAAGGTAACTGTATCTGTACTAGAAGTAATTAAAAAAGCAATAAACTTTTTTTTTTTTACAACAATTCTGTGATCAGTTGAACAAATTTGTAGAAGGAGCCAGCCATTGTATTTGTGTACACTTGAAATTGTCACACGTGACAAATCTTGTAGAGTGGGCATCCAGTTAGTGATCCTAAAGAGGTTTAATCTTGTTTGTAACCATGACAAAGCCTTTCTTGGGATTAAAAGTAAGGTTAAATCATGTCTAAGGCTAGGGTCAGACTAACGCATTTTTCGCGTTGTCCGTGAAAAAATGCGTTCGAACGAATGGACGTATTTTTTCACGGAATACGCGATAGCGGTCATACGATGCGCATTTTCGGCCGTGATTTTGTACGGATCATCAATAAAACCCTTTTTGCGTCTGGACGTTATGTTGGCTGGACATTAGCAGTGTCTGACGTCTCCCAATCACGCAAACACGCCGCTATGCGGACGCAGCGCACGCTGTACGTCAGTAGTAGCGGTTTGACGTTCTAGAAAAAATGCGTTCGTTTGCCACTTGCGTTGCGCGGACGGACTTTCGTGCGGCCGTTCTTCGTATGTTACCCGGCATTGGACGTCATTTGCTGCTAGCACGGCCGTGATTTCGTGCGGTTAAACGCACGTTAAAAATGCTTTCGTCTGACCTTAGCCTAAGGGTAACCTTAAACTGATTTTGCTGCCTGTGAAATGTGTCGGGCAACTGTGTAAAAAGAAAAATGTTCCTGGCACTTACTGTAGAAGACCCAGAAGACCTATGCGGAGTCAGAAATGCTAACCTGATTAATCTAGAAAATGAGGGAAATTCAGGGGAGTTTTACAAATACTATTTTGCTCATAATTATATAATTTGCTCATCATTTAGTTTTTGGCAATTATTTTGTATTATAGTAGGGAGGAGGCTGCCATTATTTTCTCCCCTGTGAATTGTCTGACCATAGTAGTAATTTTATCTATATTTGTTAAAGGGACAAACTTCTCATCTTGACCAGTTTAGCTTTTACAAGTGGTCAGGATGTGAGGAGTGCCGCCCCCCATAACTGATGAAATTGCGGGCTGAAGTGGAGGAGTTTCTTCTACCCCCTCCCCCCATCACCAGCAGCCAGAGGGCACTATTACATTTCTAACGCAAACGTTAACGGTCACTTGCGTGATGCGGTGTTAATTGCATATTACAATCCAAACGCAAACAGGTTAAAAAAAACATTTGCGTTTGGTACCTTGCGCTCCTCTGCACGAGGTTACTGTACTTTGTGCTCCCTATACTTAACATGGGGAGCGCAAAGTGTTAATCAGTGCTGGTATTACAATGTCCCAGCGCTGATTAACGCCTGGCTCTGGTCAGCGCAAAGTTAACCAGAGCCAGGACTTGGTGTTCACGGATTCCGCTTCTGCAGAATCTGTTAACAGATACTCACCCTCTGTCCCTCGGCGAGGACCGCGGCTCCGATCGCCTCCTCCTCCGGCGGGAGCAGGGAAAGACTGGGGAAAAAAGTCCCCCCAGTCTCTGTGTATCCCTACGCCAACCCCGGGACCACCTGGCTTGCGAGAACTATCTCCCCATATTCTTAAACAAGAACTCCCCGGTGTATGTGACATTGTGACTCTGGCAATGCATTCGAATTCACTTTGCATTTCATCTGCCTTTTCTCTTCTACTTCCTCTGGACCATAATCTTGACTCCCCGTCTGGGTGACCGATACCTTGGAGTGCCGATTCACTTCAGGATCTAGACTCACCGCTAATGAAGTTTTTCGAGACTCTCGAATTCCCAGATTTACGTGACCTGGAAGGTGCTATTCCTCCAACTTTCATGGATGAGTATAATTATCATCAACTACGATGCTACCTTCTCCGAGTGCCAGGTAATGTTGGACTTACCCACCCCCTTTTGAAGTTCAAGAAGTTTTGTACCCTGGGATTACCTCTAGCATATGGCATCTCTTTGATTTACCGACTTCTTCAATCATTTAGCCCGAACACGTCCCCAAATATGGAGAGATTGGATAGAGAACTGGGAGGGAACAGATATCGCAAGAACAGTGGTCGAACACCCTTTCTCTGACTCACTGTGGTATGCAGATCTTAGCGATTACTGAAATGTCATTCAAATTACTTACCTTTAGGTACCGCTCCCCATTTCTTTTGTTTTGTATTTGTTCTACCTCTGACCCACAGTGCTTGAGAGATTGCGCTTCCAAAAGGTACCTATCTCCATATGTAGTGGTCCTGCCCTAACCTTGTACCCGATTAGAGAATGGTTCAGGATATAGTTAAAGATTTTGAGATCCCATTCTCTCCTGCTATGTTTTAGCTCCTGCAGCTGGACGTGTCTTTTAAAAAGCTTAAAAGGGTAACGCTTATTTTTTTTTTTTGCATCTTGATCTGTACCAGAATTCTGATCCCAATCCATTGGTGATCCATGGGAATTCCCTCGAGAAGAGAACTGGTGGATAAAGTGGACTGGCTACGCAATATTGAAGACACCTTGGTGGCTTCAGATAGAGATTGCAGCATTTTACAGAGATCTGGTTTACTGATTCAGGTACTTGGGAGCCTACCGGTGTCTACAGCAGCTGGCTCTCCCTCTTAATGTTTCTTCACCTGCTGACTGGCGTCGGGCCAGGGTTCATGGGTTGGCATTTATTTTCCTGGCGAACTGGATATCCTTAACCCCCCCTTTTTTATTTTTTTAAACTACTTCATTAGTCTTATGGTCATTTCATGCTCACCACTGGTGGGGGGGGGGGACTATTGTGGAACAGTCCCCACCTTTTTCTTTTCATCACGTTGTAATTAGGTATGTGTTGTACTATCCAATACCTACTTCAACTGTTCTGTATGCTTATGGCTCTGTATTTCACTTTGTGAACAAAAAAAACCTAAACATCTGGGTGTGTACATTTAAAGCAAAGTACTGACGTGGTTCCCTTTTCTGAGTGGGAGGCAAAAAAAGATAAAGTAGGTGGGGGTTAATCTCCAGACTGTATAGAGGAGGTTTTCCCCATCACCATTTTCAGAACCTCAGGTAATGTCCCATCTGCCCTAGACTAGTATTAAATAAACATGTGCACAAGGGAAAATGTAGTTTCGGATCGATTCGTTAAGTTTTTCAATTTGTTTAGGTGCGTTCGTTAGGTTACTGTGATTTGTATTTCAGATTGATTCGTTATTTCGGGAGATCGGTAATTCATATTTTTCGGATTGATTTGTTATTTCGTTTTTATTAGTTATTTTGTAGTGTGAAACAGATGAATTAATTACTTAGATTAGGGTAAAAGAAAGAAAATTGAATCCCCCTGTCCTAACAGATTCAGCACCACAGCCAATGGACAGGGATGCGGTGCTGAATCTAAGTGAAGCTGTACAACGAATCGATTAGTAAAAAAGGAATCAATGCAATTTATTTTGTTCCTTTTTGTTCATTTTGGACAGAACGGATTCGTTATTTCGGACATCTATCTGAAATACGAATCGTAAATTTCATCCGAATTTTGATTCGGAATGAAATGCACATCTCTAGTTTTAAATCTAGGTTGGCCCTTGGTGTCACAGTAGGGTTGACCATAGATATTTGCAGTGGAGAAATATTGCTTAATAAATTGGGGAGACCATTGATAGAACGTTGCAGAGCGAAGAGACAATTGCTCGGTTCATTTCTCTGCACTTCATCACATCCCACAACAGCCAAAGAAAATGGAGTTGGACAAGATTCTAACTCTTGAAGAGACTGTTGAGGCCATAAAGAAGGTGAAAAGTGGCAAGGCAGCAGGAGTTGATGGAATTCCACCTGAAATCTGGAAGCATGGGGGGGTCCAGCATTACAAACAAGACTTCGAGCTCTTTGCTGCTGGGAGCAAGGCAAGCTATCACAGGACCTCTGTGATGCAGTTATCACCACCCTGTACAAGAAGGGGGAAAAGTCCGACTGCTCAAACTACCAGGAGATAACTCTACTCTCCATTGAAGGAAAAATTATTGCAAGAGTACTTTTGAACAGACCAGTACCTACTATTGCGGAAGAACGACTTCCAGATAGGTAATGTGGCTTCCATGCCAAAAGGACCACCATTGACATGGTATTTGTCCTCAGACAACCCCAAGAGAAATATCAGGAACAGAACAAGAGGGTTGTATGTGGCATTCGTTGATCTTACCAAAGCATTTGACACGGAGCAGGAAATGTGTGTGGCAAATCTTGGAACACCTAGGATGCCCCCAAAGTTCCTCAACATGATCATCCAGCTACATGAAGATCAATGTGGCCAAGTCAGACAGGGCAACAAACTCTCACACCCCTTTCCAATTGGCAATGGTGTCAAACAAGGCTGCGGCCTCTCGCCAACTCTCTTCACTATTTTTTTCAGTATGATGCTTCAAAAGGCCACTGCAGACTTTGAGGACGAGTATGGTATTTACATTAGATATTGCAACGATGGCTGCTTATTCAATTTGAGGAGACTAAGGGCCCACACCAAGACGGCAGATCAACTAATCCGTGAGTTGCTCTTTGCCGACGATGCTGTCCTGGTTTCCCACACAGTGGCAGCCCTGCAGCGTATGAAATTCAGCTTTGCGGAGGCTGCTGAATTCTTTGGACTAGAAGCCAGCCAGAAGAAGACAGACGTTCTCCATCAGCCTGCACCTTAGGAAGATTATCATGACCCCTGCATCACCATTGGCAAATCAGAACTAAAGACAGTCCATCAGTTCAGCTACCTTGGGTGCATCAACTCCTCAGATGCCAAGGTTGACAAAGAAATAGACAACAGGCTTTCAAAGCAAACCGTGTCTTTGGTAGACTGTACAAGAGAGTCTGGAACAACAAGTACCTGAAGAGAGGCACGAAAATCAGAAAATCAGAAAAACAGAGCAATCGTATTCACCACGCTCCTTTACGGCTCTGAGTCGTGGGTTACCTACCGCCACCACCTGAGTCTCCTTGAGAGCTTCCAACAGCGCTGCCTTCGCACCATACTCGACATCCACTGGAATTACTTTGTTACCAACATTGAAGTTCTCCAATGAGCAGAGGTTACCAGAATAGCGGCAAGGCTTTTGAAGACGCAGCTGCACTGGGCAGGGCATATTTATTTTATTTTATTTATTTATTTATAAAGGATTTTACCAGGAAGGATACATTGAGATTTCTCTCGTTTTCAAGTATGTCCTGGGTTCGAGAACATTGAGTGGTTACAGAAATACAAAATAGTAAAATGCAAGATATTAACACAAGACCAAATACACAGATTAACAGAAAAATAAATATGGAGGTAATAAAGTCATTATGTTACATGTTTACAGGTGCATTTCGTATTGAGGTATGCTAATAGGGAGCTCTTAAGGGACTTTAGACTGGGGGAAGATTTGACGGCATATTTCCAGGATGGAGGTTTTTGCTTACCAAAGGTTGTGCTGTATGGTCACTGCAGCAGAGGGGTGCCAAAGAAGAGGTACAAGGACTCTCTGAAGAAATCTCTAAGTGCCTGCCACATCGACCATTGGCAGTGGTCTGCTCTAGCCTTCAACCATGAGACGCACCATTCATCATGCCGTCTCTTCCTTTGAGAACGCAGGCACAGCAGATCTGGAGATAAAAGGAAACAGAGGAAGGACCACGATATTATGGCATCAAATTCAATTCAGACCAGACTTTCCCATGCTGCTGCTGTGGCCAGATCTGTCTGTCCCGCATTGGCCTAGTCAGCCACCAGCGAGCCTGCAGCAGCCGTGAACAGGCCATTACCTAATCTTCATTCGTAAAATCAAGCTAAAGATGGGACTTTTTTTTTATTGCCATATATTTTTATTGTTTTAAACAACTTTTAAAAAAATTTGCCTTTTCTCTTTTTTTTTTTTTCACCTTTTTTGTTCACCCCCAATTCGGCAGCTGATCGGCTTTTTTCAGCAGATCGTTGGCTGCGTTTGGTGGATCCGGTTCAGCGCACTTCGAGGACCCTGTGGTAAATGCTGAATTTACCACAGGGTTGGCGAACTGAACTCGCCGAAGTGCGCCGAACGAGGTAGCACCGAAATTTCGGTGCGCTCTGAATAACCTTTAGGAGTTTTCTAAAACAGTCAATAATTGTTAGCAGGGTTCCATTGTTGGGTACAGTGCTGTGCAAAACACTGAAAAACTGGATCATAGCATTGTACCCCACACTGGAGGTATCAGAGACAGGGCCATCCAGATGTTTTGATACTACATCTCCCATGATAGGAATCAAAGTTCCAAAACATTTTGGGCACTATTACATTCCTAACGCAAACGTTAACGCTCACTTGCGTGAGCATTAACGTTTGCTGCGGTATTTTCCACATATTACAATCCAAACGCAAACGGGTCTAAAAACCCGTTTGCGTTTGGCACCTTCCGGTCCTCTGCGTTAGGGAGCACAAAGTACAGTAACCTATGTTTAACATGGGGAGTGCAAAGTGTTAATCTGGTATTACAATGTCCCAGCACCTGGCTCTGGTCAGTGCAAAGTTAACCAGAGCCAGTGTTACCGGAATCCACTTGGTTCACTCGGGACGAAGCCGGACCGGACACGAGCAAGGATTGCCTGAACACGAGTCTCTTCAGGAAAGGCAAACTTTATTGTGATATCACAGATGCTCAGACAGGATTGAATCGCAAAGACTGAGCCCCGAATTCTCCCCGACAAGGGGTCTTATACCCCGAATACATAATTAGGTACATCCCAATTAGCCCACCTCCCGGTGACACTATCCCACCCCACGTGGGTTAATACCTCCCTTAGTCTAATACAAAGACATTCCATTAAATTGGCCGTAAATTGGCAAACTTCATGTTAGTTTCGACAGATCATGATTAGTTACTACATTCAGTCCGGGCTGTGCTCGCCTCGCTAGCGCCTGTGTTTATTTGTTGCGGGTAACACCTGGTCTATCTTCTATGCTTCCCTTTGTCTCTCTGCGGGCCTCTGTGACCTTGGTGTATCCACTTCTCATTCTGTCCCTTCGTGCCAGGAGCAGCCTAGATCTTTCTCAGACTTTAATTGCTTTTATGCTAATCTAACACATTCCTAAATTTCTACGTATGCTTCAAACTAGTTTCAGCTAAAACCTACCTACTTATATTCAAGTGAACCAATATTCTGAACAAGATGGCCGCCTGGCTTATAATGGCGGACAGCTTCCAGCCTGATTCCACTTCATTCCCCCCTTGGCTCAAGCCTCAGGTTCTTCTCCTGAGACTTGTAGCCATTACACCTCACTACTATTATTCTTAAGTTCCTCATACTTTGGGGGACCTATTTTTGTTGGGAACATGTCTTGTGGGATAATCAGTGGTATCTTCTGTGTCTGTGTGGGTGTCAGTGCCATCTTGCATAGTGGCCAGAGACAGAGCCCTATGCGGTACAGTAGTGTCCCTACGACCAAGATCACCACCACCATCAGAATCATGGATCCAATCTGTGAGATAAATCTCAGAATGGATCCGAACCAATCTCCGATTGCTCCGAACCCACGGAGTGGATTCCAGCCTTCAGCAGCGATCCTCCTTGCTGTGTTCTGCAACTGTGCTACCTTCTCCTGGTGATCTTGGATTACCTGGTAGTAGTCAGGGACGTCATGTGTAGTGTTCTTGATGAAAGTGCAACATTCGTAATGCATCGTCATCTCACACAATCCATTCAGAGCCGCACTGATCTGTTCCAGTGCCATGTTATGTATCATTTGTACCTTTCGTATCTCCCGTACTTCCAGATGATTCAGTAACTGAATATCCATACTAGTCTTATTCAAAATCTCATCCATCAAACTGGCATAACTGTTCATTCTTGCCATCAACTCTCTTCCCCATCCAGTCCATGCTGGAAGCCATGCCCATATGCGATCCGCTTTCTGGAATAGCTCCCTCTTCTGTCTTTCAAACACCAGTGGGTACCTAGGGTGGAGTGTTGTATCTGAATTAGGGTCTTCTCCCCTTACCCTCTGGATTGGGATCAATTTAGCCAGATAACACATTCTCGTTATTGTAGGTGGTACCCATGTGTAACACACCCTTTCACAGCACACCTGGTACCCTCCTTTCACTATAAATGGTGATGAATGTAGTGTTCCCTTTGATATCTCTATCGCAAGTTGTCTCAGCCGTCTTATCATATCCACTGCACCCTGCCTCCCATTCGTCACATTCGCAATCACCGCCTCTTGGTCTCTAGTGAATTGCCTGCATCGTATGTATAGATAATTCGCCTTTTGTCCTGTTTTGAATATGTAAATGTATGATGTCCAGTTGAACTGACTTGAGTTACATAACCCACCCTCGTTATCTGTTTCTTTATCTGGTCCTAGTTGAAAACACCATTCTGGTGGATACACTGGTCCTGTTATAGGATACCCGGGACTGAATGACTCTGGTTTTTCCCTTGGCGCATCAACAGCATGTATTGTGACATTCCCTGATGCAAACATACTCAAATTCATTGGAACTGTCACGGTGTCCGCGGCCCCCCCCCCCCCCGGCGCCTGGCAGCGGCTTCCTCGCTGCTCGCTGGCCAGGCGCCGAGTGATATCGCGGAACGCTTCCGCACACGTGGGACGCCGGGGGGCGGGGCCAGGCGCATGACGCGGACCCGCCGAGTTTAAAACCCGGCTTCACATTCTCACTGGTGCCCTGACGTGGTAGTTACTTCCCGCAGAGCTCTTGTATTCTGTTGATAATTATTGGCTATTCTGTGTATTGACCCTTGGCATTTGCAAACTGACCATTCTGTGTACCGACCCCTGGCATTGGCAAACGAACCATTCTGTGTACCGACCCCTGGCATTGGCAAACGAACCATTCTGTGTACCGACCCCTGGCATTGGCAAACGAACCATTCTGTGTACCGACCCCTGGCATTGGCAAACGAACCATTCTGTGTACGACCCCTGGCATTGGCAAACGAACCATTCTGTGTACCGACCCCTGGCATTGGCAAACGAACCATTCTGTGTACCGACCCCTGGCATTGGCAAACAAACTATTCTGTGCATAACCCCTGGTATTGGCGTTTACTCTTCTATCTTGGTATTGAGGTCAGTCTGTGTGGCATCCTAAGCACGCATCAGACTACCTCTTCTATTGTTTAGGTCTTGGGAAGAGCCAACCATTCTAAGGTCTTGTGTACCCTCCTAGTATCGTTCTTTGTGTATACCTATCTTGACGTATTCTGTATCTGTCTAGACGTGCCGACCACTCTAAGGATCGGAAGGGTAGTGAGCGGTCTGCGTAAAGGGACCACCATCTTGGTAACCAGAGGGATCCGTGACATTACGTCAGGGCCAATGGATCCCGCAGACCTCTCTTCTCAGTTGACAAGAATTGCAGCTCGACAAGAAGAGCAGGACCACAGGATGGACCAGATTGCTCTTGCTCTGCAAACCCTGTTGAATCGATCCACTACTGGTACTGCAAGTCCTCCAGAACCAGTATTGCCTAGGGCCAGTTCGGCCTCACCCGAGGGGTGTAGGCTCAGTATGAAGGCACCCGTACGCTATGATGGTACGCCTAACTTGTGTCGGGGTTTTTTGACCCAACTGGAGATTCTATTCGAGAACAATCCAGGGTCCTGTGTATCCGATAAAGCCAAAGTAGGCTACCTAATTAACCATTTAACTGATAAAGCGTTACTGTGGGCCACGCCATTGTGGGAAAACAAAAAGCCCATCATATATGACTATGAGGGCTTTACCTCTGAACTAAAACGTACGTTTGATCCCTCTAGAAGGGCCACCAATGCAGGCAGGTCCTTATTCCACATTAAGCAAGGTAATAGGAGAGTCTCCGACTATGCCATAGAATTTAAGACCTTGACTTCTGAGGTACACTGGCCTAACGACGTTTTAACCTTGGCGTTTACCGAAGGCCTGAACGAGGCTTTGATGTTTGAGCTGGCTCCCTTGAAGTTGCCAGAACATCTGGACCATTTGGTTGATTTCTGTATTGCCATGGACGACCAAATTAGGGACAGGAGGCATTCTAGAGACAGACCCAGAAGGGTTTTGCCTCCTTTACCCTTGGTACCCAGACACACCAGTACGTCAGGTACTCCAGAGCCAGAAAGAACCGATCTACCGGTCGTGGAACCCATGCAGATAGGTAGAACAGGTATTTCAGAGGCTGAGAGAACTCACAGAAGGGAAAGGGGGCTCTGTTTTTACTGTGCCGGGGCAGGGCATTTTCGTCTTCAATGTCCTCAAAGACCCAGGGGTGGCAGGGGTGACACTGGCAAGCCGGGCCAGAGAACACCTACTAGCCAGGTAATCGGTTCGCTCTATGCCTCCTTTGTTGATAACGAAAAAAAAAAAACCCGGATTCTGGTGCCCATCTCCTTAACCTGGGAGGGGGTGCACCTCGAGACTGAGGCGTTCCTAGACTCTGGAGCCTCAGGTAATTTTATGGATAGAGTGTTTGCCTCCAAGAACCTCATGCCTCTAGTTCTCAAAGAAAGACCTCTAATGGTGGAGGCCATAGACGGGAAACCCTTGTCATGTCCCCATATCACCCACGACACTATAGAGGTATGCATGAAAACAGGAGTGTTGCACCGGGAAACCATACGATTCCAGATTATTGACTCTCCCTCATGCCCCGTCGTCCTAGGGTTTCCATGGTTGACTGAGCATAACCCGGTGATTGATTGGGTCCAGAGAGACATAAGATGTTGGGGTCCCAGTTGCCAGTTGAAATGCATGGGCAGGGTCACTGTTATTGGTAGCCTTAATATCGCCACAGCACCTCCTTTATCCACAGTAGTCCCTGACTGTTATCAGGCATTAAAGGAGGTTTTTTCGAAGGCCAGGACTGAGGTTTTACCACCACATCGCCCGTATGACTGTGCCATAGAGTTACTCCCCGGTACTATGCCTCCCAGAGGACATGTATACCCCTTGTCGCAAAAGGAGAACGATATTATGGAGGAATATATAAAGGAGAATCTTGAGCGTGGATTCATTAGACGGTCCTCCTCCCCAGCAGGAGCTGGTTTCTTTTTCGTCTCCAAGAAAGAGGGAGACTTGCGACCATGCATAGATTATAGAGGTTTAAACAGAATAACCATAAGAAATGCATATCCCATACCCCTTATAACAGAGTTGTTCGACCGACTGAAAGGGGCCCGTATATACACGAAGCTCGATTTACGCGGGGCCTACAATCTGATAAGGGTGAAAAAGGGGCACGAGTGGAAGACGGCTTTTAATACGCGTAGCGGGCATTACGAATACCTGGTAATGCCCTTTGGGTTATGTAACGCGCCAGCTGTGTTTCAGGATCTCATAAATGACACCCTAAGGGATTTTCTGCAAACATTCGTCATAGTGTATCTCGATGACATCCTGATATACTCTCCAGATAAGGAGACCCATCACGCCCATGTGCAACAAGTGTTAAGGAGACTATTGAAGGCCGGCTTATACTGCAAATTAGAAAAGTGCCTATTTGATAGAGAGATGGTGCACTTCCTTGGGTATATCATAACCCCTGAGGGGTTTCAAATGGATCCTGGTAAATTGTCGGCAATCCTCGACTGGCCCCTACCCCAAGGGCTTAAAGCCATCCAGAGGTTTCTAGGTTTTACCAACTATTATCGAAGGTTCATTAAAGACTTTTCGACCTTGGTAGCTCCTCTCACGGCCATGACTAAAAAAGGGGTGGGAAATCAGAAGTGGACACCCCAGGCCAGGCAAGCCTTCGAGGTCCTCAAACAGGCATTCACGACTGCCCCTGTTCTCCGACATCCTGATCCAGCTCTGCCCTTCCAACTCGAGGTTGACGCCTCCGAACTCGGTCTTGGAGCAGTCTTGTCCCAAAGGCGGGCACCCGATAAACCTTTGCATCCATGCGGCTTCTATTCCCGGAAGTTGTCTCCGGCCGAGAGAAACTATGACATCGGTAATAGAGAGTTGTTAGCAGTTATCGCAGCCTTGGCAGAGTGGAGATACTTATTAGAGGGATCTACGGACCCAATCGTTATCATAACTGATCATAAGAATCTCACTTACATTGGAGACGCGAAACGATTGAACGCCAGACAAGCGAGATGGTCTTTGTTTCTTTCAAGTTTTAATTTCATCCTCACATATAGACCTGGGTCAAGAAACATTAAAGCAGATGCGTTATCTAGACAGTATGAATCCTATGAACATAACGTTCAGGATCAACATCCCATTGTACCTCAGGAGAGGATTATAGCCTCTACCACGATTAGTGTCTCATCCCCTCTGATGATCCGATTGCAGACTGTCCAAGATAAGGCTCCGGGGGGAGACCTCCCGCGAAGCTCTTTGTACCTGAGAAGGAAAGAGAAGAAGTCCTTAAGATTTACCATGACAATAAAACCTCTGGGCACATGGGGATCACCAAAACAGTGGCTAGCATCCGAAAACTGCTATGGTGGCCCACGATGCGCCGGGATATTAAAGATTACATAGCCGTGTGCGAGGTATGCACAAGAAATAAGAGTCCTAAGACAGCGCCCATTGGTTTACTCCAGCCCCTGCCTATCCCCGAACGACCATGGTCGCAGATAGCCATGGATTTTATAGTAGAGTTACCCGAGTCCAAAGGGAATACTGTTATACTCACGATTATAGATCGCTTTTCCAAAATGGGTCACTATGTTCCTCTTCGGAAGCTACCGTCAGCAGCCGAGCTGGTGCCCATTTTCATCGCCAACGTGGTCCGCATACACGGTATCCCTCTTGGGATTGTTTCTGATAGGGGGACCCAGTTTGTCTCCAGATTCTGGAGGGGGTTCTGCAAGAATGTGGGAATAGACCTGTCCTTCTCCTCGGCCTATCACCCCCAAACGAACGGAGCAGCAGAAAGGGCCAATCAAAATGTTGAGAAGTATCTCAGGTGTTTCATATCTGAACGACAGGATAATTGGTCAGACCTGCTACCTTGGGCCGAGTATGCCCTAAACAGTGCCGTGAGTGAAGCCAGTGGTCATTCCCCTTTCTTCACGGTTTACGGATTTGATCCTCCCGTGCTTCCCACTGCATTTCCTGATACCGCAATTCCTGCTCTGGATGAGCACTTGGCGTCATTGACTGAGACCTGGGGGAGGGTTAAACAGGCACTGGAGAGGAGCAGTATTGTCCAGAAAACGAAGGCCGATAGACGTAGGGGACCAGCACCTGTGTATCAAGTCGGGGACAGGGTTTGGCTTTCGTCGCGAAACATTAAGCTCTTAGTGCCATCGATGAAACTAGCCCCCAGATACATAGGCCCTTACAAGATACTGCGGCGACTCAACCCGGTCTCCTATGCCTTGGCACTGCCCTCCCATATCAGGATACACAACGTGTTCCACGTGAGCCTTTTAAAACCGCTTTTGTGTAATCGGTACACCAGGGCCCGTCCGCCTCCTCCGGTCTCTGTGGAGGGCGAGGAGGAGTTTGAAGTTAAGGCCATTCTGGACGCCAGGGTTTCTAGGGGGGTCCTTCAGTACTTAGTGGACTGGGTGGGCTACGGTCCGGAGGACCGCTCTTGGCTTCCGGCTACTGAGGTTCATGCCCCTCGCTTGTGAAGGCCTTCTATTTGGCTCATCCCTGTGCCCCTGGGGGTCGTCCAGTGGCCGCCCGTAGAGGGGGGGTTCTGTCACGGTGTCCGCGGCCCCCCCCCCCGGCGCCTGGCAGCGGCTTCCTCGCTGCTCGCTGGCCAGGCGCCGAGTGATATCGCGGAACGCTTCCGCACACGTGGGACGCCGGGGGGCGGGGCCAGGCGCATGACGCGGACCCGCCGAGTTTAAAACCCGGCTTCACATTCTCACTGGTGCCCTGACGTGGTAGTTACTTCCCGCAGAGCTCTTGTATTCTGTTGATAATTATTGGCTATTCTGTGTATTGACCCTTGGCATTTGGCAAACTGACCATTCTGTGTACCGACCCCTGGCATTGGCAAACGAACCATTCTGTGTACCGACCCCTGGCATTGGCAAACGAACCATTCTGTGTACCGACCCCTGGCATTGGCAACGAACCATTCTGTGTACCGACCCCTGGCATTGGCAAACGAACCATTCTGTGTACCGACCCCTGGCATTGGCAAACGAACCATTCTGTGTACCGACCCCTGGCATTGGCAAACGAACCATTCTGTGTACCGACCCCTGGCATTGGCAAACAAACTATTCTGTGCATAACCCCTGGTATTGGCGTTTACTCTTCTATCTTGGTATTGAGGTCAGTCTGTGTGGCATCCTAAGCACGCATCAGACTACCTCTTCTATTGTTTAGGTCTTGGGAAGAGCCAACCATTCTAAGGTCTTGTGTACCCTCCTAGTATCGTTCTTTGTGTATACCTATCTTGACGTATTCTGTATCTGTCTAGACGTGCCGACCACTCTAAGGATCGGAAGGGTAGTGAGCGGTCTGCGTAAAGGGACCACCATCTTGGTAACCAGAGGGATCCGTGACAGGAACAGAGGCAAATGGTATATGAATTGTCTCTGGGTGCAGTCTACTACACACCCAGCATGCGGTTTGCCCAGACTTTTTAGCATAGTCATATTTGAATTGCACAAGTAAGTGTCCTCTTGGGTTGGTTCCAGATAGCGCCTCTCGTTTTTGTCTCCACATGGTACGGTTCTCCATCACCGGGTGCGTACCATTCCAGGTGTGGGAGATTTCCACTCTCTTGGTGGTGCTTGGGCACCTGGGGCATGCTCCACGTGATAATCCATGAATCAAATGTGCAATAAACAAAATCAGTACCAAAATCGCCCCAAATGTCAAAAACCCTTGGGCAATTCTTTTCATAGTCACATAAACCCAATCCCTCCCCTCCGGAATTTCAAAAACAAAAGACATTTCCGGTTGATCACGGGTCGGGCCGGGCCCCTAAAAATAACCCTTTCAGCATCCCTCATCAGTGGATAATCAGAACTCGTTGTATCCATCAAAACACCCGCGTGTTGAGTATCTTGGATGCTCTCAGTCGAAGCTCTCAGGGGCTCATGACTCTGGTCTTTGTTAGCTTTAGCCTCAGTGGATTGGTCTCGTTGGTGACGACCTTCCATACTGGTTCAGGATTGGCTGCAGCTACCTTCAGTCTGGAGTGATGTATCCACGGGACCACCTCGGCAACCTTTACTGCTGTAGGGGTTGATAACAGGACAAAGTAAGGACCTCTCCATTTTGGGCCTAGTGGATCATTTTTCCACTCCTTCACCCATACTGAATCATCTGGACAATACTTATTCAGTGGGGGGTATAAAAAGTGAGGTATATTATCTCCCACCCAAGTATTTAATTTCTGCATTGATTTACCTAACAGTACAACCTGATCATTTAATTTAGTTTCCCCCAATGCCCGAAGGTCCCCCCTTAGTCCATTAATCAGAGGGGTAGGCCGTCCAAACATGAGTTCGTACGGACGTAGCTTCAATTGGGGGGTTGGCCTGCACCTAATGTGCAATAGGACTATCGGCAGCACATCTAACCAGCCTAGTGACGTCTCTTGGCACAGTTTGGACATCAAAGTCTTTAGGGTACGGTTCATTCTCTCGACTTTTCCCGTGCTTTGGGGCCTGTAAGCAATATGTAACTTCCAGGTGATACCCAATAATCGGGCAAGTTGCTGTAAACAGTTCTGTATGAATGCAGGGCCATTGTCCGACCCTATTTCGAGAGGAAGTCCATAGCGTGGTATTATTTCCTTCATCAGACTTTTCACCACTTCCACTGTCTTTTCCGTCCTTGTTGGGAAAGTTTCCACCCACCCTGTGAAATGTTACCGGAATCCACTTGGTTCACTCGGGACGAGGCCGAACCGGACACAAGCAAGGATTGTCTGAACACGAGTCTCTTCAGGAAAGGCAAACTTTATTGTGATATCACAGATGCTCAGACAGGATTGAATCGCAAAGACTGAGCCCCGAATTCTCCCCAACAAGGGGTCTTATACCCCGAATACATAATTAGGTACATCCCAATTAGCCCACCTCCCGGTGACACTATCCCACCCCACGTGGGTTAATACCTCCCTTAGTCTAATACAAAGACATTCCATTAAATTGGCCGTAAATTGGCAAACTTCATGTTAGTTTTGACAGATCATGATTAGTTACTACATTCAGTCCGGGCTGTGCTCGCCTCCCTAGCGCCTGTGTTTATTTGTTGCGGGTAACACCTGGTCTATCTTCTATGCTTCCCTTTGTCTCTCTGCGGGCCTCTGTGACCTTGGTGTATTCACTTCTCATTCCGTCCCTTCGTGCCAGGAGCAGCCTAGATCTTTCTCAGACTTTAATTGCTTTTCTGCTAATCTAACACATTCCTAAATTTCTACGTATGCTTCAATCTAGTTTCAGCTAAAACCTACCTAGTTATATTCAAGTGAACCAATATTCTGAACAAGATGGCCGCCTGGCTCATAATGGCGGCCAGCTTCCAGCCTGATTCCACTTCACCAGGACTTGGTGTTCACGGATTCCGCTTCTGCAGAATCTGTTAGAACAGATACTCACCCTCTATCCCGCGGCGAGTACCACGGCTCTGATCGCCTCCTAAGACCGGCGGGAACAGGGAAAGACTGGGGGAGTCCCACCAATCTCTCCCTGCGTATCACTACGCCGACCGACTGGACTCCAGCGAGAGGATGCTCGTGGCTGCGCTCAGCATCCAAGATTTTACGCTCGATAACAATGCAGGCAGCATTTTTTGCGCCTGCATTGTAATCCAGCATTAAAACACGGGCGCAAGGGGGAAAACTGTGGGTGCAGATTTTCCTCCCTTGTGCCCGCGTTTTAACGCCAAGAGCGTAATAGAGCCCCTAGAGTTGATTGTGTTAGCAGGCCTTTTTCAAATGTTCGCTTTGCTATGTCATTTGCACTATTGGGTTTTATGCCCGGATTCCCCCTGCTCTTCTTATTCTTTTCTCCCTTTCCTCTCTACCTTTCCACCCTCCCCTTCGTACCCAGCTCCCCCCTCCCTTTTTTTCTCTTCTCTTTGATCAACCTACTCTCTCTTCTCCCCGGTCTTCTGTCCTTTCCACCATCCTTTTCACCCCGTCTTCCAACCAAATGGCCTACCCTTTCATTTGCTTTTCTATTGTGCATCAACTATGATCGTCTCGCCTTGCAGACTTTAGACCTTGAGATTGGTGGGTCTCCTGTAATTTTTTACAATTTTCAGCTCATCTGACTTCTCCCCCCCACTATATGCTGTGCTATATACTGTAATTATTACAGTATAGCTATGCATTGTTTTGAATTTAGAGTCTTGTTGTTTATTGGACTTTACCCCTCCCGTCTTTCCTTTCTGTACTTTTCTTTTAAAATAAAAATTGGGTTATTGCAAAACATTTGGAGTGCCATGTTTGCTGAACCCTGGCTTATGACCACATAGTTTAAAAATGGTTGCAATAATGCTAAGTGCATACTGCAGTACTCTCCGATGTTTAGTGGGATAATGTTTAGTAGATCTAGTAAAGAATTGTTATGGGATTTACTAAAACTGTAATCATGGTGTATTGTCAAGAAATGGCAAAGTTTAGGCAGATATTGTGTAGCTGGAAAAAATGAGCCAGGGGGCTAATTTGCCCTTTTAGCTATCCGTGCTATAATGCGCAACTATGTGCGTCAGCCTGACAGTCACAATTTGGTTAGACTCTCATTACATCGCACATGCTTTGCTGCGTGACGCGGCAGAGTTAAAAAGTCACATGACAAATGCATTGAAGGCACTGGGAGATGGTAAGCTCCTAACGAGTCAGAGCCACTTATCTCATCATGGTGTTTCTGTGTTATCTAATGTATTTCCCTTTTTGGTCCTGAATTCACTAGCTAATCAGCTTAAATCCAAATTGTTAGAAACCCTCACCAATTTCTCTATCCCTTTTCTTTTAATATCATTCCTATCTCGGAAAAACAAATCCTGAGTCCCTATTCCCAACTACAATTCCCAACACCGTCCTGCTGAAATTGTCGGTGTTTAGTTAAATCTATATACAAAATGAATTTTTGTTTTGCGAGCGTGATCACGTCAGTGACTTTATTCATAAAGTGGACTGCAAATTGCACCATTTTTAATGCCAATGGACATGCGGGGAGTATTTGTGAAAATGGGGTTTTCTGTAGTTCTCTCAATACTATGAAAGAACAAGTAATACATAGTTATTCACTAAGGCCAGGGTTGGACAAGCGCACTACGTGTGCCTGTACTGTTGTGCCTCCCGGCGTCCTTCGCAATGTTGTGACACTGTGATGGGGCTGGCCACACGCTGTAGCACCTGCATTAATTTTTGCGTGCACTACAGCGGACGTACTGAAAGCCTCCCAGTCAAAACGCTATGATGCATTCGACGGGCTGCAAAGTGCGATTCTCCATAGGAGGATTGAGCCTTGCAGCGCATTAACTGCCAGATGGGCAACAGAGTGGAAGGAACGTCCACTCTCATGGACGTTCCTTCTGCTCTGGAAAACGCTCGTCTGACCTTGGCCTAAAGGGTCTATTCACAAAGCATCGAATTTGTGAAAATACGGTTAATTCACTTTATTTTGCCAAAATTGGAGTTGCCGAAACCGTTATCGGACATCAGCCAAAAAAACCTGCTGTATCGCGCCGATAACCACCGAAATGCGTCAAATTGACAATGGCAAATTCCACCGAACTGAAAAAAAAAAAAGGAAAAAGAATAAATCTCCTATTCTCCGAATAGTAGTTTCAATCAATACAAAAGGTGTCTAAAGAATAAAAAGGTCTGTTAGAGTTCGAACTGCAACTGAAGATTATGAAAATATTTTTTCAATTGACCAATTCATCGGATTAAAAAAAAAAAAAAAAAAAAAAAAAAAAAAAGGTTTTCTTAAAAGGTATAAATAAATGTGGAATAGAGCTACTGGAAAAAACAAATACACAATCCAATAGTGCACACCATACAAAAATTGAAAAAACTAGGTACAATATTCCAAAGTTGGTGCTAACTTAACCAAAGCTGTTGTAAACTTAATGGGCACCATTCCGTGCCGGGTGCTAAAATGGGGACGCTAAACGGGAAAATCTGGGACGATGAGGATAAGTCACACACCCTGGCCACTTCAAAAGCTAAATTAGTCAAGTGTGTAGAATATTCCTTTAACCTCCCTGGTGGTTTTCTCGAGTGTGGCTCGGGGTTAGCTTTCATTGCTGAAAGCGGTAACGCCGAGCCACACTCGGGCTGGATACATTACCTTTACCTGTGCTCATGGGCGTCCGCAGAAATTTTTCCGGGGGGGTGGGGGATCTTAATGGCATCCATATTCTGCCCTTTTAACAATATCATGAAGGGGACAGCTATAAAATAAAGCCTAGTAATACAGAGGCTGCAAAACATGATGACCAGTAGAAACTACTAGGGATGCACCGATACCACTCTTGTAAGACTGAGTACAAGTACCGATACTTTTTAAAAAGTACTCACCGATACCGAGTACCGATACATTTATTTTAGGTCATGTTATGCTTTCCAATAAGAACAGATCTCATATAAAAATGCCCCCAGCTCACATGTATATACCCCCCGAGATATATAGATATATATACAGAATGCCCCCAGCTCACATGGATATGCCCCCAGCATCTCACAGACCTGGGGAAGCTGGCCACGTGCATGAAAAGCACTCGGCCAGCGTTCCCCTCCGGCGGGCTGCAATACTCACCCCTTCCGAAGGTCCGGTCGCACGCCTGTGGCACGATCACGTGGCCGCTGGGCGCCTCTTTGACGCTGCCTCCAGCTGAGAGGCAGCATCACAGAAGCGCCCTGCGGCCACGTGATTGCACCACAGCCGTGCGACCGGACCTTCGGAAGGGGTGAGTATTGCAGCCTGCCGGAGGGGAACGCTGGCCGAGTGCTTTTCATGCACGCGGCCCAGCGCTGGCTTCCGGTATCGGGGGGGGGTGTATCGGGCTATTTGCACGAGTACTAAGTACTCGTGCAAACGGCAGTATCAGTACCGATACTAGTATCGGTGCATCCCTAATATACACACACACACACACACACCAGCCCCCTTCCTACAAAAGGGTCACCTTCCGTGCATACACACACATATCTACTCTCCTCAACCCTCTCCTCTTAGATCGTAAGATCTGGAGCAGGGTCCTAAGAGGAGAGGGGACCCTGCTCCAGAGCTTACAATCTTTCTCCTCTTAGTGAATAACTATGTATTACTTGTTCTAAGGCCAGGGTTGGACAAGCGCACTACGTGTGCCTGTACTGTTGTGCCTCTCGGCATCCTTCGCAATCTTGTGACACTTCGACGGGGCTGGCCACACGCTGTAGCACCGCATGAATTTTTGCGTGCACTACAGCAGACGTGCTGAAAGCCTCCCAGACAAAGCGCTATGACGCGTTCGACGGGGCAGGGTCCTTTCTCCTCTTAGATTGTAAGCTCTTGAGCAGGGCCCCCTCTCCTCTTAGATTGTAAGATCTGGAGCAGGGTCCTCATCCCCACTGCCCAGGCAAGACCCTGCCTAGAGTGCCTGTATTCTGCCAATATTGCCCTGGCCTGTACCTCATGCAAGATCTGTGATCTTAACACAGGCTGCCACCAGATTACCATTAATCATTTTGTGTCCCTCTTTCACAGACAGATAAAGAAACTGGCATCAAGCTTAATAAAAATTTATTTATTTGACAATCATTACCTTTTTTCCTGTGTCCAGCATTCCATCCAGTGGTCCATAGGAGAACCTGCACCTGCATCTCAGCCCTGCCTCTCCCAGCATGCAAAGTGAGTGGGAGCATATGGTGGATTGGAGGTGGAGTGGGGATGTAATGCTCCTGCAGCCTAGTGGAGAGCCAAGGAACTGCAGCATTGCAGTGAATAAATTGTCATAATTTAAGCCTGTTGATCGGGGGGGGGGCAATTTCCCCCCTTGTCCCATGCTGCGGACGCCCATGCCTGTGCTCCCTCACTGACCTCCGCGATCGCATTCTCCTCAGGCGATCGCGGCGTGTTGCTTCCTGGTTCGACGTAGGATGTTGCGATCACCGGAGGAGAATGGGGACAGCGAGGGAGCGCAGGGACAGGTAATGTATCCAGTCCGAGTGTGGCTGGGGTTACCGTTTTTGGAAATGCATTTAACCCTGAGCCACACTCTGATACCACCAGGGGACCAAATAAATTGTAACGATTCTGACATATAAAATATGTCAGAATCGGAACGCTAGGGAGGTTAAAAGTATGAAATGAGAAAAAAAAAACTCCCCCTTTTTTCTTATGCAATTTGCATAGTGTACATAACTTTCATAGGTACACATGTAAATTGCGTATCTCACGCAACTTGCAAACTTTTTGCACACAAGGTGCGAAAGCACCTAGTCAAAATGATGAACTGTTGCGGTGTGCGCAGCTCAAGCCCATGTCTGCTTTCTCCCCACATGAACACTGCTACTGATAAATAATAAGGTTATCGAAATATACCACTTAATTAATAAGCCCTTTTCTTAAATAAATGTAACTGTAGAAAGTACTTAGAGCAGCAAAATGCCTAGTAATACAGGGTGTCCATAAAGTCTCTTTATAATTTCAAAAATGTACAAAGGCAATTGATGAGATATCTTCAGATTTATTCTATGTGCTCAGTGGTTATCAAGGTTTTTATCACATTGCTTTCGTGTATTTCAGGTACCCTGTTGATGAATCAGGTACTGTAAAATAAAGTCCATTGAACATTTCCAGACCGGTGGATTGGAAGGGGTGGCCCAATTCCCTGGCCACCTCGTTCACCAGATATCACTCCCTTCGACTTCTTTCTATGGGGTTATGTTAAAGATATGGTGTATGGAACAAAGGTACGGGACATCACTAATCTAAAGCAGAGGATCACTGATGCCATTGCCACCATTGATGAGGGTATGCTACAGCCAACATGGCAAGAAATCGAGCACCGTCTTGATGTGCTTCATGCAACTAATGGTGCCCATATAGAGGTGTATTAAATGAGCAAAAAAACCTTTGATATATACATCTCATTTCGTAATGATTTTCACTTATCTGTCTTTTCATTTGCCTTTGTAACACATTTTCAAAATTGTAAAGAGACTTTATGGACACCCTGTATAGTATGATTGAATCACAGACCTGCACAGCAATAAAACTCACAGTAATGTGAGAGACCTATACACAGAGGTTTATTCACAAAACTGAGATTTATGTTTAACTCGCGTAGTAATATGAAAATGTAAAAATTTTAAAAACCAACTAAGCTGAGAATTCTTAGCCCATCATTCAATATTGGTGAATAATCCCTTGTTTGTAGGCAGATGACAAGGCCTATGGCTGGTATGTTGTTTGTGTCCTCTTTATTATCACCTGTACATATAAAATGTATACTTCAGCCCTTCATAATAAAATCAGACACCCGTGCTATAGAGATTATTAAACAATGCATTTACATGGGACTATACAGTAGTTCTTGTATCTGGCATGTGACTTACACTAGCATGACCCCTACTGTTCGTTTAATGTATTGCATCCTCACTAGAAAGTACAGGGTCTTTCAACATAAAACTGTTATTGAAAAATAATAAAAGTAGTCCTTGCGCACTGATTGAGGGAGTCCACAACAGAAAATATCTTATTTCTCTCTTTTTTCCTTTTCTTTTCTGTGTCCTATAATGGGAACATGAAAACAAAGACATATATTGCGCAGTATGTCTACGTTCCAGGTGTACACATCTAGTACATAGGAAACCTACGCACTCATTTCTGAGCCATATATCAGTCGGCTCTAAACTTTTACAGCATATGTGATTTGGGTTTCCTACCCTTCACCGCCAGGTCATCAACTGGTCCAAACGTTAAGGATATCCACAACCTCTATATCGGATCAGGTGCGGGTATTGAAGAAAAAAAAGGAAACCAATCTCGAATGCTAGAAAGGCCACTGGTCGGGCCGATCTATTAACATACAATAAAAACCATTAAGCACTACGCGTTTCGACGTTAAGTCTTCCTCAGGTGCATAGGTAAAATAACATACCTACTCGTTTATATGCTCCACACTCAGGTGTTACAAATTAGCGTTCAATCGCTCTGAATATTCGCCGGCGTTCTAAGGCTCACATTACCCCCTAGTACATCCGGCATATCCAGATGGCGTATTTCCGGCACAGACGAAGCAAACTTCCGCCGGCGTCTTAGGGAATACATCCCCCCTCGGCATACCCAATGTTTACGAATGACCGGTTTCAACATTGCGCAATCTCTATGGCGGCTTTTAATCAATCGGTCTCCTGTCTTATTCTCCTTGGCTAAAAAACATCCCTAAAGGCCCATTTTTGAGGCTACGGCGTAACTGTTCAAACATAGAAGATTTTAATATACAAATCGGACATTTTACAGTCACAATTCGTACAAAAAGGTTATAACAAGGAGCATATAAAGATCGAGAGGAAATTCGAATGAAAGACAGGAATGATTTATTACAATACAAAACTAAAGAAGTATCTACAGTAAATCTGTCCAATCAAATACCGTTTATTACCAATTTTTCAAAAAGATCACAGATTGCTTAATAAATTTTTTAAATAAAAACTGGCATATCTTGAAACAAAATAAGAATATTCAAGAATATATAGGTGATAAACCAAAAAAGGTATATAGAGGAGCAAGAAATTTAAAACTTACTTTGACAACAAGTTTCTTAGAAAAAAAGAACAAGAATACATTCCGCTCAGATTTGAAAAAAACCAAAAAGGGCTTCTATAAATGCGGAATGTGCTCCTGCTGTAGAACAGTAGGTACAAATATTAAAAATGTAACAGGATTTAAATCAAATGTAAATGGCAGAACTTTCCATATTGATACTTTTATTACCTGTAACTCCACTAATATCATATACTTATTATGGTGCCCGTGTGGGCTCCAATATGTGGGACAAACAACCCGGATGTTGAAAACTAGGGTTGCGGAACATATATATAATATACGGAGAAAATTTGATAAACACAGTGTTTCCCCACCACTTTGCAAAACACCATGCTGGAGGAGAGACCCAGGTCTTTTAAAATACATAGGAATCCAGCAAGTGAATAAACAGTGGAGAGGAGACCATCTTTACCTATTAAATAAAATAGAAAATAAATGGATTTTTGAGGTTGGAAGTTTAGAACCAGATGGTCTGAATATTGATTTTGATATAAACTGTTTATTGTAATAAATACCTGTTTTTCGCATATATATGCGCTTTTTAATCGGTTTTAATGTATGTTTTATTTACTTGATTTGTTTACTATTTAATGGTTATGCATTGATTGTAGCATATTAAGAATTTATTGTTTTTTATAATAATTATTTGATGTATTGACTTTGTTCTGTATTTTGCCCTATTTTAAAATGGCTATCCCAGGATGACGGAGACCGAATGATTAAAAGCCGCCATAGAGATTGCGCACTATGTTGGAACCGGTCATTTGTAAACATTGGGTATGCTGAGGGGGAATGTATTCCCTAGGACACCGGCAGAAGTTTGCTTCGTCTGCGCCGGAAATACGCCATCTGGATATGCCGGATGTACTAGGGGGTAATGTGAGCCTTAGAACGCCGGCGAATATTCAGAGTGATTGAACGCTAATTTGTAACACCTGAATGTGGAGCATATAAACAAGTCGGTATGTCATTTGACCTATGCACCTGAGGAAGACTTAACGTCGAAACACGTAGTGCTTAATGTTTTTTATTGTATGTTAATAAACCGGCCCGACCAGTGGCCTTTCTAGCATTCGAGATTGGTTTCCTTTTTTTCTTCAATACCCGCACCTGATCCGATATAGAGGTTGTGGATATCATTAACGTTTGGACCAGTTGATGACCTGGCGGTGAAGGGTAGGAAACCCAAATCACATATGCTGTAAAAGTTTAGAGCCGACTGATATATGGCTCAGAAATGAGTGAGTAGGTTTCCTCCTATGTACTAGATGTGTACACCTGGAACGTAGACATACTGCGCAATATATGTCTCTGTTTTCATGTTCCCATTATAGGACACAAAAAAAGAAAAGAAAAAAGAGAAATAATAAATTTTCTGTTGTGGACTCCCTCACTCAGTGCGCGAGGACTACTTTTATTATTTTTCTATATTGTTATATATGGAGTGAATGCCATATATTTTTGACCTTGCAGCAGTTATACCTTATTACCATCAGCGCCAAAACCACCCCCTTTTATTTTTGTACATAAAACTTATTAATAACTGATGCGGTCATGGCCAAATCATGTTGGGCTCACTTGACAGGGATTCGCTCTTTCTATATATTTTAGCTTGTCTTTTGCTGACACATGTAATTGAAAAAAGGGAGTTACTCCCTCCCGAAATGTTTTCTGCAAAATCATCAACAGGACTGGCCGAGCTCTGTGATGATGAAGATTTGTTGCTTTCTCGCTGGCTCCAATGATGATAAAAAAGCTATACACTCGAGTGGAAATAGAGACCGACAAGTTGCTGTTTTAAAAGATTCTCTATTTCTGAGGTCTGCAAGCAGAGCATTTCCTTTTTGTTACAGTGGGATGGACATAGAGTCAAGGATTACAGACCAATAAACAGTTTCAAAGTCAGACACTTCAGCCCACAACGTATATCATATAGAATTACTTCTGACAAGACAATAGATAGTTTCTTTCTATATTCTGCCCGTTACAGAAGTTTCCGTGCACTTTTCTACGTCGCCTGCTAACAAGAGCTTACACAGGATGTCTGCTTTAAATTAACATTATTTGGCTACCTTCGAGAGGAAATGACTATCAGAATATGTGCACGGTAGTATTGAAACAAAAAGGAAGACATATTGGCTAAGATATGTATTTGAATCACAGTATATTTATATATATATATTCATACAGGAAATTAAAAATATCTATCACCTACACCCCATTGCCTCTTCGCTACTGTTTTTTATCCTATACCAAAGTGAAACTTATGCTAAAATCTTGGTAAATGTTGCATCATGGACATATCCACAAAACAGAAGCCAGAGATAAAAACCTAACTTTATTTCTCCATTTTACATGCTGGGTGGAGTAGAGGTAACATCACTGCTCTATGACTGTGGAGACATAAGTTAAAATCCCGGCAAGAGCACCTCTCCAGTAAGTGTCCCTGCGCAAGACACCTAAGGCCTCATTCACACTGACACTCGCGTACATGCGTGCGTATTGTACTATATTCAACATACACAAATAAATGGCTCCATACACATAGCCGCGTATGGAGCCGTATATTTGCGTAGTGTAAACACACTCAAAAACAGAATGGAAGTGAGGTGCAGGTCCTGGATCGGGGGTTATAGGAGAAGGGAACTGCGGGGGTAAGCAGTCTATTCAGGCAGCAAGGTAGCTTACCAAAAAGGCTCTTAAACACCAGGAGCCATATTACATTCATAACGCTAACGTAAGTGCTCACCTGTGTGAGCATTAAGGTTAGCTTTGGTGGCCCTAGCGTGGGTGAACCATATTACATTACGAACGCTAAACGGGTTATAAGACCCGTTTGTGATTCGGATCGTGCACTTTTCAGCGCGAGCTTACTGTACGTTGCGCTCCCTATGCTTAACATGAGGACCACATAGTGTTAATTAGCATTAGGATTACAAAGTCCTAACACTAATTATGCCAAGCTGCGGTTACTGAAACGTCAACCACAGCTAGGACCTGGTGCTAAAGGATTCTGCTTCTTCCAAATCAGTTAGCACCAGCTATTAAAAAATCTGCCAGGCGCAGAGAAAGACTGGAGGAAAAAAGTCCTCCAGTCTCCCTCTGTCAATCACTACACCAACCTGCTGTATCTTGCGAGGCGATATCCTGCAGGTCATGTGACCGGCAGCGAAAGCCTCAATGGGGTCCCTTGGACTCCATGGATGGAATGCATGCGGTGGCGCTTGGCGCAGTGTAACGGTGCAGGTTGCTGGTTTAGTGCCTGCACCGTAATATCACGCTAAAAGAGGGATGCTAAGGCAAAACTTGCTTGGCAACCCCGTTTTAGGGTCTAGATTGGAAAATAGCCCCAGGCCTGTTCAGTTCCTCAGCTGCTGCAAGTGCTAAGCTAGCAACTTCTTATTGCCAGCCAAAGCGTTCAGTGAGACTGCTGCAGCAAACCGAACTCCTGCAATATAGCAATTCAGCAACTGCTGAGGAACTGAACAGGCCTAAGCATTGGAAAGGTGATGGGTGCGTTTGGATTCCAGTGACGGCTGGACTATAAAACGAACAGTGCCATTGCCATTACTTCCCTTCTCAATTCCCAAGCCGGGAGTGCTCAGTGCTTTATTCATAGTAATATTTTTTCATAAAATGCAATGCGCCAAAATACAAACCATCACATTTTAGGGATTTTTTTTCAGTTTCAGTTAATGCATTATACTAAGAAAATACACAATTTTAACAGCTTCTCACTTTATATTTTTTTAAAAAAAAATTTAACCTCCCTGGTGGTATTCCCGAGTGTGACTCTGGGTTAAATTTCACTACCGCGAACGGTAACCCCGAGCCACATTCGGGCTGTATACTCACCTCCTCCTGCTCTCCCTCGCTGTCCCCCGCAGTGTGATCGCGGCGACTTGCTTCCTGGTAAGGCTCTCTGCGAGTCACATGATGCGGGGGGGGGGGCGGGACCAGGCAGCAAATTAGCAAACTGTAAAAAAGATTTAGATTTTACAGCATGAATTGCTCATGAACGGCCACTAGGTGGCACTAACAGACCATACACATTCTACACTTCACTGTATATATATATATATATATATATAATGTTTTGAGATCTTATTTGCACGGATTTCAGTGAGCTATTCCTAATTATTACAAGCTTACTATATAAAACAACACGTTTTCTGTCGAAAAAAAAATGAGACGCTTTTCGACACAATTTTGTTTAAAAAAAATTAGACCGTCAGGGAGGTTAAAAGACAGCAGCCCATAATATATATTTAACGGGGGCGGAGCTGACTATGGACGGGAGAAGACGCATCTCGCTGAGCTCTCTGAATGACACTTGCAATTTATTGCATTTTAGCATCTTCCAGTCCATTTTGAGACCCCCATTTGGCATACCCAGGACATACTTGTGTAGCGTGGTGTTTAAATTTCTCCTTCTGAAATTAAACAGTGTTGCCACTAGGGGGAGCCAGTGTATAACATATGAAAAAGACTATGCTGAACTTAAGAACTACCTCTCCCAGAGACCTTTGAGAAGAGGACAGGAAGTGGGCGTGTTGGAAAAAGGAAAGACATCAGGAGCCTCGTGCAGGGCACGGCAGAGCGAGTAGAGCAGCTGAACGAGTGAGACGCATGCAGCAGAATGTCTGGATAACAACCAGGCCGGAGCGTGGACCGAAGCGCATCCAGTGCTGGAGATCGGGGACGGAGCGTGCATCATCATCTACAATGTTCTGCTGAGCAGTTTGGAGGACAACCAGGTTCCAGAAGGACCTCCCGCAAGGAGGCTGCGCGATCGAACGGGAGTGCAGGCGGCGGACCAGTTCCAGTGCGGAGATTCGGCATCGGAGGAGCGGATTCTTTGGCCCCGGGTTCCAGTCAGTGGAGAGAGATCCTTCGGACGAGTCATCGGTTCTGGACACTTTGTTCGTCGGATGGGTGAGAGGCCTCAAGGCCTATGGTTCCGAAACGAAAGCGCGCACTTGATTAACTGCTTCAGGGCCCCAACATTGACTAGTCGAAGATAATTTCGTTCATTCACTGGCCAGTTGAATCTAGTAACCGGGTACCCTAAGACATCCATTTATGAGCCTTTTTGAGTGGGACTTAACTTACGAACCGAAGGGACATTAACAGTTTCTTTTCCGCCACGTGTTTTTCCCACGTTGCGTATTTTGTCCGTTATTCCCGCTAAATTGATTACACTTAAAGTATATGTGTATTCTATGCCACTTTATTGCTTCAGTAAAAGTACAAAAACTAGAAAATGCACAAGAGTGTGCTGGTGTATAATAATTCTTAGAGTGGTGAGACTATCCTGGGTTATTTCAGCGGCTCCTCCGGGGGTGAGCGCTACACTTGAAAACGAGAAAAATCTCAGTGTATCCTGCCTGGTAAAATACTTTGCAAATAAATAAATAAATGTTTAGTACCTTGGAGGTAGTGACCATATACTGCATCAGGTGCCTGGTTCCTTGGAAGACTTGAGCCGGTGCTGGAATTTGAGCCTTCTGCGGCTTTCTCCCAGTGGCCATTTTCGCAGCCTGTCTCGTCGTTTGGGATTTCTGGATCTGCCCTGAGTTCTGCCCCGGCCTCGCGGTTTGTTCCTCCTTCCCTGCTGCTGCTGTGTTCATGGGAGATTCTCCTTTGCGTTGGCCTTCCTTGCTTTAAACCACCTTTGATTTACACAAATTCGCAGCCGCTTACAAGGGAGATGCTGGAGGAGCAACTAGAGGATTTGCGGCAGCAGTGGTCCCTTGTTCGGCGGGAGGCTGGATGGTCCTTTGAGGTGGCACTGACGCAGATGGGTGCTGCGGTCCCTGTGGAGGTGATGGAAGACAGATCTGGAGGGGCTTCCTTGGCTGAGTGTGATGTTGGACTCCGAGACGTGGGTGGGCTTCCCCCTTCCCCAGCCGGGCACGCTGCGGATCTACTTCTGTGTGCCCCTGTCGACTTACCTGAGCTGGAGGTCGGTGAGCGGTACGGCGACTGCCCTAATCCGGTGGGGCTTCTGACATCCTACAACTGGTCTTGCTCCTGGAGCTGCCTTATGTCTCTGGACTGGCCCCGGTTGTTGAGGAGAGTGACGGCCGTCCCGCCGCTACCTGGCCAACTTTGTGGATGGCCCTTCCCTTCCGCTGGGGTTTCTTCTGGGAGTCCTGTCGCTAGACGTCGTACCCGCACTGTTTGCTGCACTGAAGGCCTTTGACGGATCTCGCTCGCTCTTCTTGAGTGCACACTCTAGAGCGGGCCGCTCCCCGGGGCTGAATTTTACCCCCATCCCCTTTTTTCTTATAACATTGAGTCTGTGAGTTCCCCCTGCAGGATCTGGCTTTAAATTGGTTTATTGGAGCCCCGGACAACCTCCCCTTTCTTTTTCTCAGTGCGGGAACACTTGGGTGGCCATCATGGCTCTAGCCATGCACGTCGGCCCTAGGGCCTCTTCCTTGACTTCCGATTATCTGTCGATCCTCGGAACGGGCCAGGTATGCCGCGTAACCGTGGGCAGTTCCCCACTCCCCCCCTTTTTTTTTTTTTTTTAAACTTCTGGGACCCCTTAGGCTAGGGTCAGACTGAGGCAGTGCGAACGCGCGTTCTGGCGCACATAATCACGGCCGCACTAGCAGCAGATGACGGGCAATGACAGCCAATATACGAAGTACGGTCGCACAAAAGTCCGGCCGCGCAACGCAAGTGGAAAATGAACGCATTTTTTCGAGAACGTTAAACCGCTGGTACTGACGTACAGAGTGCGCTGCGGCCGCATAGCAGCGTGTGTGCGTGATTAGGAGATGTCAGACGCTGCTAGTGTGCGGCCAACATAACGTTCAAACAGCCGGATTTCCCTAGACTTCTTTTCACCCCATCGTCATGAAATACGTCCAGAATTGCGCATCGTCTGACCGCTTAAGCGTATTCCGTGAAAAAATGCGTGCGCACGCATCGACGTACATTTTGACGGTGGCCGCAGAAAATGCGCTCATCTGTCCCTAGCCTTACGCAGACTCCTTGTGCTTCTTTCAGACATTTTTCCTGCGGGTGTTACTTGCTGTTCTATATACTGTCCACCTTTTCTGTTTTTTTTGTGTTTCCAGATGACCCCTTGGTTGGACTTGTTACTTTTGCTGATTTTATAGTTTTCAGAAGTTGTAATTCATGATGCCTACTTATTTGTCTGATGTCCTGCTGATTTTTTCTCACACTTATTGCAGTGATGTCCGTTCTTATTATTGTCACTTATTGTACGGCTGAAATTCTCAAAATAAAAATGGTTACTATTAAAAATATATATAACCAAAAAAGATTAGGATGATAAAAACGTAAGAAAATGATTTAAGGAGCTCAAATGATTGCAGTCCGAAAGGAAATTCTTTTTTTTTGGTATAGCATAATGACGAAACATGGTTGATAATATATTTTGAATCTGCCGAAAAATAGAAATATAACTTACCTGGGTCCTACAATAAAACATGACTTCTAATCACGTTTAAACATCTTGCATTGTATTTCTGTAACTGTAACACTTCAATGTTCTTGAACCCAGGACATACTTGAAAACGAGAGAAATCTCAATGTATCCTTCCTGGTAAAATACTTTATAAATGAGCACAAAACTCCCAAAATTGTCTCAGCAGCGAAGGGGTTAATAAACCCGAGTTGTCTTGACGTATAATGTTAAGCATAATGAGCAGTGCTAGTTACTGGCAAGGAATGGCTGCCGCAAACCTCTCATTCTGAGTTGAGCTCAGTGCAGCACTTTTCAATGCGCGGTTGGACACAACCTCGTTTGTTATCTTCCTGCCTCTAGGGGCCGCTCTAGCCCTCGTCTCGGTGATCTGCTACCGAGCAGACAATGGGGCAAGCCGTGGAGCGTGCTGACGTCACCACGGACGGCTAGGAACGCGCAAGGACGGGGGAGGCGGGGAGAACGGAGACCGGGGGTAAGAGTCCATTAACCCCCTCCCTCCACACACAGAGTGTCACCCGTCTCTGTTTTTGGTGCGCGGGAGTGACGGGGCCGCCATGCCTGGGGCCCGTTTTCCCGTATGCTGGCGGCGCCCCGGGTACAGGGCGGCATTGTGAGCCGTGCAGGCCCGGGGGTCACTCCTAGGCGCTTCTTTCGTGCCAAATTGTGTGTGAGGCGTGGCACGCTCGGGCGCCCAGGTATGACATGTGACCGCCATATCTGTATGGGCAGGGGATGGCCACAATAAGGGGAACCCCGCTTGGGATCCCGGTGAGGTGGCTGTGCGCACACGGAGGGTGTGCAGGTACACCCCAATGCGCGGGCCATGTGTATTCCCCGTTACACAATACGCCCAGCTGGTAATGACGGTGTGGCGCCATGCTGGATGTTATGCGAGTCCTCCGCACTATGACGTCACTCCATGGCATGCGTGAACCAATGGGGATATACAACCTATTGTGTCATGTGTGCCCTCCACACAGATAAAGCCTGCTGTAATGGGGAGCACAGGGAAAAGTGCTGCCCTGCAACATGTACAATTCATGTGCTGCAGGCAGGAAATCAAGACATGCCACTTGGGACTCCCTTTTACTGTATTGCCTGCAGGGTATGAATTCTACATGCTGTGGGGTGTCATTGTTCATGCATTGCCCATCAGCATGAACAAATTGTGAGTCCAGGTGTTAGAGGAAATTTGGGCTTTGCTTTAGGTGTGTTTGCGTGTAAACTGCTGATACCCATTACCTGTGCCAGGCATATAAACACCATGGTTACTTACCGAGGTCATGTCACCCATCCTGTGACACCAAGGAAGGATAACTCCATTATTCCCTCTTGTAAACGGAGGCGTGTTCAGTTAAGCAGCAGTTTTCTTGAATTGAGGCTAGATGTGAAAATATCTGCCCAATACGTCACAGAATGTCACAGACGGAGAGGAACATGAGAGATCCCAGACTTCTAAATCCCCAACATGGACTCGCCCCCACCCCCCTTCATATTATCCCTTACCCCTGATAATGTCCATGGACTTGCCCATCCCCCCCCCCCATATATATGTCTACTACCCCCCTCCCTCCATCCCATATAACCTCTGGTATGGCAATGCTAAAATGTATTTGGTCCTGCCAATAAAGCTTATTTGAATTGAATAGATGCTGCAACAGTGTTACTGAACGCTCTACAGTACCTCGAACTAAAGCTTTATTGACATACTGATACTACTGGTCAGGAGCCAATCAGATCCAGCTTAATGCAACAGCCACAGTGCTGAGTTGGCCATACTGTGCACTGAATTGCAGCACAGCGATAATTTGTGATTTGCTAATTTGGCACTCGCGGCTACTATTACTGAACATACCTCTGATTTAAGACCTCCCCATGGTCATAAGGTAATATCCTGTTGACCAACCATCCCAGTTCATTGTTGTGATCATTGCAGTGTGAAACAAAGTATACACATGCATAAAGATCATGTTACAGAGGAGCTCTAATTTCTAGAAGGTTTGGCGCTGAAAGAAAACTTAACATTTAGCAACACTGCTCTTTCAGGTCTATGCACCTATGAACGTTATAGTCGTGGACTGGTGCTCTCAGTAGCTTAATAAAAAGCAACTTTTAATAGCATTATTTTTCTGATTATTTTCATAATTTTATTTGGCAGATTTTTTTTTTTAAAAAAAAAATTTGATCATGCATGGAATAATAAATTAAAATTTTGCGATTTGCGTAGCGTGCGTAACTTTTGTACGAAATCCTAAAATTATGTATCTCGCGTAACTTATGTTTTTCACACACCAGGTATGCAAGGGCCTGGTCAGAGTGATTTATGCTGCGTGCACAACTAAGGCTAATGTCAGATGATTGCAGTCTGAGCGCACTCCGCGTGCGTGCATAACGGACGTACGTACTGATGGAAGATACTGTAGACACCAAACAGATGTAGAAAAAAAAGGGAATTATGGGAATCAAAATTAAATGACAGGTACAGTTCGCCAGACCAAAAAACCTCTGAGCGTCAACGTGATGGACGTTGCAAATGCGCTGCGTCTGACGTTGTGTCATCACACACACAGGCCACTACGGGTGTCCGTCGTAGTGCTTTTACATCGAGACCTAAATGGCGCCCGTTGCCACCTGCGTGGTGCGTGCGTACTTCGTGTGTTGGTCTCTGATCACAAATCAATACTACGACGGACGTTATTAAACTGTGTGGCGACACGGACGTGATGACTGCGTTCTTCTGACGCTTGTCTTAAGCTCATGTCTGCTTTCTCCAAGAACACTGCTACGAGCACTCTTCTAGACATGTCAGCAGGGTGAGAAGGTGGAGGACACTCCACACAACCTGACCACTTTAAGCTGAATTGGTCAGGGTGCCCAGTGTCCCCTTTTAAAATGATTTCATGAGCAAACTGAGTGAGGGGAGTGACAGGAGATGCGAGGGAGTGAGCTTGGACAAGAGACTAGACCTGAGGTTGGGAGGGAGTTTGCGGGGAAGGACCAAAGGAAATAATGGTAGCTCTGGATCAGAGAAAGGGAGTGTGAGGTGGTGGCACAGGACTCCAGCTCCAAGTAAGAATAAAACACTGGTGGTGCAGCTCCAACCAGCCAGTACCCCATGGTCTTTTTGATGGTTCTGCTACTGTTGTAAACAAAATAAAAACAAACCGGTAATGTTCACTTTAACCCTAGAACAAAATAATATAGAGTAAAGCAGCGACACGTCTTCTCCGATCAGCTCCGAACTAGCATCTGAGGTTAATGTTTAACACAGTCTGACTCTAAGCAGTGTGTGCTGTACACCGACCGATTTAATAGTTGTCAACTATTCTCATTAATCAATTTAATTTGTCAATCGATTAGTTGGTTCAGCCCTAGTATGGTTTACTGTCCACCATACAGCAAGAAGAATAAAAATCTGTACACCTGGGGTTATCCAGAATGCACCTGGTTTTGCCAATGTTGCAAAGGAGACAAGTGCAGTGCTTCATTAAAGGGAATACTCTTAAAAAGTAAAAAAATTTTGATTTTAATTAATTGAGCAGATGCTGCTGCCAGCCTCTGCCCACTTATGAATTTTTCTGGATGAATTTACTTGCCTTTTTGTTGCAGCTCCTCCTCTTCAGCTCAGTGACTCCCAAACCCAGAAGTCCTTTGTAGGTATGTAACACAATTTGCACTCTTACACAACTTGTGTAGCTTAGGTACTGCAAGTTGTGTACAACTACGGGCGTGTGCATTTTACATACGCAGGTTCCGTAGCGCCTGTGAAGAGTGATGGACTGGTGCTGTGCGCACCTGCGCAGATTCGATCAATCCCTGCCACTCTTAAGACTGCTCACTAATGCGGGCGACCTCAGGGCGAAATCGGCATACTCTCTGCATGCTAACGTAACTGGTGACCAGCAGCCAAGAAGCACAAAATTACAGCTGGTGGAAGAAACTCCTCCACTTCACTCATCTTTTCTGCTGGTGGTGGGAGGGCACTTCTCCAATCCTGACCACTTTAAAAGATAATGTGGTCAGGATGGTTCCTTTTAAAGGGAAATTGAAATGGCGACAGGAGAAGCTTCACTGGTGCATTCTGGATAACCCCTATAGTGTAACCTTTAACAATACATTTAACCCCTTAAGGACCAATGATGTAACTGTTACATCATAAATGCATTGACTTTAAAGACCCATGGTCTTTAAGGGTTAATGTGCAACATGAAATGTAGCGCTCTCTTGCAGGGCGCTTTATAAGCGTCTCTGATCTTGCAATGCCTTGTTTTAATGATCTTTTACACATTAACTTTTTCCTTTAAAAAGGTCAATAAAAGCATATGTGAACTACCAAAGTGTAGTAGTTTCTACTGGTGCAAAAGATTGAATTTGCAGCAGTGCACACTCCTACTAATCTGAGCCATGGTCCACATGGAATTTGAGTTGGGGGTATAGTTAGCGTGGGGGTCGAGAAAACTTCATGTTCACATTTATGTGTCACGTTGTTTATTTAGACTACATTTTATTTCTAGTTCTGTACTGTCAGCACACCTCTGCATACTCAAACAGCGATCATGTGAAACACTAACTACTCATTTACTGAACACCCTATGGTTATGTTTTAACACACGAGGGACTAGAAAAAAAGTCACATGCAAGTGGATAAACAAGATCTAACCGTTCTTTGTTATTGCTGTCCAGACAGGCTGCTTCTAGGTGCAGTGATCTCTTCTAGCTTTGTTTGGAACCTCTGATCCCACTGGTTTTGCTTCTGGCGTTTAGCCCCTCATATCTTCAGAGCATTCAGCAGACGGAGAGGTTACTTAGTAAACTGTGAGTTGTTAAAAAAAATTGCAAAACTGTTGCTAAAGTGGCCTAGATAGGAAGCTGACTTGGCTATTTTTTCTGTTTTATTTGGTCTAAGTTTTGTATTGCATAACAGTTCAGTCTGCTGGGATTAGATCCCATAATATATGTGGCACATTCAGCAGAATAAATTCAGTAGTGGATAGCTTTAAATGGTCAGTCCTTGGTGGCTTTTCCTGCTGTATTTAATATGATTTATGCAGCCATCACATGAATGGTCAGGTTTGAGATATTGTAACTGTGGCAGCTATGGTAGATTTCCGTCCTCTTGAGATAAATAACAGTGTAGTGCAGGCCTCAAAATTTCCACTCGCCTGCTCGCATTTGGCGAGTGGAAATTACATGAGGGCGAGTAGAAATGCAGAGGCAGGGCAGGATAAGGGGTTAGGTGGGGCAACTAGTGGCGAGTAACTCTTAAGGCCTGGCTAGTAGCTTGGGACTTGAAATTTTGAGCCCTGGTGTAGTGTACATATATTACTAGTGTAACCGGAATCAGACGGGTTCACTCAAGACGAGGCCAGACCGGACACGAGCAAGGATTGTCTGAACACGAGTCTCTTCAGGAAAGGCAAACTTTATTGTGATATCACAACAGATGCTCAAACAGGATTCAATCGCAAAGAATGAGCCACAAGTCCCTCGTGACATCCTATCTTATACCCCAAATACACAATTAGGTACATCCCAATTAGCCCACCTCCCGATGACACTCTTCCCACCCCACGTGGGTTAGTACCTCCGTTTAGTCTAATACAAAAGACATTTCATTAATTGGCCAACTTTGTGTTAGTAGCAATAAATCATAACTAGTTGCTCTCACTGTTCCGGGCTGCGCCTGACTCCCTAACGCCTTCAATCATTTGTTACAGATGGCACCTGGTCTGATCTCTATACTCCTTTGTATTTCTGCGGGCCCCAACGACCTTGGAGTATCTTTCTCTGTGCCTGGAACAGCAGAGATCTTTCTCAGCACTTTAATTGTTTGTTCTGCTAATCTCAGCACATTCCTAAATTTCTATGTATGCCTGAGTTTCAACTAAAAACTACCTAATTATTTTCAAGTGAACCAATATTCTGAACAAGATGGTCGCCTGGCTTATAATGGCGGCCATTTTCCAGTCTATTTCCACTTCACTAGTACCCAGTTTATAGAAATTGAGGAGGGAACTCTCAGATGTTTTGTTTCCTGGACTGAGCTTAGTCGTGACCTTTAAAGTTAATGGTTCCAGCATCTTCATATGATGCCAGAATTGATAATGCATGACCTTGAGCATATCCTTTCCAAGACCCATATCTGCAAGGCATCTGTCCACTGATTCTGTGCTTATTATATGCCTTTAAAGTAGGGCTGAAGCAACTAATCGATTAATCGATAATGGAGATGGTTGTCAACTATTTTCATTATCCATTTAAGCAGCTGTCGATTAATCGAATTGTCTACAGCACACACTGTTTAGAGTAAGACTAAGTTAAACGTTATAACCTCAGACTCTGCTACGGAGCTGATTGCAGAAGATGTGCCGCTGCTGTTACTATGTATGATTTAGTTCTAGGGTTATGTCGGACATAACCCAGTTTTATTTTTTTCTTTTAGTTTTATATTTTTATGTTTTATTCAGTTTACAACCGTAGCAGCGCTATAACACAAACCGTGGGATACAGCCACTGGGTATGGGCACTGTAATGCTGGTGTTTTATATTTGCTTCAAGCTGAAGTCCTGTGCCATCACCCCAACCTGCCTGCCACCCCCTCTTTGGTCTGGAGCTGCCAATCTCTCCCTTTTGGTTCGATCCCTTCCCACAAACTCCCTCCCTCACTCAGGTCCGGTCTTTTGCCCAAACCTACTTCCTCATACACTTGGGTCAAGTTATTTTAAAGGGACACTCTGCGCACCCTGACCACTTTAGCTTATTAACCACTTGGCTGCTAAGGACGCACTTAGCGCGTCCAGCCAAGTGGTTGTCTTGTGCTATGGACGTGCTGAGGGATTCCGGCCGATTGCTGCACCCCCCCCGAGTGCGGGCTGACATAATAATAATTAGGGGTAGACCGATATCATTTTTTCAGGGCCGATACTGATTATCAGCAGCTTTTCTGGCCGATAGTCGATATTTGGTGCGAATATTCCGTAAATTTGAAGTTGCGAAAAAAAAGCACAAATCTGATATTATGCCATGAACTCAATGTGTTTAACATTTAAACATTGCACCACGTCCACTTAATTTATTCAATTCAATAAAAAAAAAATTATTTAAGCTTTTATTTTTACAAACAATCAGCGCCTTTTGGCTTTCTGGAAGATTCCTCCTATGACCCTGTATGTAAGGGGTTCATCAACCTTGGCCCTCCAAGGATTATATTACAAAGTTGGTGCTAACCGCCCCATAGACTATAATGGCTCTGGTAAGTTTACAACAGCTCTGCTTAAGTTAAGTTAGCACTGACTTTGTAATATTGGCCAACATTTTTTGGAATTACATCTGCCATGATGCTCAGCTTCTCATTAGGTTCTTGGAGCCTCATGGGAAATGTAGTTCCAAAACATCTGGAGGGCCCAGGTTGCTGACCCCTGCTGTAGGAAATAGACCCCTGCATCTCCTGTATTGGGAATTCCCTGCCCCATTTCTGTTGCCATCGCGCTCATGTGCAATACGGTCAGTGAGCAGGGGTCATTCTGCAGTGAGGGCTTACAGCCTGATGTGGGAGAAGTCCCGGATTCACACAGTTCTGTGGGATCTTGCGTGTCGCAGCTGCAGTGAACCAACTTTTCCAAATCTCGGCAATATCTGCAAATAAACTGCCGATACCGATATCAGTAATTTTCTGAATATCGGCAGCCGATAATCGTCAAAACCGATATATCGGTCTATCCCTAATAATATTTGTTAAGCGCCAACACATTCCTCAGCGCTGTACAAGGTGTAATGGGTAAAGACAGGACAGTTCTACAATACATACAGGACACAGGTCAGTATTCCTGCCAGCAGATACATGAGGATATGAGGACCCTATTCCCGTGGGAATTTACAATCTAGATGGTGAGGGGATTAGAAACAGGAGGGGGGACTGCAGTGATGAGTTAATGCAGGGAGAGATGAGGACTGTTTTTGGGTCAGTCGGATGTCTTGTTACGGAGTCGGGTGGTAGGCTTCCCTTCCCTAAATAGATGGGTCTTTAGGGAGCGTTTAAATGAAGCCAGATTTGGGGACAGTCTGATATTGCGAGGGAGCGCGTTCAATAGGGTCGGTGCTGCACGAGAGAAGTCCTGCAGTCTGGCATGTGAAGAGGTAATGAAGGGGGACGCCAGGTGCAGGTCATTGTTGGATCGTAGGGGATGGGCTGGGGTGTATTTTGTGATTAGTGAGGACAGGTAGTGAGGGGCGGCGTTATTGAGGGTTTTGTAGGTCAGGGTGAGTAGTTTGAATTAGATTCTGCTGTGGATGGGGAGCCAGTGCAGGGATTCACAGAGAGGAGCAGCCGAGACAGAGCGACGGGTGAGATGGATATGCTGGGCTGATGTGTTTAGGATGGACTACAGGGGGGAGAGGCGGGAGATAGGAAGGCCAATCAAGAGGTTGTTGCAGTAGTCCAGGCGGGAGATAACAAGCGAGTGGATAAGTTGCTTGGTGGTGTCAGTCAGAAATGGACGAATTTTGGCAATATTACGGAGGTGATTGCAGCAAGATGATGAGAGTGATTGAATGTAGGGGCTGAAGGAAAGACTGTAGTCAAGAGTCACTCCGAGGCAACGGACTTGTGCAGAAGGAAGGAAGGATGGTGATACCGTCAACAATTATGGAGAAGTCAGAAATTGGAGTAGAGTTAGAGGGGGGAATTAGAAGGAGCTTGGTCTTAGACATGTTGATCTTCAGGTAGTGAGCGGCCATCCAAGCAGAGATCCCAGACAGACAATCACTGACCTATCTTGGATGTCAGCCCATCACTCCGGGACCCCGGCGGGGACAATAGTTGTCATCGCACTAGTGCAATGACATCTTTTACAGCCCCCCCGCACGAGTGCACGGAAGGTGGCTGGCTTTAACCCCTTGGGGGCCGGATCGCGAATCGGTGGCAAAAAGAGCCAGATCGCGATCCTTTCCCGGAGCCGGCCGACATCTTGGATGTCGGCCAAGCTTCTGGGATCTTCCCCTGATCTTCCCCGATCCGTGGCGGCTAGAGGTTAATGTTTGGCATCATTGGATCGGCCAGAGCACGGCCTTTAAAAGTTAAGAAGGAAAAATAAAAAATATTAAGAAATAAATAAAAAAAAATAAAGTTGTTTTGTTAATGCAGCAATATTGATCCCATTTCAATTATAATGTGAACAATAATGCTGCACTAACAATTTTTGTATGGGGTGCGTTTGTTAAAAATCGTGTAATTTTTCCCCCCAAAAAATGTAACAAGTCCCCATTTCTAATTTTTTTTTAACCCTTTCGCTGCTGAGGCTTTTCACACCTCTGTGCTGAGGTCATTTTTACCGGTTTTGCTCATCATGTTTAAACGTGTTTGGAAGGCTTATTTTAGTATATGACCCAGACATATTATATATCGTTCTTTCCGTCAGACTCGGTAGATTCATAATATGTCATTATTATATGTATACGTCATGACCTGTCTGTATATTATAACAAAAAATGCAATAAAATATGTATTTTCAATAATTTACAATGTGTAAAGTGTTTTTTTTTCACATTTTAACATGCGAGCAATTGCGGTTATATTTTGTATGGGGTGCGCTTGTTAAAAAAATTAGAGATGGGGTCTCGTTACATTTTTTTTTGGAAAATTACACGATTTTTAACAAACGCACCGCATACAAAAATTGTTAGTGCAGCATCATTGTTCACATTATAATTGAAATGGGAACAATATTGCTGCATTAACGAACCAAAAAAAAGAAAAAAAAATGTTTTATTTTTTTTTTATAATTTTTTTTTAAAATATATTTTTATTTTTATTTTTATTTTTATTTTTAAAAAAAAACTTTTTTCACTTTCGTGTTTGGTATCGTTGGAACGGCCATGCTCTGGCCGATCCAACCATACCAAACTTTAACCCCTAGCCGCCACGGATCGGGAGATAGGGAGTTCATTGGAACTCCGTAACTCCACCGTTGGTGGCAGTTAGGGGTTAACTCCAGGACTGACGTCATCGTGCTATGCACGATGACGCCAGTCCTCAGGGGGAGTTCCCGGAAGCTTGGCCGACATCCAAGATGTCGGCCAGCTCCGGGAAAGGATCACGAACCGGCGCTTTTCAGCGCCGATTCGTGATCCGGCTCCCCAGGGGTTAATGCCAGGTACCCTTCCAAATGCCCTTCCAAATGGTGCCTGGGTTAACCCCCGCAACGCCGCCGATCGGGAGAGAGGTCCGAAGGACCTTCCCCCCCCTCCCTTTCAGGCGCCTCCTCCGCACATGCGGGGGGGGCAACTGAATTAGGTGTCATCGCGCTGCCGCGATGACACCTAATTTCATCGGCGGCGGTTCCGGATGCTGGGCTGACCTCGAGGATGTCAGCCCGCACCGGGGGGGCCAGCGATCGGCCGGAACCCGGCCGAACGCTGGCCCCAAAGTGAGGACGCGCTCAGGAGCCATGTGCGTCCTCCGCATGGAAGTGGTTAACAAGCGCATCTCATAGAAAATACATCTGCAAATGCTCGCATGTTAAAATGTGAAAAAAAAAACACTTTACAAGTTGAAAATTATTGAAAATTCTATTTAATTTTTTGTTATAATATACAGACAGGACATGACGTATACATATAATAATGATATATTCTGAATCTGCCAAAAAGAACGATATATAATATGTCTGGGTCATATAATAAAATAAGGCTTCAAAACGCGCTTAAACATGATGAGCGAAACCGGTAAAAATGAGCTCAGCACACAGGCGTGAAATGGCTCCGCAGTGAAAGGGTTAAAGTGGTCAGGCTGAGTGGGGTGCTCCCCCCTTCTCACCCTGCTTTCGTGCTGATATGTCTTTCTGAGTGCTCATAGCAGCGTTCGTTTGGGGAGAAAGCTGACATGAGCTTAAGCTTCACACGCAGCACCAACCATCACTCTGACCAGGTGTCATGTACCTTGTGTGCGAAAAGTATGTAATTTGTGTAATGTATGAACAGTAAACAAATTGCTTACAAAAAAGGGGGTGGCAGAGGTTTTTTATTTTCTTACGTAATGTTCCTTTTTAGATTGTAAACTCTCGCGCAGGGTCCTCTCTTCTGGTCCGTGTGTAACGTGTATGTATATTTGTTATTCTGTCTCTCCCATTGTAAATCGCAAAGGGATTTGTTTTATAAATAGTTGTAACTGTAATTTTAAGTAAATAAAAATATATATATTTTTTTTCTATCCGATTAATCGATTATGAAAATAACTGTTCATTGCAGCCCTGCTTTAAAGACATTAGGGGTTTTTCAAAAAACACCAAATTGGTCACGAATTTCCCTGTACGGTGCAATTTCGTGGCCATTCGGCTATTCAAAACGGTGCATACATGCAGCTCCGTTCCATCGTTATGCGCATGCCCTACGGGACATGCGTACGTAAAGTTCGTAAGTAAGTTGTGTTGGGCAATTTGTTTCCGACGCTACGCACTTAGCGCAGGAAGCGCAAATTCCACAGGATAGATTCAGGGACTTCTGGGTCTCGAAGTCCCTGGTCCGAAGAGTAGGAGCTGTGCGAGTTGTGGTACAAATGGTCAGTAAATATGGACAAAAAAAACAAGGCAGAGGCTATCGGCAGTTTCTGCCCAATTATTTTAAGGGCAAAAAAAGGGACACTACTTTTCAGTAGATTTGTTTTTCCCTTGTATGTTTAATTAAAAGGAAAAAAGTAAGATATCAGCAACATAAAATAAACAAAGTAAGAACATGTCATTATTTAGTGCTGGTGTCCCTTTAAAGCTTGTTTTGGCTTTTTTTACAGTAATGGTGGGGGCTGCTCTTTGTAGTTTCTGACAGGAGTGAGTTCTTAGAGAGTTTTGTTTCTCCACAGGGAACAAACTAACCTTGCATTAAAAAAGGTATGCAAAAGGTGTATTATTTGCTGATATTTGGATATAACTGTATTACAATGCAAACTCGAGTATACACCTTTTTAGTAGTGAAAGGGTTAGGAAAGAGCTGATCTATTCCCCCCCCCCTCATCTAGCACAGGAACACAATGTATCAACTGATCTCTTTCCTTCACAGCACAGAGAGGGCAGCATGTCAGGCTGCTACACTGCCTTAATCTCTGACTATCTGTCACAGAAATCACATGTGCTGGGACATCGGTATTTGTTGCTGCTGTTGTGCCTTGGATACTGAAGCATCCATCGAGCATCAACCTGCTGGTCACCATTCCCACTGCTGCACAGTGCTTGCTGAGCATCGTGACGAACTTATTCCTTCACGGCTACTTGACTGTAGGCTATCTATGATGCAATCATTCCACCATGTGGCAGGAAGGGATTAAATGTGATTATGATTTATAAAGCAACAGCAGCCTTCTTTACAGAGCTTTACAATATAAAGTGGGGTGAATAAAACTGCCAAAATGTGCGAACATGTCTTTGGGATCTATGGTTCCTTATCTGTCAGACCTCCATGGTGGAATAATTGCAACATGTGATGGAATAGGGTTAAAGTGGTCATTTCCTTGATCAATAATGTTTATAGTAATATCATTACTTTGCAAGGTTTTTCAGCAAAAGTGAAAGCAAGAATGATGACACGTTAACACGTTTGTAGGCTGTAATTGAGGGGTTCGTGGTACAATGGCCAATGAGGTGGCTGGGTATGCTCACCTTTCTGCTCCTACACATGCCATTTTTATATAGGTTGACTAACTGGATAAAAAGAGCTTGTTTTTCTAAACAGATTTTGTTTGTTCTGTTACATGGTTATAGGATAGGGGACACGATGAAGCAGAAGTGGAATGACCCTTGTGCCAGGAGCTCACCTGATCGTATTATGTCATGTTCCAGGTCATCTGGGCTTTCTTTCCCTTTTGTCGCTCATACTTTTATTTTCCACACGTAACATTAACCCATCTGATGTTGTCTTTCTGCCAATGTTACTCAAACGCTCAGCTTTTTTTTTTTTTTTTCTCCTTCGCTCCCTTTGACCCAGAGCCTTGGCTGCTGTCCTTTTAAACGGCTGTCTGTGTCTGTCTTTTCTAGGTTGTAAATTGCAACCCTGCACAGGAGGAGGAGGGTGGCACTGCTGGAGCCAATGTATGCCGAGCTTGGAGTGGAGCCCCTCAGCTACAGACTGACCACCAGGAGATGCCTGTGCCAATTCAGGCCGAGATAAGACTAGAATTGAGAGTAAACATTGACATGGGACTCTGCAGTTAAAGGACATGGTCCCAGTGGGCATCACAGATGAAAGCTAGCAGATGTCTTCATAAAGAAAAGGCTCTGACTGTTGGCACCAGAGTGAGGATTGCAACAAAGCGGTAGAAAGTCACTTCATCTTTCATAGCAAAAACTATATCACATTGTAATACTAGAAAGTGAATCCTATACCTCCAGAGTTGGCGCCACCCACGATAAAATGGTATTAACAGGTGATACGTCCAGCTAACACCGTATACAGGAATTATTCTGGAAGTACAGCACGGATCTGGAATTGCTCACCATGCTAGCAGGCTCTGGGGTTTATCTGCACATCTAGATGGACGCAAAAAGTGTGACGTGTTATGGCTCTACATCGTCCTGCCATGGGTAATCTACAGCGCACCTGTCTGTTAAATCTGGAGAAATAACGAACAGCATTTCCAAGGGAAGAATAGATAGAATTTTTCACAGGCGTCCTCCTAAATCCCTCTCTCCGTTCAGTTTGTCTTCATCCTTTTGGTTTTGTCTCCACGCACAATGAGCTCCTTGCTCCCATTTGACAGTGTGCTATGTAACCTATTGGGACTGTCCCTCACGCTGTGGTTCACCCTCCTCCTTGTATTTATCATTGTCCCGGCAATCTTTGGCGTCTCGTTTGGCATTCGCCGACTGTACATGCACACCTTGCTCCGAATCTTTACGGTAAGTCTTTTCACTTGCTATATTGTTTGCCATTTTACGGTCTGCGCATTCGCTGAAATGTATTGTCTGTGTGAATGTAGTTTTCAGACGCATGCTGATTAGGAGTGTTGACTGGTGTAGTATTCTAGTGACCTTTCTTTATCTTACAGTGGGCAACATTACGCATTGAAAGAGGAGTAAAGGAAAACAGTCATGCGCTGTACAAGTCTCTTAGCAATGGTACGTTCAAAATGCAATTATGTGGACACTACCATACTACTCTATCCATTTAATTTCAATGGTCCTGATGAGCTGAGTGTGCCCCCTTAGATGACACAGCAGGTTGTTACAGCCTTCCAAACTGAAGGGGTTCCCCAGCTGCTTTAAGATTTTACTTTGCTGAGAATGATCGTTCAGAGGTGATCAATATCACAGCTTCCCGTAGCCGGACTCTTATGTTCTAGAGTAGTATAATGTGACACTCTCCTCATTTGAGCATTTGCTATCCTGTAAAATAGGAAAAAGAGAGGTTTGTGACGGTCCTGAGAACGAACAACGGCACTAGTGGCCTGCTCTACAGTGGCACCCGCTCATGTCTCACAAGGCTTTGGCTCGATAGTGCCTTTACAGGGACAACTGCTCCATATGCAAATCAGACTGCAATCACACAGAAAGGGTAGCCAGTACTGTTAATTGCCCTGTAAACTTAAAGTCGAAAAAGAGAGGTCTTTTTGCTCACTATAAGTTTACAGTGTAATCCAGACGTGGACCCCCTTGCTTGATGTGCCTAGAGGGGTGTCGACTATACCCTCCTGATGAGGCCTAACAAGGCTGAAACGATCGTTTGCTGCACCTCTCATGCAGGGATGACGTCCTTGGCAATCAGTATTGGCCACCCTTTCAGGGCGTAGCAGTCTGATTTGCATATGGAGCAGTTGTCCCTGTAATGGCACAATCGAGCTAAAGCCTTGTGCGACCTGAGCGGACTCTACCGTAAAGCAGGCCATTAGTGCTGTTGCTCGTTCTCAGGACCCTCACAAACCTCTTTTTGCTCACTATCCTGTAAAATAACCTTTCCACTAGAGTTATTTTGTGTAGCAGTGTGTGGTTTTGCACTTTTTCTGTCTACATTTCCTTCTTATGGGCTCGCTTGTAGAACAGATATGCCTCTCAGCCGTAATGTGTTATTCTGTGCTTGAGTCCTATTTGATAGAATATGATGTATAGTAAGTTTTGTACTTCCATATAGAGGAAAAACAAACTGGATACAGGCACTACAGAAGAATTCAAGATTTTCTTTTGTGTGCAGAATAAAAAAAAAGCCCCTCAACATTTCGCTTTTGACAGACCTTTCTCAAGTGTGGCATCGTCATACAAGCGCATATATGTACACACATGTTTGTATGTATATATACACAAATTTAAGATATCATAATTCAATAATTAAATACAGAAAATATATGCCACACAGGTGGAAAACTCGCAATGTTTCTTTGGGACAGGAAAGTTGTGTCCACTTAGTCTAAATGTAATTAATCCAGGTTGTAAACAAATGGGCAATCCAGAGTCATACATTTCAGTACTCATCGAATCTTAAATAATCATTAGAGACCTATAGTTATTGTAGTAATAGAATAATAAAGCGAAAAAAACTTCTTCCACTGCCACACATCTGCATTGGTACTTTGTTTATTGATGCTTGGCTCCAACACTTTGCACAAGGTGCTCTTTATTTACAGTGGCTTCTGTATCAACCAGCAGCACCAGCTTGTTTCTAATAAATGTTGTTGCATTTTGAAGTAAAAATAAAGCAATTTGGTTTTATACGTTCGTAATGTGAGCTTTGTCCATCTTCATTTACCATCCAAACCCAGGAATTATTGCCAAGGAAACAACATCGTTGGAGGATGGGATCTCAGAGCTACGAGGACCAGGGAATTCTTTGGACGACCAGGAATTTGCACTTTCGGATATATTTTATTTCTGCCGGCAAGGCATGGAGAGCATCATGGATGACGAGGTGACCAAACGTTTCTCAGCGGAGGAACTGGAGACCTGGAACCTGCTGAGCAGAACAAACTATAACTTTCAGCATATCAGCCTAAGACTCACAGTGCTCTGGGGATTAGGCATGCTCGTCAGATACACTTTCTTACTGCCACTCAGGTAATTGATCATTTTATTGGTCTCTGTCACTCTCTATGAATTACAGTGGCTGTGTTGGACATTGCCAGTATATATTTATTTTCTTTTACTTGATGTTCCAGAAGTTGTGTTTTTTTTGTTTTTGGGTTTTTTAGGATTGCGCTCGCTGTGACAGGGATTGGCCTTCTGGTTTTTGGTACCACTGTAGTCGGATACCTACCTAATGGACGGTGAGTACTTTCTAATACTGAAAATGTTTTAAGTATCTGTTTATGTGAAAATTTCTATATTCTCATCAGTCAGCACAACCATCTTTTCTTGTGGTGTTACTGTACCTATTCCAGTTTTTTTTTTTCACATACATTTTCACTTAACTCTTAAAATCTACAGAGCTTTCCTGAGTCAAAGGTGAATGAATGTCTGCAAAGCACAGGTGCATTTTGTGTGGGTTTATATTTAATACTATTCTTTGTTTTGAACGGTCAATAAAATCGGTCCTCTTTTCCTATAGAGTTGTCCAATAGAAATCTTTTTTTCCTCTTTCCAGTTGCTATAACCAGATAAAGCAGTGCAAACAGAATGCAATAACAATCCTCAGCTGTAGTTGTTCCGTGGCTAAAGTTACACAGCTGACGTAATTCTTGCTCTGGAAAGCATTATGTTTATACTCTTAGGTGTAGGAACTGATATAGAAACAACATATCTTCTCCTTGTGTTATTTCCGTACACTCGGGTTTGTGGTTTCCTGTCCTCAAATCATTTGCGTAATGAAATACATAAAGTGGGAGAAATAAGCACCAAAATAATATATACACTTGTTTACAATAGACCCCCTCCCCCATCCCATACAAAAAGTGCAGTATTAGAAAGTCCCTGGGGATCTGTGAAATCAAATACACAGACTTTTATTCAAAATCTAACCAAATTATTGCAACTATTCCAGGCATTCAGTAAAGGTGATGGGAGAGCTGCTGAACTCTGACTTGCAAGTTGGTTGTTGTAAATTTAGTGTGACATTTAAATTTTAGGTGAATACTGACATCTGCTATTCACAAAATAACGAATGGAAACAAAGTGCTTTCTCCAGTAGTATGTCTGGCTGGATCTCAGATGTTCACCAGACTTCCAGTGAAAATGGTGCTGCTACAGTTGGTGAGAAGCAGCAGTTGTTGCAGGCACTTCGCTGTAACTAAAGCACATTCATTTAGGTCTGGAGGGAGATGTCGGCGCACTCTTCCTTTAACAAATGAGTTTTTTGTAAAATGGATTACATTGATCCTGAATTGCATCAGCAGTTAAAACTGCTGTGAGCATTTCTCTATGCGGTGTTTCCAAATGCAGACATTCTGATGTTTGTTCCAGAGTAACCCACCACACTTAACTGGAAATGTAAGTTTTTGGCCGAGGAATTTATGAATACATAAAATATTCCAAATTTGTCTTTCTTATTTGTAGATTTAAAGAATTCCTGAGTAGACATGTACATTTAATGTGTTACCGGATCTGTGTACGTGCTTTAACCGCCATAATAACTTATCATGGCAGGTAAGTATATTGTGCTGTTTATCCTGTATTTTAGGGGGAGCCTTTTCTATAATCTAGTCTGCTTACTCTTACTCTTAGTCTTGAAAAATATCCATTAACTATAAAAACCTTGCATGATACTTAGGTCTGTGTGTGTGTCAAAAGAATTAGCATTAGGTTGGAATAGAGAAGGGCCTGCCGCCAGTGAGGTACTTTGACATCGGGGCAGGCGTTTGTAAGGTATGATCATGTTTTGTAACCACACAAATCTCTGTATATTTGGGTGGCGAGCTCTGAATTTTGTGTGAGATATATACAGTATGTTTGTGTATGTACTGTATATCCTATACAAAACAGAATACGTGCACTCAACCTGATCATATTCTAAGGGTGAACTACCAAAGAGCATAACATATGGATATACAATAATCATAGCAATCCCCTAGGGATATTTTAGTTTAGTTTTTTTGTTCTTCAGTTAATATTAATACGCACTGGTAAAATGAGCATTTGCAAATGATAGATTTTCTTCCTACATGGAATTATTCCTATCTTCTCAGCGGCTTTCAGGATACTGCAGACTTCAGCTCTGATAATTGTCTTCCAGGTTCACTATAGGGGGATTGTTTGGTGTTGCATGCAGTACTGATAGAAAAGTTATCCTGCCAAGGGCTGCCCTAGATTTTTCTAAAAATGTAAAGGGTCTTGATTGTTTGGCCTTTCCAGAGATTTAAAGAGAATAGTGATGCAGTTGGGCGGCTGTAATATTTTGTGTGAGGCTAAACCGTGCAAGAATAACTCTTTAACAGAACCTGCACAATTCTTTTTTTGTTTTATTTAGGTTAAAATAATTTTATCCAGCATTGCTAGACTCCTGCTCCTCTAACCTCTCCAGAGCTTCCAAATGACAAAGTCATTACAACCTCTTGCGACCTAATGGCGCACATGCCGCACACACCATAGGGATCAATCACTTGGACGCTCAATTTGGCCACAGCATAGAGGACGAGACTTCACCCCATACTGAAGCGTGCAGACGTCAACGGTCCGTCCACTGGTTGGTCCTCAGCACTCAGGATGTTCAAAATCATGTCTGCTGCGTGACATCTGTGTGGTTGGAGGAAACACAAGACTTCACACATCTGAAAGAGCTGATCAGGAGTGGGGGGGACATGCTTGTCTCACACTGACCACCTAAAAAAGGAAGAGTTGTGCAGAGTATCCCTCTAAAATTACGGAACCCTGTTTAATAAAACCAAGTTTGTTGATTAACACATTAGTACTAGCTTGATTATTCTAACTTTCCACTTTTTTCCACCTATTTTTCAACAGTGAGAACCGTCCAAGGAACGGTGGGATATGTGTTGCTAATCACACCTCTCCTATTGATGTAATAGTCCTGGCTAGCGATGGCTACTATGCTATGGTAATTTTTTCGGCCAGACTGGAATAAATGGATGGGAATCATAGGCATATTTGTGTTATAATCGTCTTCTATCTCTGCTTCCCACTCACTGCAGGTAGGACAGATCCATGGTGGTCTCATGGGTGTCATTCAAAGAGCAATGGTAAAATCGTGCCCTCATGCCTGGTTTGAGCGCTCTGAAGTCAAGGACCGCATTCTAGTGGCAAAAAGGTAAAAAGGAGGCTTGACATAACATAATAATTCCATACCGTTGTACACTGGTAAAGATTCAGTGAGATCAGTGGAGTTCTCTAACATGGTAAAGTTAATAGTACGATGGATTATTGCTAACTGCAACATATGTCCGATCCATCACCAGTTACTGCCACCACGCTAATCCATGAGCATCACTTTCCTGGAGGGCACTAGCACATATTTAGCACTACCAATGCATTGCTTCCTACCATCACATCACAAGTGGCAACAGAAATCAGTAGAACCTCCAGTAGGCTAGTCTTGCAGCCTTAATATGTTCCTGCTCACTGGCATAGTGATCAGCTGTGAGGGGTGCACGAAAAATTGGATTTACGTAAAACAACACAATTCTGTACTTTTGCTAGCCATTTTGATAACACAATGTATAGGTAGAATTTAAATCCCTACTGATTAAAGTGAACATGGCTTGACATGTTTATTTAAGTATATTTTCCGTATTCGAAACATTTGCTGTAATGCACATCTCGCATAACATTCACTCTATTAAAACAAGCACCAATAATTATTTGTGTAGGATTTTCCTATCCTCAGTGACCTTTCCCCTGTTCTGTCATTGACGGCTAAGCTCAGAATAAGCTGTCATAGTTTTGTTTGCATATTCAAATGTTTAATTATCAGAAGTGATTTCTGTTTCCATCAGTGTTGTGATGGAAAGCTTGCAAATCAGAGATAGATTTCCATGGAAAATCAGGGAGGATTTTAATAGAACAAGGTGCTGCTATACAAACTGGATAAAAGGCACCTGAAAGGATCTAAATGGCAGCAGAGCATTACATGTGTTGTCTTTGTGTTGCATGATATATTTTATTGCCCAGTGGGGAAAAAAACAAAACCTTTTGCATGATCAAGAACTTAAACTCAGGAATCCTGTGTGAAAATGTAATAAGGGGACCTTAAAATAAGTCTTGTTCTTGAAAGTTGAAAAGGGAAAACCAGTGCACATCTGTATAAAGAGGTGTGTGTGTGCAGTAGGGTGGGTTCTTTTTTGTTTCATGATGGACAGATTTTAACCCTTTCAGTTCATAATAAAGAAAATGAAAATTACAGTTTGTAAATATTAAAATTTTGTAAATTAGAAATGTAATGTGTGATTGTGTGCACATCCTAAAATTTTAACTGGACATGCCTATTGGTGTGTGTGTGTGTGTGAGATATATAGAATTATATATTTTTTTTTATATGTGTAAAAATATATATATATATATATATCTCCTGCTTTCCACCTCCAAACTTTTAAGTCTGTTGTCCCCTGTCATACCTGCACCTTTTGTCCTAGTTTTCTTTCTTCTCTTCTGTACACCCCTAATGCCGTTGCTTTTTTTACATTTGGGCCTCTATCTTTTTCCATTTGTTAGGCTTACAGATCATGTACAGGACAAAAGCAAGTTGCCCATTCTTATATTCCCGGAAGGTAAGACTAGAGGAAAAAACTACTCGCCCCATTATCCCAAGTGTCCACCTTGTAAAATCCAATCATGTGAATCCTTGTTACCTTCATGATGCTGTTTGTGTTTTTTTGAGCTCAGAGTATGTGGTATGCATCATAACCCAACAACAAGGAATATCCAGAGTACAGACTTTCACATAAATGAGTGTTTTAGTGAGAACATGACTCCAATATACATGTTTTTTTCACAATTCTAGCCTTTTAAACTGCAATAAAGTGGTTACAAGTTTGTCTACAAAAACCATACATACTTATTAACTTAATTGTTGCCACTTTAACAAACACACTGCTCAGATCCCATTAGTGATGGTACTGTTTTCTTTTCCTGCAATGTCATGTTTGCAATGTATTAACCCCTTCATTCATTCCTCTGATAAAATGTACTAGATTTTCAAAAGCACCTGCTAGTGCCTCGATAGTTAACTTGTTCTAGGCGTATTCTGGAACAATGAAAATCATGTTAATTTGCATCTTGGCGTCAGGTTGTGCCCCTAAAGTTCTAACACATTGGATATTACACCCAATGTGCTAAAACCGTTTGAACAGCTGGGACATGGGTTAGTCTGCTGTCTGAGACACAGGAGTTCCAGTTGCACTGTAGCTACAGTAGTTCTTTTTTGGCCTGCCTGTCAAATAACTTCTACAGTATGGAAATGTACTCTATGGATCCTACAGCACATGTGTACTGTATGGCTACTGTAAAATGCTTTTCCAAAATACTGGTTCATGACGGTGGTTTTATGGGAAATCACTTGGTAGTGAATGGTGCAGTGATTTTTTTTTTTTTTTTCTGGAAATATAGGTGGGGATACTCTCACGCCCAGGGAAAAACTGATTATTATGACTATTTTTGGTGTCCTGATAAATACTCATTCACCCTTTTAGGACAGAGGCAATTTTACAAGTTCGGAACAATTCTAAAAGTAGAATTCCAGTTATTCACCTGTTCAACCATAATTTACCTCTTTCATATTAAATGCACCCAGGGGCATAGCTCACGATGCTGCCAAAACGCCCGTTGTCATTTTTACTTTGTGGAGTGCGGGTAGCAGATAATGTGGCCATTCTAGGAACAATACCAGCCTTTTGGATGCAAGGCAATGGGGCAACGCTGGACTGCGACAATGACACAGGTGCAGAATTTTATGCACAGCAGCCTGTTTAAAGACAAATACAAGCATTTACACACACAGCCGTATGTTCACATACATAACCATATATCCCCTACACCCCGGGGGTATGTAGCAATAAAACTCACAGTAATGTGTGGTGTGTATGAGCGTATCCCAGAGCTCCAGAGCAATAAAACACACAATGTGCAGTGTGTATGAGGGTATCACAGAGCTTCACAGCAATAAAACTCACAATGTGTGGTGTGTATGTGCGTGCGTATCACAGAATCCACAACAATAAAACTCCCAGTAATATGTGGTGTGTGTGTGTGTGTGAGCGTATCACAGAATCCATTGCAATAACATTAATGAGCAGCTCACAGGGCACAGATTATATTCCAGAATGGGTTAATGGACACCTCACATTGCTCAGATTATATCCCAGCATGGGTGTACTGCTCTGATGTAAAGATTAAGAACTGTTGGAACCTGATCTGAGTCATTGTACTATTTAATTGTAACACATTGCAGGGCAGAGCCAACAGAAGCCACTCACTCTAGGATCAGATTACACGTGCAGTTAATGCTTCAGACTGAACTGTTACAAACGGATCGTTCACTGAGCCGAATCACTCAGTTCAGAGGAAAAGATCTGTATCAAAAGAACGATTCGTTCATGGATCGGCCATCACTAATCCTAGTGGAGAGTCAAGGAACTGCAGCAGTGAATAGGGTATCATAATTTAAATTCCGGGACATAATTTGTAGGGGACTGTCCCTGGAAATCAGGGACAAATGGTCACCCTACCCAGCAGCCCTGCATGTTACTAGCTACCAGGATTTCTCCCAGTAAGCCAGTGTGACATTTCCTGCTGGTAGGTGCCCGTACTCAATACTGGTGAGTACCGGCTGAAGAAAAAAAAAAAAAGCACTGGAAGGGGGTAATAAAAGAGGAAAGTGGTTTCTTCACTGCATGCATATAGACATTTATATTCTTACATTTTGTAAAGCTGTTTTTTGATTGACATACTTACTTTATATTTCTCATTAAGGTACCTGCATCAACAATACTTCAGTTATGATGTTTAAGAAGGGATGCTTTGAGATTGGTGCCACCATCTATCCTGTGGCTATAAAGGTGAGGAGGAATCCATGACAGATGTCATTCAATGTTACAGTTGCAAGTATTTATAAAGTGCCAACAAGTTCCGTAGCGCTGTACAACGGAGGAGACAGAATAACAAATATACATATTCATCACACACACAGAACAGTAGGAGAGAGGACCCTGCTAGAGAGTTTACAATCTGAGAAGGGTGACAGATTAGGTGAGCATGTGTAGCAGAGTATGTGAGACCATGTGCTCTGAATGGGAAGATGGTGCATGAAATATACAGTGGGGAATTCTGGAGTGAGCAGATAGGCTTCTCTAATGTGTTTTCAGAGACTCCTTGAAGGACTGGAGAGACAGGGAGAGTCTAATGTTGTGGGGGGAGGGAGTTCCATATAGAGGCGGCAGCTCGAGAAAAGTCCTGAAGGCGGGAGTGGGGGTATGGGTACGAGGAACCGATGGCATCAAATCATTGGCCGAGCGAATTTCTAGTCTAAGTTTAGAAATCTTGTCGGTGTCACCTGTACCAGCAATACAACTCAAAGGAAAGCTAAATTTTAAAAACGAGTGTTAAAACTGTTTAAACCCCCACACTTTTCTATAATTGAGCCACTGTAAGTAAAAACAACATCCAGATACTGTGTTTTAATGATTAGTGCTCAAAATAACTACATTAATTTCCATATAAAAGTTGTTAGTCGAAATGGGAAATGTGTTAAACAGATCTTTTTCATTTGTTATTATCCACATACACTAATCCAGGAATGTCATGTAACAGAATGGTAAATAAAATGTTCAAATGGAGTTTCAAGAGCTAAAGTTAATATTTTTTAAATTTTTTCCTTTTAATCCAAAAATATAAACACTTGTTGGTAGTTAAATGGTTATGTTATTTAGAGTGTCCTTATAATGGGCTCATACGATCTGACTCAATGTGTGATAACTGTATTTGCAGTATGACCCCCGTTTTGGCGATGCTTTCTGGAACAGCAGTAAATACGGGATGGTCACCTACCTTCTACGTATGATGACTAGCTGGGCCATAGTATGCAGTGTTTGGTACCTTCCTCCTATGACCCGCCGGGTAAGATAAGTTCATGTAACTGTATATCAAAGACTTTTAGCATTCTTTTTGCCAGATATAGGAGATTTGAGAAAAATAGGGACCATATTTTACTGTCTTGTCAAAAATTATCTGACAGTGCACATAAGAATTTGCTCATTTTATAAAATTTTATACACACAAACACACCTCAAAAGCCTCCAAATATTAATATCACATCTGTATGATCTATGCCCTGTCAGGGTGGTTACGTTTCATTTTTGTTACTTGAGGAAAGAATTGTTCTGGCAACCAGTATTGCCATTTTTTCCCCACTTATACAAATTTCAAATCCCAAACAAAATGTAATAGAAAATTGGTGCTGAAGGCACTGACGAAAAGGGATAGCTAGTCCCTCCTTACTGGAGTCCAGAGCAAGAAATCAAAAATATACTTTGTCGCAAAGCAATTCAATCCCCATAGCTATATTTAATATTGATATCTTTCTTTTTATTCACCTCTCTAAGGCTGGGATCACACCTGAGCGTATCTCATATGCGCGTTTTACACACGTTTTTTGTCGGGCGTTTTATGAGCGTTTTTGACAATTAGAAACGCGCGTCGTACGCGCGTTTTTTGAAGTCTATGGCTGCAAACGCGCTGTAATACGCCCCAAAGAAGCTCCTGTACTTCTTTGGGCGTAAGGCGTTTTACAGCGCGTTCCTACACGCTGTAAAACGCCCAGGTGTGAACCATACCCATAGGAAATAATGGGATTTCAGTGTTTGAGCGTTTTACAGTGCGTAGGAACGCGCTGTAAAACGCCCAGGTGTGAACCAGGCCTAAAGCATAAAATCTAACATACCTTCTGGCAGCTTATCAACTGATTTGCCACAACTGTCACAAAGTTACAGCTGCAAGCTACATACTGGTGTACACCTTTCCAGAGATTTGGTAACCAGAGCCATAAAGGTCTATGGAATTGCCAGTTTAACATGCTTTATCAGGATATTCTGCCTGGATAAATGATTTTTCTTTGTTAACAGTGGTGTGAAAGGAACCATATAAAACTTTGTATTTTTTTTAGATGAATAATAAATGCTAATGGAGATATTGATTACAGAGGATTAGGAACTTCACCTCCTGTACCTCTTAACCATAAAATCACTAAAAACAGACACTTGTAGGTCGAATAGAACTGATAACTGGGTAGTGTTGGCTCAACACTACCCAGTTATCGGTTCTACCCGGCCTACAAGTGTCTAAGAGGTACAGGAGGTAATTTCCTAATCCTCTGTCTTCCATATCTCCATTTGTATTTTATTTAGAGGAGTAATAAATGTTAAGTTTAATATGGGTCACTTCACACCACTGCTATATGCATGAATAAGGGTTACCCCCAAGATTTTTGAAGTAACCAAGGAGGGTCATCAATCAATATGTAATACTTGAATATACTACACCAGGACCTATTGTGTTGTATAAGCCAGATATGTAACATGGAACAAGAATATAGTTACTAAATTTTCTTTGGATTATGTGGTAATGGGATCTTGTAATATAATGGCTAATTCATCTCTCACCTGCATGACGTCTCTCACAGGAAGATGAGGACGCGGTGCAATTTGCAAACCGGGTGAAGTCGGCTATAGCGAGGCAGGGTGGGCTTGTCGATCTTCTATGGTGAGTATGGAGATTTGACCCTTTCTTTTTGGGGGCTGTCCAATCTCTTTGTTTTTGATCATTCTGCCATCTTGCAGGGATGGAGGACTGAAACGAGAAAAAGTCAAGGAGGCGTTCAAGGAGGAGCAGCAGAAATTGTACAGCCGCCTTATCGCAGGAAGCCACGAAAACCGCAGCCGTTCCTGAGCCATAGGATTGAGAAGTGGGCTCCTGAGCTACATTACTGCTCCATAGCCACAGGAAGGAGACACTGAGCCACAGGAATCTAAGCCATGGAGCGTAGGCTGAAGGAACACAAGATCGGGAAACTAAAAGGGACAAAATATGCATCTGGTCTGGATTTTCTTTAATTTTTGTTTTAGTGTGTAAGGACTATTCTATGACAGGTTCACTAATGGTTTGGGCGATGTCTATGTCAAAACCACAAATTCTAGCTGCTGAGGTGGGTGCACTGCCTCTTTGTCAATCCTAAATAGAAGCAGGAGATCTGATGACCATACCAGGTTCAAGTCTGTTACATTGAACTTTTTTTAAGCTACTATACCACTTAGGATGTATGAATTATGTCCTTTGTGGGTGTTACTGGACATCCATGCTTTGGGCCACCACTAGAACCAAAAGGGCTGATTACTGAAGAGAAGGGCAGTTTTGAACCAGAGAATGGCAGTGCCTGGAGCTTACATCTTATCCACTGTCCCAAACAACCGTAAAGAATTAATTTAAGCAACGCACACAGAGCTTCATTAAACTGTTGTGGCTAAAACTTTTCGAGACCAAACCTTCTCATTTGTGGCAGAAATGCTACATTCACAGCTACCATAGCAACATTTTCATCCGGCCGCACCTCGACTCTTTACAGGGTCTCTCCTGGTCACGGAAGGGAGACTGAGTGACTTTCTTTCACAATCATACAAGCCAAAATAGGGGATTAATGATGCCACTAGGTTTGAAATCCTTTTGGTTCCATTATCCATTAAAAAAATGTGCCTCTCGTTCTGTCTGTTACATCCTGTCCTGCATGGGCCAAGAGCCATTTTCCTTGTTTTGTTTTTATAAGGTCAATAAATTACCTTGCAAAAAAAGGTCTGCCTGTTTATTTTTACAGAAGCATTCTCCAAATCCTCACAGAATCGTAGTTAACAGAAATTAATTTAGGCTCCCGTCTCATTGTGGACACATGCAAATCTTTATTTCCTGCTTATTTTGATCCTTCCACCGTGGCTGGAATGCAATCCCACAACATTTCCCTACAGCTGTTCAGCTTCTTTAGCACAATTCCTGGAAGAATGGAAGAAAGTTGGAGACTGTTAACCCAATGATACATTAACGGGTATATTCATTAAAATATACAGGGTTATTCAGAGAGAGGTGAAAACCAGGAGAATTGGTAGAAGTGAAAATTCTAGGTCAAAATAGCCAAACCAGAAAAATTCTCTCATTTATCTCACTTTCCAAATCGGCTATTTGGTCTAGATTATTCTTTTCTGCCAGTTCTCCCGAGTTTCACCTTTAGTGAATAGACCTGTATGTAATCTAGTAATAGACCCACTGGTATCAATACATTCACGAGAATACTGTATTCTGCTAGTCCCCAGTCAGGGAAAGATTGCATGTGAAACCAGTCTCGTAAAGTTCCTGCACTCTTGTTTGGCTATTTTACAGAACAAAATGTTTATTTTTAAGCAAACACCCCTCCCCGCTATTAAATTCTCAGCAAAAAATAGCTGGATTCTTTTTGGCTGCTGGCCCCAGTCTGCTTCCAGTGAATATTTGGAACCTCATCGAAAGGCTGCTTCCCACTCTCTGTCCTTCGGAATTGTGACCCCCCCCCCCCTTTGTTAAACAGGCATTGGATTTTGTTGAAGCCAAACTGGTGAATTTGTAGAAGGTCAGTGATTTATTCTTTTCTTTTTTTTTTCGGAGCCCCTTATTAAATAGCAGAATTGTTGAGCAATGTGCTTTTTATTTTTTCTTGTGTGCCTGACAAGTTAACTGTCGCAGTGAGGGGAAAGAGCTGTAGCATTAAGAAAATGTTGCTTTTATTTAGATAAACAGTACTACAGTGGATCCATAGGCTGCTTTTTTTTAAAAGACCATGATGCTCCTATGTCTGTTGACCTAAATAAATATTCTCAGCTGTTGTAATTTTATAAACTGACCCCTAAAGTTATCTGTCCAAATTTCCATACATTAATATATCATCCACAACTCTGTGTGGACACGAGAACAAGTTAGACAAGCTACTGTTGCCTATCTTTTGTTTCTCTCTTGCTAGTATTTAAAGGGACACTATAAGGTTAAAATTGAGGATGGAGGGGTTAAACATCCCCTCCACGATTTAACCTGTTAGGATTTTTTTTATTTATTATATAACCTCTCCTGAATCCAGTGTCGGGCTGCTCCTGAACGTCTCCCGATGTGACCTGCTGCAGCATGTTACATGACCACTAAGACTTGGACATCGAAGATTTGGTTTCCGCAATTGGTCCTGTCTCCTGGAGCTCCGCAGCAACTGAAATCACTGCTTAAAGAATGTCCGCTTGGGAGGAGCTAACCCCTTGCAATCTGAGGGCTGGACCTGCTATTTCTTCTAAAACCTGGGGGGGGGGGGGAGAGAGAGATTGCCCGTTATCATGTTCCTAGGATCTAAACACTTCCACCTATTGTTCTGCTCTAGCTGCCGTCTTTTAAAAACAAGCTAGTGGCTTTATACAGTCCTTTTATAGGTAATGCAAGGGATCTGCCCTTCAATTCATTCCTAGGGTGTATCTTACAATACCAAGACACTATTTTTTGAAGGACTGTGACATTTCTAATGCTGCTTTTGTTCTTTTCAGTAGAGCTGTGGTGCAGTGGTTGTATATGAGGATGTATTGTCTATGGGCCTTCAAAGTCCCTAATGTTCTCTGCACTTTCCATTCCCCCGAGTCTTTTATAGGGGATTTTTATTGTGCAGTAGTGGTATAAGTCTCTCCTCCCAGCTCCCATCTGAAATGTGCTTTTAGCGTTCTTAAGGCACTGAGCTGCCATTGCTGTAATATAATCCCCAATTACAACACAAACAACCGCATTATCAACGAGCGTGCTGGGATTGTGAATAGTTCAGCACTGCTAGCTGCTCATAGTGCCTGTCCACATGAAGTCCCACTAAGTTTAAAGTAAATGACACATTTCTGAGAGAATTCACCCTCTTCCAATAGATTGGAAACCACAATGAAGCATGCATTCCATATAGGAATGCTGCAGAGCGAAATACACCGTAATTCCAAGGACGACCAAGACAATCAATGATCTATGTGCCTACATCAAAATATATACAGGGTTATTCAGAGAGAGGTGAAAAACAGGAGAATGACTGGAGAAGTGAAACTTCTAGGTCAAAATAGCCAAACAAGAAAAATTCTCCTATTTATCTCCCTTTCCAAATCGGCTATTTGGTCTAGATTGTTCTCTTCTGGCAATTCTCCTGGTTTTCACCTCTCTGAATAACCCTGATAGTTTATATCTTCTGTATCGTAAGGATCTCCCAATCATATTGTGTCACCCTTGTTAAGCTATGTCTGTTGTACAAATGTATCATCCCCTTGTTCACTTATCTCGTACAATGCTGCAGAATATGTTCTATATAAGAATAAGTTCTGAGGCGACAGCATCTTTTAGCTTCTGCTAGTCCTTTCTTGGGGCTTTTCATCTGTATTCGATTTCTTGCTACACTTGTCTACGGGTTCATGATGGTCAAGGTCTCATGAACTCTACATATGTATACAGTCAGGTCCAGAAATATTGGGACATCGACACAATTCTAACATCTTTGGCTCTATACACCACCACAGTGGAGTTGGAATGAAACAAACACAATGTGCTTTAACTGCAGACTGTCAGCTTTAATTTGAGGGTATGTACATCCAACTCAGGTGAACGGTGTAGGACTTGCAACAGTTTGCAGATGTGCCTCCCACTTGTTAAGGGGCCAAAGGTAATGGGACAGAATAATAATCATAAATCAAACTTTCCCTTCTTAATACTTGGTTGCAAACCCTTTGCAGTCAATCACAGCCTGAAGTCTGGAACACCTAGACATCACCAGACACTGGGTTTCATCCCTGGTGATGCTCTGCCAGGCCTCTACTGCAACTGTCTTCAGTTCCTGCTTGTTGTTGGGGCATTTTCCCTTCAGTTTTGTCTTCAGCAAGTGAAATGCATGCTCAATGGGATTCAGGTCAGGTGATTGACTTGGCCATTGCATAATATTCCACTTCTGTCCCTTCAAAAACTCTTTGGTTGCTTTTGCAGTATGCTTTGGGTCACTGTCCATCTGCACTGTGAAGAGCCGTCCAATGAGTTCTGCAGCATTTGGCTGAATGTGAGCAGATAATATTGCCCGAAACACTTCAGAATTCATCCTGCTGCTTTTGTCAGCAGTCACATCATCAATAAATACAAGAGAACCAGTTCCATTGGCAGCCATACATGCCCACGCCATGACACTACCACCACCATGCTTCACTGATGAGGTGGTATGCTTAGGATCATGAGCAGTTCCTTTCCTTCTCCATACTCTTCTCATCCCATCACTCTGGTACAAGTTGATCTTGGTCTCATCTGTCCATAGGATCTTGTTCCAGAACTGTGAAGGTGTTGTTTGGAAAACTCTAATCTGGCCTTCCTGTTTTTGAGGCTCACCAATGGTTTACATCTTGTGGTGAACCCTCTGTATTCACTCTGGTGAAGTCTTCTCTTGATTGTTGACTTTGACACACATACACCTACCTCCTGGAGAGTGTTCTTGATCTGGCCAACTGTTGTGAAGGGTGTTTTCTTCACCAGGGAAAGAATTCTTCGGTTATCCACCACAGTTGTTTTCCATGGTCTCCCGGGTCTTTTGGTGTTGCTGAGCTCACCGGTGTGTTCCTTCTTTTTGAGAATGTTCCAAAAAGTTGTTTTGGCCACGCCTAATGTTTTTGATATCTCTCTGATGGGTTTGTTTTGTTTCTTCAGCCTAATGATGGCTTGCTTCACTGATAGTGACAGCTCTTTGGATCTGATCTTGAGAGTTGACAGCAACAGATTCCAAATGCAAATAGCACACTTGAAATGAACTCTGGGCCTTTTATCTGCACATTGTAATTGGGGTAATGAGGGAATATCACACACCTGGCCATGGAACAGCTGAGAAGCCAATTGTCCGATTACTTTTGGTCCCTTAACAAGTGGGAGGCACATCTGCAAACTGCTGTAAGTCCTACACCGTTCACCTGAGTTGGATGTACATACCCTCAAATTAAAGCTGACAGTCTGCAGTTAAAGCACATTGTGTTTGTTTCATTCCAACTCCATTGTGGTGGTGTATAGAGCCAAAGATGTTAGAATTGTGTCGATGTCCCAATATTTCTGGACCTGACTGTATTTCTTCCTTCCTCTCTGTTTTATGTCCAAATTTGTATTCTGTATGTAATGCTTCCTTTTTCGGATATCTTGCATATGGTTAATTCTGTTAATTTTGTATTATTTCTGAAAACTATAATAGATTTTGTAAAAAAAAAAAATAATATTTTTTATTGTTTTGTTTGGTTAATTTCACAATTTCCAGAATAATGTTCTGCTTTTCTTCAACGGATGCTGCTCTGTTGCCAAATTGTGTTAGCCACTGAAACCCAATGTCACAGGTTTGCATCGTTTGAGTTGTTTGAGGTGCTCAAACATTTCTAAATTCCCATAGGCTGGTAAAAAAAAAAGGAGCAAAATCATATGACATGTAACGCACCAAACACCCTGGTTCTCAACTTTGAGTCAATGCCTGTTTATCTGGCTTGGTTATTTTACGTATTTTTCCATTCTCTTCTACATAACTGCTTTTCTTTAAATGTATGCTTCTTTGGCAAAGAAGAGGAATTCCTGCTTTGAGGAGAGCTTTTTTTTTTTCTTTCACTTTTCATTTTATTTATTTTGGAATCTGGTGTGACTGTACATATTGGAATGTGTTTGAATCATGTGGTTACTACTGGGCTGCTAGGACACTAGAAAACATTGATGGGTGGTTGTGGAAAAAAATAATCTCTTAGATGATAGGAGTTTAGTAACCCCATCTTCCCTCTCCCCATTTATGATATGGACTAATGTTAAAGTCCATAAGTCCGCACCTTTCAAGTCTTAGCCGAGTGAATTGCTATACATGATGCTGAGCTGAATAAGATCTGGAATGAAAGAGCTTGAGCAATTCTAGATATAAACAAACATAAAAAACATAGAGTAATCCACCCAAATAAATCACATTACAGTTGGGCCAGTCTCAGGAGTCGCCAGGTATCGAGCATGGACTAATCCACCGTCAGGACTGGCTCCTGCAGCCGGTGTCCTGACTGTTTAGGCCCCGTTCACACTGTGCGATTTGAAAATCGTACGACTTTCCGCGTGATTTTCATATTCGCGACATGGTGCGATAATGCGCGCGACATCGCTGTTTTGTGCGATTTTTGCAAAACCCCACCAATACAGATCACAAAATCGCAGATAGCAAATCGCAAAAAAAAAAGGGTCATGTACCAGCGACATGCTTCTGCGACGTCGCACGGCAAGATGTGAACAGCTCCATTGAAATGCATTGGAGAAGCTACACCGTGCGACGTCGCGTGGATTTTGCTGCGACGTCGCGGCAAAATCCATGCGATTAAATTGCACAGTGTGAACGGGGCCCCAGTCCAACGCTCGTTGCCCGGGACTCCTGAGACCGGCCTGACTGGAGTGGGGTAACAGCATTGTTGTGATGTGCCTGATTATCACCTTGATCTTGTGAGTTGAACCCTTAGGCTAGGGTCAGACTGAGGCAGTGCGAACGCGCGTTCTGGCGCACTTAATCACGGCCGTGCTAGCAGCAGATGCCGGGCAATGACGGCCAATATACGAAGTACGGTCGCACAAAAGTCCGGCTGCGCAACGCAAGTGGAAAATGAACGCATTTTTTCGAGAACGTTAAACCACTAGTACTGACGTACAGAGTGCGCTGCGTCCGCTAGAGGCGTGTGTGCGTGAATTGGAGACATCAGACACTGCTAATGTCCGGCCAACATAACGTCCAGATGCAAGAAGTGTTTTATTGATGATCCGTACAAAATCACGGATGAAACTGCGCATAGTATGACCGCTATTGCGTATTCCGTGAAAAAATACGTCCATTCTTCGAACGCACATTTTCACAGACAACGTGAAAAATGCGTTAGTCTGACCCTAGCCTCTGGGGGCCAAACTGTAATGTGATTTATTTGGCTGGGTGCGCTATGTTTGTGTTTTTTTTATTTTGTTACATAATATTTTTTTATTATGAAGGAATGACCGCAGTACAACGAATTACACATAGGATCGGGCACGCAGGACCGTCTGAAGGGACTCAGCAGTGAAACAAAAAAAGACATCGAGGTATGAGAGATGGTGCCAAAGGGGAAAGAAAAAAAAATAGAGGAGGGAGGAGGAAACCAGCAGCAGCCAAGACCATGACTTTCCTGGCTCACTCCCAAAAGTCCTAAGGGCAACAGGAGGCCATGGAAGGCAAAACGTCACGAGGACAGGGCACTCGGGGGGCCAAAAATGGCAGGCAGTGCCATGGTAGCTGCCACCGTGCCACACCCGGAGTCTGCCCCAAAACGCTATGTTTTTTTATGTCTGTTTATATCTAGAATTGCTCAAGCTTTTTCATTCAGTGTCTATTACCGGAGACGTTCTTTGAGCAATAAGATATGTATTTTTATGTATAATTTTAAAGGGATTTGCACACTTTTTTTTGTTTGTCTGAATAAGATATGCAGGGTTATTCAGAGAGAGGTAAAAAGCAGGAGAATGACTGGAGAATGGAAAATTCGAGGTCAAAATAGCCAAACCAGAAAAATTCTCTCATTTATCTCACTTTCCAAATCGGCTATTTTGACCTAGAATTTTCCATTCTCCAGTCATTGTCCTGCTTTTCAACTCTCTGAATAACCCTGATGGTCTTTGCATGATATATGTGGACTGTTCGTATTCTGTCGCTCTTTACTTTTACCGTTAATAAATCAGCTGTTTTCAAGCCATAACAAACTGAACTGACAATACGGCTGGAGAGCATCTATATTTTCTATAAGATTTAACTTGGATTTTTGGGATTGTTGTTTTCTGCACAGCTGGGTTCGAGAGAGTCGGAGTCTTTATCAATTTATGGCTATTATTATTTTTTCAGATCGTTTTTTATGGTTAAAGCAGATTTCAGTGGGGCTTTCTTTTATTTTTTTTTATTCTATATTTATTATATTTTTTGTGGATTCTATCAACATCTTGGTAGATCCTTCTGGATTAGACTTGAAAGGAAATAGACCGTACAGGAGATGAGGTGACTCAGTAGATTCCAGAATTGGTCCTCCATGTGCCTTGTAGGTAAGCTGCTAGACTCGTGTATAACTTTCTATCTCTGTCTTCTCCGGTGAGAGGAGCTGCATGTGGAATATCACTTATTACTTAATAGCTGTTATGTCACTGCCTGCACAGGTGTATGGTGTCATTCAGACTGGACTTCAAGACTATAGGATTCCAATATGATGATTTCAATAGTGATTGTTTTTTCTTGCGGAACTTCTACCTTTGGTGCAGATCATATTACAGGTTTAATGTGGAATAGCAATCACATGATTGAAGAATCAGGGTGTTTTAACATGGTTTCTGTTATTTATCATGCGGCAAACAGTGATTTTTGCAGTTGCAGGTTTTGGTAAAGGGCAGAAGGTTTGGGTTTGTTATACATTATATGTGTTGCGGATAATGGCAGGGACGAGACTGCTCTTGTTTGTTAAGCGTGCAGATCATCTCACCTTTCCTGTGTTATTTGACACTCTTCTAGGTTACAGAGACTGCTTGCCAGGTGACTAGGGTAGAGGCTAAAGCATTTTTTAATTCTCTCAGAATTCCACTTACAAACCAATACAAACTGAGAGACATTGATAAATAAAACAGGGAAGGTACCTACTGCTGTAGTGAATGAAAGGGCTGTGTCTGAGCTTTTGAAGGCAGGTACCAGGTGTCTGAGAGGGAGGAGCTGAGGCTGGATAATACCTGGGACAGGAAGAGCGATCCATGGACTGACAGGAGCGCAAACGAGGTAAACATTGGGATGTTTTTTGTAACGGATTCAGATCTAGACTAGCGGAGAATCCCACAGCGTGACCTTTCACTCCAGTGTTATGTGACTACTCTTTTACAGCACCTTACTGCCCTGCAGTGCTGGTGTTTTGTTAGTTTTTGTGATTGTTACTGTTTGACTCTGCTCTGTGTACCGCACTGTCTGGGTGTCTTGTCCGCTCTGTGTAACAGTATATCTTTCCACATGTAATTTGTCTTGTATGGATTTTCATTTTCTGCAGTTACTGGATCTTGTTTTCAGATTTTTTTATTTAATTATATCTGCATCATTTCTGTTTGTTGTTTACAGATATTGTTGCGTGCATCTCATTCTTCCAGTTCTTGTGTGTACCAGTGAGATTCGTTCTTCTGTTGTTTTTTGTGTGTGTGTGTGTGTGTGTGTGTGTGTGTGTGTATTTGACTCATTCCTCTGTTTGCTGTATTTTTCATGTCTCATATTTCCACAGTTTGTTGTGTGTAAGGATGTACGCATCCTTCCAGTGTTTGAACATATGTGTCTCATGCTTCCAGTTCTTGGTGTGTGTCTCATTCTTTCACTGTATATTGTGTTTTTTTCATGTTTGTCAATCTTTCAGTTCAGTTCTTGGCGTGTGTCTCATTTGATGTAGTGTAGCATCCTGCTCACTTTGTTTCATGTGTCTCATTCTTCTAGTGTTTGCAGCATGAGTGTCACATTCTTCTAGTATTTGGTATGCTTTATTCTTTCAGTATTTTGTTGTACGTGCATGTGTGCGTCTCATTCGTCCATTGCTTGTTGTATGTGCGTCTCATTGTTTCAGTTACTATGGTTTGTCTCATTCTTTCCCTTTTAGTTGTATGCTTTTGAGTGTCTCATTAGTTCAGTTTTTGTTTGTTTGTGTGTCTCTGATGTATCCTCCAGTATTTGTTGTGTGTATGTCTGTTACTTTGCCGTGTGCTGTGTTTCACACAAATCACGTGTCTCAATTACTGTTGCATATATGTTGTATAATAAATTTGTGTGTGTACTTCAGTCTCTCTTGTTCCAGTACCAAATGTAATATATCTTATTTTTATTTTTTTAGATTGTGGTTCCATACATTGCCGGACTCTTTGCCCTTTTAGTCTATTATAGTAAGCTATGGAAGATCTTGGAGTACTCCTGATAACGGCAAACATTGGATCTCTTTCTGATCATGTGAGTTTGATTTTCAGCAATTCTACTGTACATGTTATTCTTCCTCCATTTCCCTTCATGTGATTTCTTTTTTTTGTATCTGTAGCCTCCCACCAGACCCCTAGACTAATTTACTCTTGAAATTCCATCTCCATGAGTGTATACGACCCCCCCCCCCCCATATCTTTTCTCCCTCCGCCTTTTAAACTCTTTTGCATTACCAGGTGGCCAGCACATAGTCAAATAGCATTTTTTTTTTTAACAATTGCAAAAGATGTGGGATCTCTCTTGGCTACAGAGCTTTGCTGCCAAGACATAGTTCTATGGAATGACTGAAATAATTTGTGTGTCACCCCACACTCCTCTTAGATTGTAAATTCACTTGAGCAGTGTCTTCCTTTCCTACTGTTCTGTCTGTTAAACCTGTTTATGGATTTTATGTTTGTTTAGTTGGTTGTATGCATTGTACAACATTTTAAGTAATCGTACTTAAGCATAACAGGCCTGCTACAAACTCTGTAGATTTGCACGAACATTACCCTCTCCATGTCTTCCTTTTTTTCTTCCCATATGTCTTTTTTTTTTTCTTTTCATATAAAGATTTTTATTGGAGTGCACACATGAATGGTACAAACATGCAAATAAAGAAAGCATCAGAAGAAGAAACATAGATTTGCAACATTGGTAATAAACAATACAATTCGAATGAAATTATCGTTGAACTCTGGAAAGGGGTCGATTGTGCAGACTCCGTTTTCCAATAAAAACATAAATTCCTAAACTAAAATAACATAAAACATACAACATGGCAGCACTACAGCCTTACATATCGAGGAACCTTATATCAAAAGTCCAGAATCGACAAACACCCTCCATCCCTCCCACGTTTCCTCAAGTTGGCATATAGAATTATTCGCTGTGTGGAACATTTCCTCATATTTAAACACACTTTCGAGGGCAACCATAACCTCCCTCATAGAGGGGCAGACGGAAGAACGCCAATGTCTTGCTATAACTATTTTAGCCGTCCCAAGTACCATGGAAATAAACCTCCTATGACGGGTCTGAATGTTAACGGGTAAAAGATGCAAGAGGTACACTTTCGGGCAGATTGGAAGCGTAAGCAAAGTACAGTGGGAAATCAATCTACGTAACTTTTCCCAATAACCCCCCAGAATAGGACATAGCCAAAACGTATGTAATAGAGAGCCAGGACCTGTGAGACACCTCCAACATAAGCCCAAAGTCCCTGAGATATGGGCCAATCGATTAGGAGTTAAATACCATCTACACAGCAATTTGATGTGGGCCTCACGTAGGTTGGTGCTTCTAGAGTATTTAAATATCGTGTCCATGGCGTATGACCAATCCTCTATGGAAATAGTTAAAGCCAAATCTTTTTCCCATTTAATCATATAGGGTAATTTCTTAGGTGGGTTAGGAGGCTATTATAACACAGAGACAGCGGTTTCATTTGACATTTCCTTCCCATACATAGTTTATGAAAGGCTGAAAGATTTGCTTCATTAAAAGAGGTTAGGCCCCTTTGGGTCAAAGCATGTTTCACCCGAAGGTACGTAAAGCAATCACTCGGTGAGATGGCAAATTCCTTTACCAAATCAGGGAAGGATTTCAGGGAGTTGGGCGTAAAGAGTTGCCATACATGAGTCAAACCGCGCCAGAACCAAGAGTCCAAGTTTAAATCAGGGATAGAACGACACAATACTCTTAGGGGAGCGAGGCATAGTAGGTCATAAGGTCGTACCAAGGAGCGACCCCACAGGCGCCAAGACATAAGAGAGAGCATTGAAGCGGGCAGCAGACCTGTGGTACTGTTCCTCGGCAGAAATGGAAGCCACATCAAGTCATGGAGTTTATATGGGGAAAATCATGGCATTCTCCAGTAGTAACCATAGTGGTGGTTCTCTCAAGTGCATTGATGATAACAGTTGGGCTAGTAAGGCTGCTTTATAATAAGAGTGTAAGTCCAGAAACCCCAACCCTCCATTACGTCGCGGCCTGGTGACTGTGGAAGCTGACACTCGAGGGGGTTTCCCCTTCCAAATATGTGCGTGGAGTAACTTTTGCAATCGGAGCAATAAGTGCGCCGGAATAAAAACGGATATTCCTGAAATAGTATAAAATTTGGGGTAAGATGCACATCTTTATGGCCGCCATGCGGCCCAGCCAAGAGGAATCGTTTGTACTCCAATTAGAGAGCTGTGTCTCTATGGAGGTCAATAATGGCGTGAAATTTTCCTTAAGGATGGTACCTCGCGATTTGGATAGGGAGATACCCAAGTATTTTAAAGAAGTAGAGCGCCAATCAAAAGGGTACTTACTACGCATAGAGCTAAGGGAGGAAGCAGCCATATTTATGGAGAGAGCTTGTGTTTTACTCATATTATTTTTGTAATAAGATAACGCGCCAAATTTATCAACGATGTCAAACAGGGGCGGGAGTGAAGTCTCCGGTGAGGTCAGGAAGAGCAGTATGTCGTCCGCAAATAGTGCCAATTTATGCTCCCCATTCGGGGTCGCTAAACCCTTGATTGCCGGGGAGGTTTTAATCTGCAACGCCAGGGGTTCTAGGGCCAGAATGAATATCAACGGGGATAGTGGACAACCCTGTCGGGTGCCGTTGGTTATGTGAAAGGGGGAGGATAAAATCCCTGAAGCCAAAACTTTCGCCGACGGAGCTGAGTAAAGGGCCATAATACTATTCACAAAGTGTTCCGGGAAACCAAACCGCAGCAACACCGTCCGCATATACCCCCAGTGCAGGCGGTCAAACGCCTTTTCAGCGTCCAATGCCAGCAAGAGTCCAGAGGTATTAGTTCTATGAGCTAAATCAATTATGTCATAAAAACGTCGGGTGTGTCACATGTCTGGCGTCCGGGGACAAAGTCAGTTTGTTCATTCGCGATCAAGGAGGGAAGTAGAGGGGCCAGTCTGTTAGCTAATAATTTAGCATATAGTTTTGCATCTACATTCAACAGGGATATGGGGCGGAAATTGGCGCAATGCGACGGTTTACCGGGTTTAGGCAGGGTCACTACAGTCGCTTGCAGCATCTCCGGAGGGATAGTGCCAGTATTTTTAATGTCATTAAAAACCAGGGTGAGAGTCGGGACTAGAGACGGAGCAAACTTTTGGTAATACAGATTTGTAAAACCGTCAGGGCCCGGAGCTTTATTTTTCGGAAGTGCCTTAATGGCCTTATGTACCTCCTCCTCTGTAAGCGCAGCAAGCAAGCCCGCGGATTGAGAGGAAGAGATATAGGGGAGATTAACCATCTGGAGAAAGGTATCTATGTCGCCCGGTGTGGGGGACGGCACTGTGTGGTCTATTCCTAGGTTGTACAAGGAGGCGTAGTAGCGTGCGAATTCATCAGTGATAAGGGCTGGGTTGTAAATTTTTACGTTATTAGCACCCATTAGGTACGGTATGTTGGTTTGCATTCGTTTTGCTTTCAGTTTAGACGCCAGCAATTTCCCCGGTTTATTCCCCTGAGTATAATGAGCATAATTAAGCCGTCTAATTGAGCGTGCCGTGACCTGGAGCAAAAGATGCTCCAACTCACGGCGCTGTAAAATCAATTGAGCTGAAATATTTGGGGCAGGAGAGGATTTATTCTGGGTTTCCAATACAGTGATTCGTTGTATGAGGGCATTTGTCTGGGCGTTAAAACTTCTCTTACGCTGCGCTCCTTTCTGTATAAAGTGTCCCCGCAGAACCGCTTTGTGGGCCAACCAAACCGACGACATTGCAACATCCTCAGTCATGTTTGCCGTAAAGTACTCCCGAAGGAGTTGTATCATTTTGGTCACGTCATCCCCATTCACAATAAGCGAGTCATTGAGTCTCCAGTTCCCCATACCCCTCGGCGGGAAAGCCGCTTCAAAGGTAAGCGTAAGCGGAGCATGGTCAGACCACGTGATAACGCCGATGGACGCCTCCATTAGGCGGGACAAAGCCGAACTATGAATCAAACACAAGTCAATTCTACTGTATGAGGAATGAACATGAGAAAAAAAAGTGTAATCGCGCGTATCAGGGTGACATATCCTCCAAGAATCATATAATTCAAACGAATGCATAAATTCCCGTAATTGTTTGCTAGAGGATGGGGAGGAGCGGGGTTGGCCTGATTGGGTATCAACTTCGGGATCAGGAGTGCAGTTAAAATCCCCACATAGAAACATCGTACCACTAGACATTTTCCTCACTCTACCATAAGCTTTCCGAAGATAAGAAACTGGGTTGTCATTAGGAAGATAAAGGTTGGCTATAGTGATAGGTAATTCGTTCAGCGTGCCCACCAGGATTACCAGGCGACCCAACGGATCAACATACTGAGCCGAACACACAAAGGTCCAGTCTTTATGGAACAGGATCGAGACACCCTTAGATTTTGTCTGGGCAGTGGAGTGATATGCATCAGTATACATGCGTGACTTCAGAAACGGCGGGCGTCTCTTACAGAAATGAGTCTCTTGCAAACATACAATAGCAGGTCGGGACTTATGTAGGTCACGAAATAAAGCATGTCGCTTGTACGGAGTATTCAAGCCCCGAACATTTAAGGAATAAATTTGGAAGTGAGGTTTACTCATCGTTAATTGCGTCCAGCTGTCTAGATCTCGTAGCGAACATGACACACAACCTCCGTGGGAGGACGGGGGGATTCCTCCGCTTACAGTAATACCTGGAATGATATAGCGTAGTGCATACCAAATAAACAAACAATACATACAGTACATACTTTACACACATAAGTTGAACCAGAAAAAAGTTAATTAAAAGAGAAAAAAGAAAAGAATAAAGAAGGAAAACCCGTACCAAGTACGAGGGGGAAAAAAAAAAACTGCACTCCATAAATGCAGCTGAGTGGAGTCAATCAACACAGTAGGATGGTATAATTAGAAGAAACACGTTCAAGAAAAAACTCCCGTAGGGGAAAAACAGCAGTCCCAACTCTCCATGGAGGAGACTGCGCCAATTTACAGGCCATTGGAAGGCCTCGGGGTTAACCAAGCGAAGGAACATTACCCAGAAGCGCCACTCTCAAGGTAGATCAGAAGGGTTAAGTCCTGCAGACGTGAGAGAGATTCAATGTCCCAGTAGATTTAAGACAACCTGGTGGAAAAAGGAAACAATAAAGAAAAGCACGCCCCAAGCAATAAAATGCAGGACCATAGCATCTCCTTTAGGTCGGATCCGGTGCCACTCCGGAGAAACTTTCAGCGGCGAAGACGATTCCACACGAGGGGGAGTAAACTCCGACACCACCTTCCATTCCGTCAGCAAACGCATGCCAGCGAGGGGTCTGGAATGACGTGCAAAGCTCCTTCCCGCCATAGCAGGATCTTCGTGGGAAATCCCCAACGATACGCCATGTTGTGGTCACGTAAGATTTTGGTGAAAGACGAGAATTCCCTCCTTTTAGTCATGGTAGCTGTTGACAGGTCTGCATAGAAAGAAACTTCAGCATATGGAGAGGGTAGAGGCATGGATTTCCTCGACGCTCTCATTAACGCTTCTTTAACGTGGAAAAAATGCACCCGGACCAGCACATCCCTGGAAGCTGAGGGTGGTAGATTTTTGGCACGCGGCAGTCTATGTGCCCGATCCATCAAAAAATCTTGCGGCAAGTATGCTGGTACCAGGATCTGGAAAAGCTCCATAATATAAGGCTGGAGGTCAGCAGGAGCCACTGCCTCCGGAATGCCCCGGATCCGTACATTATTGCGCCGTGAACGGTCTTCCATATCGGCTAATTTCGATGCCATGGTGTCGTGTGCTGCTTGCAAAGCTATATGACGGTCCACCAGGTCATTGTGAGCTAAACATAAGTCATCTGCTTTAGACTCCAAAGAATCGGTCCGCTCACCCAGGTCCTGTACATCGCGCCTCAGCTCCTGCAGCGCCTCTTTGATATCCGTTTGGATGGTAGAGCGGAGTTCTTGCAGCATGGCATGAAGTCTGCTTTCTGAAGGCGGTGAAGTGTCAGACATGCAAGGTGGGCCTACCACAGCTGCCTCCATTGTAAAAGAGGAAACAGAAGAGGGAGATCCGCCATCTTGGGCCTCACGAACCCGGTCTTTATTCGCCGATTTTTGCGGTTCCAGCGTCCGCTGCGCTTTAGGAGGTGCCATCTGGGAGCTAGGAGGTGTCACCCAGCTGTGGGTGATTTTTCAGCCCCGAGGTTGCTGTGTTTTAGCCGCTAGAAATGAAAGTTCAGCGCGGTCTCAGGAGCTTCCCTTACATGCGACCGCGCGCTGCAACGTCCGGCCACGCCCCCCATTCCCATATGTCTTGTATGTCCATCCATCAATTTATTGTATATTATTGAAAAATATGTTAAAACTTTAGAAATAATAATACTAACACCCCCAGTATTGAGTTTGGTAGTTTGAAATTAAAAAACCTTTTAATTTGCTCGGCAAGGGTTTTCATTGCCAAAGCTCTGCAAAGTGAACCTACAGACGTTTTAAAGGGTTCCACAGTTGCTTAAATGAAGAAATATTAAGCAAAATGGCAATAATTGTAGGGATGTTTTTATTATTTTCAACTTACCAATGCCATTGCAACGTCTGCGGAATCGCTACATTTAATGGTATGAAAGTATTGTTGCACAGAAAATCGAAGTCTAGCTGTATATGTAACAGGGTTCAATGTAGACCATCCTGGATACACCATTATCATTACTGAGTAGGTCTCACGGCATTACAAATCACCTATTTGTATCCTCTCAGTTAATTTCCAGCCTGTTGATTCCATGTCAAGATTAGTAACACAGAAAGATGCAAGGGAAAGGGAGCCCAACAAAGTTTTCAGGACAAACGCCACTCAAAAGAATTCAGAATGCAGTATGTCACAGTGTTGGGATGGAAACAGTAGGCACATTTCTCTCAAGGGGAGCCTGGTAGGAGATTAACTTTAAGGTGAGATCATGCAAATAATTTTCTTTTGGAGGAGAACCAAAAACTCTCCCCGTGCAATCACACAGTATGTAAAGGTATATAGACATATACCGGCTGGGTTGAGTAGAGGTAACATCACTGCTCTATAACCGTGGAGACCCAGGTTTGAATCCGGCTAGAGCACCTCTCCAGTAAGTGTCCCTGGGCAAGACACCTAACGGTACATACTTGCCTACCACAAAATATCGGCTGTGGAGTCCAGTGGTAACGTCTCTTCCTTTCTACCGTGGAGAAGCAAGTCAAATCCCGTTCAGCACATCCCTCCAATACAACTGTGGAGAAGTCTCGACTTTACGAGAAGCGGGTTCAACCTAACCACCAGGTCGCTGCTCTACTATCATGGAAAGCCATCTCGATCCCACTCAGAAGACGTCACCAGCGAGTGTCCTTGCAAGACACCTAACAATATGGATGCGCCTACCTCACAAATTACTTATACTTCTCATAGCTTGTAAGTTCCCTTGAGAACAGCGTCCCTCTGAATCAGGTAATGTCATCCATGTGTGGTATTCCAATGTATTAACTCCATGTACACTGATTTTGTAAAGCGCTGCAGAATTTGTGGCGCTATATAAATAAAGGCTAATAATACAAATAGTAATCATATAAGACTTGGCATTAAAGGGTTGAGATGACCTCTCCACGCTGCACTCAATATTCTCCTATCGGTTTCCCACTGAATGCACGATAATGTTATGGATTAGTTCTAAACTTGCAACTAACAATCTTTACATGTGTTGGACTCAATGGATTAGTAATTTTCTGCATGATCGTTGCCTTCATTCTACTACCCTGAATTCAATTCTATTTTTTTATGCTTTTATAAGTTTTATTTTAAATGTTGCTGGTTGTTTTTATTATGGGTTCTTTTTTTTTTTTTTTACAATTATTATTGAGAATGCACATGGAAAACTACACTCAGGGTTATTCAAAGAGATTCAAAAAAGTCACCGCACGTTCGGTGACTTTTCGTTCTCTTCAATTCGGTTCCTTTTGCCGATCCCATTTCGGTGACCCTGCGGTGTATTCAGCAAGCACCACACGGTCCCCGAATTGCAGGGAAAGCTGCCGCAAACCCGACGAAAACGAACCGCAAAACCCAGCGAATGCACGCCGAAAACCCTCAAAAACATCTGGATTAACCTGCCAAAAACAACAGAAAAACCCGAGCAGGAGCCGATCACACGCAGCGAAGCCGCCGGAAAAAGCAGAGAAAGCCGAGACCGCAGACAGAGTGAAGTGAATAAATTAGGAAAACCGTTTGCGTGAATGTTTCAAAAGTGAAACACTGTTTACAAAGAAACTACTGAGCAAAAATGTCTGAAATTTACATATGAGGTCCAGGGAATGATAATAAAAAGGGCTGTTACAGAAAAAAAAATTAAGAAAAATGGTTAAAATATCCTAAAAAAATCGATAAATAAAGAGACTCTTTACTGCAGAATTTTCTAATGAACAGTTTATTAGATATTGAATTAAAACGGGAATATTTTTAACATTGAAGCCTATGGGATTCTCCTGAATAAATTTGCCGAATTAAACCACCGAATAGCAGGGCATTTCGGGAACCTTTCACTGCTGGTTTGTGTTCTCTGAATAGCCGAAGCAGTGCTTTTTCATGGGGTTTTCACGGCACCGAACAGGCACCGTATGTTCAGGCAATTCGCCAGGATTTGGTGAATTGCCTGCTCTCTGGATAGCCGAATACCACACCATGTAATGCTGAGCTGACTGGATACGAACACAGAGAGACTGGTCTAGGGCTTGACAGTAACATTGGTATGTACGGACATAGTTTTTGACCTGTATTTCTTTCTTGACACGCGTATAAAAGCAGTCTTGACAAAATAGGTAGTTTAGTAATAAATAGGGATAGGGTAGGTGATGAAGTGTGATTCCAGGTATTTAATATAGTTTTGCGGCCTACTGTCACGATGATGGATATGTTTTTTTATGCTTCAGAGAAGGAGTTGGCCCCAAAACAAGGAACTCTGGTGATAAGGGTAAAGTTATTGCGGTGCTAGAGTGTATATGCCCGAAAAGCAATGGTAAAGGTCCACCTGTAGTTCGGGACACTTAAAACAGGTCGAAATGGGTTTCCAGCCCATACAACTTATTCGGCGGGGTGAGTAATAGGCATGACGAAATTGTTTTAGAAACATCCCATAGTATGAAACCGTCGGGAGAATGTGAATTAGATAGCCATGGGCAGTGATCATATCGTCGATAGTGAGTTTGGGAAAGGGCCTTAGCCATTTTGTGATGGTCCCAACATCGCTTTCGACCAATCTGTGATATGGCGAATAATGTTGTAGAGAGAGGAGGTAGCTCTGTTGCAGATATTGCTATCCAGTTTATTTGTCCAATCTGAAGCTGTAAAAGATGACATAATAGTGTTGATATGATTGCACTTGGAAATATGTGTACCAACGGAATAGGAGATTGGGATATTTCGTTTTTACGGCACTTAACGGTAACATGGATATGATGGACGGTCTATAAATTGAGGTAATAAACGCAAACCCCCTTTAGCCCAGGTCATAAAAGGTTGGGATACCAATTTCACAGCAAAATCTGGATAAACCACCTAAGGAAGAAAAAGGGATGAAGTGGGATGTGCACCTACTTGGAGCCTAGGTTGTTTCCATGGTTTCATAGTGGTGATTGATAAGCAGTGGATTATCTAGAAGAGATGGGGGGATATTGTGATATTGTTTTCATTTATGTTTTTAAAACCTCTTTTTATTGGTGCAGGCAAGTAACAATACAAGATGAAACTATCTTTTAGATCAACTATAAATATAGGTGTACTCTGTAAATATTATATTTGAACATCGATGAGTCAGGTAGTGATCACAAGAAAAAAAGATACATGTGAGGCTGAGATGTCCTGCAGTCATGGAACTACAACCAAGGGCCCTGACTGTGGCAGAAAAACATACATCTGACTATGTTGCTAGATGTTTTAACCTGTTTATCTGACCTGCAGAAGAAGAGAAACCACTGAGATATTGATTACCAAAAATGTCCCTCCTTTGGATTCTAGAATGAACCAGTTTTGGGCATTTTTTGTATTTTAATTAATATTATAATTTATTTTCCAACAGGTTGGAACATTACAGAAATGTTGGCTTCAGGAACTGTATAAGGTATGGAAATCTTCTCCCCAGTATAACGGTGTACCTACATGTAAAGTGCTGCTTCTGTTATCCTTGTGATTTTTAATAATGGTAGGAGATGTAATCTGTACATGGTACTCTGAACCATTTTTTTATTATTATTTTTTTTAAGACCGTGCAGTTTCACCAGCCAGCATTTATCGCTCTTCACCTTCAGGAAGTTGGAGGCAAACATTACATGGAAAACATGGATTCAGCTTTAAACTACATAAGGTACTACGCAGATGGCTAGTTCCAGTTAACAAGCCATCTCAAGAAGAAAATTATAAAATTATTATTGTGTTTGAGTGTTATCCAGAGGCGTAACTAGAAACCTCAAGGCCCAGGTGCAGGAACCATGACGCCCCCCCAATTTAGGCAAAAACATATTTTGTCCCCCCTCCCGTCAACATGCATTGGTCTCTTCAGGTCCACAATGTAGACAGTGTCCTATTTTTTTTCCAGGTCCACTATGACCTCTTCAGTCCATCCCATTTTTAATGTAATGTGCACTATTTGTATCTAACAGAGCTCCACAGCAATAAAGTAATGTGCGGTGTGTATGAGTGTATCACAGAGCTCCACAGCAATAAACCTCACAGTAATGTGCGGTGTGTATGAGCACATCAGAGTTCCACAGCAATAAAACTCCAAAATGTGCAGTGTGTATGAAGGTATCACAGAGCTTCACAGCAATAAAACTCGCAGTAATGTGCGGTGTCAATCAGAACTCCAAAGTAAAACTCTGAATTCTTTTTTTAAATTTATTTTATACTTATATCTATAAAACATAAGCCAGGCCCAGGCAGTCAAGTGTGGGCCCCCCGGACTCAAGGGCTCGGGTGCGGTGGCACCCTCTGCACCTCTGGTGTTACCATATCCAATCAGTTTCTTTCTATTTGCTTTTTTATTGTATAAGATTTTATTGAAATACATAACATCGAAAAAAAATCATTACATTAAGCAGAATACAAGATTATGTTTAAATAAGTGAATTGGAACGTGATGAAAGTTACAAGAGAAGGGGGTGTAATTATTTACCAGTCCATGACCGGGCATATGGGAGCAAACACATTATCCTAATTAAAGCAGCCAGGGCATTACTAGTTGCTACTCACAAGTGTACTCATGGGTGCGATTCTCAAGGCATTCTGTACTGTATGTGGTAGGATTGCACTTTTTTCATAAACATTTTTATTGCCACAATCCATATTACTGTACAGAATAGCTGTAAGGTATATTCAAACTAAAGGATATGCATTTTATCTCATTTTTACAATGAAACCAAAGGAGTACAAATAAAATTTGCTGAAATTGGGTACACTGTGATGAGAGCTCGCAGGCCCCACGACCATAAATAAAAAGAGCATGTGGCGAGATGCAGTACAGGATCCTGTAGGGAAGAGAAATATTGGATACAGCAAAACACATAACATTTAATAAAATAAAAAAAATCAGTGGTGATATGGAGTACAGGAAATGAGATGATGTCTCAAAAATCAAGATTGCACTTTTCGTCCAAACCTTTCGGAATGATGTTTTTGATCTTCTTTGTCATTTTTTGATTTTTTTTTTGGCAATGGAAGTGGTGCCTAAACCTTTGGGTAATTCTCCTGGTATCTAGGAGGGATAAAGAACATTTCTAATGGAGGATATACCCTCCTCATTTCTTAACTAAACAGCAACAAGCTCGCAGACAGATTGAACAAAGTCCAATGCAATAGTCCAGCGGATACATTTTCAGTGAGTTAGAAGGTCTAGGTGTGCTTATAGAGTATCGGCAGCAGTGCTCTGTAAGCACACCTAGACCTAACTCACTGAAAATGTATCCACTGGACTATTGCTATTTCATTGAACCTTTGGTAAGTACAATACCGCCAATATATATGAATTTTAACTACCACTTAGAACTTTATGCGCAGCTTTTGGGAATATTCACATGTAGATATTGTTTGTTATTAGTGAGGATTTTGGTTGTTTTCTTTCGATCTTTTAACGCTGTTGGCTGCATTAACGTATTGCATATCTCACACATTTTATTTGATATTACACCTATTCGTTTACGCTAACGATTTAATTTATACCGCGCCAGCGCCATTTTGTTTTTCTCTTTTACCGTTTTAACAAAGAGCGTGCAAGAAAGTGATCTTGCTAAGATTTAAATTCCTTTTATCTACAAAATGGGTTCTATGACAGCCAAAATCCTTGAAATAAATTTAGCTCCACCCCCTTTTATTTACATCCTATTAGAGCAGATTGGGGTACAGATATCTTTCTTTCACTATACTATTATCTGGAATTTGAACACCCCTTCTGACTGAGGAAGTATTTGGTTTATCTTCCTCAGTCCCCCATGCTCCCTAGAGTGTGCTTACTTTTTTTTTTGGGAGGGAGGGGGGACAGTACTAATTTACTTTTAAACTGTCACCGGGTTCAGGGTATAATGTAATGGATTCTCCCTTACCCCCTTCTTTTCTTTTTTTTCCTTTTTCTTTCTATATGAACTCTAGCCCTCTTGAATTCTCCATTGTCCTTCCTCTGAACCTGCAAGATTATATGCATGTGATCTAACGCAGAGCTTGCTCCAGTATCCATGGAGCCCTATGGACTCTGAGAGGTTCAGTGCCAGCGCATGGTGCCGCTGCTTGTATCGATTACTAATGTTAAAAGGCAAGCTGCTAACCTAATAATGGTTCATACTGTCTTTTGTCATTTGATTCTCCCTATTACTAACTCACCCAGAATATGGCCTGTTGTTTTTTCTTTTCTTTGATAGCAGTAGTACGTTTTTGTTGTCTAGTATGCTGTTTAACAAAAGAGACCGCAGTCCCACATGCATTTCTTGGTAGAGCTCAGCCCATCGCAGAGTGTGTCCCTATTGTTATGCAAATATAGGCAAGGTTTCTGCTCTAGTTTGGGGTTTTATCAAGTCATTCAAGTGTCAGAACATTCAAGATAGAAAGATGCGCAATAAGGAATTCAATTTGTGGCTTCGGGAATGGTGTCGGGAGCAAGGATTTGGCTTTGTGTCCCATGATAGCTCTAATTGGAGCAGAAAGGAACTGTATAAAAAAGATGGTTTGCATCTTACTCATAGGGGAACATATGTTCTCAGTGAGAAGTTCAAAGGTTTCACAAAGAAATATTTAAACTAGGAGGGGGGGACAAAAGGGTAAACAATCTGCCCGATTTTCCCCCAAAACTAAATCGGAGGGTGCAAGCAACATGCGAGGTAAAAAATGACAAGCTCAGAATCGTGTCTATAAATGCTCGCAGTTTAGTCAATAAAATCAATGAACTGGAGGCAATGATGGCAGCTGAAAAAGTAGATTTAGTTGCGGTTACTGAGACATGGTTCAGTGAGAAAAATAACTGGGACATAACAATACCGGGGTACTTTTTATATAGAAAAGACAGAGAAGGTAGGAAAGGAGGAGGAGTGGCCCTGTATGTGAAAAACAACATAAAAACGAACCAAATAAAAGTGAGCGAGGTGAACATAGAGTCAGTTTGGGTTACACTAACATTTGGCAATCATACAGTAGCTCGTGTAGGTGTGATCTATAGACCCCCTGGACAAGTAGAAGAGCTAGATAATCTGGTGGTTGAGGAAATAGCCAAAATGGCAATGAAGGGGGAAGTTATTATCATGGGGGACTTTAATCTTCCTGATGTGAACTGGAAAACGAAAACAGCTGGGTGCACCAGGAGTACAAATATTCTAAACTCCTTACTGGGATTATCTCTAACACAAGTAGTTGAGGAGCCGACCCGTAAAGAGGCCATATTGGATTTAATACTCACAAATGGAGGTTTGGTATCGGACGTTGTTGTAGGTGAAAATTTGGGATCTAGTGATCACCAGTCAGTATGGTTTAATATAAGAACAGGGATGGAGCCGCACCACACAAAAACAAAAGTTTTAGACTTTAAAAAAACAGATTTTTCTAAAATGAGATTTTGTGTGAAGGAGTCATTATCAGACTGGAGGAATTTAAAGGGAGTCCAAGAGAAATGGGATTATTTAAAGGAAGCATTATTGAAGGCCACAGGAAATTGCATTCGGCTTGTTAGCAAAAACAAAAAAGGGAAGAAACCACTGTGGTACTCTGCAGAAGTGGCCAAAATAGTGAAGAACAAGAAGATAGCATTCAATAATTATAAAAAAACTCAGCGTGAAGAAGATAGGCAAACCTATAAGATTAGGCAGAACGAAGCAAAGCAATTTATAAGAGCTTCCAAAGCACACGCAGAAGAGAAAATAGCTCAGTCAGTAAAAAAGGGGACAAAACATTTTTTAGATACATAAACGAGAAAAGAAAAGTAAAACAAGGATTAGTTAGATTAAAAACAAAGGAAGGAAGGTATGTAGAAGAGGATAAAAGTCTCGCTGACTGCCTCAATAAATATTTTTGTTCAGTCTTTGCAGAAGAAAAGGAAGGAAAGGGACCTCAGTTAGGAGAGAACACTAAAGAGACATTTACATATGAGTTTACAGAGGAGGAGGTTCTAAAGCAGCTGTCTAAAGTAAAGACAAATAAGTCAATGGGGCCTGATGGGATCCACCCTAAATTATTAAAAGAGCTCAGTGATGTAATAGCAAAACCGTTAACAGATTTATTTAACCAATCCTTGTTAACAGGAGTCGTCCCAGAAGACTGGAAATTAGCAAATGTTGTGCCTATTTACAAGAAGGGTAGTAGGGAGGAATCGGGGAACTATAGGCCAGTTAGTCTTACGTCAGTAGTAGGGAAATTAATGGAAACCATGTTAAAGGAAAGGATTGTTGAACATCTAAAAACACATAGATTACAGGATCAGAAACAACATGGGTTTACCTCAGGGAGATCATGCCAAACTAATCTTATTGATTTTTTTGATTGGGTAACAAAAATAATAGACACAGGTGGTGCAGTAGACATTGCTTATTTAGATTTCAGTAAGGCTTTTGATACTGTTCCGCATAGAAGGCTTATCAATAAATTGCAATCTTTGAGCTTGGATTCCAATATTGTTGAATGGATTAGGCAGTGGCTGAGTGACAGACAACAGAGGGTTGTGGTAAATGGAGTTTATTCGGCGCAAGGTCTTGTTACCAGTGGGGTACCTCAGGGGTCAGTACTTGGACCCATTCTCTTTAATATTTTTATTAGTGATATTGCAGAAGGTATTAATGGAAAAGTATGTCTTTTTGCTGATGACACAAAGATTTGCAACAGGGTTGACGTTCCTGGAGGGATCAGCCAAATGACAAATGATTTAGGTAAGCTAAAAAAATGGTCGGAGTTGTGGCAATTGAGTTTTAATGTGGATAAGTGCAAGATAATGCACCTGGGACGTAAAAACCCAAGGGCTGAATATAGAATATTTGATACAGTCCTAACCTCAACATCTGAGGAAAGGGATTTAGGGGTTATTATTTCAGAGGATCTAAGGGTAAGTAGTCAATGTAATAGAGCAGCAGGAAATGCTAGCAGAATGCTTGGTTGTGTAGGGAGAGGTATTAGCAGTAGGAAAAGGGAAGTGCTCATGCCACTGTACAGAGCACTGGTGAGACCTCACTTGGAGTACTGTGTGCAGTACTGGAGACCGTATCTCCAGAAGGATATAGACATCTTGGAGAGAGTTCAGAGAAGGGCTACTAAAATGGTGTACGGCTTGAAGGAGAAAAGTTACCAAGAAAGGCTTAATGATCTTAACATGTACAGCTTGGAAAAAAGACGAGACAGAGGAGATATGATAGAAACATTTAAATACGTAAAGGGAATCCACAAGGTAGAGGAAGGGAGTATATTTAAAAGGAAACAAAATAGCAAAACAAGAGGACATAGTCTTAGATTAGAGGGGCAAAGGTTTAAAAGTAACATCAGGAAGCATTATTTTACTGAGCGGGTGGTGGATACATGGAACAGTCTTCCAGTAGAAGTGGTAGAGGCCAAAACAGTAATTGAATTTAAGCAAGCATGGGATAGGCATAAGGCTATCCTAAACAAAAGATAAATCCAGGTAAAGTATCCATGTAATTGGGCAGACTAGATGGGCCGAAAGGTTCTTATCTGCCGACATTTTTTTCTATGTTTTTTCTAAAATAACAGAGCGTTAGTTTTGAAAACGAGAGAAATCTCAATGTATCCTTCCTGGTAAAATCCTTTCTCAAAAAAATAAATAAATGTGTGTTTTTATAGAATGACAACGTTTACACTTTATAGCCGATAGGGGTGCCATTAAATTCTTCCAATATGTGCATTATCTGATCTAGTCAGAGTGCAACTACACTATTGCATCTCTCCAAATCTAGTTTTGGTTTTCCTCAATCTCACTTCTGGCAAAAAATGGAATTTGTGTCACGTTCCACGGCTGCTGATTTAAATGCCTATCCATGGTTATCTCAGATGCTTAACTTAACATCTTCTCCAAGATGCCAGAGTTTTGTCATGGCAGCATGTTCATGTTTTGTGGGTCTTCTTTTCTTTTCTTTTTTTTCTTTAGGGAACTGATGCAGGGCGAAGAGCTGTCACCCTATGACCGGACTCTGGCTTTTATGGACAGTGATTTCACCCAACCCCACCATTTCACAGTGAGTATCTACACCTACAGGTACCACTTTTCAGTTACCCTTAACCTTCTTGGACCTCGTCGTGCTGTAAAGGGGTTTAATGGTTAGAAATATGGAATCTGAGCACATTGTTCTACTTCTTTATGTGGTTCTGCTTTCTTACCACCATTGCCTGTCTGTTATCCATTCCTTCTTGCCCTGCTACTCTCACATTGTGATTTTGGTTTCCCTTCCCACATTTTTCTGTTTGGTGTACGTCAATGTCCCTTACCTCCCTGCCTTATGTCATTCTGTTAGCATTTTCATTTTTAGCTTCTCACAGAGCAAGATTAATGAATTGCTCACTTTGAAAACAAAAGGAAGGCTAACCATAGTACAATTAACCAAGTTAAAGGGACGCTATCACTTGCATAAACTGTAACTAGATCCAGCATAATCACTGGCAGTGATCACAGTTTTTGGTGTCTTTTTTTAAAAAGGACACCTAACAATGTGAGTAGTTCACAATAAGTTGTTTAAATATCCTGGTGTTTCTGGGGTCATATGCGCTATATATTTGTGTTTGAGGGAAGGAGGTGGTACACAGATCCAGAGAACCCTAAGTGCAGAGAGAAAGAAGGAGGGATCGGCTCTATAGATCAAAGTGCACATTACATTGAGCCATAAATGCATAGGATCAGGATCATGTGAGTGCAATAAGTCCTATTTTTATGAGCGTGGATTTTATATTCTTGGTCGATCTGCACTGTATATATTATTTTTGAGGTTCTTCTGACAACCGATTGTGTGTTAAAATTGAGAGAGAAGTTTAAAGGCATGCGAAATAATTTGAATTGGGACTAAGCGCTGGAACTGGGTATGCTGGAGATATGTTCTTTGTTATCTGAGAAGTTGGCCCAACGAGACTGTAAATGTATGTAAAAACGGGGATTATTAGCAAGAAAGTGGCAGTGTTTTGTGCAGGGCATAGTGCCCAGATTTGTTAACTGTACCCACATCACGGCATGATCTGAAAGCGAAATAGCTTCAGTAACTGCGTGTCGTAACCCTGATAACTGATTTCATTATTTAAAAATCATGTCTATTCTACAGAAAGATTGAAAAGTATAATCCCTTTCCATGGTGTGTAAGACCTACATACGCCATGTAGACTCATTGTTGAGACCATGGTTCTTGGGATGTGTGAGAGATAGTCAGGGAAGCTTTATTCTGTAGTGGATCGATCAAATGAGAGTCGCCCCCCCCCCTGTCAAATTTGGTGTGGTGACCTCCAGAAGCAAAACCAGGAAAGTGCTGTAAAAAGGATCATTGGGTGTGTTTGTAGCGTAGACAATGACAATACAATATTTGACATGCATAGTTAGAGGAAAATGTAACAACCAATAGAGAAGAGTGCAAAAGTCCCTGTGGCCTTGGAGTTGTATTTGGCCATAAAACAGTCTTGAATCCATTTTGCCTTAAAGGAAGAAATCGAGGATTTATACCATTTATACCCTAAATGGTACGGAGTTAGGGAAATCCAGGCAGGAGAAGGATTTGGGAATAATCATATACTTCAAACTAAGGGACAATGTGCAATGTCAAACAGCAGCTGCCAAGGCCAGCAAGGTATTGGCATGCATTAAAAGGGGAATTCACTCTCGGGATGAAAACATAATTTTGCCTCTGTATAAATCAATGGTAAGACCGCACCTTGAATATGCTGTGCAATTTTGGGCACCTGTCTTAAGAAAAGATATTATAGCGCTAGAAAAAGTGCAGAGACGGGCGACTAAAGTAATAAGGGGAATGGAAGGTTTAAGTTATGAGGAAAGACTAACTAGCTTAAACCGGTTTTGTTTAGAGAAACGGCGCCTTAGAGGGGATCTGATAACCTTATATAAATATATACGGGCCATTATAAACCATTGTCTGGAAACCTATTCATTAACAGGACTATACATAGGACACGAGGTCACCCATTTAGACTGAAAGAAAGAAAATTCAGCCTAAAGCATAGGAAGGCGTATTTTACAGTGAGAACAATGAAGCTGTGGAATTCTCTGCCTGTTGAGGTGGTTGGGTCAGAGACTGTACAGACTTTTAAAAAATGACTGACTTCTTGCAGACACAGAATATTAAGGATTATAATAGTTAATATGTGGGTAAAAGCTTCTTGATCCAGGGAGAAATCTGACGCCTTCTGGGGTCAAGAAGGAATTTTTTCCCAGTGTGTTGCATATTGGCGAGCATTTCAGACTACGTTTTTTGCCTTTTTTTTGGATCAACAGCAGTAGGTGGAGGGGCGTGGCCGGCCGCATGGGGAAGCAGACGTGATTTTAAGGAGCTCCGCTGGAACCTACTGCTATAGGTGATTTCTAACCGGATTTCCTCGTGCCTTACCCTATAAGAATACCCCTGCTGTGCTGGTCATCGAGAAGCGAACTCCGGAGCTCGTATTGGCCCCCCTCTCCGGAGTTTGGAGGAGTTTGCGGCCTCTGAGGGAGCCCTGCAGTCGGCCATCTAGAGGCCTACACCCCGGCACTTCGTAGGCCTGCTCCACGTGTGACCCGCTTACCCGGGTGTACGGCTGTGGCGGTCGGAGAGGATGGAGGGCCCCCGTCCACCGATTTCTGCGGCGGTCCCTGTAGCAGAGAAGGGGGGAGATGGAACGTTCCAGGGGCAGCTGGATCTCCCACCCCCCGCCGATACATTGGGAGCCATGTTGGAGCGCCTCGAGGATGTTATGGAGCTGATACCAGGGGATGATGACACTCCGCTCACGCGCGGTGCGTGGCGCCGGATGATGGCCGTGCTGTGGGGCGATCAGAGGCCAGAGATCTTTGATGGAGGAGCGGCGGCGGATGTCTTACCGACGGCCCACGTAGAGGTCCCTCCGGAGGTGGATGCCGCAACGTTGTCCGGGATCGTGAGGGAGCAACGGCACAACCATGAAGTAGCTGTGGGCTTCTCGGCAGACGAAGGGGTGGCGGTTGTGCTGCAGCCACAGCTTTTGGATTCTGTGTGGCTCCGGTAGGAAAATTGCCCATCCGCACTGCTCCCGTTACTGGCGCCTCTTGGGTCCCTAGATCCGCCTGTATTAACTGAGCTACTTGCGGCTGATGCTCGACCACCCACTACCAGGGGCCGTATTGTGGTTCGACCGCTGCTGGAGCAGCAGACCTCCTACCTTGCTGGGGGACCTGCACGGGCGAATACCGGCCTCTATTGCAGTGCCTTGCCTGTGGCTCGGGAGCCTCTGTTCCGGGATGCCGGCTGACGGGATGCTGATCCCTGGATGTACCCTTTGCTGTAATGACACCCCCCTGCTGGCTCTTTTTTATTTTATCCCCCCTGCAAACGATGACTTTACTGCTCTGTCTGAGATTCGCCACGGTTTATTCTTCCCCCTTTTTTTTTTTTTTTTATATAAGACCCCCTTTAAACCCCCCCCCCCCCCCCTTACTCTGGGACATTGCAGGTGTTCTTATATTCTCAAGGACTTTGCCTATAGGTTGTTATTTGTGTACTCTGAGATCTTTTGATTTTTATTTACGGAGTTGTCATTTTACAGATGCTGTTGTCCCCTCCCATTATTTCTCTTTTTTTTTCTTATTTTCTTTTATTGGCATATCCGGGTTGACTCGGGAGGTGCTGCAATGCCTGGTGCCCAGTTTTCCCCCCCGAGTGCCTGGGCCTGGTGCCATTATCCCCCCTGGCCCTCACACACGGTTTGTCTCCGTGTGGGAACCCGCCAGGGCAGGCACAGTTTTGGTCTTTGCCATCTTTTCCCCCTTAACCTTCCCCCCCCCCCCCATTTTTATGTTCGTTATACTCAGCAGTGCTTTTATACAGTTTGTTTTTCTTTGTTTCTTTTTGTATACCTTTTCCCTTTTACAGCTGACTTAATTATTGTTTTTTGTAAGATGTGGTTTATTTCTTTTTCTGAAGTGTATTTTTGCGCTACCTATTACCCCCTTTCCCTCCTCCCTCTTGGATAATATTATACGCTGAGACCCCCCCCCCTTTTCGGGGATGTTTATTATTTTTCACATGTGGAACTTATACTGTGGATGGCCCTGCGTGGCCCTTGTTTTCCACGTTTGATTATATGTTGACTTACTTACAAAATAAAAATCTTAAATTAAAAAAAAAAAAAAAAAAACAGCAGTAGGTGATGTGTGAGAGGCTGAACCCGATGGACGCATGTCTTTTTTCAGCCTGTGTAACTATGTAACCACTGCCGCATTGTTCATGAGATAGCTACGTGAGGATCTTTCCTCGCTTAATAGTCGTTTTCGCACTGTTAACGTTCCGGGAAAGCATGTAGAGGGAGTTTCAGTACAGGCGGCTCACGTCAGGGTGTTTGAAACTGTTACCCAATCCCTGTATGAGAGATGAGTGAAGTAGAAGGATGATTTCTGTAAAGGGAGGAAGGTCCCTGGTCGAAGCTCATGCTGGGGAACCATTTCAAAGCCATATTGGTGATGGGTGTCCGGTCAGTCCAACCGGGGCCACATGGCGACACCTATATTCAAGGAGAGCAAAAGAACCAGCTGGAAAAAAGAAAGGGTCATTAATTTTGTGGGTGTGAGGCTGGAGACATAGGAGGTGGTTGGGAAAATAGTCAATCTGTTAGAACATGGTTTAGGAATAGGGATGAGCTGTTCGGTTCGGACGGTTGGGAGTTCGACCCGAACTTAGCCTGTTCGATTAGATCGCGAACTCCGAACATTTCCGGGTGTTCGCCGCATGTTCGACCACAATGCATTTTCCCACTGGCCTGAAGCTCGTAATTGGCTACAGCCTTGCACCTGACCACAGGTCTGGTGCAAGACAGGTTCAACAGTATGCCAATCACGGCTCAGAGTCCTGATTGGGCAAATTTTGCCCAATCATGGGCTCACAGAGCTAAGTCCCGCAGCACACTATATAACGTTTCCACGCATAGCTACAGCACGCATTTTGAGAGGAGATTTCAGAGGAGATAGTTGTGTGTTGTTACTGCCGGTCTGCCACGCTACTGGGGGGGGGTCTCATTTCTACCAAATATCAGGGAATTTAGGTGATGTGTGTCTTGTCACTGTGCCAACAAGTTTTTTTGGGGTTTACAAATTTCTTGAAAACATTTGTGAATTGAGGTGATCTGTCTCTTGTCACACAGCCAGTACCACGCAGTATTTTGGGGCTCACTAATATCTGTAAAACATTTTTGAATTGAGGTGATCGTTGTCTTGTCACACAGCCAGTACCACAAAGTATTTTGGGGGTCACTAATTTCTACAAAACATTTGGGAATTGTTATAATCCGTGTGTTCTCACTGGCTGCCACCCATCAAGGGGTCTCACTGATTTATACAGTCATGGCCGAAATTGTTGGCACCCCAGAAATTTTTCCAGAAAATCAAGTATTTCTCACAGAAAAGTATTGCAGTAACACATGTTTATTCCCTTTGTGTGTATTGGAACAAAACAAAAAAAGGCAGGAAAAAAAGCAAATTGGACATAAGGTCACCCAAAACTCCAAAAATGGGCTGGACAGAATTCTTGGCACCCTTTCAAAATTGTGGATAAATAAGATTGTTTCAAGCATGTGATGCTCCTGTAAACTCACCTGGGGCAAGTAACAGGTGTGGGCAATATAAAAATCACACCTGAAAGCAGATAAAAAGGAGAGAAGTTCACTTAGTCTTTGCATTGTGTGTCTGTGTGTGCCACACTAAGCATGGACAACAGAAAGAGAAGAGAACTGTCTGAGGACTTGAGAACCAAAATTGTGGAAAAATATCAACAATCTCAAGGTTACAAGTCCATCTCAAGAGATCTAGATTTGCCTTTGTCCACAGTGCGCAACATTAGCAAGAAGTTTGCAACCCATGGCACTGTAACTAATCTCTCTGTGGGTGGGCGGAAGAGAAAAATTGGTGAAAGGTTGCTATGCAGGATAGTCCGGATGGTGGATAAGCAGCCCCAAACAAGTTCCAAAGAAATTCAAGCTGTCCTGCAGGCTCAGGGAGCATCAGTGTCAGCGCGAACTATCCGTCGACATTTAAATGAAATGAAACGCTATGGCAGGAGACCCAGTGGACCCCACTGCTGACACAGAGACATAAAAAAGCAAGACTACAGTTTGCCAAAATGTACTTGAGTAAGCCAAAATCCTTCTGGGAAAACGTCTTGTCGACAGATGAGACCAAGATAGAGCTTTTTGGTAAAGCACATCATTCTACTGTTTACCAAAAATGGAATGAGGCCTACAAAGAAAAGAACAAAGTACCTACAGTGAAATATGGTGGAGGCTCAATGATGTTTTGGGATTGTTTTGCTGCCTCTGGCACTGGGTGCCTTGAATGTGTGCAAGGCACCATGAAATCTGAGGATTTCCAAAGGATTTTGGGTCACACTGTAGAGCCCAGTGTCAGAAAGCTGGGTTTGCGTTTGAGATCTTGGGTCTTCCAGCAGGACAATGACCCCAAACATACGTCAAAAAGCACCCAGAAATGGATGGCAACAAAGCGCTGGAGAGTTCTGAAGTGGCCAGCAATGAGTCCAGATCTAAATCCCATTGAACACCTGTGGAGAAATCTTAAAATTGCTGTTGGGAAAAGGCGTCCTTCCAATAAGAGAGACCTGGAGCAGTTTACAAAGGAAGAGTGGTCCAAAATTCCGGGCGAGAGGTGCAAGAAGCTTATTGATGGTTATAGGAAGCGACTGATTTCAGTTATTTTTTCCAAAGGGTGTGCAACCAAATATTAAGTTAAGGGTGCCAAGAATTTTGTCCAGCCCATTTTTGGAGTTTTGTGTGACATTATGTCCAATTTGCTTTTTTTCCTCCCTTTTTTTGTTTTGTTCCAATACACACAAAGGGAATAAACGTGTATAGCAAAACATGTGTTACTGCAATACTTTTCTGTGAGAAATACTTTATTTTCTGGAAAAATGTCTGGGGTGCGAACAATTTCGGCCATGACTGTAGGAGAAACATAGAAACATAGAAAAATGTCGGCAGATAAGAACCTTTCGGCCCATCTAGTCTGCCCAATTACATGGATACTTTACCTGGATTTATCTTTTGTTTAGGATAGCCTTATGCCTATCCCATGCCTGCTTAAATTCAATTACTGTTTTGGCCTCTACCACTTCTACTGGAAGACTGTTCCATGTATCCACCACCCTCTCAGTAAAATAATGCTTCCTGATGTTACTTTTAAACCTTTGCCCCTCTAATCTAAGACTATGTCCTCTTGTTTTGCTATTTTGTTTCCTTTTAAATATACTCCCTTCCTCTACCTTGTGGATTCCCTTTACGTATTTAAATGTTTCTATCATATCTCCTCTGTCTCGTCTTTTTTCCAAGCTGTACATGTTAAGATCATTAAGCCTTTCCTGGTAACTTTTCTCCTTCAAGCCGTACACCATTTTAGTAGCCCTTCTCTGAACTCTCTCTAAGATGTCTATATCCTTCTGGAGATACGGTCTCCAGTACTGCACACAGTACTCCAAGTGAGGTCTCACCAGTGCTCTGTACAGTGGCATGAGCACTTCCCTTTTCCTACTGCTAATACCTCTCCTACACAACCAAGCATTCTGCTAGCATTTCCTGCTGCTCTATTACATTGACTACTTACCCTTAGATCCTCTGAAATAATGACCCCTAAATCCCTTTCCTCAGATGTTGAGGTTAGGACTGTATCAAATATTCTATATTCAGCCCTTGGGTTTTTACGTCCCAGGTGCATTATCTTGCACTTATCCACATTAAAACTCAATTGCCACAACTCCGACCATTTTTTTAGTTTACCTAAATCATTTGGCTGATCCCTCCAGGAACGTCAACCCTGTTGCAAATCTTTGTGTCATCAGCAAAAAGACATACTTTTCCATTAATACCTTCTGCAATATTACTAATAAAAATATTAAAGAGAATGGGTCCAAGTACTTACCCCTGAGGTACCCCACTGGTAACAAGACCTTGCGCCGAATAAACTCCATTTACCACAACCCTCTGTTGTCTGTCACTCAGCCACTGCCTAATCCAGTCAACAATATTGGAATCCAAGCTCAAAGATTGCAATTTATTGATAAACCTTCTATGCGGAACAGTATCAAAAGCCTTACTGAAATCTAAATAAGCAATGTCTACTGCACCACCTGTGTCTATTATTTTTGTTACCCAATCAAAAAAATCAATAAGATTAGTTTGGCATGATCTCCCTGAGGTAAACCCATGTTGTTTCTGATCCTGTAATCTATGTGTTTTTAGATGTTCAACAATCCTTTCCTTTAACATGGTTTCCATTAATTTCCCCACTACTGACGTAAGACTAACTGGCCTATAGTTCCCCGATTCCTCCCTCAGGTGTCTGAGACTTGTAATCTGTGTCTAGTCACTGGCTGCCAGCTATCAGGGTGTCTCACTGAGTTATACCAGAGTTCTTTAAATCTTTATACCAGAGTTGAATCAGAGTTCTGTATATATTAATCTATATATCACTCACCATGTCTGAAAGAACAAAAAAAACAGGCAGACGCTCCGAGACACAGATAAGAGGGCAAGCAGCCCCTGTGTCGGGAGGCTGTGCCTCTGGTCGTGGTGGACGTGGTGCATCCTCTGCAGGGGCACGCTTGTCCTTTCTAACTGGTGCTGGCCGTCTTAACCTGCAGCAACATACAGAGGATTTGGTGGATTGGCTAGCCAGGCCATCCTCATCCTCCGAGTCCTCTGCCAGCCAGGCTTCTAGTGCTTTACAGTCCACCTCAGCTGCCAAAGCATCTAATGCAGCCTCCATGTCCACAGATACTCCTGCCGTAGCCTCGCTATCACACACGGAGGAGTCAGCTGAATTGTTTGATTACAATGACCGTGACATGCTGCTTGAGGATGCGCAGCAAGTACAGTGCTCTGATTCAATCTCTGAGGTTGAGGAAGGGAGTATAATCAACCTAGAGGAAGGGGGTGCCAGTGATGACACACAAATAACTGGCACTCATGTTGCCCCAGCAGCTGCAGCATACTGCCAAGTTGGCTCCAGTGACGAGGAGATCACTGACTCCTCCTGGGTGCCTGATCGAACAGAGGAATTAAGTGAGGAAGAGGGGTGTCACGCTCAGCCACAATGGCGGTACCTGGCATGCGCCAAGTAGGGCCCAGGTAAGAGGAAAAGCCGCTATACGCAGAGATGCGTGACACAACAATCAGCATAAGGAAATAAACCACAGGAGACACTGGGGACCTCTGCACGGCTAATACCGAAGGAGCCCTATACTGATAGATCGGTCCTTAGAGTGGCTGAATCTGCACTAATGGAAAAAGGTTACCTTGTAGCCGTGCAGAGTCCTGGGAAACACAGACACCTAAAGGAGATATACTCAATAACTTGCAGGGAAGGACTTCAATAAACTAAAGCCGTGGTTTACAAGGATACACAACATATAATACGATAAGCACAGAACCGCTAGGGATGTCCAGAAGAGTGGTCAATAAATAAGCCAGGGGTCAAAACCAAAACGTATACCTTGAGCCAAAGCAGGGATATAGCACCAGAGAAAATCCGTCAGCCAGGCCAGAGGGTCAATACCAGGAAGTCAATCAGAAACCTAGAACTCAGACAAGGGGGAAACACTGAGAAAGAACTAGGATAGAATAACAGGGAGCTCTCAGGAACAAATCTGTAGCTGAAGTGAACCAGGATGCAAGAGCATGGTGATATGGGCCCATGGCTTTATATAGGGGAGTAATCAGCCCATATCACCAGCAGAAGCTCAACGAGCAATGAACTTAACCCCTGAGCTGCATGTCAGGGAAAGCAGCACAGGGAAACACAGACATAAGGAATACAGAGGGCAGGGAGACAGGGTTGGAACGTGGGAACGTGACAAGGGGGAGGAGGAGGCACAGCAAACACGAGGCACAACATCCTCTGTGACCAACCGTAGCACTAGCCAGTCCAAGGCATCACATGTCAGAGCTGCTCCGGTGCAGAGCGCTGTTGTCTCAAAGAACACATGCAGGAACTCTGTTGTCTGGGAGTTCTTTAAGAAATGTGCAGTAGAGCGCAGCGTTGCTATTTGTAATCTATATCAGTGAGGCTTAAGCGTGGGAAAGATACCGGACACTTGGGTACCACGTGCTTGAGGCGACATATGAACAACTGCCACACATCCCGTTGGCGCAAAACTTTGCGTAGGTCCTCCTCCTCCTCATCTGTCTCTACCCCCACTGTATGTCCTGCCATGTCATTGCCTACAACCTCCACCGACAGGGATGATGCTACAGTAATGGATGTACCAGCTCCTGCCTCACAATGTGACATCATCCCAGCAGCTGAAGATTTACACAGTCAGATTACGTTGCCACAGCTGCTGCAGCGAAAGAAAAAATATAGTCCCAACCATCCCCAAGCACAGCGTCTAAATGCCAGCTTAGCAAAATTACTCGCATTGCAGCTGCTGCCTTTCCAGCTGGTGGACTCTGCTCCCTTCCGTGAATTTGCTGAATGTGCTGTACCACAGTGGCAGGTTCCAAAACGCCATTACTTTACACGCAAGGCCATTCCAGCACTATACCAGCACGTGGAAGACAATGTTATCTAGTCATTGGGAAAGGCAGTCAGCAACAAGGTGCATGTGACTTTAGACACGTGGTCCAGCAAGCATGGACAGGGTCGTTACATTTCCTTCACGGCACACTGGGTCACTCTGATTGCAGTTGGGAGGGATCCAAGGCGGGGCTCTGTGCTGGAGCTTGTTCATCCACCACGCCTCCAGAAAGCTGCTTGTATGAGGTCTGTCTGCTCCACCACCTCTCCCTCTTCCTCCTCCTCCTCCTTCTCTGTCTCTGGCAAAGTGGCAGTTAAACCGACGCCTGACAGGGTCTACGCAATGGCTCAAACAAAAAGATGCCATACTGTGCTTGAGCTGGTTTGTTTAGGGGACAGGAGCCACACCGGGCCAGCAATTCTGTCAGCTCTGCAGGGGCAGGTGCAGAGATGGTTAACACCACGCCAGCTTCAGCTGGGAATGATTGTCTGCGATAATGGCAGCAACCTTCTCTCCGCCCTACGCAAGGGTAAATTGACGCATGTACCATGCCTAGCACACGTCCTAAATCTAGTGGTACAGCGTTTCCTAACCAAGTACCCAGGGCTGGCAGAGCTTCTCAGCCGGGCCAGAAAAGTCTGCAGCCACTTCAGACGGTCATTCCCAGCAAGCGTTTGCCTGGCAGAAATTCAAAGTGAATTCCACCTTCCCACAAACCGTCTGATCTGTGACATGCCCACCAGGTGGAACTCGACATTAGCAATGCTGCAGCGTCTGCACAAGCAGCAGAGGGCCATCAACGAGTACCTGTGTGAGTATGGCACAAGGACAGGTTCAGGTCAACTTGTTTTTTTTGCCCCCCGCAGTGGCTGATGATCAAGGATGCATGCACTGTACTGTCACCATTTGAGGAGGCAACGAGGATGGTGAGCAGGGACAGTGCATGCATCAGTGACACAATTCCTTTAGTGTTCCTGCCGGAGCACACTCTGCGGGGAATTATAGATGTGGCTCTAGAGGCAGAGCAGCGGGAGGAAGAGGAGTCCTTCCCTAGCTCTCAAGGCCTCAGTCTTTCCGCAGACAGCATTCCAGCGGGTCCTACTCAGATCAGACAGGAGGAGGATGAGGAGGAGGCAGAATATTTAAGTAGTGGGGGCATTGAAGGTGGGGATTCCTCAAGGGAGGGTTTCGTGTGCCCAGAAACACAAGGGCTAGTGCGTGGCTGGGAGGAGGAAGTGCACGATACGGTCATCCTCATTGACCAGGAAGACTCGGAAGCTAATGCCACCTCCAACCTACTCTGCATGGGCTCCCTAATGATGCAAAGCCTGCTAAAGGACCCCAGGATTCATGCTATCAAGGAGAGGGATCATTACTGGTTTGCAACCCTTCTTTTTTTTTTCTAATTCTTTATTTAAAGATTCAAAACACACAAAGAAAGTCATGAAATCACACGAACAGAAATACGGCCACGCAGGGCCAGCTAAACTTCTTACGAGTAGAACAGCGGAGTAGCGTGGATTAAACTAGAACGAGCGGAAAAAGGAGCACAGAGTCCGGCATATGACAAAAAGGCACGCGTGAAAGTTCAAGAACCGGACCATGGCTCTCTAAAACATCCACTCAGGGGTCATACAGAAAATTGTCCGAAAAACTCGTGAAGAACTAAAAACAGAAGTGCTTGGTGAGGGGTGGTATGATTCTCATCCCGGTTGTACTTCCAGGAGGTCCGGGGAGATACCTGCTGCCTCTAGATCCTTCCATGCCTGTGCGGGGTCAGTAATGGTATATGAAACATTGGCATACGTAACTACTAACGAACCCGCCATGCCCCAACGGTAGCGAATCCTGGTTCCTCAAAGGATCGTTGTTACATCCCGAAAGCGGCGACGTGCCAGCAGGGTCTGGAACGGGAGGTCGTGAAACAAGGTCAGGGAGGAGCCCTCAAATGGCACAGGGTCTCGCGCCCCAGGAGAGGACATAATTTTTCCCTTCAGGGCAACCTCCCTAAAAGCTATAACAACGTCGCCGGGTGTGCTCCTGACCCGAAACGCAGCGCCAAGTATGTCTGGAGTGTCCAGTGGAAGTCCAGCGACCTGAAGGACCAAACGGGTAGCATAGGGCAATAGTTCTGTCGCCGCAATCGAATCTGGTATGCCCCTGACCCTGATGTTGCGGCGTCTATGTCTGGTCTCTAAAGTCTCCACGGAGCGAGATAGAACATCCACCTGAGATCTCAGGGCAGCGACCTGACCGGACAGCAGCGTTTGCTCCGACTTCACCTCAGCAGCCGTCGACTGCACCTCCAACACCTGAGCACGAACCGCAGCAACCTCTTCTCTAACCGCTGCCACCTCCGGGCGCCATACCTCCCTTATCTCTCTGATCTCATCCAGGATTCTACGCAGGTCACCTTTTGTAGATGGGAGATGGTCATCCTCTGCCCGTTGTCGAGGCTCTGCGTCTCCTCCGTCCGTCCTCGGGCCGGGTCGTCGCTCAGACGCCGCACTGCTGATGGCAGAGAGCTGGGGGTCCCCGGTCAGGCCCTCCTCCGATGACTCCTGGGCCACCGCCGTCTGTGGAGACTCTGCCAAAATGGCCTTGCGCTTCTTCTGCGCAGGTTTTTTCCCAGCTGCGGAGAGAGGGAGCAGTTCCGGTGCATGTGATGGCGGGGAGAGCCATGAAGTCCCCGGCCCACCTCCGAGGGACCAGGAACTATCATCGTCCCCCGATGATCCATAGCCTGGAGGGAGAGACGAGGACCCCAACCCTCTTCTGGGAGCTGACCCACCTGCCAGAGCTTCACGGATGTCCTGCTGGCGATGGCCCCCCTTCAGCACACGACTGCCGGGCATGCCGGATCAGATACTGCAGGCACACAGGTAAGAACAGGCCCGAAAATCACCTGGCAACCCTTCTTGATCCACGATACAAGGGTAAAGCTGCAGAGCTCATCCTGCCCGCACAGAGGGAGCACAGGATGAAAAAACTTGAGGACGCTCTAAAGCGACACTTGTGTAACACATTTCCAGGCACTGGTAGATTACCAAGTGCTGACACAAGTGCTTCTGAGGCTGCGGATGATCAGAGGAATAGTGGTGAAGGCCAGGGCCGCTTGACTGATGCATTTTTACATTTTTTTAGTCCTCGACGCCCAGGGACGTCAAATGTAGGCACCCATTGCCAGCGTCTTCACCATATGGTGGAGGACTACCTGGGGCAAGGGCAGACCTGGATACCTTTTTCCAGCAGATGATCCACTGGCTTACTGGGTGTTGAGATTGGATCACTGGCCAGAACTTAGCCAATATGCTATGCAGCTACTAGGTTGCCCTTCATCTAGCGTGCTTTCCGAAAGGACGTTCAGTGCCGCTGGAGGTTTTGGCACAGACAAGAGTGCGTCTGTCCACCGACTCTGTAGACCGGCTGACATTTATAAAAATTAATCAGTCCTGGATCAGCAGCTATCAATCCCCTGATGCTGAAGTAATGGAATAGATCGGGGAAGTCCTCTTCTGCATTCACAAAACCTCCAGCACTGAACTCTTCCACAATACCACAAAAGGGTTACGGTGTGAAGGCACTTGCTGCCATGAAAGGCACAATATTTGGCTGCACTGACGCCTGTGCCAGATTTATATCCTTTTAATTTTTTGAACTGCACTCTTCCACAATACCACAGAGGGGTTACTGTATTATGATGGCACTTGCAGGCCTGGCACCAAAAGCACAATATCTGGGTGCACTGACGCCTTGACCAGAATCCTATCTTTTCAATATAGGACCACATGGTCCACCCCTGCATTCTTTCACAATACCACAGAGGGGTTACTGTATGATGACACTTGCTGGCCTGGCACCAAAGGCAGAATATCTGGGTGCACTGACGCCTTAACCAGATGCATATCTTTTTAATATAGGACCGCATGGTTCACCCCTGCATTCTTCCACAATACCACAGAGGGGTTACTGTATGATAGTACTTGCAGGCCTGGCACCAAAAGCGCAATATTTGGGTGCACTGCCACTGACGCCTGTATCAGATTCATATCCTCAGAGGGGTTACGGTGTGACGGCACTGTTGGGGACGTTAAAGGACCAATTTTGAAGCACCTATTGTTACTTTCATCCAAAGCCTGCATAAGTTTCACAATAATTTAGCCCAAAAAATCCGTAAACTTTTTCTGCGTGTACAAAAATGTCTCCCCTTTTCATACAGACTGCCGCCCCAAGCAGTTGTTTATGGATAGATTAAAGGAAAAGCATTTACCATCATTTGAAATGTAATTTTTTTGTTTTTCAGTGTTTCTATACATCCTAGAAATCCGCCACTTCACGGGCAGGTTATGGGGACCTCCTAGGCACGATATTTGAAGGAATTTTGGGTTTTTATTTTTAACCCTTATTTCATGGAAAACTCACTGTCCCTTTAAAACCTTTTTTTAAAACTTTTTGTCCTTGTTTCCTGTCCCCCAGGGCACTACTCGGACCCCCATACACCTTTTATGGCAAATATCTAGCATATATGCCCTCTTGGAGGGCACTCTAAAAACCGAATTTTCAGCCCCATTGACTTGCATCGAGTTCGGGTTCGGACCCGAACATATGGGAAGTTCGGGTTCGGGCCCGAACCGAACTCGGGGGGGGGGTGTTCGGCTCATCCCTATTTAGGAACAGGTCAGCATTATTTGCAAAGGTCGTGGAAACAGATCTGCTGCCTGTTTTGAAGTCATATTGGAGCCAGATAAAATAAAGCAAATTTGATGCCTTTGTGGTATAGTGCTGAACAGATGGGGGCAAACGCCCAGCGGCATTACGTGACTTAAAGAGAGACATCTCTGAATAAGTTGCTGGTGGTGGGTCCAGGAACTTGGCTATTTCCACACTTTTAAGTGGCATTGCGATCTGTCAGCGACATTTATGTAGATTAAAACATAATTTAGAACAGGTTCAAACAATCCTATTTATACCTCAGTGAGTTTTATCGATTTTGTATCTCTGTTACATACCTGAACTCTACAAATATATGGAGAAGCACAGAAAAACATGTGTCACGACCCAACTATGCGCGCTGCTGCGCAAAGACGCCGGGTTAAGCCGCGCACTATCTATCTATCCTAGACCCAGATAATTACGCGCACTTCTCTACCCGTCCCGGCCACACTACCTCTCACAGCAGGCACGTAGGGCGCGATATACTGATCCCAAGATTGCAACGCAGCACAAGTCTTCTCCTGACGTGCGTACTCACTACGTCTCTCACAATCCTGGAACTCACTTTCTTATTCTATTAGTAACGCTGCCACCAGTCCTCACGGACACTACGAGCGTCGCAACAGGAGACGCAGGGCTTAGCGGCCGCACTATCCTAGACTCGGACAGTGACTACAATTCCCACAATTCCCTGCCGTTTCCTGACGACCGCAACACGCAATTTCTTATATATAACCGAGCTTAAGGCAAATAGCAATACTCCCAAACTCTTAGCGTGAATTTCATCAGCCAGAGTCAAAACTTAAATATTTTTTGTTTTATTTAGGATAGAAAAATCAGTGCTTAGTGACATAAAAAATCATAACTAGAATAAATCAATTACTTATACAATACACAGCAAAATATAAAGAAAAAGGGTTAATCACAGAGCCTTACTTACGACGGAATACTCAGTAACTGGCATCGGTGCCTCCTGGGATCTGGAGATAGAGCATGGACAAATCAGTCCTCTTTAGAAGGAATCCCAAGTGATCAGCTCTGAGCCATGCTTGATTCAGAATATATATAGGGCTGGCTTTTTTCTACGTCCAGCCTCCTAGCTGGCAGGGCTTTTGCCTACAATTCCCAGAATGCCCCTCTCTAGAGCATGCTCAGTAAGCTTGTCAATTAATCTTTAATTGCCTAAAGGCGTCCCTCTTCCCTCCAGACCCCCCTTAGAGATCAAGGATGTGCTTCCTGTCTTTGAAGATGGTGTTCCCATCTCTTGGGGCCGACCTGGCTACCAAGGTGTGATTTCCTAGGTTAGTGTACATAGAAATTCCCTTTTTACAGCTACGTGTTATATCCTCCCCCCAAGGGAGAAAGCTAAACCTTCTGATTGCATTTCAGCTGTGAACACGGGGATAAACTTACCAAATGGTCAGACACAAATATGAATATAACTCTATATGGAGGAGAGGAGATATGCATAAACCGGCAGATAGACACATATATACAGGCAGACCCTTATATAGATAGAAATACAGGTCTAATCTGCCACATCTCCCATACAAAGGAAGACGCAGAAAGGGAGGCTAACTAACATGCCTCCCACGTGCGTCTTAACACGGGTTTGCCAACGGGCATCTGGCACCTGCACCAGTCGCCGGCACTATGACGGAGTGGGGGACGCACAGGTGTCCATGCACTTTGCCCACTAAAGCATGCATTCCCTCTCGCCACCGCATCACACATTGCCCCATGTAGGCCTTTGGCGACTCCACCATTCTTCCCCACCTCTCCCAAGCCGGGGGGAGGGGGTCACTCATGCTGCACTCACAACATGGCACAGACTCGGGGAAGCCCCTGTGCTTCTGCAGCCCCTCCGGGTGCAGCACGTGTGGCTCACTCTCCGCTCGCATCTCAGTCTCGCAGGCAGCAGAATCCTCGTAGCCCGTAGCCTGCTCTGGAGCCATTCTTACAGCAGGGGGTATGGAGAAACAGGGTGAAGCGCCCCGCTCCCCAGTAAACGTCCCCCCTGCATCTGCCAACGGAGTCAGGCATAGTACCTGCCCCTGGGCAGATGGCTGGGAGGTAACCGGAGCCACACCAGGACCCGCTGCCTCCCCGTCTCTCACTGTTCCCGCACATTCAGAATTTGGGGAACCATACAGATGGGGCACAAGATTCTCCACACTCACCTCGCCCCCATTGCACACAGTTTCCCCACTTTATCACACAGTTCCTCAAGCACGCCTTGCTTCGTAACCGATGAGCATACAGCCGTATGCCACCCTCCTCTACAGGGAGGTTGCTCAGTACCAGATTCCTGTGGTACTGGGAATCTGGTTGGCTTTCCCCCAGGGCAACACTCGTCCACCCCAGGCCCTTCCTCCTGACCACACAACATGCGCTCGGTGCCACCCGCAGCCTCAGACACATGTGACACAGACTGGCATACCACAGTATCCTGCCCATCCAGGATGTTCTGCCCTCCACTCCTTTCACCTGGCACCGCCAACCTGGATGGTTCAGGCCCTGGATAACACTCTGCCACCCTAGGCCTCTCCTCCCGACCACCCAGTATGCCCTCTGCGCCACGCACAGTCTCAGACAACCGCAACACAGGCTGGCACACCGCAGGATCCTGCTCATCCCAGGCCTTCCGATGCACACACCTTCCCTCCAGCACCACCGACCCAGTTGGTCCAGCCCTAAAGGAACCTGCCTTGGTCCTTTGTTCTCCCTCCCAACCGCGTGGCGTCAGAGACACACCTGCGTCTGGTCTAGGCAGGCACACCACAGTATCCTGCCACCCCTCCCAGGCATTCTGATCCACACCATTCTCACGGGGCACTAGAGTCCTGGTTGGTTTAGGCGCAAGCAGACCCGCAGTCATCCCTTGCCCTTGCTCCCAACCATATGGCGTCACAGACAAACCTGAGTCTGGTCTAGGCAGGCACACCACAGTATCCTGCCACCCTTCCCAGGCATTCTGATCCACACCATCACACGGCAGAGACGGGCCTTGGTCCCTACTCTCCGCCGACCGCCAGCGGGTACCCACTTCCACCATGGGCACCGCGGCCTCCCCACGCATGGGGTCCAGGGAACCAGCTGACTCGGGTGCAGGCGGGCATTCACTCACCCCCTGCCTTTCTTCCCAGTCACACTGCCCCCTCATGCTACCACACAACACCTCAGGCACACCTGGCGCAGACTGACTCACTGCCATCCCCTGCCCTCCCGTCCAGGAATCCTGTTGTGCATCCCCACACACAGCCCTCCCCACTGTAGAGCCACTAGTGGGCCTGGGTAAATCCCCAGCATCCCTTTCCAGCACATATTGTGACACCAATTTACCCAAATCCGTGCCCAGTAACACATCTGTAGGAATATTTTCAGACACTCCCACCTCCCGCAGACCTCTCCCCGCTCCCCAGTCCAGATAAACCCGTGCCATCCGCACCGCAGGACGTACCCCACCAAAACCCTTTACTGCTAGAGTCCTGCCAGGAATAAAGTCTGCAGGGCTGACTAACCCTGGATGCACCAAAGTTACTTCAGCCGCCGTATCTCTTAAACCCACAGATACCTGAGTCCCGACAATGACTGCTTGCTGGTTCACGTTGGCACTGCCCTCCGATCTGGTCACAAACAGGACAGAGGGTGATGTTGAGGGGTATCCTCCCCCAGCTGTGGATGCAGGTTTCTTCCTCTGCGGGCACGCTGCCAGGAGATGATTGGCACTGTCACAAATAAAACAGTGACGGCGCACACTTCTTCCAGGCGAAGAAGGATTCGTTCCCCCCTCCCCAGCAGAGACTGGCACAGTGGGGGGCGCTGCCGCCGCGATGTCGGGGGGTCGTGCTGAGTTGGGCTTCCATCCTGATGATCCTTTGGGGGAACCTCTGCTCTGGTCCACAGACGCTCTGTTGGCCGCATGGAAATCGGCCAGCTCACCAGCTTCCAGGGCCGTCTCGGGTTTGCGATCCAGAAGCCATTCCTGGATCTCAGGTGGGCACAGCTGCACGAACTGTTCTTTGATTAGCAGGTCTTCCAGGGCTTCCAAGGTATCAATCTTCAGCCCCCTGACCCATTGTCGAAATAGGGTGGTCAGGTGACTCACGACTGCAGAGTAGCTCCGCGGCCCGCTTCATAGTCCTGGTCGCTCTCAGCTGGTAATTCCGCAAAGGCTTCGAGCGCTGGACCTTTTAGTCCAGGAGTGAGGTACCTGGCCCATTGCTCTTTGGGCAGCTGGTACTGTCGACAAGTCTTTTCAAAGCTTCGCAGGAACACATCCAGGTCCCCATCTTTGTCAAGAGTGGGAAAGTTCTCTGCACGAGGTCTGGGCGTAGAGAGCTCTGCAGCGCCCGCAGGGGCAGGAGATAATTGCGTTCTGCTTGCCTGTGCCAGAGCGAGCTGATGTGCCCGTTCGGCTTGGCGCTCCGCCGCTTCTCGGTCCGCTTGGCGCGCTGCTGTCTCTTGCGCAGCTCGGCGCTCCGCAGTTTCTCGTTCAACCTCAGCTCGGCGCTCCGCAGCTTCTCGTTCAGCTCTGCGCTCCTCTCGCTCTTGGTACTGCAGGATGAGCTGAAGCCGAGTCCGCAGAGTCCACATGTTTTAAAACAGTCTGCAAGTAAACATCCAGGGCAGTATCACCCTTGGGCGAAGCACTTGACACTGTCCTTTCCACTGGACTTGCGCTTCCTTCGGCTGGGTCAAGAGTGGTACCCTGCTCTGCTGCGTCCTGGACTGCTTGCCTCGCCTCATAATCCTCGAGGGCTTGCAAAAGTTCATCTTTCTTTTTATCCTTCGTTGAGATATTTTTGTCTCGACATAATTGCTCCAAAGTCTTTTTCGATGATTGTTGCGAAATTCTCACTCCAGCCAAATAAAAGATGGAAAAGAAAACAAAGAAGGGGAAGGGAACTGCTGTGTATTGTGTAAATTCTAATAAATGCACTGAGTTCTGCTCTGGAAATTGGAAAACCAATTTATTTAGTATCTGTATCTATGTTGCTTCACAGATCCAAATACTAACCTGATATCCCACCGCTTGCCTCCAGTTGTCACGACCCAACTATGCGCGCTGCTGCGCAAAGACGCCGGGTTAAGCCGCGCACTATCTATCTATACTAGACCCAGATAATTACGTGCACTTCTCTACCCGTCCCGGCCACACTACCTCTCACAGCAGGCACGTAGGGCGCGATATACTGATCCCAAGATTGCAACGCAGCACAAGTCTTCTCCTGACGTGCGTACTCACTACGTCTCTCACAATCCTGGAACTCACTTTCTTATTCTATTAGTAACGCTGCCACCAGTCCTCACGGACACTACGAGCGTCGCAACAGGAGATGCAGGGCTTAGCGGCCGCACTATCCTAGACTCGGACAGTGACTACAATTCCCTGCCGTTTCCTGACGACCGCAACACGCAATTTCTTATATATAACCGAGCTTAAGGCAAATAGCAATACTCCCAATCTCTTAGCGTGAATTTCATCAGCCAGAGTCAAAACTTAAATATTTTTTGGTTTATTTAGGATAGAAAAATCAGTGCTTAGTTACATAAAAAATCATAACTAGAATAAATCAATTACTTATACAATACACAGCAAAATATAAAGAAAAAGGGTTAATCACAGAGCCTTACTTACGACGGAATACTCAGTAACTGGCATCGGTGCCTCCTGGGATCTGGAGATAGAGCATGGACAAATCAGTCCTCTTTAGAAGGAATCCCAAGTGATCAGCTCTGAGCCATGCTTGATTCAGAATACATATAGGGCTGGCTTTTTTCTACGTCCAGCCTCCTAGCTGGCAGGGCTTTTGCCTACAATTTCCAGAATGCCCCTCTCTAGAGCATGCTCAGTAAGCTTGTCAATTAATCTTTAATTGCCTAAAGGCATCCCTCTTCCCTCCAGACCCCCCTTAGAGATCAAGGATGTGCTTCCTGTCTTTGAAGATGGTGTTCCCATCTCTTGGGGCCGACCTGGCTACCAAGGTGGGATTTCCTAGGTTAGTGTACATAGAAATTCCCTTTTTACAGCTACGTGTTATATCCTCCCCCCAAGGAAGAAAGCTAAACCTTCTGATTGCATTTCAGTTGTGAACACGGGGATAAACTTACCAAATGGTCAGACACAAATATGAATATAACTCTATATGGAGGAGAGGAGATATGCATAAACCGGCAGATAGACACATATATACAGGCAGACCCTTATATAGATAGAAATACAGGTCTAATCTGCCACAACATGGACTTTGGGGGGGTGAGATTTGCATTAAAAATAGGACTGTCCCTCCTAAATATTGACAGAGTTTTGTAATACTGTCCTTTACCTAGAATAATATTGAAAGGGTACACTTAGTTGAGCAATACCTCATTAAATATTTGGAAATTAATTAAAGCAGTTTCTATTCATATGTCCTTGGTTAAGGACTGGCGGATCATCTGAAAATTGTAAACGTGTTTCTATTTTCATTTATTTTTTTTCTCTCCTGAGCCTGCCTGCTGTATTTCTTTACAGCCATCAAACTGGGGTATTAGGCAGATCCATGAATACTAAATATTCATGCCTGCTTTCTTTACAATTTTTCTTGCAATCTGATATCTTGCCATTACTCATTGGTACCCCAGAGACGGCACAAGATGTTCAAAACCACACCTTTGCTGGAATATATGATAAAAACCCATTTTGCAAGTTTGCTTTATTTTTGTTTTGTAAATTATATTTTTAGGTAAACGGAGATGACTGTCACGTTATGCTAAGCAGCAAAGATAACTCAAAGGAAAGATTAGAGATACAAAGAGAAAAACAGGGATATTCCCACATGTTATCCATTCACAAGGATTTCAGAATAATATCCATATACTCATAGGCCATGTAATCGACCCATAGGGGTAAAGTTGTCTTTCCTGTCTAGTTGATTGCATGGGTTTGCTGTCCTTTATTCTTCATAAGATTGTAAACTCACTTAAGCAGGGTTCTCTTTTCCTATAATTCGCCATTTGGCAAACTTGCTTGTGAATTTTATGGTTTTGACTTACACATTGTACAGTACTGAGGAATGTGTTGGTGCTGTATAAATAATTGTATTGATACAATATGGGCCATATTGTATTTGGTGAGTAGTGCTCTGGTTTGAAATAATAAACTACAAAACAGAAAACAAATTGATCTGCATTATGCTACACTCTATAAAAGCCACAAACATTCTTGGCTGCTCCTTTACTGCAGATCTGTAGTTGTCGCTGGTGAAATTTTAAGACCGGGAGCTGACATCTGACGTGAGCATGTCTAAACTGGCCTCAAATGGCACCCACAGGGTGTTACCTGCTCACCAACAGCACATTGGACAAAGTAGGGTGTCAATTACATCTGGTTACTCCCCCCCCCCCCACCGATACCTGATTGGTGGGCGAGAATTCTGAGCCACAAGGATTCAAGACCCTAATCCTATATTATGGTACCTACAACCTGTATCTGCCCTGTGGAAGAGATATGTGGATAACATTTCACACAGCCAGCCTAAAATTGGTGTTCATCTGGTGAATGGGCTATTGAAGGGAGGAATTTATAATCGGAAAACACACCAGATAATTTCACACTCTCTTCACAAAGCCACATACGTGTCTATGAAATCCATGCTGTTCATTGACATATGATTGTTTTTATCGGCTCACTAATTTCAGTCTAGGGTTGACCTCCTCTTTTCTTCCTACCTAATGCTGACCTCTTCATGGCAGAGACTTTCTACCACCTTTCATGGTGATTACAGTGATACAAAAGCCAAGAAGGGACTGATCCATGTTAACTCCTCACAACATACACTGGTGACGAGAGGCATTTTGGAAGTTGCGTTCTGGCCTGAAGTAAATCTATCGTACCTTTTTTATTTGGGTCAGGAACAGATTTTAGGTTAAAATGAAATTCCCTATCATTCTCACCCCCCCCCCTTTTCCTGCATTTGTATTAATAGCACACTCGATCAAGATAAGAAACCATGGTCTCTGTTTTATAACTAAGATTACCAATAAAGTTGTATGTTTTAACGCTTTTCCTAGGTAGCGTGAGTTAGCCACCTTGTCTTTCCCTCACTTTAAATTTTGTGTTTAATCCCGTTGTGCGTTCCCTACAATAGGCTTTTTCACAGCTTTTCTTAAATGGGGTAGATTTAAAAAAAAAAACACAGCCTAATCTCTTGACTCGTTCAGAGCCTCTTGTGATATTACTTTCTTTAAATTTCTGCACCTGTGTATGTGCAAAATTCACTACACATTTTCTTTTTAAAAAGAAAAAAAAAAAGTGACATCTGCTTGTATCATGGTTACATCACATCAACAACTTGAGCACATTCCTTAAAACTCAAGTCCAGCCAGATGATTTGCTATCTCCTCTCCATTATAAGCACTGGAAAACCCAAATGTGAAATGTGATAGCTGACCTATGTTCCAACCAAAATGATGTGATAAGGAAGCCCGCCTCTCCACAAAAAATGTCTGTAATTTTGCAATACCCTAATTTACGTCGTGTATAGGCAGTGACATTGCAGTCATCGTGCATCTTGTGAATTATCGCTTTACTTGCATCCACCACAGCTGGGTCTTTTCTTGCTCGTCTGCCCATTAAGGATCAGGCTGCGCAAACAAAATATGGGGTATACTTTAGGTGAGGAGATTCTCCTCCAAAGTTGGGTGAGTACCATTGTGGACATAATGGCATTTAGTGAATCCTGCTCTATGTTGATTTTAGCTTCTGTCTTCTCATTTCGTAAGGGCAGATCAACAACATTGATGGTTTGTATGCATTGATGAAGTGTTGTGTGTTTGTCTTGGTGAGTTCTCTTGCGAGCATCACAAATTTTAGGTGCTGAATTAGTGGAAAACTGAAAAATGTAGGCCTAAGTAGGCAGGCTGAAAAAAATCCGGCGTTGTGAATAATTTCATTCACTTATGTGGCCTAAAATTTGCAATTCTGCAGCAATTAATAGTTAGGTTTCACTATATGTGGATTCACTATTTCGTGCTAGATTGCGTTTTAAACTCAAAGGGTGTTTGGTGGAACTGTGGCAATTCTCTTACACACTGGGTATTCATAGAATATACAGGGAACTCTATGCAGCACAATTTCGTCTAATGTTGTGTTCATTTGGGGAGGGGGATGTTCTAGGAACAAACTAGTACAATCTTACAACCTAAGATATAATGTTTATATATTGTAAAGCACTGTAGAAAATGTTGGTGCTAAAGAAATGTAGTTATAATAATACAGACACAGGAGCTGGGCTCATCGTAAAAGGGGATTTTTTTTGTGGCTCAGCAGTAATTGGATGACACAGTTATTAAGCAAGAGCTATCTTTACTCTAGTCTATGACATTTATAAATATTCACCAGTATGAGGCAATGTACTTTCTTCCTGGTTTGAGCTGCTGCATTTCTTAAACGGTCATAACTTAGTTTGACCAGCAGATGGCAGACCTTCCTTTTAGACTTCAGAGTTATACTATACAATTATGCAAAAGATTGTGTTTATACACAATATATGAGGGCTTATTCAGAGCGCACTGAAATTTCAGTTCGAGATCAGTTTGCCAAGCCTGCGGTGAATTCAGCATTCACAGCAGAGTCCCTGAAATGCACCAAAGGGATCAGCTGAACAGACCGCAGCAGACGATCCGCCGAAAAAAGTTGATCAACCTCCCAAACTAGGGGCAAATAAAATAAGAACAAACAAATTTTTTCTAAGGCATTGAAAACAATAAAAATGCATGAAATTAATAAAAGGTCTGTTACAGAATAAAAAAAAACATTTAAAAGTTTGGGAATCAAAAATTTCACTGAAAAAAAAATCCATAAAAATGCCTAATTTTTTTTCTAAAAATAAAGACTTTGCTGCAAATAAAAAGAATAAACGGTTGAATAAAAAGAATAGTAAAAACCTTTTTTTTTATTTTTTTTTATTGAAACCTATGGGGAATCGCCTGTTTAAACCTGTCGAATTGAAGCACCAAAAACCTGGGCAACATTGGCAACATTTTGGTGTAGTTCGGTGTCCTCTGAATAGATTAACCATTATTTCTCTATGGAACATTTTCACTGCTGCCGAATTGTGGCGATCTGAGGTGAATTGCACTGTATTTCACTGGCAATTCGCCAATATTTGGCAAATTGGCAGCTTTCTACATAGCCGAACTGCCACGAAATTGCACCGTATGGTAAAATTCACCATTAAGTGGCAAGTTTGGCTCTTACAGAATAACCTCTATTTTGTCGTGGCAATAAATTGAAAACCAGTTGTTGTTGTTGTTTATTTTTTCTTTCCTTTCTATATTGGTAAAATAAAACCACACAATATTTATTACCCTTATCATAGCAAAAATAGATCTCTGTATGTTTTATATTTTTTAAAATCGTAATAAATTTTAAGTAAAAGATGATTCCAAGTAATAACTATTAACAAACAACAGGCCCCTATTACATTCCTCGCGCATTTGTTTTTGCGCCCGCAAATGCGCATTTGCGCGAGGGGCAAAACCCATTGCGCTGAACGTCGTATTACAACGTTCGCGCAAACGTTGCGCATTATCGTTTAACGCGGATGGACCTGCGCGAGCGTGATGAACTGTGCGCGTCCTATACTTAACATTGTGAGCGCAAATGCGTTCGTGCGCTGGTACGCGGATGGTATTCCAATCGATGCGCATCTTTTTACGAACGACGTTTGTGCGCATAATTTTAACGTCTTTGAAAAGCTGGTGGTAACTGCAAATCTGAACGTTCTGGCCAAAACGAAAAATACCAGCACGAAAAAAAAAATACAGCACAGTATAGTTACACATTTTACACATACCCAAACAATAAAATTGTGAATTCGTGCGCATTTTTTTTATTGCTGCAGCATGTAATCTCAGATTTACTTTGACAGGCGCAAAAACTTAAGTGAGTCAATTAAGGTAAATAGATGTCAATTAAGGTTCTTAATTCTGATTGGCTGAATCCCGCAAAAAGATCAGTCCGCACACAGATTTGCGTGCGCTACTTTACTGCATGCGTATTACTCTTCGTTTTGCACGTCGTTTTTACGAACTTTATTTTTGGACAGATGAGAAAATGCGTTCGGATCGTAATACCACCGTTAATTTTCGCGCAATAATGCTTAACGCTGCGCGCAAAAAGAATTGCGATACGCAGACGAAATTGCACGAAGAATGTAATAGGGGCCAACAACTATAGAAGATTTGTAAAATGTTTGAAATCGTGCAAGATACCATCAGACACAATTTTTAGGCCGGGGCAGACGAGCGTGAAAGGAACGTCCGTGAGAGTGGACGTTCCTTCCACTCGACGCCCGTCTGCCCACCTCCGCTCAGCGCTGCAAATGCGATCTTCCTATGGAGGATCGCGCTTTGCAGCCTCGTCAACGCATGTCCTAGTGCATCAGCGGGGAGGCTTTGTGGGCGGACGCTTGTTGCACGTGCATTTCGTGCACGCGCACAAGTGTGTAACCGGCCCCATTGTAGCGTCAGGACGATTCGACGGGCGCCAGTAAGTATGTCAGTATAGGCGCACCTAGTGCGCTCGTCTGACACCAGCCTTAGAGTATAGAACTTTTCATCCCAGCAGTATTTTTGTAAAGGATAAATGAAAATTTAAAAATGGTCAGATTTGTATTATTTTAATCTTTTAACTATTTCGTAATAGCGATTTCTGTGCTAAATTGCTAAGGATAGGGATATCGGACAAAATACAGCTGTAAGGCATAGAAGGTCAAATATTAGATGGCTTTTACAATACTGACATGCTTGTATGGGTTGATCAAAATATTTAATCCATCTGTTCTGTATATTTAGTTTAGCAGTGAAGAAGAATTGGGTATGACCATACAAAATGTTGATGGGGTCCCCTGCTGGGATGGGATCACTACCTCAAATTTGAGTCTTTCAGGCTTCTATTTTTAATAAATTTCCAATGGTGTAAAAATAATTTTTTTTTGCTCTGAAATGGGATATTGAGTGGTGATTGATGCTGGGGGAAAAAATAACTATAGCAAGAGCTGCAACATCAAAAATGTGGTAAAAATGGAGTCTGAAATCTACTTTCTGAAAGCAGGGCATCTGCCAGTGTCGAGGTATGCATGTGTTAGTCAGTCGCTCTGTATCTGGTAGTGTCACTGTCAGTTCTAGCATGTGTGCCGCCGGGCAGTGTGTGTCTCTGGATTCTCTGCAGCAAAGTATCTCTAGATTGATTTATTTGAAAAGGTTGGCATCTTGGAACTCAGACAATTTTGAGCTCTGCCGTTACAAAAAGGAATATGTCAATAGGCATCACGCTGGGAAAAACTACACCTGCCCATCAGCCTAACGTGTAAATTTCACTTCGATACCGGGACCGCTTTTACACAGTAGGACTGCTTTTTAAGCATTGATCCAGCAGTGCTGTATATAGTAAAACAAGGTCGAAGCCGACTGCCTTGGTCATTGCTGTCCAATGAGTTGAGGATCGGAAGTGATTTATTTTTTCCCCAATCCTGTAAGCAAATTGAGCACCATTTTCTGGGGAAAGATATTTTATGTCGTCCGGTGAATCCTCTGCCGTTTAGGACAACACAGGGATAACTACTTTACCTACATTTGTGAAGGATATAAAGCAGAAGTTTGGTATATGCAATGTGAGTCATAGTCTGACATCTGACAGCTTCTGATCTTTAAATTAGCTACTAACATGTTAACATATCTAGCTTTGTTTGCTCATCCTGCTATATGATGTATCGATTTTATTATATGCAGTCCCTTTTATGGAGGTGTACATTGTGCTTTCCTATCAAATGTCTAATAGGCACTAAAATAGACAATCTAAATCTAATGGATATAACCATAATAGACTCCCTTAACCATAACTCTTTTATGTACCATAAATATATATCAAACATAACTAAGAGTAACTCGTTAAGTGTAGTTTAAAGCCAGGTGTATGTAAACTAGTTTTGCTACAGTGCAAATGTAAATCTATATTGGCACCAATATATTTCCTCAGGACTTGAGAAAAGGCTGCTGTGACAGCTGAATCGTTGACTTTTTTTTGTCTAATACTTTTTGAAATCGGAGTATCTGGTCCTTCTCTTTGTATTTGCTGCCCTCAGTCTAGTCACAATAAAGTGAATGGTGTAGTCCAGAATTATGGGCTGTGTAAACTTGGAGATTAATATTTTGGTGTACCTCTGCTCCATCCCTCTCGCCCCACTCACCCCCATTGTTCCCCTTCACCTCTCTAACCCCCATGTTGTCTATGCTCCTATCCCATGTTTCTCAACCCCACTGTCAATCTTCCCGTCCCCCTAATAGTACTTCATTCTGTATGCATAAATCCCTTTCCTGCTCTACAATCTGGTCTCATTGTTGAAGTCTTGGCACACTCGCCCTCTGCATCATATCTTCACCTTTATATTGTACAGTACACAAACGTCTTGGTGAAAAGGTAAAGATATGTGTGCACAAAGTGCTTCTAGTCTCCCCCTCGATGTTGGTGGTACAATAGTAGATCACGGCTGAATATCTCCTCGCCAATAATCTAAAACTGGAAATTTGGATGTCTGTCAACCAAGTGACAAAAGATTTAGTAGTGTTTGAGAAATTTGGATGATGATATTACATGAAATACCATCCCCAGCAAACACTCAAACATCCACACGCTGCCATTATCTGTCACGTGCGCTGCCACAGAGACGAGGATGCGAGCCCAGGATGCAGTGATATAACGGAGAACCAGGTATGTTTTATTTAGAAAATTGTTTAACACTGGAGAGGGGCGAGGCAGGAAAGGGAATGACTAGGGAGACGGAGAGAAGACACAGAGAGCCAGGATTAGAATACACACAGAATACAGTGAGACAAACATAAGAGGACTCCCAGATATATGACCGACAATACAGGAAAGGGGTGGATAATATATAGGGGGATAGGACAGGAATGGGGCTGAGTTAGTATTAATGGTGATGGAAAGTCTCTATTTAGGGAAGGCCTTCGTGCAGCAATAGTCTGAAACGGCATGGATCTTGAGGCTGGGAAACTGCAGAAGGGGTGGGTCTTGCAAACAGGAACAGCAACGGAGGGGGGGTCTGGAGGACAGGTACAGCAACGGGGTCTTGGGCAGGAACAACAGCAGGGGGGGTTCTTGAGTAGAAGGCAGGATAAGGGTACGGAACCAGAAAGGAGAATCCAAAATACCGTCCAGGAGAATAGCCAGGGGTCCGGTACACAATAATCAGGCTGAGCAGCAAGACTTCTTGACTGGCTAGAAGTCTCACACTGAATGTTGCAACTGAGCAAATTGCTGGAGCATCCTGGGACAGGCATGCCTCCGCTAAATAGGGAATGCAGGGCCTAATTGTTGGTGCCTCCAGAGAATGTTTCCAGGTAAAGTCCAGAAGGACAAGGCATGAAGGGTGCCTGAGGAGATCAAGGCGGTGCAGCACTGGATTTGTTTTTCTTGCCATGGCAATGCTAGGTTTTTACTGGATTGCTGAGGGACACCTGGCAGGGGTTGTGACATTATCTGTCACGCATGCCAGCAGGAGCTGGGACGTAGCCCAAGTGTGCCTGTATGTATTGCTTGCATCCTGATAATTCACAATTATCAGGGTGCAGTGGGTGGCCTCCACTGTATAGCTTCTGGTGGGACACAGATACACAAATTATTACTATAATAAACAGAATACGATGGTTACTTTTCTTGTCATGATGTGCCATAATGGCTAGTGATTGAGTGGAGAGGTAGTCAATGGGAAGTGCTGGGTTACTTTTCCACCTGTCTAGTAGCACAGCATATGCGGTATCAATAGTGGGTGCTCTGTAGTCCCAAGGAGGAACCAACTCCTTAGCAAATGCAGTGTAAAGTGGCAGGTCCAGGAACTCCACAATCGCCAGTGGAAGTTTGGCAACATTGCAGTGCCACTTAGCATTTGAGGAGTGTCTGGTCCTTCCACATTTTTTTTTGTTTAGTAGATTAGGACATGAAATTTTGCACCTGGTATTAACCACATGTATTCTATTGCCTCTGACACTCCTAAACGTTGGGATATTCAGATAGATAAAAGCCACATGCACACTGCACTAAAACGATGATACACTAAGGCTAATGTCAGACGAACGCATTCTGAGCACACTGTGCATCCGTGCACAACTGACGTACTTTCTGACTGATGATACTGTAGACCCCACATGGTCAATTTTATTTGACTGCCTTTTTTTTGACTGATGTAGTTGGGAAATAAATTTAATATGTAAAATGAAAAAAATTGATATAGGATATGAAAAAACATTTTGTCAGTCAAAAATGCAGTCCGTCTGACTACGTTCTATCACTCACACACAAAGCTACGCAGACGTGGCGCACTCTGTGCGTCCGTCCTAGCGGTTTGACGTTCTTGCATAAGTTGCATCCAGTGTCACGTGCGTTATTCGTCCGCACTTCTGTGTGGACGTACTTCGTGTATGGGTCTCTTTTGATCATAATTTTATGCTACGACCGACGTTAAAATGTGCAGCAACACGGACGTGATCACTGCGTTCGTCTGACACGGGCCTAAAGCCGGAGACTTACAGCTGTACTCAGGAGCAGAATAGGCCGAGCTATACACTTCAACACAATATAAATATTTTGTACACAAACCATTATGCAAAATGAAAACACATTGTATCCAAACAACCAAGTCATGCACAACTATCAGGGTTATTCAGAGAGAGGTGAAAACCTTGAGAATGACTGGAGAATTGAAAATTCTAGGTCAAAATAGCCGATTTGGAAAGTGAGATAAATGGGAGAATTTTGACCTAGAATTTTCATCTCACTTTCCAAATCGGCTATTTTGACCTAGAATTTTACATTCTCCAGCCTTTCCCCTACTTTTCACCTCTCTGAATAACCCCGTGAGAGTTCATATACTGATTGATACACTAAATATCCATGCTCTACAGACAGCGAAGCAAAGAGAGATACAATAAAACACCGATATAACCATAGGGCCATGAACACCAAAGCCAAAATGAATATTCACAGACCGAAGTTATAAGTATAGACACATGTAAGATAGGGCTTGAACTCCGATATTCACACATTGGCGTCGCATTCACTGATCCGCCCCATTATCAGCATTTTACATTGAAACTTTGGGAGTGCCTGAAGTTAGTGGAGCTGAGCAGTGTGTGCTCGCACATGAAAAAAGTGGGGGTCACATTTATCTCCCCCTCCTGTCTCAGGAAAGTTAATAAATTTAGCTCTAGATTAAAAGTATTGATCCTGTCAGCGAGGTGATAAATACAAGAAGGGAGGGGAGCGGGGGGGGGGGTGAGTGAGTATGGAGGGGTGTGTGTAAAATGTGCATTGTGCGTGTCTATCAGGGAGATGAGGTGTGAGAAGGATATGTATGGGGATTTTATGTATGTTACGCCAGTGGTGCACGTGCATTGTTAACCCACAGAGCACCGGCAGGATGTGCAGAGATCTGGAATGCCTGTGTACTAAGATGCAGCTTGTGTGGAATATGGTTTGCATTAGGGATGCACGGGATATGTAGTAGTGTGATTTGGATTTTCATGAAGTCTTTGATCCTTTCATTGTTTTTCGCTCTCACTTGTGCTGTTAATATGGATTATGTTTAAGAAAAGCTATTAGGTTATATTTGTATTATGGAAATATTTTAAGTGGGCTTGTTTTATTATGGGCTCCCTCCTGTAATTGAGAGAAATTCTCCCAAAGCTCCATTAAATGCGGTGCCGCCTTTCGCCATATAGCACACACACCTTTTATAATCTTTTAACATGCTGAACTCTCACTTTCTTCCTTGCTAAATTGTTTTATATCATTGTTTCCTGACCAGTGCCTTTCCTATTACCAGTCTCTGTCTCCTGGCACTGTGCTTTTTGCCATGCTGCCATATTTCTCAGTTTTTAATGTAGCACTTTCTCGTTGCATCTTCTCAGTGTTTGCCTTTTCATTTCATTTTTCGACCATCTCTTCTCATTTGTTGTCATACTGCTCGCTCTCTATCGCCTTTATTTTTTTTGGTTTGGTTTTTGTATGCTTTTGCTTTTTATCAACTTCGGCGATGCCAACCAACTCATTCACTACTGTCAAATCCTTTGCTCCTCATTCATTCTTGCCATCTTTGTTTATTTGCATCGCATCACTCTGCGGCCATCTCTTATAATATTGAATCTCTCTCTCGGCACCCTGGCTTGTTACCCAATTTCCCATCATGATGCTGGTCTCAGTACATTTGTCACACTAAGTGGTTCTTCATCTGTATGTATCTTTCCCTAGTTTACTCAGATAAGTCTGTTGTCTCTTTTTCTCCTGTCTCTTCCCCATTTCACGGTCTCTCTCCATGCAACTGTAGCTTTTCCCTCCCTCTCCCTCACCGGGCTGCGCTCTCCCCTGGCACTTCTGTCTGTCTCTAGCTCTCTTGGATGCCTGGTTATTAACGCTTTTTTGATAGGTAATTATTTGGTACTCTATATTTTTGCGATGCACTCGTGTGCGACTCTGATTTATTAACATGTCTGTGTGTCTGAAACCACCCTTCCATAGCATTTCACTCCTTTAACCAATTCCTTACCCACAAACCTGCAAAATGTTTATTAAGCCCCCTGGTTTGCAAAACATAGTCATCATGATAAGGGGGTTACTAGAGTTTTGTCGAAAATCCCTCTAAGGGATCAAACAAAAATGAAAAAAAACATAAATGTAACCTTTTTTTTATCTTCAGGTACTGGAAAATAAAATATTGTTTATCCTTTTTATTTACTCTTGTGTCTTCTTTTTTATCCCCTTTCTTCCTCCTTGTCCTTTCTTCAAACCCACATTACTTTTTCTGACTTAGTTATATGACCCAACTCTTTTAACTTCAATATCTACATATCATAATGCCTCAGTGTCTCTGATTCTGAAAGACAGTGTCTAATTTAGGCTAGGGTCAGACGAACGCATTTTTCACGTTGCCCGTGAAAAAGTGCGTTCGAACGAACGTACGTATTTTTTCCCGGAATACGCGATAGCGGTCATACGATGCACCGTTTCGTCCGTGATTTTGTATGGATCATCAATAAAACACTTTTTGTGTCTGGACGTTATGTTAGCCGGACATTAGCAGCGTCTGACTTCTCCTAATCACACACACACGCCTCTAGCGGACGCAGCACACTCTGTACGTCAGTAGTAGCGGTTTGACGTTCTCGAAAAAATGCGTTCGTCGGCCACTTGCGTTGCACGGACAAACTTTCGTGCGGCCGTTCGTCGTATGTTCCCCGGCATTGGACGTCATTTGCTGCTAGCACGGCCGTGATTTCGTGCGGCTAAACGCACGTGAAAAATGCGTTCGTCTGACCCTAGCCTTAGACTTAACTCACTCTGACGCTCTTTTAAGTGCCGTATCAATATATTTGGGGTGTATAGCAGAGCTGTACATCAATAAAACACCCAGCTATGAGGCTCTAAACCATAATATATAGTTTATTGTTACAAACTGCTCAGGTGTAAATATGCTTTTGAATCCTGCAATCACTGAGCAGCAAATCAGATCACCTGTGAATCCGATATCTGGCAAACCTGGCCTGTCAGCGGGTCCTGAGGACAGGTTGGAGAAACCTTGTAAATAGTTGGAGTTAAATTGTCTGTTTCCACAAACAACTCACATTTTCCAGAGTCTAAGGGTACCTGGCTCTTGTGATTAAAGCATGCGGTCAAATCAAGAGTGTTGACCCTTCTTTCCTCTGACAACACCTCAAAGACCTAAGCGTGGAGAAAAGGCCTTCCTAGTGCAGTAGGTTTCAATCGCTAGGTGTATAATAGTGGATTAACACACTCACCGTTGGTGTAGCCACTACAAACTTTGGCTCATAGTTGTTCGCATATGATACTACTATGACTAGTATACGGCCATCTGTGAATCGTCTCCTGATTGTGCGTATTCCGTCGACTGGCGTGGATGGTTACATACGTACCCGACCAGACTCCAATATGGAAAACAGTATATTTATTAAAAGAAATAAACCACAGGGGGGTTGCACTCAACCTAAACTTGCAACACAAGTGGGTGCATCTAAGACTTTAAATACAAAACATCAAAAAAGAGCACTCCATATCAATGACCACCTTCATCCACCACTTTCTGCAACCAAAAAAAACACACATTTCAAAAAACCTGACTGAGGTAAAATGATGGGGATTCAGTTAACAAAGTATGATCATAGCTTGCGTAAGCCTGTCACAGTCGCCAATGTACCCCATCGTTGACAGGTCCTATCTCACTTGACTGTATCTGCATTTACAGAATTAACTCACCATACAGCTTCCCAGCAGGCACTAGCCTTTATAGGCTGTCACCGTGAGATAGTCAAGTGAGATAGGACCTGTCAACGATGGGGTACATTGGTGACTGTGACAGGCTTACGCAAGCTATGATCATACTTTGTTAACTGAATCCCCATCATTTTACCTCAGTCAGGTTTTTTGAAATGTGTGTTTTTTTTGTTTGCAGAAAATGGTGGATGAAGGTGGTCATTGATATGGAGTGCTCTTTTTTGGTGTTTTGTATTAAAAGAAATATATATAAGATGCAATAAAAATAGAGTTAAAACCAATACAGTAAATGAATAAGGGAATCCAGGGTCTCTGAGACCTGTTTCGTCATCCAGCCTTCCTCAATCAATTAGCAATGGTTATATAACTACTAGATGCATCTACGTCTTCCATAATGTGTCACATTGTCGTTGTTATGTGATCTGGGGCTCAGTCAATTGAATGAATGGCAAAGGATCATGGGAGTTGTAGTTCCAAAACTTTCTGGAAGGACAAGTTGCCCTGACTAAAGAATTTATTTTCGAAACCAGGTATTCTGGCGCACTGGCCAAGGAAATGTGTACAAGAATAAATGGAACTTCTAGATTGGTAAATTCCATATTGGTCTGTTAGCTCTTGGAGAAACATCCTTTCAAAAGGTGTTTATCAACAGTTGTATTGCTAATTAAAATTATTTCTACAGCGCCACCATATTTCACAACGATGTACAATAGTTAGTACAAAACCAACATAAAATTAAGTGTATGTGTACCTTGTCTCTGCTCAATGGTCATTTTTTCCAAACAACAATGACCTAATCTAAATTCTTATAAGAATATCACAATTGTAGTGAACAGTTTCCACAATTGGACCCTACGTTAGATTAAACAAAAAAGTAGTGGACCGCACAGGGGTTACTTTTGTCCCAAATAAGGTCAGGCTGTTTGGAACAAGCAGTTCTTTCCTTAAATTCACATTTTGTTTCTCGCTCCCTCCCTCCCTCCCTGTCTCTGTGGTATCCCTCTCTGACATAGCTCCAGACAGCTGTTAAACGACTTAATCTCTTAAAAATAGTTTTAATTTTCTGCCTCTTATTGATCGCTGGCTCCCAATTAATCAGCCGAGTGGAGCTGTTAGAAGGGAGGGCCCAAGATGCCCCTAGGACCAACTTGGAAAGGGGGGGAGATGTCCCACCTCTACGTTCATCTACCAAAAAGACTGATCGCAAACTCTGGTGCCTGTCTTATTAACCCCTGTGCTTCCAGAAATGTAAAGGTCACCCAGCTCCCATTCATAAGTGTTTTTACAGAAAACCGGTAGATATGTCTTAACTCATTTTACCATTTGTCTTGCAGGCTCTTGGCTCCATTTATTTTATACACCGCTCTCTCAGGAATATTAACATCTATGACGTCCGAGGTAAGCTGTTGTCTATGCTGGCATTGCCGGCATTTTCGTGTGGGTTTGGCGTGGCACTGGCTAGTTGAAAATAATGTTTTAAAAATTGTGTGTGTGTGGGGGGGGGGGTTGAGTAGGCTGGCAATATCACTGCATTAGTGCAAGGTTGGCAGTGCTCAGTGGGTTAAAGTGTGGGCGGCAGTGTTACTGATTGTGTTAGGGCATCACTATTTTCTGTCAATACAATGCTTTTGTTATGGCAAGTCTCTCTGAGCCATTATGTGTATAATCTTAGGGTTCAGCGATAAATAAATAAATCTGGCACTCTTCAGTATTAATGATGGATTTTATTCCTCAGCATAAGAAAAACGATGTTTCGACCCTGACGTGTCTTTGTCAAGACTTGATGAACACCCGCCATTGTCGAAACGTCATTTTTCTTATGCTGAGGAATAAAATCCATCATTAATACTGAAGAGTGCCAGATTTATTTATTTATCGCTGGATTTGGGAGTGGATCCATCCTGACACAAAACAAGTGGTGAGCAGTATCCAGAACTATTGCTTGATTATAATCTTAGGGTGGCTCTGACATGGTTGGTATTTTCGTGAATTGGGTTTTACCACTGTATGAATAAATGACGCTGGAAGGGCCACTCTTTATCTGCGAGCATGGCTGGTAGTGCCATACTATGTGAGTGTTGCCGCTGTCCTTTTTTTTTCTTTTCCAAGTAGGCAGACCGTTCTACTGTGTGAGGATGAAGCTGGCAGTGCCTCTGTGACAAAAAAGCTGAGTGTAACTGTGGACTTGTTAAACAGTTGTCGTGACTGAGACATAGCAGCTGGAAGCATCTCTTTTAGTCTTCTCCAGGGCTGCCCCCCCCAGATGTTTATGAACTACACCTCCCATGATTCCTTGGCTATCTATTGCATTGAAGGAATTCTGGGAATTGTAGACGTCTACATCTGGGGGCTGTGAGTCTGACGGCTCTGTTCCACTGTATTGCCCTTGTCACTGGACTATCTACTGAATCTTTGTATTTCCAAATGCTGTGAACTATAATGCCCGTCACACCAGTCTGTGTCAGAGTCAGCTTTCAGATCATGCCACCAAGTCAGTGGCTTGTAGTGGCCATGTTTATACACTGCATGAAGTGTACTTCTTGCTCTCTATTTAATCCAAGGTCTGTGCTATAGGCTCCCCCTGGGTTGCTGTATAGAGGGTCAATATCTGCTTGATGATAGGTCTGCACTGCTCTTTGCATCTGCTATGACTGTAGGTGACACTTCATACTTTGCTGTGGGTAAATGTTATGTTGAAGCCATCCGCTATGGCAAATTCAAGTGCATTTAGTTTGTTTGTTTTTTTACTCATAGATGGTGTGAAAATAATGGTATAGTAAGGACCCATGGAGCACTTTATTATTTACAAACCTTTCCTTGGAGGTATCAGAGCGGCAGCTCGAATTTTTGTTTAACAATAGTCCATTCTTGTGGCAGAGATACAGTACGTTTTCATACTCTGTATGCAGATAGAGAACATCTAGAAAGGGTAGGTAGTGACCCAAATGGGGGAAAAAGTAAACCCAATTCACCTAGTATTAAGGTGTTCCTGGGCACAATCAACAAATGTCCTGCACGTACCTATTTATGGCGGAATGACCAATGTAAAAATCCAAATAGGGTGGAGTAGAGCTAACATCACTGCTCTGCGTGGAGAGAGCCTGTGGAGACATGGGTTCGATCCCGGCAAGAGCACCTCTCCAGTAAGTGTCCTTGGGCAAGACACCTAACGGTACATACTCGCCACCCAGGACATACTTGAAAACGAGAGCAATCTAAATGTATCCTTTCTGGTAAAATCCAAAATAGGAATACAGACACTACTGCAGCACAGTCCAGAGAAGCAAAGCTCCTCACAGGGAATCCAAAAGAGAAGGACTGGGCACTCAAATTCCAAAAAGTGGAAATTTATTGGACACACAAAATAGGAGCAACATTTCGGCTGCCGCAGCAGCCTTTTCATGTCTCATTCCAGACTGTATTATTGCTGCTGCACGGCTTGTGGCATTATAGTTTTTTCTTTTCTAGTGATATGTGCTTCTCATGCTGTGTTATCTTCTGTCTCTTTCAGACAGGATGTTTGTCTCTGTCTCTGGTCAAACTTTCATCACAGGGTCTCTTGAAGATTGTCCCATTGTGCACAAGGAGCGATTTCCTCAGGAATTCTGGGCAGAGGTATGTACTAAATGCAGCAGCGACGTATGTAGGGAAGAATATAAAAATGAACTGAAGTGATCCCTTTATGACCTAAAACAACTGTATATCCTATGGAAGGGCGTAAAATAAATTAGATTAATCAATTTGCTAAGAAATGTATAGAATATTTTACAAAATGGTAAAATTAAACATACTCCCTTCTCCACTGTCATCATATGTTCCCAGTACACACTGGTTTTCAATAGGCATAAAGGTCACAGAGTGGGAATATTTAATAATAAAAAGCAGGGGGACCCTCCAACCACTGACTCTCCTGTGTGCCCCATTACTTTTACAGTGTATCCACATTGCTACAGAATGTGGCACCAACAGGCAGACATTGAAGTCAGCATATCAACCTGGACTAGGAGAGATCTGATCAGCATAGTGCTGTAAGATGATACCCAGAGTGGGTGAGGACTGGTTGAATTGGTCATCCTTATCTACCTTTTAGGTCCCCTTCGACCTTTTCTGATAGGGACAGACCACTTTCATTTTTTTTAGAACTGATACCAGTTATCGGCAGTATTTCTGGCCAGTAGCCAGTATCTGGTCCTGATATTCTGTATGTTTATAGTTGTGAAGAAAAAACACAAATCTGATATTTTAAACATCACATTATGCCAATTTTCATTTATACAATTTAGTAAAGAAATATTTTATTTAAACATTTATTTTTTACAAACATGGATTGGCCATGTCTAATATCCTGCCTTTGCAATCATACCTCAAATATCCCTGTGTGGAAGGGATCAGCAACCTTTCCTCTCCAGATATTTTGGAACTATGTCTCCCATGGTGCTCAACTACTGATTAGGTTGGTTGAGCTTCATAGAAAATGAGGTTCCAAATCATCTGTGAGGTCAAGGTTGCTGACCCCTGCTTTAGGATATACGGTACTGAAAATAAAGGGTTCCGAAAGACCCCTGCATAATAATGTGCGGTATGTATCAGGGTATCACAGAGCTCCACAGTAATGTGCGTTTTGCATGAGGGTATCACAGTGCTCCACAGTAATGTGCGGTGCGTATGAGGGCATCACAGAGATCCACAGTAATGTGCGGTGTGTATGAGGGAATCACAGAGATCTACAGTAATGTGCGGTGCGTATGAGGGCATCACAGAGATCCACAGTAATGTGTGGTGTGTATGAGGGAATCACAGAGATCTACAGTAATGTGCGGTGTGTATGAGGGCATCACAGAGATCCACAGTAATGTGCGGTGTGTATGAGGGAATCACAGAGATCCACAGTAATGTGCGGTGTGTATGAGGGCATCACAGAGATCCACAGTAATGTGCGGTGTGTATGAGGGCATCACAGAGCTCCACAGTAATGTGCGGTGTGTATGAGGGCATCACAGAGCTCCACAGTAATGTGCGGTGTGTATGAGGGCATCACAGAGCTCCACAGTAAGGTGCGGTGTGTATGAGGGCATCACAGAGCTCTACAGTAATGTGCAGTGTGTATGCGCATATCACAGCGCTCCACAGCAATAAAATTCACAGTATTGTGCTCTGTGTAGAAAAAAAAAAGTGGGCTGCTCAGTCCAAAATGCCCACGCATATTTTTTTTGTCCCAGTCCGGCCCAGCTTTCAAAGATTTCTGGGGAACTGGAGTTTGATATCCCTGTTATAGGGTGTGCTGTATAACGTCAAAGAATTATACGGGATCAACGTCTTCTCTAACCAGCTACAATGAAATATATTTTTGGTAATCTCCAACTTAACCCTGACATAAAAATGTATTTTTACCATCGATGATTAAATAGAAGAATTGTGTACCGCATGATTAAATGGGGGAAAAAAAGAATGTGTTTTTGTTTTTTATTTTATTTTTTAATCTGTAGTTTCCTTGGACACGCAAAGGATTTATGAGGACACGTTGGCAAATAGACAATCGGTATGGGTGACACACATGTTTTTTTATTTCAACTGTTGTCAATGAGCATAATAAGAGGCACACACTTAAGCATGGCACACTCCCCTTCGCTGTTCTAAGGGTCATTGCTGTGACACTGTATGGCAATCAGGGTGATAAATGTGTTTATATTCACCTCCTATCTCTATTAATAAGTTACCCTTGATCCTGTTGCTTACTGAAGCCCCCCCCCCCTATGTACTCAGCCTTGTTGCTTCCTCCTCCTACTACGTCCCTTCACCCGGTGCTCCCGTTCCACTCCTACGTACACACACGCAAGCACAAATGAATTATCCAGAATTCCTGCAACAGGCTGCAGTCTCAAAAAATGTTCTGCTTCACAGACAGCAACACCTGTGGTTACAAGGCTAGCACTGGCTATCTGTAGCACATCTGCTCTTACTCATGTAGGTTATTAATAAAAGGGAAATGTATCACAAATTATATATTTATGGGTTCATTTAAAATTTGTGAATGGTGATTAAACCACAGAAGCGTATTGTGAGTTTTGATATTGATCAGCTTTAACTGTTTGTCTGAGAACCGGTGTTTGGCATAACCTGTTCACATATAACCCTGTATGACGATATTCTGTGTTACAGCAAAACAAAGACAAATGATAAGTGTGTTGGAGCGCTTACAATATAATCTTTTTTATCCTAGAATTTGACGACTTTAGTGTAGTTAAGAATAAGCCACAATATTTAGCAAACTGAGGTCATTCTATGGAGCTGCAGAAACATAACCAACACTGATATTACTGGCTGACCGACATGACTCCTGGTAACAGATGAGCATTTGGCTTTGATGTTTTTTGCCACTTGACATCCCATTTGTTCTATTTTTTTCTTCAACTACGTGTGGTACCTTGATGATGAGAGATGCATTTAAGATCACTACACATCTCTGATATATCTTACGGCAATGCGCATGTATTAACTTTGTATTGTCCTATCAACTGGTTAAAGGGAAAAATGATCATGTAAATCATGTATATGCTGACTAAGCCGTCTTATCAGGCATAATTTATTCTTTCAGTATTATCCCTTATATTTATTTTTCTTTGCTATTGCTTTCATATTGTATTTCTTTCTGTCTTTATTTTTCTGATTTTGTACATACTGTTCTATGATGTCTGTCCCTTCTACCATAACCATGTTTTTTCCTTATGTAATATTTATAATAAAATTTCAGTGAAAATCTTTTATTGTGCTAAAAGAAAAATCATACCGGATTTACATTAGTTTTGTTGTTTATGCAAACAAACCATATAACATACAAACCCTGCCAGAAGGTTACCCAGAATAAGCATGTGCCCAGACACACATACTGTAAATGCTTGCTATCCCCCCATTTAGATATCTTCTTACACTTCTGTAGTCCCATAGACTGATTCCATATAAATAGCCTGGTTATAGTCTGTACCGTTGTACACAGTAGGTACTGCTGAATTAAAATGTGTATTTTGCTCTGAATTCTCAACTCACACATTCTAATTAACAATTGTTCAACTGGTTTACATTCTGAATAAAAATGCAGCGCACCCTGGTACATATAACGCATTTAGCAATCAGCGCTAGCACACATTAACACACACATAAAATAATGATTCTGGGGCATGCTGTGCTTTATGTGACAATGATAATTACTGTTATTTATAAAGAGCCATCATATTAGAAAAGCACTGTAGAAGTGATGGAACATACCTAAAATTAAAGGGACACTACCACTAATATAAACTGTAACTAGATTACTTGTGCATTACAAACAAAACCACTTTATGAAACACAAGCTGCTGTTTTATTTTCTTCCTTTTTTGTAAGTAATTGTAAAAATGTAAAGACAAAATTAGTTATTCCCATTTTCTGGTTTCCATGGTGCAACATTTACCAAAATCTGTGCAAAAGCTTTTCTTTACTGATCTTATTTATTTAATCTACAGCATTTATCAGTTAATGAGGTGGAAGAAGGAATGTTTTGAAAAGGCCACGAGCTATATTGTTCTCGAGGCTAACTTGGATAAGAGCTGGCAGCTGAATGAGAGATGACCGGGAGCTTAAAAGATTTCTAATCTAACCCCTGGTGATGTCCTTTGAATACATCCCACACAATACAATGATGCGAGTGATTGACCTATAGACTACAGCACTTGGTCCTTGGCCATAGACTGGAAAGTGTGACAGTGTGATTGGGGGTAGAGGGATAGACCCCCGTTTTGTCAGCAGTCAGCTGAAAATTAACCCTATAGTGAAAAAGGGTTTTCTCCATCTGCCTGCTGACTAAACGGTCCATCACTCTGCCCCTTATCACACTGTCACAAAAGATACGGGGGGGAGTTTACAACACAAAAGATCACAATATGGATGGACATAGTGACACATGTAGAGTAAGATATTTCCTTAACTAAACATGCAAGAGAAAAACAAAGCACATGTAAGATATCAGCAACATAAAATAAACACAAGAAGGACATTTTGTTTTTTGGTGGTAGTGTCCCTTTAGCAAAAGAATTTTGACACACAGAGAATGATCAGAAAAGAGAGCCCTGTTCAAGAGCTTGCAATATAAGAGAAGAGGGGTGACACTAAGGCTAGGGTCAGACTAGCGCAGTTTTAACGTGCGTTTAGCCGCACGAAATCACGGCCGTACTAGCAGCAAATGACGTCCAATGCCGGGGAACATACGATGAACGGCCGCACGAAAGTTCGTCCGCGCAACGCAAGTGGCCAACGAACGCATTTTTTCGAGAACGTCAAACCGCTACTACTGACGTACAGAGTGCGCTGCGGCCGCATAGCGGCGTGTGTGTGTGATTAGGAGACGTCAGATGCTGCTAATGTCCGGCTAACATAACGTCCAGACACAAAAAGTGTTTTATTGACGATCCGTACAAAATCACGGACGAAAAGGTGCATCGTATGACCGCTATCGCGTATTCCGGGAAAAAATACGTACGTTCGTTCGACCGCACTTTTTCACGGACAACGTGAAAAATGCGTTCGTCTGACCCTAACCTTAGAGGTGAGAGGAAATAGAGTATGACAAGTAATGAGATGCATAAGGACTGTATACTGTACATGGATGTGCCCAGGCACACCCTAATATTTGGTGACGGGTTCATCTTTGACCCCTACCTAGATACTTTGGATGTTCATAAATATTGACTGTATTGCTGCATAAACATTGGTTATTCCTAACTATAAATAACTGTTCTGTACAAAATTATCTGAGCATAATATTCCATGGGTGCACACCCTATTGAAATGGATTGCCCACACCATTGCCTGTATAGGAGATGGATCAAGAAATGGGAGATTATGAAATGAGCTGGCAGACCTCGATAACGAGATGTTGTGAAAGTCTGCATGCACGGGGCGAGTCGGATGTTCTGAGCGAGGGAGTTCTATAGATAGGGAGCAGCATAGGAAAAGTTCTGAAGGCAACATCACTTGTAAAATACAGTAAATTTCCTTGCGTGCCATATTGACAAACTATATTCTGAGAACGGTTTTTAATTTTTTATATAGGAATTTTGATCTTGTTAACCTTCACCTCTTCCACGATGCCTCAAATCTTGTGTCCTATGACTGCTCTCCTTCTGTATACAGCGACAACCGTAAAAAAGCCTTAAACCACATTCTAACCAGGTACGGGGGAAAACGCTGTAAAAGATTTCTTTTTTTATAAAAAGCAATAGTCTTCCAAAAGATTTCTATTAAGGGAATTAAATATAATTTGGATGTGCTTAAGGCTGCCCTGAAAACAATTGGTTTTGATGTGTTACCCTTCGACTGTTGTAATCTATTTCAGTTTGAGATCACCCTCTCTGCTACCAGACTTTCTATGTCATTAACCTTTTTCATATTTCTTCCATTGATTTATTCTGCAGCTAAAGGATACAGCCCTGATCTCCTTCTGTTTCTTACCTTTCATGACAAATACACACCCCAGTAGTGGGTGACAGATCAGTCCGGGTGGTGTTTGAGTCCTGATTCCTCTCTTTCTTTTTCCCAGAATACAAGACTCAGAAGTCCCATTTTTCCTTTTTGGAGATTTTAATTTCCGTTTGGATTTAAAAAACCTCATACTGGTGAGAAATGTGTTGGGAGTATATGTGTCTGTGCATTTGTCGATTGGTTTTATTTGCAGTGGATGATGATTTGACACTGTGGTTGTAGGAGCAAGGCTGGGATCTTAAGACTGGGAAGGATTCAGAAGGAAAGACCATTGTGTATGAACAAGATGGAGAGGTGATATGCAGACCCAGGTTCATTTCCTTCGCTTTCTGAACTCTGTGAATCGATCTTTCATTCTTTAAATCAAAATTGAGAAGCAATAAATCCTCCTCTATAATTGCACCTGCACCATTCTCATCCAGTCATCATGTCACTCTTCACCATTATTCCCCTGAACCACAGCAAGCAGAAAGCAAGAAAGTCACTTTTCTCTACCATTTTTCCCTCTGCTGTCCCACCCAGCCCCTATCCTAATTATATAGCCTCCTTTTCTCAGTTGCTTCAATCCTCGCTTGGTTTAACCTCATCATGCCCAAACTCTTGGTCTATCATTATGCAGTGTCTGCTATATTTTCTCTGGAAATTTTCTGCACACTCCCCCTGTTCCCTTTTGTGTCACTTGCCTTAGTCCCTTAGATTGTAAACTCACGGGATGCCTTGCTTGGCACTTGTATAAAGTGTTTAATTTGCAGGACGATTATCCTACGGGCAGGGCCGTCTGTTCCTTATGTTTTATTATTTATTATGTCACCTGTCTGTGCTTCCCCATTGTAAAGCGCTATGAAATCTGTCGGCGCTGTATAAGTAACTGTAACTAGAGGAGCCTTGGACTCCATGTTGACCTGCCCTAGTTCTATCAATTTTTATTTCTGTTTTCTTTTTCAGCATTTTCTTCCCAGTCATATCTTTTTGCTCCTCTTCTTATCACCGTTTTTGGGTCACCGCATCACTTTTGCTCAACAGTTATTTTTCTTTTCTATCAGTAGCTTCATAGTCACCTCCTCTAATCCCCCAATATTAATATATTCATTCCTACACCCCTGCACACATGCTGCATCTCCTCCTCAAATTGTTCAGTCCGTTTACCCTGCTTTTCCTGCTCTTACTCACTGTGTTCTTATATCGTGACAGGTGCGGCTAATTATGAAGAGGAAGTGCTTTGAGTATCACAACGTGAAGATCTTAGAGGAGGACAGTGGTCGGGCAGTAAGTGTATTCTGCAGTAAAATGAAAGGCAATTAGTCTTCTGACCATGAACTTCCGGTTGTGAAATCTCTTCACTTTTACTGAAGGTTATCACAAAAAGAGATAGTAAAAATCGTTAGGTATAATGTGACAGATAAAATCTTTTTGATTATTTTATAACTCCCTGGTTGTGAAGTGGCAATCTATTGAGTTCGAAATAGATGGGAGCAGTTCATTTGCACTCCGCCTGTGAATAAAAGTTGATCCTGGCTGTCTTATCTGTTTTAAATTTTTTTAGTTGCTCTTGTATGACTCTGAGCCTTGCCCGTTCCTGGATGGTCTCACCGAGATACCAATTTCCTTCCCTCCAAGGTAAGTATAGACTAGAGACTAACTTTCTCCTTTTGGATTATCACTACAAACAGCTTGGAGAATATTAATTATTATCATGTCTCTTTCTGACCCAGTTATCCATTCAGTGAGATGGTTTCTAGACCCTCTGAGTTTATGGGGACCCGGTGCCCAGCCTGGTGTGATCGTGTATTTATGTCCCATTCTGCCAGAGAGCTTCTGAACAAGGTCAAGATTGCCCTAATTCACTTCTAAAATCCTTTTCTGCACTCTAATAGCTCTTTCTTTACAGGTCCACTCTCTTGCTCTCCAATGGCCATTATGTTTATGTTGGCTAGAATAAACCAATATATAGTTACCTATTCTAAGTTTATTATTGTTCTTCTGACCCTCAAAAGTTTACTGCATAACTCATCCTAGAGCTTTCAAGTTAGGACCCTCAGATTTGGCATGGACCTTCAGCATTCTCTGACTTCACCAGCTATGTCTTTTCCATCTGATCTGACTTACAGGTTTTCCGTAGGGGGCTTCCAAATATCCAAAATTCCCCACAGACTTTCATTGAGAGGAGCAAACCACTGACAGCCCAGTTGAGATTTCAACTGTCACTTTGAGAAATTGAGGTTTTAAATATTTATTTTAACTGACAAATTGAGAGCTGGAGTTTTTTAAAATCTTTATTTAAAGGGATATGCATGTCTAGAAAAAGCTTTTTAAATTGACAGTTAAACACTTTTATAGCTATAGACAAACTAGAATAAATCAATAAAAGTTTTAAAAATGTGTAAAAGAGGTTTATTTTCTTGCTTTAAACTCTGTCATTTCATCTTCTCCGGCGACGCCCCTCAGCTAGGGGTGTTTCTTCAGCTCATACTGTAACCGGAATCTGCTAGGTTCACTCGCGACCGGACCGGACACGAACAAGGATTGTCTGAACACGAGTCTCTTCAGGAAAGGCAAACTTTATTAGTGTCGTCACACAATGCTCACACAGGATTAAATCGCAAAGAGTGAGCCCCGTTCTCACCCCGGCGAGGGGTTTTATACCCCGAATACATAATTAGGTACATCCCAATTAGCCCACCTCCCAGTGACACTTATCCCACCCCACATGGGTTAATACCTCCCATTGTTAATACAAAGGCATTCCATACATTGACCGTAAATTGGCAAACTTCATGTTAGTCTGACAGTTTGTGATTTGCTGCCGCACTCAATCCGGGCCGTGCCCACCTCCCTTGTGGCTGTGCTTGTTTATTCCAGATAAGACATGGTCTGGTTTCTACGCTCTCTTTGTCTCTCGGCAGGCCTTTGTGACCTTCATGTATCCATTCGTCATCCTGTCTCTCTGTGCCAAGAGCAGCCCGGATCTTCCCTTATTTTAATTGCTTCTCTGTTAATACAACACATTCCTAAGATTCTATGTAAGCTTCATTCTAAATCTACCTAGTTATTTTCAAGTGAACCAATATTCTGAACAAGATGGCCACCTGGCTCATAATGGCAACCATCTTCCAGCCTGATTCCACTTCATTCCCCCCTTGGCTCAAGCCTCAGGATGTCTTCCTGATGCTTGTAGCCATCACACCCCACTAGTATTATTCTTGAGTTCCTCATACTTTAGGGGACCTATTTTCGCTGGGAACATGTCTTGTGGGATTATCAGTGGTATCTTTTGTGTCTGTGTGAGTGTCAGTGCTCTCTTGCATAGTGGCCATAGACATAGCCCTATGCGGTACGTCAGTATTCCTACAACCAGTATCACCACTATCATCAGAATCATGGATCCAATCTGTGAGATAAATCTCAGGATGGATCCAAACCACTCTCCGATTGCCCCGAACCCACGGAGTGGATTCCAGCCTTCAGCGGCGATTCTCCTTGCTGTGTTCTGCAACTGCGCTACCTTCTCTTGGTGATCCTGGATCACCTGGTAATAGTCCGGGACGTCGTGTGTAGTGTTCCTGATGAAGGTGCAACATTCATAGTGCATTGTCATTTCACACAATCCATTCAAGGCCGCACTGATCTGTTATAGTGCCATATCCTGTATCATCTGTACCTTCCGTATCTCACGCACTTCCAGATTCAGCAACTGAATGTCCATACTGGTCTTATTCAGAATTTCATCCATCAGACTGGCATAACTGTTCATTCGTACCATCAACTCTCGTCCCTATCCAGTCCACGCCAGCAGCCATGACCATATTCGATCCACCTTTCTAAACATCGCTCTCTTCTGTCTTTCAAACACCAATGGGTACCTAGGGTGGAGTTCTGTGTCTGTATTAGTGTCTTCTCCCCTTACTCTCTGAATTGGGATCAATTTAGCCAGATAACGGGAATGTGTTATCGTTGGTGGCACCCATGTGTAACACACCTTCCCACAACACACCTGGTATCCCCCTCTCAATATAAATGGTGACAAATGTAGTGTTCCCTTTGCTATCTCTATTATCAGTTGTCTCAGACGTTTCATCATATCTTGTGCACTCTGCCTTCCATCCGTCACCTTTGCAATCACCGCCTCTTGCTCACTCGTGAGTTTTCTACATCGTATGTATAGAAAATTTGCCTGCTCCTTTGTGTTGAATGTGTAGATGTATGATGTCCAGTTGAACTTGCTTGAGTAGCACCCTCCACCCTCATTATGTGTGTCTCTATCTGGTCCTAGTTGGAAACACCACTCTGGTGTGTATACTGGCCCTATTATAGGGTACCCTGGACTGAATGATTCTGGTTTTTCCCTGGTGCATCAAAAGCATGTATTGTGACATTCCCTGACGCAAACCTACTCAGATTCATTGGAACAGAAGCGAATGGGATGTGGATTGTCTCTGGGTGCAATCTACTACACACCCAGCATGCGGTTTGCCCAGACTTTTTTGCATAATCATATTTAAATTGCACAAGTAAATGTCCTCTTGGCAAAATCTCGGATGTCGCCTCTCGTTTTTGTCTCAACATGGTACGATTCTCCATCACCGGGTGCGTACCATTCCAGATATGGGAGATATCCACTTTCTTGGCGGTGCTTGGGCACCTGGGGCATGCTCCATGCGAGAGTCCATAGATCAAGTTTGCAAGGTACAAAATCAGTACCACAAATGCCCCAAATGTCAAAATCCCTTGGGCAATTCTTTTCACAGTCACATAAACCCAATCCCTCCCCACCGGAATTTCAAAAATAAAAGACATTTTTGGATGATCAAGGTGGGGGCCGGGCCCCTAAAAAGCACCCTTGGGTATCCCCCGGGGATCCCATTGCTCCCCTGTTGGTGGATGGTCAGGCCTTATTGTGTCCATCAAGACACCCACTTGCGAAATCATTTGGGTGCCTTCAGTTGGATCATTCAGATGCTCACGGCTGTGGTCTTTGTCAGCTTTAGCCTCAGCGGATTGGTCTCGTTGGCGATGACCTTCCATGCTGGTTCAGGACTGGCTGCAGCTACTTTCAGTCTGGAGTGATGTATCCACGGGACCACCTCGGCAACCTTTACTGCTGTAGGGGTTGATAACAGGACAAGGTAAGGACCTCTCCACTTTGGGCCTAGTGGGTCATTTTTCCACTCTTTCACCCATACTGAATCACCTGGAAAATACTTGTGGAGTGGGGGATACAAATTGAGAGTATATTATCTCCCACCCAAGTATTCAGTTTCTGCATTGATTTACCTAACAATACAACCTGATCATTTAATTTAGTTTCTCCCAATGCCCGAAGGTCCCCCCTTAGTCCAGTAATCAGAGGGGTAGGCCGTCCAAACATGAGTTCGTACAGTCTTAGCTTCAATTGGGGGGTTGGCCTGCACCTAATGTGCAAGAGGACTATCGGCAGCACATCCAACCAGCCTAGCGATGTCTCTTGGCACAATTTGGACATTAAAGTCTTTAGGGTGCGGTTCATTCTCTCGACTTTTCCCGAGCTTTGGGGCCTGTAGGCAGTATGTAGCTTCCAGGTGATGCCCAACAGGCGGGCAAGCTGTTGTAAACAGTTCTGTATGAATGCAGGGCCATTGTCCGACCCTATCTCAAGAGGCAATCCATAACATGGTATTATTTCCTTCATCAGACTCTTTACTACTTCCACAGTCTTTTCAGTTCTTGTTGGGAAAGCTTCCACCCATCCTGTCAGAGTACACACCATTACCAGTAGGTATTTGTATCCTTTGCAGGGCGGCAGCACTGTGAAGTCTATTTGTAGCAATGCCATTGGGGATAGCCCGATTGGCTGCTTCCCTTGAGATGGGCCTGTTCTCGGGTTGTTCTTGGCACACGTCACGCACTGCTGGGCTATTGCTTTGCAGACTACTGACAGTCCGGGTACGTAGAAATGTGGCTCTAATTGCTGTTCCATCACTTCTCTTCCTCCATGGGTACTTGCGTGAAGTGTTCTTACAATCTCAGGAGCCAATATTGCTGGTAAGACTATTTGTCCATTCTTCAACTGGAACCATCCGTCTTCTCCATATCCGCCTTGTTCTTCTGATAGCCACTTCTTTTCTTTCTCTGAATATACGGGTGTCCATTCACTCAGTGGTGCCGGTAGGAGTGCAGCCACCACTGGTTTTGCTTTGTATCGTGCCAATTCTCCATGGTTTCCCCAGACAAATTCTTCTTTCGGGAAATAGTATCGCCATGCGAAGAACAGCAGATCTTGTCTGTCTTGTGAATCTCTTACTGCTGGTATGAAAAAGTTCATTGCACTTTTTTTCATTTTTGGCAGCTTATTTTTGATAAGGATCTCCTTGAGGAAGAACCTCACCAACCGGGCTTGGTATTCTTCTGCTCCCAATTCTTCCAGACTTGGCAGTATTCGTGTAATCCGTAGATTATTATGAGGGTTGGTTGTCAAATTTTCAAAACGTGAGGCGACATTTTCAGCTCGTTCAACTTCGGTTACTTTTGTGTCTTCACACTCCCCCATTACTTTTACGCCGAAGCATTTCAGCATCATTTTGTAGGCTCTGCGTAGTCTTTGCTGAACTTCTGAGGTGTTAATCATTAGGCGTGTCTCCTGCGGATTCAGAGGAGTGGAATAGAAATTTCGGTCTTGAGACTGAGTTGGGAAAAGCCATTGGATATAATCATGATTAAGTTCTAATAGTTCGTAATCATCGTGCCATTTGTGCAATATTATTTCAATGAACTCGCCTTTGGGTTCAAATCTTCTCCAATTCATGTAGAATTCGTAGTTTGGCATGGGAGGTTGAGGCTCTTGCTTGCAGAGTAGAACTTTGGCTTGATCAATTGTTAGCAGTGGTTTTGCAGCTGCTTTTGCGGCCTGGTCAGCACGCCTGTTGCCTTTTGGGATTTCATCATGACCCTTTTGGTGGCCACGACAGTGCATGATACTGACAGTGCTTGGTTTCCATACAGCTTCTAGGAGGGCCGCGATTTCAGCTGCATACTTGATTTGTTGTCCTGAGGAAGTAAGTAGGCCTCTTTCCTTGTAGAGTGCACCATGTGCATGGACTGTCATGAAGGCGTACTTGAAATCAGTGTAGATATTTACTCTTTTGCCTTCGGAGATTTCTAGAGCCCTGGTTAGGGCTGTTATTTCAGCCAGTTGTGCAGATGTATGGCCTGGTAGTGGATTTGCTTCGATAATTTCTTCTGCTGAGACAACTGCGTAGCCCGAGACTTTCTTCCCATCATCCATGTAACTGCTACCATCGGTGAATAGCTGTAGATCGTATTTGTCTAGGGGTACGTCTTTCAAATCTGGCCTGCTACTAAACACTTCTTCCATGACTTGGAGGCATTCATGATCTGGATCCTCTTCACAGTCAGGCAGTAAAGTAGCAGGGTTCAAGGTAGCGATGAGGTCCAGATGAACCCGTGGATTCTCACACATCATGGCTTGGTACTTTGTCATCCGGCTGTTGCTGAACCAGTAACTTCCTTTTACATCCAGCAGGGCTTTGACAGCATGGGGCACCTTGACATGAAGAACCTGTCCAAGGGTCAGCTTGTCTGCTTCTGCTATCAGCATTGCGGTGGCTGCCATGGCTTTCAGGCATGGGGTAGGCCACAGGCCACAGGGTCGAGTTGCTTGGAGAGATAGGCCACAGGCCTCAGCTAAGAGCCGAAACTTTGGATCAGCACTCCTGTCGCTGTTTGATTGTGTTCATGCACGTACAGCTGGAAGGGCTTGCTGTGATCTGGTAGTCCCAGTGCAGGAGCTTCCATTAACAGAGTTTTTAACTTTAAGAATGCTGCTGTTTGCTCTTCTCCCCAGAGGAAGGGGTCCTGTTCTCCCCCCTTTGTGGCTTGATGAAGGGGCTTGGCAATATCTGCGAAGTTGGGGATCCACAGGCGGCAGAAGCCTGCAGCTCCCAGAAACTCACGGACTTGTCTTCTGGTCTTTGGTTGGGGTATTCGACATACAGCTTCTTTTCTTTCTGCCCCCAATGCACGCTTGGTACCTGTTAATTGGAAACCTAAGTACTTTACACTTTGTTTGCATATTTGTGCCTTCTTTCTTGACACTCTGTATCCTGCTTGGCATAGTAGATGTAGCAGGGCTTTTGTGGCAGATAAACAGTATTTTTCTGTGGGAGAAGCCAGTAATAAATCATCCACATATTGTAATAAGACAACTTTGTCTGGCTGAGCGTTGAAGGAGAGGAGGTCTTGGCTGAGCGCGCATCCGAAGACCGTGGGCGAGTTTTTGAAACCTTGAGGGAGGCGTGTCCAGGTCATTTGATGGCGCGCTCCCGTGGTAGATTCCTCCCACTGAAATGCAAAAAGGGGCTGGCTTGCTGGAGCCAGGCGGATGCAAAAGAAAGCGTCTTTTAAATCAAGCACCGTGTAATATTTTGTATCTCCGGGAATTAACGCCAGCAAATTGTATGGATTAGGAACCACAGGGTGTAGGGTTACTGTGGCTTCGTTGACAGCCCGTAAATCTTGGACCGGGCGGTACTCTTGTGTGCCCTCTTTCAGTACTGGCAACAGGGGTGTGTTCCACGGTGACACGCAGAATTTCAATATGCCGTGGTTTTTAAGTCTCTGTAAATGTGTCTGGATATTCTGCTTGGCTTTTTGTGGGATATGATATTGTCTTAGAGCCACAGGCGTTGCACCAGGTTTTAAATCGTCGTACACTGGGGGAATATTTACAGCTAGTCCGGGCGGATTTTCCTCCGCCCATACCCCAGGAATTTCGAGGAGTAGTGTGTGCGGGTCCGGGCTTGCCGGCAGGGTTAGTGCTGTACGCCATTCTTCCTCTCTTGGCATAATTACTGCAATTTTCACAGATTGGGGGTGCTGGCTGGCTGGGCTGTACTGCCGAGCAGAGCTGCCACTCTCAGGCAGGTCTAATTGAGCGTGTCCCCCGGGAAGGAACGTAATTTGGGCTTGCAATTTGCAAAGGATATCCCTCCCCAGGAGCTGGATGGGACATTCGGGCATATACAAAAATTCATGTTCAACATTATGCCCACCCACACTACATTTTCGAGAAGCAAGGAAGGGGTATTTAGCAGACACCCCCATTGCTCCCATAATATCGACCTCATTTCCCACTGGGGGAGCAATTTGCTGTGTTACAACAGAATATTCGGCACCGGTGTCAACCATAAAAATTTCATCTTTATTTCCCACTCTCATAGTGACCGTGGGCTCATGATTACCGAGCGGGATGGGCCCAGGTCCTTGTCAATATGTACCTTGCCCTTCAAATGACGTTCCTGCCAAACCCACGAACCCTGCACCGGAACCTTCGCTCCTCTCATATCGGCCGTTCGTTACCTGACCATTGGAGGCTTGTCCTCCCGACTCCCCAGCCTCCCCTTGTTCCCCAAATTTAGCCAAAAATGCAGGACAATCATTTTTCCAGTGACCTTCACCCCGGCACCAGGCGCACTGGTTGGGTCCCAGGGGTTCCCTAGGGGCTCCCCTACCTCTTCCTCGAGCCCCCCTACCCCTTGCTCTCCCTCTGTCCTGGCCACCTTGTCCTCCACCATTTCCCATATAACCGACCACACCTGTGTGTCCTCTTTGTCTCTTTATCTCTTCTAGATCCCGGTTATGAAACACTTTATTAGCGATTTCAACTAATTCGCTAATCCCTTTACCCAAAAACCCATCTAATCTCTGTATTTTATTCCGTATGTCTCTCTGTGACTGACCCACAAAAGAAGAATTAATTAACCTCTGGTTCTCCGCTGCCTCAGGGTCAATAGGACTATACATCCTGTACGCATCCAGCAACCTTTCTAAAAACGCGCTTGGGGATTCTTTAGGCTCCTGCACGATATCTGCTATCTTCCCCATGTTTGTGGGCTTTTTCCCTCCCGCTTTAACACCCATTATCACCGCTGTCCGGTACGTCTGTAGGTGAGCAATACCTGCAGTGGTATTGTATGGCCATTTGGGATCTGTTTTGGGGTAATGCTCCTCTGCATCTACTACGGCTTGGGCAAGTAGAATCTTCCGCACGCTACTATTTATCCGGGCTCTTTCCTCAGTAGTAAACATTGTCAACATTAGTTGCTGGCAATCTGCCCATGTGGGGTTATGTGTAAGTATGACTGACTCTATCATACTAGCCACTGCTGCGGGATTAGTGGAATACAGTGGTGTGTGTGTTTTCCAATTAAAGAGATCCGTTGTCGTAAATGGGACATATGTGTATTGCACTGGACCAGGTGCTCCATTTTCCAGTAAAGGGCCTGGCACTTCCCGTAGGGGCAGTTGCATCTTACTTTTATGGGGATTGTGCTGATATGGTTCCCGGGGTTTATATATATATTGTTCGCTGCGCGAGTGGTGGCCCCTGGTGTCTCATCTTCACTCTCATTATCGCTATCCTCCTGGGATACTAATTTATATACGCTCCCATCGGGCATCTCAATTTTACCTGGTGGGACCTCTCTGTCCCCTCCACCCGCTGCCCCCTGTTCTTCTTCCGCAATACCGCGTGGCGGAGCGAAGGGAGCCGGCCGGGAAGTAGCAGCTGCCTGCTCCCCCCTCTCCGCCCGCGCAACCGCGGCACTCAAAGCTTCTCTAGCTGCCCCATAACATGATGGATAAGGCGGGGGCAAAGAATCAATCTCTTCCGGTTGTTCTATCAACACCGGTCTCCCTTTTTCTTCATTATTTGGGGGTACCTGTTTCTTATTTTGTCCCGCCATCATTATAAAATGACTTTTATCTTTTACACAGTATCTCCATATATCTATATACGGGTACTGCTCAGGATGTCCGCATTTCCCAGTGACTTGGGAATGCACTCTCTGTATTAGCTCCGGGTCCATTGACCCCTGCTCTGGCCACTCTGGAACGAACAGTGGCCACACAATTGTACACATTAATGTTAGTTTCTCCTTAGTTAACTCTATGCCATAATCATGCGTTGCATATAGCGCTTCAAAATTCCGCACCATATACTCTAAGGGCGTCTCACCCTTCTTTACCTTACTGGGTTTGGACGGCCCGTTACCCATTGTTACCCTTAAAAAAAAACAGTAACCTTTTCACAATACAGATATTACTTTTTAGCAAGAACACTTAGAATTTACTGTCTGGTACTTCAGTCAACAATTCATATGTGTCTGACCCGCTTCCTCCGTCAGTAGCCGGACTGCAGTCGCCTGAGCCGGAAACGTACCTTGGGAGTCCACTCTCAAGTTTGCTTTCTCGCAATGCGAGTAGGCGCTCGATCACTCACAGCACTCAAATCACTCACCGCACGTACTGTACCAGATACTTTCAGCACAAAACAAAACATAAACCATTCTACTCTCTCTACTAGCCGAGGGCACACCGTCCCTCCTTTTGGCTCCTTATACCCCGTCTATTGAATCCTACTCTTGTCTGTTTGTGACTATGTGCACCCCGTTCTATAACTATACTCCCGTCTGCAATTCCAATTTGCCTATGGATAATCTACCCACCTGGCACCTCTATCTCTGCAGCTACCGCTGACCTCAATTGGCCCCCTTCACTACACGACGTACACACTAGCACTGACTCAGGGCTCTCAGCCCAGTCACAGAAATCCCTCCTCCTTTCCTGGTCCACGTGCAGAAGCTCTGTTTACAAACACTGACTATGACTATGCAACTCCACGTGGCTACTCTTTCCCTCTCTTACAGAACTACCATTTGGTTGGCATCCGATCCCCCGGGTCCAGACACGCGCTAGCCACTCTGGCTCCTTTGCTTGTCCGTGCTATATGCGGCGGGTTCGGTATGCCAACGAGACCGTGGCAGCGGGTCCCCTTATCCGACTATGGTCGAACGTTTCCCTTTATACCGGTATCTCTGATGCACATACAAACATAGAAGACACTTTACCTATCGCCGCGCTGCTCGCTGTTTCCTCAGACTCGGTGGTGTCCCAGCTTCCCGGGCCGGGGGTCCGTTTGGGTCGAGACGAGGTTCACTGAACAGGAAATCCTGCTTGGCGCCTGCAGATGTCAGCTCACCTTCAACGGACGCCCAACCGACGGGATTACTCGCACCTGCAGTCAACCGCTACAGTGTTCAGCAGCCGTTGTTGTGCCGGCAAGGGCCCGTATCCCGGCTCACGAGCCCCCAAGAAATGTAACTGAAATCTGCTAGGTTCACTCGGGACGGAGCCGGACCGGACACGAACAAGGATTGTCTGAACACGAGTCTCTTTAGGAAAGGCAAACTTTATTAGTGTCGTCACACAATGCTCACACAGGATTAAATCGCAAAGAGTGAGCCCCGTTCTCACCCCGGCGAGGGGTTTTATACCCCGAATACATAATTAGGTACATCCCAATTAGCCCACCTCCTGGTGACACTTATCCCACCCCATGTGGGTTAATACCTCCCATTGTTAATACAAAGGCATTCCATACATTGACCGTAAATTGGCAAGCTTCATGTTAGTCTGACAGTTTGTGATTTGCTGCCGCACTCAATCCGGGCCGTGCCCACCTCCCTTGTGGCTGTGCTTGTTTATTCCAGATAAGACATGGTCTGGTTTCTACTCTCTCTTTGTCTCTCGGCAGGCCTTTGTGACCTTCTTGTATCCATTCGTCATCCTGTCTCTCTGTGCCAAGAGCAGCCCGGATCTTCCCTTATTTTAATTGCTTCTCTGTTAATACAACACATTCCTAAGATTCTATGTAAGCTTCATTCTAAATCTACCTAGTTATTTTCAAGTGAACCAATATTCTGAACAAGATGGCCGCCTGGCTCATAATGGGAACCATCTTCCAGCCTGATTCCACTTCAATACTTCCTGAATATTCCCCGCCCCTCCCACGCCCACTACTCCACCCATCAAAGCTTCACATGAACTACATTTCTTGCTCCATCTTGCCCACAGCCCCATGCACCCCACCACTTCACATACTCAGCTATTACCCTCAGCCCCCATGCACCCCACCACTTCACATACTCAGCTATTACCCTCACCTAGTGTCACCCCCTCTCCTCTTAGATTGTAAGCTCTTGGGCAGGGTCCTCTCTGCTACAATGTTCTGTGTGTTTAACGTGTATGGACGTTGTTATTCTGCCTCTCCCATTGTACAGCGCTATGGGACTTGCTAGCGCATTTTTAATACCTGTGACTGTATGAACTAACACAAGCTGTGCGGCTCAGGACCTCAGACTGGGGAAACCGAGGAACTGAATATTTGCTATCGCTGCAACTGAAAGAAAAACACACTCACCCACTGACTCGCTCACACAGTCACCTGATGACACACTCACGCTCTCTCACACACAGACTCACTCAACCACTGACACGCTCACTTACACTCTTTTAAGATTTACATACTCACTGTCTCACTCAAACTCCCTCACACAGTCACTCACTCTAACACTCTTGTGCTGTCTCTTGTACGCGCTCTCTCACTGTACCTTTTCTTGTGCGTTCTCTGCTTTATCTTGCTGTCTTTCTCTTTACCTTTTTTTGCTGTGTCTGTGCTTTTCTTGTCTCTCTCGGCTGTCTCTTTTTCTCCCTGTGTGTATGGATTTCTTTCCTTCCCTGTCTCTGCAGTAGCTGTGGGGGTGTACGTTCAGCCCCACCCCACCCTCCCCTCTCCTCAGCTCACAGTGCAGGAGGGAGGAGGAGCAACTCAGACGCACATACTCAGTGCGTTTTTTAGCTCTCCCTAGGTATAGGCACTGATTGGTTAGCTCAAACTGCCTCCTGAGGTGGGCGTGGAAAACACCAAGAAAGAAGATCAGGTAAATATGAAAAAATATCATAATTGCTTGCATTTTATGCCTGCTGAATGACACTACTGACTCATTCAAAAGGCATTGCACAATTTTAAAAGCACACTAGCAAAGCATGCATTTAAGTGAACTAGCACAACCTGTTCATGTGAAGCCCTGTGAATGCTCAGAACTATTAAAAATAACAGACTGGGGAAATAACAAACTCATGATCTGTAATCACAAGAGCAAGCCTTACTCGCTCAATCTCACATTCACTCATACTTGCTTACCCTCAAATTTGTTCACTTACGCAGGCTCCCTCACTATTTTAAAGTTTCAGACAAAGATTTGTCAAGTCGACATCAACGTTTGTCTTGAAACTTGAACCCTTTCTAGTTTATTCTGTTTCCATTCTTTGTTCTTTGTCCCAATTAACTTTCTTAATCTGTCATTCTTCTATTCTCTTTTTTTAAGCCCATTTTTCCAATTCCTTGTATGCAACCTTATCATTTACCTCAATATACCATCTCTTCTTTGCTTATGTTTCATAACTTTTCAACCTCATTTACTTTGAATTTCTTCAAATTCTCTTTGTCTTTGTCACCAAGCTTTCTTACTCTGTTCCATCTAGACTCCTCCACTTTGTTTTTCCTTTTTCTTCTGCCACTCCTGCCTGTTCATTCCATGTTCCTCATCCCCTTTGCAGTCTCCATTTGTAATTTTTCTTTGTTTCATGTTTTCTTGCCTGCTTTATTGGCCTTTTTTATTTTTGTCATCTGAAGATAAAAGATGGAGAAAGTCAAGTGCGATATGACAGAATTGGAGCAGAAGTCTGTATGGGGGATCACAAGGTAAGATTGGATCAGGGTTACAGTATATTGCAAATATACCTATGTTATGTAGACAGCAAGGTATCTACAGCTTCACACCAGTTATCTGGATGTATTTCTTCCTTCTGCTTTTTCTAGCCAGTGTTCCTCTTCTTCAAAATGGAAGTTCCCTCAAGACACTCGGTGGATTGATTAATGTGTAAGAGAGACATCCTAAGTGCTTGACTACTCCCTTCACATTTAATGTGACAGATTCACTCACCCAATCATCATGACAGCAATCCTAGTAGAATGTGTTATGCTAACCTCTGCAGACTGATGGACTGATCTGCCTTTCTACTATATTTTAGAGACTACTCTATGATTATGACAGATTGTTACACAGAAGCAAACTGCCTATGATGGATTGATTATATGCTTCTTTTACAAGGAAAAAATACCATTTTGTTGTTTCTGGTTTTCTCTAGTAGTGCATTTTATCACAGAATGGACATTGCTTGCAGTCTTGAATTTAGAAAGTCCAGAATCTCAGACACATGTGATTGAATGTTTTCTTTTTGAAAAAACACAGTGCTAAGGTAATGGAGTTTATTATTCTTACTATTACACATCGACTCTATTTGTTTACCAATTTCTATATGTATCGTTGTTGTAGTAACTTGGACATAATGTATAAGTTCATCTGGAAGACTTGAATTGAGAAACCTTTGTTCTATTTGTTAGATATTTTTTTTTCTCTCTGTGTGGCTTTTATTTATAAAGATCAATTGTTTTGAATTTGTATAGACAAGCAAAGAAATCACCATGAAAATCAATGAAACATCTGATGGTCACTTCACTTCTTGGTCTTTGAGCTATATTTGCTCATTCTTTTTTTAATTCTGCACAAATTCGTATATGATAACCCTGGTCCTCAAGTATCCCGAATCGGCCAGGTTTGCCAGGTGTCTGAAGCACAGCCCAGCCCATATGATTTGCTGCACAGTGATTGCAGGATTCAGTCTGCATTTCCACAAGGGAATCCTTAAAACCTGACCTGTTTAAGGGTATCTGAGGACCAGTTTTGGAAGCATTGATATATGGTGTAATCCATCGGCCAGTGATGCTGCCAAGGAGGGAAATCTGTGGCCTACCCAGCATCGTGGATAACCATCCCATGTCCCCCTGTGCCTGCTTTGCAATAAAAAAGGACTCCAGGGGTCAGCAAAAAAACCCATACTCATATTGAATAAGAGCTGATTTGCACTGGAACTCCTCACCCTCCCTGTCAGAATGCAGCAGTAAAGTGTTGTAGGTTTGTTGGAGCTTCCTTTACACTAAGGGTGGGGAACGTGGCTCTTTCCAGGCCCCCTGGCTCTTCTGAGTATGCATGTTTTGGAGAATGTAGGGGGTTACCCGTGGCATGGGGACTGATGTAGAGCCCAGTGCGGAGTAGCAAACAATCCACCACATGCCAAGGTGGAGCTGTAGTTGATAAACCAGGTTTAGAGACTGACTTAGATATATAAAGTGCCAGAGGCCCAGCTTTCTGTGGGGTATCCTGGGTTTCACTATAGAGTAATTCAGTGCCAGGTAGCTGGACTGCTTCCAAAACCCTATGAAGCTGGTGAGGACACTTCGGACACAATGTTCAGAACATGAAAACAAGATAAATCAGTTTATCCAGTGCATACCCATCAAGGAAATTGTGAAAAGTTCTGGGGTGTATACCTCCAGTCTGTAACCTCCTGCATTGTGTAATCTGTTATGGACAGTATGGTGTTTCAGCTGTCGGCCTGCTACAATCTGCTTTAATAAAAAAAATTATCTGTAAATATCTGATATTTATTTTCTGTGTTAATCTGTATATTTGTGTTACTTTGTATTTCTGTAAGATATTAAAATTAATAAATGTAACGACTGTAAAATTTCAATGTTCGTGAACCCAGGACATACTTGAAAACAAGAGAAATCTCAATGTATCCTTCCCAGTGCAGAAGGCAGAGCTTAATAAGCTTTAACGGGCATAGTTTTCAGCGTGTGCATTAATTTGAGTAGTAAGTGGTGTCAAATAATGTATAAAATAATATTTGTCAAGATACACAATGATTCTGATATTTGTATTTCTAGTTTTATACTTTGTGCGAGTAATTTGTGGCTGTGAGGCAGCTGTGTCCCGAGCTAGTGTGTGTGGCCTGTATGTGTGTGAGGAGTGGTAAACATTTATTTCCTTAATAGAATCGCTTTTTTCCATAGCAACATGGTCCTTCTTCTACTTGTTCAGCGCTTGCAGATATTACGGCAGACTAACTGCCATTGAAATATAAGAACTTCTTGTGAGGACATATTGGCCCCTATGGGCATTATATGAATCACTCTGCATTATTTGCTTTTGTTTATTCCCGAACTCGCTTTTGTAGGGTGTTGCACACTTGTTGGATGGTGGGTGATTGGGTAGGCCTTATTCATAATAATGTCAAGCTCTGTATGTTCTCTCAACTACTGCCCTGGCACCGCTTTAATCTAAGACGATACGGTGTATGCAGCAGCCAGTGCAGCATGGATTTCCAGTTTGTATGAAGTATGACTAAGCGTCTTTAATGGTGCATAATTACACCTGTAGAAACTTGGGGAAAGTGTCACCTGCCTTGCGTTGTATCTTATCAGCTCATTAGGGTAATAACTTCTCACCTTGATTGTTCCATTCACACCCTCAAAGGTGTGCCTCTATCCCATCTAATAACCTCTTGACATAACCACAGACAAGTAAACAATAGAAATCTTAATATGTTTTATAGATATACAGCTTGCTACATGTTATTGCGGTGACACCACGATTCCACTTAACATATCTTCCTAGGAAAACATGAAGGTTACTTTTCAGTCCCGGAGTGAGTACTGGGTGCATTGGTTAGTTGGAAGTGGTATGCATCCATTATAATAATACAGTACATTGTAGGGCAGTGCTTGTTAGGACTCACGGCTATCGTTTTGGAGGTATAGTGAGAAGAACCAAGCGTGGAGATCCAGGCGATGTTTCTGGCCTCATGGTATCTGGGTGTAGTATATTTTTAGGCAGCCGATAAAATCTTTACGGATACAGCATGAGGCGGATGTGTAGATTCATAGTGTAGCATATGGACTGTCCAGGATATTATGGGGTTCACATAAGTGACCAGGGACTAAAATGTGTTGCTCGTAAACTTTCATGAAGAGTGACTCACATGGGTTGTCAGCGTTCATGGTTCCTTGCGTAAGTTAATAGATGAATGGTTTTAATTGGCCTCAGCATCCATGTTTAATGTTGTGTAGTGTATCAACCAATTACTTCATACCTGCAGGTAGAATATCCCATAAAAATCAATGGGATATTTTTTAAATTTGTTTAAATGATTTAACCAATTTAAATTGTAAATATTACCCTGTAGCGCGTTTCACAAAGGACCTATTGATATGTAAAATGGTACATGTTCATTAAACATGGCAAAATATGACAAATGTAGTCCTAGTAACTGATTTGATGTACCCTTCAATGAGTTGATCAGGGTAGGAACTAATATGGGTCATTAAAAAAAAAAATCCCTATAATGTACACAGGAATCACGCTTGGACAGAAATCTGAGCATCACCACAGCTATTTTTTGAGCAATTGACCCATACTTAACCTTAGATGGGGTGCTAACCAGCTGGTTCCTTAGAATGCAAGATATGTACAAGTACGCTTTAAACGAGAAAGATGGAAGAATTTCATTTTGGTTATCACAGGCATCCGATGTACATTAAATAATTGTTTATTACATTGATTCATGGTCTGGGAGTTGGATGATGACAAAAGCAGCTTGCACTATAGAGCAGGTTCAGGGCCATGCTAGAAATGTTAGGGTGTGCCTTATAGTAGTAAGAGTTCAGTATTATACAATCTCCTGTCGCCATTAAACAATACAGGTAAAACTGATGTTTTCTCCATTTCTGTAACACGTGAGATTCAGTGTTCAGTTGTGCTAGAAACCTATATTTGTTGCCATTTCCTGTATGTACAATGATTCTTAGCTGTACCCATTATGATTATGGTTTCCATTTCAATATCTCGTTTTCATCTGACAGATGAGGGTAAGTGAGTGACCATTTTTATGCAATCATTAATTACAGTCATAGGTTGTGAGGAGCAAGACTGAGAACAGAGAAGGCTGCGCGGTGTTTCCGCAGCAACAGACGGATCTTTTCATCATCTGAATCGGGATCAAGAGGCTTGCAGTATTCATCATCTTCATTCTCTGATGGAATGAGATCCCCTGGGAGTCGCGTGTTCAAGGATAGGTGATTGGAAGGGTCTACAGCACTTTTCTTTCTCCATTTAGTGCGACGGTTTTGAAACCACACCTGTGGGAAAACCATACGGCTGTAAAAGTGTTACTGAAAAAACCCCCACATACGTACACATATTTACAAACTAGAAACTTAATGCTAATCAATATTTAGGATTACCATAACAAATACTTGTAAACTTATTACAAAAAAATGCCACAAAACGGTAAAGTACCACATTCCATAAGAGGCTTATTAAAAAGTTACAAAAACGAAGGGATAGGAGCAATCGGGTGGGGCATTTGTTTCTGTGGTTACACTGTGTTTAGCCAAAATAAATATTGCCTGATCAATCCTACCTGGTGTAAATAGGTAATATATCAAGCTGCACCTACTGTTGTAGAGCTGCAGAGGTCCGCATCCTCAGCCCTACAGATGTTTTGGAACTACATTTACCATGAGGTTCAGCCAATCTAGCAAATCTAATGCATACCTGAGCATCATGGGAGATGTAGTTTCATAACAAGAATGCTGACCTGAACTAGGCAGGAATATAACCATATACTCTGACAGAACATACACAAATATAGGGGTGACATTTTGATGGATCTAAAAACCAACACCCCTTTATAGGAATAATAGACATGCATTTTCAAGGATGGCCATATACCTATATGTAACAACACTAACCTTATCATTTAAGCGATATATAAAGCATTAATGATTCAATTTACAACTCATTTTTGACAGATTTTTAGGTAAAGTTCCTTTATTATAAGAGCACTGGCAAGATAAATTACCTGTCACGGAAACGTCAAGAGATAATGTAAATACAGTGTGCGTTTGTACTTCTGGTTATAGGGTGAGACTATAAAGTGTGCTAAAGGTTGCCATTCCCTGGCCTAGAGAGTGATGACTAATTGAATCTCACGGTATTCTATTCCGAATCTGAGGAGACAAGAACTCACCTTGACTTGAGATTCGCTCATGCCTAAACTGAAGGCTAATCTCGCTCGTTCTGGCCCAGCAAGGTATTTAGTCTGTTCAAAGGTCTTCTCCAGGGCAAAAATTTGGTGCCCTGTGAAAGTGGGACGCGTGTGCTTCTTACGTGCGGAGATTTCTGTGTTGCCTGCAGGGGCTGTCAAAACCAAATGAGCAATTTATATTGCAATTATTATCAACAACCGTTATCTGGAAGGAAGCACGGGGTGAAAAGTTGTGCGCAGAATAAGTGCCCAGCTAACTGCATACCATCAGACCATGAGGTATATTTTTTCCATAGCAGTGTTTTCCGACCGTGTCCTCAGGACCCACTAACATTCCAGATTTTATGGATTATTTTGGGAAAATGCAGACTGCATCCTGCAATCACTGAGTACTGCTTCAGATATCTGGCAAACCTGGCCTGTCAGCTGGTCCTCCTGAGGACAAGTTTGGGAAACATTGGTCTATAGCAGTGGTTCTCAAACCTGTCCTCAGGACCCTCTAACACGCCAGATTTTGCAGATCACCTTGGGGAAATGCAGACTGAATCCTGCAATCACTGAGCAGCAAATCATATCACCTGTGCTGTGCTTCAGATACCTGCAAAATCTGGCCTGTTAGGGGGTCCTGAAGACAGGTTTGAGAAACACTCAAGAATGAATCTTCATCTCTATTGAGGAGGATATCCTAGTCTTCATCAAAGCTTGAATGAGATACTTAGAGGGTGTATATCATGAGTAACCTCCAAATTTACAGGAGGCATTTCAATCTCCTATGTGAAATCATCTTTAGGCTACAGATTACAAATTGCATGTTCCATTCAGGTTCCATCCAACACACAAGGCACTAGAGCAGTGTTTCCCAAACCTGTCCCCAGGACCCTCATCCAGGCCAGATTTTGCAGGTCACTTTGGGGAAATGCAGACTGAATCCTGCAATCACTGAGCAGCAAATCATATCACCTGTGCTGCGCTTCAGATATCTGGCAAACCTGGCCTGTTAAGCGGTCCCAAGGACTGATTTGGGAAACACTGCACTAGAGTATACAGTATATCCTATATGGACCTATAACATGTTACTCTGTACAGCACTGACAATCTGTAATACACAGCTATCAATACACATGGCAAAAAAGGATGAATTTATTATAGATCAATGCATTTATGTTTATAGATTCAAACTTCCTTTAGATAAAGTCCTCACTGCCCCATTTGATCCTGACTTTCTTTAGAAACCAAACTGTAGCCTCGGAATATTCTATGATAAAAGCTTCATGTGTTGCCCTCACATCACTCATGGCATATGAAAGAAAAATAAAATGGGTAAAAAAATTTGCTTTAAAATGACACGGAGATCACAATCCCTCACGGTAACCCTGTGGCTACAAGTTTCACATTTGTCGGAGTCTTTAAGATGGACAGGTGTGGCAATTCTTCAAGTCTGGAAGCAAAAAGGCGAGACGTCACCAGAAAATAAATGACATGTCCTATCTGTGTGTCACATGAGTGAACTGTCCTCTGTAGGAGGGGTCAGCAACCTTGGTCCCTCAGGTGTTTCGGAACTGTATCTCTTTAATGCTCCATCACTCATTAGGTTAGCTGAACCTCAAGGGAAATGTAGTTCCAAAACATCTGTAGGACCAAGTTTGGTGATCCTTACTACTGTTAATAAGTGAAAGAGACTTTTTACTGCAAATTAAAAGGATAAAGGGTTTAATAGATATTTAATAAAAACGGGAGTATTTTAACATTGAATCCTATGGGGTTCGCCTGATTAAACCTGCCGAATGAAACCACTGAACAGCAGGGCATTTCACTGACATTTCACTGCTGTAATTCTATTCTCTGAATAAATTAACCATTGCTTCTCTATGGGGATTTCACTGCTGTCGAACAGGCACCGTATTTGCTGGCAATTCGCCAAAATTTGTCGCATTGCCAGGTTTTCAATAGCCAAATGGCCCCAAAATTTCATCATACAGGAAATTCACCATTTGGTGCAATTTCAGGGTCAGTTCGGCTCTCTCTGAATAGCCCTGAATGTGGCAAAATAATAAAAGTCATTAGTTAGTAAAAACTCAGAATCCAACGGTGCAAAAAGTTCACAATCCTAAAAATCCCAGCTGATCTTATAGCAAAGTATGAGAAGGAATGCTCTCCTGATGGAAGGTGCTGATTTATTAAATATGCAATCGAAAACTGCAACGAGACAGAGACCAAATAGAAACCTCGTATATTATTGGTAAGCCGCAAGATACGCATTAATATTTGTGGACTGTTTTGTGCTCTGCCTTTCTGTATTTTTGGAAAATAGTAAAGAAATCTGCACTTTAAGTTCTAGCCAACTGAATTGAGAATACGGCTGGATCCTGTTACTTTCTTGTAAGTTTAAAGGGTTTTAAATGTTTATAATAGCACCTATAATGAAAGACGTACATCAAGCCAATGCTTAAGGAGTTATTCAAAGAGCAGCAAAATTTCAGTGTTCTTACATTCAGCACACTTTGGCGAGCTCAATTCGCCGACTCTGCGGTCAATTTAGCATTCACTGCAGGGTCCAAAAGTGCACCAAATTGATCTGCTGAACGTCACCGATGAACCCGTCAAATGCCACTGATAAGCCACTGAAAAATTACCGAACCGATCTGAAACTGCCAAATGCAGCAGATGATCCGCTGAATGACTCCGACCAGCCGTCGAACAGGGGTAACAACAAAAAACTTTTAGGCTGGGGTCAGACGAACGCAGTGCGAACGTGCGTTGAGCAGCACTTTATTACAGCCGTAGTATCAGCAAATGACGGCCAAGATACAAAGTACGGCCGCACGAACGTTCGTCCGCGCAACGCAAGCGGCAAACTAACGCATTTTTTCAAGAACGTGGAACAGCTAGTACTGACGCACAGAGTGCGCTGAATCGGCATAGCAGCGTGTGTGCGTGATTAGGAGACGTCAGACGCTGCACATGTTCGGCCAACATCACGTCCATTTGTTTTTTATAGCTCCGTCAAATAATAAGGCCGAAATTGCGCATTGTATGACCGCTATCGCGTCTTCCGTGAAAAAATTTTTTCTGACCCATCGACACACTTTTTGACGGTAGACGTGAAAAATGCGTTCGTCTGACCCTAGCCTTAAAGGTCATTTAAAAAAAGCATGGAAATAATGTATAAAAGGTCTGTTACAGATTTTAAAAAAACAACATGTAAAAAAAATAATCGGAATCAAAAATCTCTAAAAATGCCTAAAAAATAAATAGTTGTACGAAACCGCCGAAAATCTGGGTAGGTCGCCAGCTTTTCAGGGCTGTTCGGCATTCTCTGAATAGATTAACAGTTGCTTCTCTATAGGGAATTTCACTGCCACCAAATTGCACCGTATTTTGCTGGCAATTTGCCAATATTTGGCGGATTGCCAGCTTTTTGAATAACCTTATTGCTATGAAATTGCACCGTACGCTGAATTTCACCGTTCGGTGCAATTCCGTGGCCAATTCGGCTCTCTTTGAATAACCCCTTTATTGTCAAATAAAATTGACATTGTTCCATCATGGTAATGATAGACAAAATAAATAAAGTATATCAAAAAAAGCAGATAGACACTGATGAACAGGTGTATAGAAAAGCCTCCATGTGTCAATGCTACCCCCCCCCCCAGGCATGTTCCCTTCTTTCCAGCATTACCTCTCCTTAAGGCTGGGGTCAGACCAGCGCACTTTTAACGTGCGTTCTGGCGCACATAATTACGGCCGCACTAGCAGCAGATGACGGGCAATGACGGCCACTATACGAAGTACGGCCGCACAAACGTCCGGCCGTGCAACGCAAGTGGAATTTGAACGCATTTTTTTGAGAACGCTGAGCCGCTAGTACTGGCGTACGGAGTGCGCAGCTGCGGCATAGCGGCGTGTTTGCGTGATTAGGAGATGTCAGACACTGCTAATGTCCAGCCTACATAACGTCCAGACGCAAAAAGAGTTTTATTGACGATCCGTACAAAATCACGCCCGAAAATGCGCGTCGTCTGACCGTTTTTGCGCATTCTGTGAAAAAATACGTCAATGCGTTCGGACGCACTTTTTCACGTTTGCGGGGAAAAATGCTTTCGTCTGACCCTAGCCTTAATGAAGGGTCCAGCGCTAGTATTCTGCAATGCATGAGTAATTGTACTTGTGATGATCCTTATAGCAAGTATTACCAGCCACTCTTAACTGCACAAACAATGTGACAGCTGAGTGCCCATATTACATTGTTTGCAGGACCATGGCACTCTGTAATGCACAGAGAAAAGAATACATGCACAGCAATACCATGACACTGCATTGCGAAGGGACTTCATTAGTAGCAATACCAGGACGCACTCTAAACTACACTTTAAATACACAATGTACTGTAACCAGTATTATGGCACATTCCGCAGTACACTGAATTCACCATATTACACAGGTACAAACCCCATGCCACGATGCTGTAAGGATCAAGGTTATGTAGGTATCAAACATGATTAGTGATGCTTTTGGAGAAGAATTCCTAATTAATTAATTACAAATTTGAGTAAAAAAAAGTATAAATCGGAGTGGAAAAATAAGTAACAAACTATGTTATCTAAAATGTGCAATTTTTCCAGCAGATCTCTCTCATGGCGAGTCAGAATCTGTGCAGCGATTTACATCTCACCAAGTATCCATGTTTTTAATAGTTGGTATCTCCAGTGCCCAGATTATGTGTGTACTAATTCTGCAATGCACTGAAAGCGCATATTCCATAGGTACCACCATACGCAACCTCCAGTACAGCTCTAAGACTTCATATTATGTGTGTGTATATAAATGCCACTTTGATGTGGTGTTATATGCAGTAGTAAATGTCTGGAATAAAAGAGAGGGCTTACCTGCCACAGCCTCCCAGCCCCATTCTTCTGCTGATTAAAAGCAGTGTGAAGTGCAATGGGCTGTCTATACACACAGCACTGCAGGAGAGAGGCTTCCATCAGGTTAATTCACTCGTTTATATGGTCGTTATAAGGAATATATTGGTATCAATTAAATATCCTCCCCTTTTAATTATAATATTATTATGCCCTGTTTGTTTTCCAGCAGTATATGTTTAAATAGGTTTTAAAAACTTATAAAATTGGGGAGATGGGGTTCAACATTTTTTTCTGGTTGCAAATAGAATCTTTGTTTGTGTGCGCGGGCCAAAGCTTCCAGCTTCCAGCTTTCCATCCCACTGCTTACATGGATAACAATGGGATTCAGGAGAGCAAGATTTTCTGCACATTTTATAGCATTAAAGTGACATTCTCTGCACGGAGGTGTCCGGTTACATAGAGACCATGCAATGTGTCAATCTGGTACCTTTATAATATATGGACTCTCAATGCAGAACAGTTTAATTTGGCAGGAAATATTGTGAGTGTGTATATATATATATGTTTTTTCAGGTGGATCGATGGCACAGGTGGTGGGAGGTAGTAAGTATGTCTGGTCTCTATATATATGTGTTTGAGTTATCTTTTTTTATTGTCCTGAAGACAGCTCGCGATGAGCGGGTTGAAATGTTGACCTTTCAAACAATAATGTTTTGCTATTTTTGGAAAAGACCCAGAGTGCCGCCGGTATTTTGGACTTTACATTATATATATATATATATGTATATATAAGGTAATTAGAAACCAATTAAATTGATACTGTAAACTGAAAGGATGTATGCATATCTAGTAATTTTTTAATGATTGGGATGGTTATCGATTATCATCCTACGTTGAATCCTATCAAGCCACGCGGAACACTTTTTGGGGGAATCGCTTAGTATTTAAGGAATAAATCCTAAGACATTAGGTTGCCTTCTGTACAAAAAACACAACAATATTTTAGCCTGGAATATAATAAACCAGTTACACTCCTACGGCAGCAATCATATTGCAGGTATATCCAACACAGTGGCATTTTCCACAAAGACAGTATTATAATACTAGAGCATCTTTGTTGCAGGATTTTAGAATAGCCTTATTTGTGCCAGGTCTACATGGGGCCGTGTACTTCACTGGGAGGCCAAATAACATAGGTGTCATGCAGATATGGCACTTAGTACTGCATGGCTAGAACATATAGCAATACCACACAGAGAGGGTCATATGGTATAGATTCAAGTTAATATGGCAAACTTGTCAGGTAAAAATACCATTGAGTATATATAGTATCATATTTATAGCAAGCTAATACAAGACTCCTCCTAATCAAATAGTCATGTAAAAAAAAAACTGTTCATAAAGTGCAACATGACATAGAGAGAACCCTTTGAAACTGATTCTATTTATTAAGAAACAAATCAATGCGCTATCCTGGAATAAAGTGATCACTTTATATTATTCAAGTGGAAGATACCTGAAAAGCAGAAGAAAAATAAAGGCTCGTGACCTGGTCCATTACTAAATCTGCAGCTGGCACAGAGCACTTTTGACAATAACTCTATACCCCGCATCCAACATTTTTGTCAACTCCTTTTAACTTCCAGAATATGTTTCAATATTTTTTCTTTGCGTTGTGCTGTTGATTGAATTGTCTTTGAGCTCTATATATGTTTCTTATTTGTACTAATTGTATCCTTCATTTATTGCTTTCACAAAATATTTTGGGTTAACTCTTTGTGTATCTCTACTCAGGTCAGCAAATTGTATGTACTCGGGTACTCAGGTCAGCAAATTGTATGTACTCGGGTACTCAGGTCAGCAAATTGTATGTACTCGGGTACTCAGGTCAGCAAATTGACCTTTCAGATGTTTTGGAAATCTCCCATGAAGATCAGCCACTATCTAGATTTGTGGAGACTCATTAGAGATTTAGGTCCATAACATCTGGAGAGCAAAGCTTGCTCTAATATATTCTATCACTTTCCCCTTTGACTTATCACACAAAAAAATAGTTCTTACCATTGCCGAATGTCCGGCTTCCTCCTCTCCATTCTTGCCCGATATCTGCCCATCCACCTGGACTCTGGCTGATGTATGGTCCTCCACTCTTGGACACAATATTTGCTTGTTCTCCATAACCATTTGACGATGCTGAAGCCCTTCCATACCCTGGCACAGTTGGGTATCCTGTCAGCATCCCTCCATGTGTGGTAGGCAATGGTCTTCCAAGGATGTCAGAAATGCCATGGGGTGTCCCTGATTGTAGGTGACATCCCAATACAGAGGGGCTAAGCTTATGAAAAGTAGTGTGCGCTGCAAACTGGCAACCAGGAGTTTTAATGTCAGAGTATGGAGGCAGCATAAATGTCCCAGTGTGGTGTGTCTCCATATCTAACAGTGGTTCTTTATACCTTCTGGGCTCCCAGCGTATGACTAATAACAGAACTGTGGTATCCTTCACAGCAGGTCTGACCCATGGGATTTTTCTGGATGCCTAGTGGCTCTGGTCATGGATCCGGTTATCATTCCCTAGCTTAATAGTTGCGTGGGTTATAAAAGCAGGGTGCTTGATTGGCAATATCTGTGCTGTGTCGCCTTCCAGCTTGATCACATTTTCATTTTGGTTATTTCTCGTACTCTCTTCCCAGCTCCTATCTGCTTTCTCCTTTCCTCTAGATATTAACCTGCCCTTTGATTTCCTTACCTTTTAACTTTCATTCACACCCTCTCTTCTCAAGCCTGTTTTGCACTTTTATTGTTTCCGTCTCTACTTTCTGTTCCACAATCTCCCTTTTCTTCTTCGCTGGCCACGTTTAGCCCTTTTTATGCTCCCTCTACAGCCCCACTGCAAATCTGTCTCTCACTCCATCACTGTCTCTCTCAAAGGCTCATTTCTCACGTTATGTCTGTTTTCCTCGGTACTTTGCCGTCTCTCTCTCGTTCAGGCGTCCCTTTCCTTCTCTCCTTTATCTTGATCTCTCCATGTATTATTTTTCACTCTATCACGTTCTTTCTGCAGTTCACATTTCCTTCGTACGTGTCCTCTTTCGATTTCTCTTCTGTTTTCCAATCTTTGGTTGCACACCTGATTTTTTACTCACGTCCTCCTTTTAATTTTTATTTCTCTCACTATTCTTTCATTTTCAAAGCAATTTATTTTCATCCGCAGCTTTCCTGAATGCCCTGGATAGTTTTTCTTCTTTTCTGTCACTTCTTGTTACCCGCACTTGTCTTCTTCACTTTCACTATTCCTTTTCATTTTTCTCTTTCTCTCTTCATCTTCTTTGTTTAAAATCTTGTCTTCTCTCTCTAATCTCAACAACTTTCCTTCTTATAATGCTGTTCTGTAATAGATAAGTGCCATATGCAGGTGCCTAATAGCCTCTCATTGCATCCTCCTCCTCTGAGCGATGCGGCCCTGTTGGCTGAGTTGATGGGTGACGGGTACTGATTGGCCTTTCCCTGCCGTCCTTACACCCTGCTGTATGTCCCATAGATTAATTGAACTTTAAGATAGGGATTTAATGACTTTGATTTTTCCACAGAGATGTTTGTCCACAATCTGAAGCCACCTATCCCCTTTAATACAAAGGATAGGATTTATTGTAAGCTAATGGATTGTTTTTCACAGCCCTATAACTTCAATTTAAATGTCCCATTCATTTCCCTGGGTACCCTTTATTTATTATATGAAGTGCTTTAGCTCTTGTTAATTTTTTTTTCTCCGTATTCAAGATGCACGATCTTCTTTATAGATTATTTCCCTAAGTTTTAAAACGGTGTATTTTGTCACCTGAATGGTCACATTCTGAAGCTGCTAATTAGCTGACTGTAGCAGGCCTTAACCTTGTACAAGGTAATTACCGTATCTCACAGTTCCATAGCTAGAATCTACATCGCTGGTCCTTGGTTCTTCAGTTTCTGTTAGTCCACTTTTTTCCTGAATCAACATCTAGTAAATCCTACAGGGTTATTCAAGGAGAATCGAAAAGTCATTTCGGCGACCCTGCGGTGTATTCAGCAAGCACCACAGGGCCATCGTAGTGCAGGGAAAAGCCACCGAACACTCGCCGCAAAACCCAGCGAATGCACACCGAAACCCGCAAAAACATCTGGATTAACCCCGCCGAACACGCCGGAGAAACCCGAGCAGCCGCCGATCACAGCGCAGAGCAGCCACCGGAAAAAGCCGACACCACAGACGAATGGAGTGAGAAAAAAAACAGTACGCTTGAATGTTTGAAACGTGAAATGGTGTTTGCAAAGAAACTACGGAACGAAAATGTCTGAAATTTACATATGAGGTCCCTTGAATGATAATAAAAAGGGCTGTTACAGAAAAAAGAAAAATCGATTAAAAAAAAGAAAACGAAAAAAAAGATTTTGGCAAAAAAAATCCCGGAAAATGCCTAAAAGATCCTAAAAAAATCTATAAATAAAGAGACACTTTACTGCAGAATATTATAATCAACGATTTATTAGATATTATATATATATTAGATATAAAAAGGGAATATTTTTAACATTGAAGCCTATGGGATTTGTCTGAATAAATCTGCTGCATGAAACCACCGAACAGCAGGGCATTTCGGCAACTTTTCACTGCTGGTTTTTGTTGTCTGAATAGACAAAGCATTGCTTCTCTATGAGGATTTCACTGCCCTCGAACAGGCACCGTATGTGCAGGCACTTCGCCAACATTTGGCGAACTGCCTGCTCTGCAACGTTTCGCCTATAAGCCTTAATCATGTATAATGCGGCGGTTCACAAATTCTCCTTATATACACCTAAAAACACATACTCTGATTGGTAGGAGGAGTTACAAAGTTAATTCCTACAACACTCAGCTAACTTGAATCAGCACGTTACATTCAAAATCTCTGTCAGTATCAAAGAGTAAATAAATTGACATTCCACTTAATTAATAATTTTATTATTACAGGACAAAAAGCTTTGCATTATAATGCCAAAACTCTTTTATTGCATACTTCCAGCAGCGAGAAGAAATGTGAACCCCCAGCATGAACAGTAGTTTAGTACAATGCGTCTCCTGGGGAACCAGAAGTAATAAATTGTCCAATAAGCAGTCCCAAATTCTCTTTTTTGCTGCTTCCAGGGCAAGATAAGTATTGTTTATGTTTCTCTCTCTTAAAGGGACACTCTAAGCAACACGACCACCTAAGCTATTTTAGGTGGTCATGATGCCCGGAGTATGCCGCCCTCTGTCTCCCCTCCCTCCGCTCAGCCGATCGGCAAAAAAGGCTGAAAACAGCTGAGAGAGGCGGAGGACTTTACTCCGCCCTCCCAGCTGTCAGTCAGCAGAGCGGGAATCATATTTCCCGCTTCTACCGACTTTTGCCGAGTAGGAGACGTCATCGCCCTTTCAGCGCGATGACGTCTCCAACTCGCCGCAGTAGCTGGCGGCAGCGGCTGAGGTTTAGTGTTGCGCGCATCCTCTTGCGCGCAACACTAATCCTCAGAGGGAGCCGGGAGGAAGCCTGCCGATTGGCTGGCTTACGTGAGAGGCGCGCATGCGCGCTTCTCACGTAAGCCAGAAGGCAATTCCAAAGCAAGAAGGACGGGAGCGGAAGAGGAGGGAGGTGAGTATATAAAAAAAAAGACGCCGCTGTAAAGAAGTGGATTTTAGGGTAAGTATTACAGTTACAAGAAAAAAAATAAAAAATAAAGATTTATTAAGGGAATAGGGATAGGTTAGGATATAAAAACGGGGGGGGGGGGTGATTTTTGAGTAGAGTGTTCCTTTAATACTGTGTGTATTTATGTGCTTATTTTACTAAGTACATTTTATTTTAGTCATATTTCTTAAATGGCTTTCCTATTTTCTCTTATATTTATATATATTGTTTTTTCCCCTTCCCTTTCTAGCGACGTTCTACCGTGGTCCCGCGTTCTACCGTGGTCTGCGTTTTGATAGTGGTGTGTGGGTGCTTGCGTCACGGATCGGGCTGGGGGCTCTGTTCGCTGGCGGTCACGTTTGGCTGGCATTTCGGCCTTCATGTTTCTCAACGCATCTCTTTTTGTTGCCACGCTGGGTGCGGCGGGCATATATTGCCTTTAAAACTGTTATGGCAGTTTTTACCTCAGGTAACTTGTCTTGCCTGCTAACAGTCAGCGAGTGCAGGGGTTCCTCTCGCACGATGTGCTTGCGGCGGGAATCTAAGCTCCGCCTTTCTTTCCCTTGCGGTGAGGACACAGAAATGGTGCGTTGACTGTTTTCAGCATTCAGTGTCAACTGACATGTCTACCCTTTCCCAGGAAGAGGTATGGAGGTAGTAGACAACCCCCATTATTTTCCACAACCCGGGATGTTCCACCCTTGCTGGTGGGCCCTATGCTACCAACGATGCACTTACCACCATCTCTGTCCGGGGATTCCCCTTTTCATAAGACCCTTTCTGAGGCCTGGTCAGTGGCCATGGACAGTGCTCCTCAGTCATTAGCCCTTTTGTTGCGGGATATTATAAGCCAACCGGCTACACCCCCTTGTTACCTGTTACAGTGGGTACACTTGAGGCTGCAGGTTACTCAGGCCTCGATGTTCCCCCTGCTAAGGGAAAAAAAGCAGTTTCAGAAAGGACTGGTTTTCTTGGCCTCTTTGCAGCCAGGACAGGTGGCTAAAGGGGACTTGTTCGTGAGGGCTTTGTTCCCCAGATGGGAAAATACGCCAATACTTTTGCCTCCATTACTAAGACACAGGCCTCAATGAGACGGCTTTTTGCCAAACAACCCAATCAAATTTTTGGAAGGGCTGGCAGTTGTAGGGGCTGCCTGCATGGCCATCCTTCCACCAGCTTTAATAGAGCTTTCCTAGGCCCCATCCAATCACAAGATCTCCCTGTTGCGACACAACCTCCGACAATGTTCTTTCCACAAGGCTGAGCCTTTTCCTGTGGATGTGGTAACTTCAGGGCCCGTTACAACTGTGAGTATCCCTTTTAGAACTCTTTTTTCTCAGAATTTACAAGTGCGGGGCAGACTAATGAGTTTTTTTCATGTGTGAATAGAGATCTCCTCAGACCCCTAGGTTTTACAAACAGTGGTGGGTTATCAGATTTTTTCTCAACCCCATGCCAGGAGGTCTTACCGACTCCTATGTTTTACTCGGATGCTCTGTCGGTCACGGATACAGAGGTTCAAAACCTGTTGGCAAAGGGTGTGATAATGCTAATCCCAGCGCATGCACAAGGTTTTGTCAGCAACCTGTTTTAGTAGAAAAAAAGGTGGAACAATTTGCCCTGTAATAAGTCTAAAAGCCCTCTACGCGTTTGTGGTTTACAACCACTTCAAGATGGAGGGTATTCATTGCCTCAGAGACCTGCTTTCCCCAAGAGATTGGATGGTGAAAGTAGATCTCACAGACGCATATCTCACAGTGCCCGTGCATCCCCTGCATCAGAACTATCTTCTCTAGTTCATATGGCAGGAACAAAATTACCAGTTTGGTCTCGCATCAGCATCATGGTGCTTTACAAAGCTACTCTGCCCAGTGATGCCTTTTAAGGGCCCGAGGTGTGCATCTAATCGTATATCTCGACGATATACTCCTCATGGCTCCCCCACGTTCAAACAATATCTTTACATCTTGATTGGACGCTAGACCTTCTTCAAGGATTGGGCTTCTTAAAAAATGAAGAAAAATCCATGTTGATTCCCTCTCAGAGTATAGAGTTCCTAGGTTTTTTGGTGAACTCTGTGGACCAATCCCTCTATTTACCTTGAAACTAGGTGAAAGACATTTGGAGAGAATTGTCTTGCTCTCTTCTACTCTCCAGTTTTACAATTCATCACCTGGCCAGGCTAATTGGACTTCTGTCCGCCTCTATCAAGGCTGTTTTTCTGGGTCCACTCCATTATCGCGCTCTACAAAGACCGAGGACACGCTTCCTTGTGAGAGCACAATCTTATGAGGCGCCGATTCATTGGACAAGGAATCACGGCTGGAAATCCAGTGGTGGACAACCTAGAAGCATGGAACAGGTGTGTCATATTTGGCGTGATCCCGGATATAATTATAGAGTGGTATGCCAGCAATTACAGATGGGGTGCACGTTGTGGTGACGTGTCCACAGGCGGAAAGTGGTCACCGACAGAAACAAAACTCCACATCAATTGCCTGGAGCTGCTGGAAGGGTCCTGTGCTATTCAAATCTTCTCGAAAACTAGCTCCAGTTATTCCATTCTTCATGGACAACATTTCTGCAGTTCAATATATAAAATGATTGGGAGGGGCGACGTGTCACCCTTTAGCCTTCCTAACCAGAAGCCTTTCGGAATGCTGTCTAGACCGACACATCTCTGTTCAAGCAGAATATCTTTCTGGATTGAAGAACATTGTGGTGGATTGGTACTCCCAATTCCTGAGGGACAGCAGCGACTGACGCTTGGATCCTGCGACATTCTAAGAGTTATCCTAACTGTGGGGGGCTTTCTCTGTGGACTAGTTTGCTTTGTGACTTAACTTCCACGCTTCTTCAGTTGGCGACCGGTCCCGGAGGCCCTGACAATGAATGCACTGACACAAGATTGGTTTGTTGGTCAACATTACGCTTTTCCTCAGTTCGCTCTTATAGACGAACCATACCATACTAAACATCAAAAGGTCTTTATGGCACTGGTAACTCTATGGTGGCCAGCACAACTTTGGTATCCAACACTGTTGAGCATGGTAACAGACCTTCCCAGGCTCCTCCCAACCTACCTGTCCCTGCTTCTAAATCTGACAGGCTCGCCCCATCCACTGGTTTTAGACAGATTGCTCCATCTCATGAACTATGCCACAATGTTACTCCTAAGCGCAAAAGAAATTTTGTGCAAATCAATGCAAAACAAGTGTGAATATGTGAAAAGTAGGGAAAATATACTTATATTGAGTAAACCGTGCTTATCCTTTCTCTGAGCCTCGCATCAATGGATAATATATGGAGAGACAACCGTTCTTGGTCGTCTGCTTCACTGTTCACCAGTCCACCGCTGGTGGACAGCGAAGCAGACAACCAAGAACGGCTGTTCCAGCTTCCCGTGTGTGGAGCAAGGTGCCATTCCTTTAATCGGGACATCGCACTTATACAGAGCCAATATTTTATATAGGCTCTGGGCCACGTGAGTGATGATTTATCTTTGTATATATAAAAGTCACGATATATAAACTGAATTGCACTATATTGCTTTTTCTCCTCTCCATATATTATCCATTGATGCGAGGCTCGGAGAGAGGATAAGCACAGTTTACTCAATATAAGTATGTTTTCCCTACTTTTCACATATTCACACTGGTTTTGCATTGATTTGCACAAATTTTCTTTTGCGCTTAGGAGTAACATTGTGGCATAGTTCAAGTCGTAAGCAACCTACAGGGAGTTCGGTCGCCCACTCCGAATTATAGCAGCATACTTAAAATACATATATTTACATACTAGGCACCAGGGATTGTCACCTTTTTACAAAGCTTCAGCTCATCATGGCCTGGTTGATTCCCGGATGTATGGAGGAGGCTCGGAGATTTCCGAACTGGTCAGAAGTCTCCTCAAAATGGCTCATGCTCCAGGTACTGTTAAGGCTTACATATACGCCTAGTCAGTTTGGACTAGTCAGTGCATGGGACAGGATATGGATCCCTTTTCTACGGATGTAACGGCGATCTTGCATTTCCTATCGTACTATTAATTTATATAGGTTGACAATTTCGACAGGACATCTTGGTGTTCATGGGATACCCGTAGGAAAGCATCCTGTTGTGTGCCATTTACCTAGGGGTATCCGACTGTCATGCCCTCCTCTTCTCCTCGCTATTTATCCACCTGGGATATTAATCAGTTTTTTTCACTGTTCCTTCGTTGGTCGGTTAATGAGGACCTTTGCTTAACCTCCCTGGCGGTATTCCCGAGTGTGACTCAGGGCTAAATTTCGCTACTGCGATTGGTAACCCCGAGCCACACTCGGGCTGTATACTCACCGCATCCAGCGCTCCCTCGCCGTCTCTGCAGTCACCTCCGTGTGATTGCGTCGTCGGCGTGTGACTTGCTTCCTGGTTCTGCTCCCTGTGAGCCACGCGACACAGGTGGCGGGACCAGGTGGCAAATTTAAAACCTGAAAAAAAAAGAGTAAAAATTAGAAAGTATAAAATCCTGACAGGTGCAATGCATTCCGTCAGGATTACTTTGTGTCATTCACCCCCAGGTATCCCTAGTGAGTGGTCTTGTGTCCTGACAGTGTTTTTTATGGTCATGGCGTCCAAAAAGCACGCTTGTACCTCCAAAGCAGCTGCAGCGCAGCCTGAGAGCAGCGACAGCAAATACGAATTGCTTTCAGAACTGAGCGACAGTGATTTGTGGGTAGATTCATCCTCAGACCCTGAAAGTGATGACTGAGGAATCTGATGCTGCACTCAGCGACGTTGCAACTTGGTGCTGTATTGATGGAGCGCACCCAAGGTTCCCATTTACTAGAGCACCTGGTATAAAAGTGGACATGGAATTCGACAACCCCTTGATACACCTGCGCTTGTTCCTGACCGATGCAGTCATAGAAAAAAATTGTTACCGAGACAAACCGGTACCAGGAGCAACAGTTGGTTACTCTGCCGCAGAAGTGGTCACGTAGCAGAAAGTGGGAACCAGTGACCAAGGATGAGATCTGGAAATTCCTGGCCCTGATAATTCTCCAGGGAGTCATCGCTAAACCAATGCAGAAGTGGTACTGGACAACCAATAAATTGCTTGCAATGCCTTTCTTTGGCACGGTGATGCCAGATTACCGGTTCACGCTCATTATGAAGTACCTGCACTTCGTGAACAACCAGGAATTTGACGAAACCATGCATCCTTCCCCTAGTAAACTGCACAAAATTTGGGATGCGTATGAAATGATCATCACAAATTTCCAGCGGACCTATGTGCCAGAGAGGGACATCAGTATAGATGAAAGTCTAATGGCATACAAGGGACGGCTGAGCTGGGTGCAGTACGTTGCATCTAAGAGGACACGATTTGGCGTGAAATCCTTAAGAATTATACCCTTATCCTCTTCTTACACTTTTTCCCATGTAAGTTACCTTCTTAAACCTACTAACCCCCCCAGGCCCCCCTACCCGCCCCCGACACCCCCCCTCCCTTTCCCGTAAATGAAAACACAACAAAGTATTGGCATTTTGAAAAGGTCACGTCTTTTATTACTTAAGGCCAAATTCTTTGCCTCTAAGGCAGAATTATTATTATCGATCCTCGTATGCCAAATACGCTACACCAGATAACACTGGCAGCCAGATAACACTGGCAACTGCAATGCACCACAAGCATTGCCCAGAAATAGCGCCCCACGTGGCTAAGCAGGATGACCACACGTCTGCTCAGTGTATTTTTATGGCAGATAGCAGGCTGAGAGGATCTGCAAACCAGGAAGGCACCTGAGCCTGGCTGTATGAAACCACAACTCACCCCGTACCCTGCAGATCCTCCCCCCACTATCGCCCTCCATGTGCCAGGCCGTCTATTTCACCGCTCCTCCCTAACCTAAACCATGTCCATTTTAAGCGCAATCCCCCAGCTGTGGCCTTTCAAACCACCAGCTGGCTTCCTGCCACATGGTAAAGTACCCAATTTAAGCACAATCCACCCAGTTGTGGCCGTAAAAAAACACCAACTGGCTTCAAGCCACTTGGGATACTATCTGATCGATAATAATTGCTCTAAACCATGCTTTTAATCAAAGAACAATCCCCCAACCCTGGCCGTTCAAAAACCACAGGCTGGCTTCATGTAACATGGTGTATAATTCGATGGAATAGGTAGACTAACCATGTCCATATTTAGACAATCCCCCAGACATGGCCGTATAAACCATGAACCGGGTTCATGCAACATGGCATATTTCCATATGGGAAACCACGGGCGGTCTTGCATGAGTGGTGGAATCACCACTCCATTGCCCCTATCCATGGTGCTTGTGCTGCGTGCCCTTTCCGACGTTGTAGAGAACCAGCATCTATGAAAGAGAAAACAAAACAGGGTGGGTTGGGTGGGAGTAAAAGAAAAATTACTGCAATCCCAAAATGCCCCGCGCCCAGCCTCTTGTATCCTCCCTTCCCCCTCCTTTTCCATTGTTTATCTTCCCATTGTACCCAATCACAAAGAGCCATGCTTCAGCTCATAAAACAAAGCCTGATCCCATAGACAAAGGAAACTCCCCCTTTCACTCTTGTGCAATACAGGGATAATCCTTAAACCTCCTTCATTCCTAATTAGTCTTTCTCTCGAACATATGCTCTGTGAATCCTCATCCGGCTACATCTGGAACTCCGTTATATACACGAGCAAAGGGACGAAATTCGCCGCCAAATACAGCAAATATTGATTGGCAACATCTCCCATGCTGTCACTCATTGAGCCATTGCTGGATCAGAGCTATTGTGTGACAACGGCCAATTTCTACACGTCCCCTGACCTCTATGAGTGTTTCCTGCAGCACATGACAGACGCATATGGGACCGTCTGACCTAACCGGCGCGACATGCCACCAATCTTCAGAAGTAAAAAGCTGAAGACTGGAGACACGGTTGCCTGGCAGAAAGGCAAAATGCTGGCACTGCGTTGGCGTGACAAGAAGGATGTTTGCCTGATGAGCACTGTCCAATACAACTCCACTGTCATGGTACATACGAGAGGTGGCAAAGACATTATGAAGCCACAGGTAGTGGTGGATTACAATTCCACCATGGGAGGTGTTGACCGAAACTGATCAAGCGATGACATTTTACCCTGCAATGCGTAAACAGCAGAAGTAGTATTACAAGAAGATATTCAGGCATCTTCTTGAACAGTGCCTGTGGAATGCCTACATTCTGCAGAAAAAGGCAAGTGACCAGACCCTCCTTCATGCGGACTACATTTGGAAGGTTGCTGAATGTATATTTCTGCGCCATCATACACCAGTGGCCGGCAGTAGACCTGGACGCCGTGCAGTTGGTGTTGTCAGCCCTGAACACCTGACTGGTCGTCACTTCGTCGACCACATCCCAACAACAGAGAGGAAGTCCGCACCTACTAGGATGTGTGTGGTGTGTTGCTCCAAGCGGGATGACAAGGGCAAGAAAATCCGAAAGGAAACCAGGTTCCATTGTCCTGATTGTGACGTTGAACTTTGTGCAGTCCCATGTTTCAAGATATATCATACCAAGGATGTGTACTGAGGTAATATACAGCCACTAACATGTTTTCTGAAAGATTTCAGTGGTTTTGGTTTGAGTATTTTCTTGAATATTATTTCCAGTATTTTGGATAATTATTTGTGGGATAATAAATTATTATTTCGTGTTTCAAACTTTATCTGAGTGGGCCATATTACATAGTTGGTGCTAACTTAACCAGAGCTGTTGTAAACTTCCCAGAGCCATTATAGCCTATGGAGGTTTTAAGTTTACAACTGCTCAGGTTAAGTTAGCACCAGTGACGTAGCGTGGGGGGGGCCTCGGGGGCGGTCGCCCCAGGTGCAATTTTCTTAGGGGGCGCAGAATTTCAAAAGAAATTTGAACCACTAATATTTTCCAGCAGGGATCAGCAAGGTGTTTGATCACGGACACTGGTGTCCGTGAGAGGCCCTTGCACGGACAGCCACAGGTTTTGCGGTGCCGGCGGTGACTTAGCACTCAGCATCCGGAAGGGAGGACCAGGACATAAAATTCTGGTCCTGTACTGTCTCCTCCTTAACGCTGATATGAGTCACATGAAGCAGTGCAGCATTATTCGACGGAACACCCTGTTCCATGCTGGCAGCCCTGCAGTCACTGAACAGAATGGAGGGAAGAGCAATTCCACGAAGGGAGGCGACACTGTGTGTGACACCAGAGCAGCGTGACCAACACACAGTGAGGGGATACAGGTAGAGGGTGACTGGAGGTTCAGGGAGAGGGTGACGATAGAGAGAGAGACTGGGGGTACTGGGAGAAAGTGAAGGTACTTGGAGAGAGAAAGAGTGACTGGGGTACTGGGAGAAAGTGTGTCTGGGAGTACTGGGAGAGGGTGACTGGGGTACTGGGAGATTGGAACTATGCTAGGGTATGCTGGGACAGGGTGACTGGTAGCAGTTGGCGCAGCGTGGGGGCATGTGTGTTTAATTTTTTTACTAAAGCAGTATTTTGTTAATATACAATAAATGTGCTTGTGGGTTAAGGGGGGTCAATACTCTACTGGTAGAAGGGAATCAGGGTGTGTTACGGTGTCCACAGGTTGGGCGAGGGGCGCGCAATTTTTGCCTTGCCCCGGGCGCCGACAACCCACACTACGCCGCTGGTTAGCACCAACATTGTAATACTGCCCAGTGTGTTTACAGGACTCTTGTTTGCACGGATTTCAGTGAGTTATTCCTACGGATTACAGGCCTACTATATAAAACAACACATTTCCTTAAATAAAAACTTTAAATGTTTTTTGTCACAAAATTTTGAAAAAATCAGACCGCCAGGGAGGTTACAGAAATTATCCACTAAGTCATGCTGCTGGTTACTTCACCTACTTTCTGGATACAAGAAAGAGGATTTGGGACTGCTTCCTGGGCAATTTATCACGTCTGGTTGCTTAGGAGACAGGTAATACTATACTTGTCACCTTCGCCGTCCTGCTCACCCCTCACAACCGTGGTGGGAATCCTTTTGGACAGACATCTAGACCCTCCGATCCTTGAATGGTCGGGACCACTAACCCTATCACTCCCAGCCAGGGAGAACAGACAGATCAACAATAATGAGTAAGGTTTTGTCACAGCAGGTTTAGAGATCAAGTTTTCGCTGAGCCACAAAGGGTTAACTTCACTGATAAGCTGAAAGCAGTCAGGAAGAGGTTTAGGCAGTGTGCTCATACACCAGGGGTTAACAGAAGCATGGTCATATAAACGTTCTGAGTTGTCAACAGAGGGTTTCGTACAGGCTGATTTGGCAACAAACAAGGTCCTCATACACTCCGTTTTGGCAACAAGGCAGATTGATAGATTATCTGAGTCAGCGCTATGCTGGACAGACATAGGGCCATATTACATACTTGGTGCTAACTTAACCAGAGCAGTTGTAAACTTCAAACCATATTACATAGTTGGTGCTAACTTAACCAGAGCTGTTGTGAACTTCCCAGAGCCATTATAGCCTATGGAGGTTTTAAGTTATTCAGGATTATTCAAAGAGATTCGAAAAGTCACCGCACGTTCGGTGACTTTTCGTTCTCTTCAATTCGGTTCCTTTTGCCGATCCCATTTCGGTGACCCTGCGGTGTATTCAGCAAACACCACGGGGTCCCCGAATTGCAGGGAAAAGCTGCCGCAAACCCGACGAAAACGAACCGCAAAACCCAGTGAATGCACGCCGAAAACCCTCAAAAACATCTGGATTAACCTGCCGAAAACCACGGAAAAACCCGAGCAGGAGCCAATCACCCACAGCGAAGCCGCCGGAAAAAGCCGAGAAAGCCGAGACCGCAGACAGAGCGAAGTGAATAAATTAGAAAAACAGTTTGCATGAATGTTTGAAAGTGAAACACTGTTTGCAAAGAAACTATTGAGCGAAAATGTCTGAAATTTACATATGAGATCCAGGGAATGATAATAAAGATCGCTGTTACAGAAAAAATAAGTAAACGTTTAAAAAAAATTAAAAAAAAAAATCGGACTTTTAAAAAAAAAAATTCTGAAAAAAAGACTCTTTACTTCATTTTATAATGAACGGTTTATTAGATATGAAAGGTATTTTAATATGATAGGTAGTGTGAATCCACCCCCCCCCATTATAAGTGTCAAACCCTGCAAGTCTTTTACTTGCATAGGATGTTAGCCTGTGGAATTTAGCCATTTCCTTTGTGTGCAGGAAAGGGTGTGTGAACAGTGGATGCTAGAAAAGTGTATGCTAGAAAAAGCCATCTCTGAATCAATATAGTAATTTTTGGCTCACTGTTTGTTAAACTCTGATGTAGAAATGTATCTGTATGCTGATTGGCTATAAGTTCTTTGAAATCTAATAAAAGACCTGTCTAAGGAAGGGTATTTCAGACAGGACTGACGCTACATTGCTTTGTGGCTGATTTTGTTGTCTCTCGCCATGGTGCAGCGCCGCGCCCTGTTTTCAACTTTGATATATGAGAAGAAACTTGAAAAAGGTTTATTGAAATTTCATAAATGGTAATTATTATAGGGAGTTTGTTTTGTTTGCTTTAAATCCAAATTTATCAGTTGTTGTCTGAAGTGGGATTTGCCATTCGAATGTATCCTTACATTTGCTTGTTCAGATTTTGCGAACCTGCCTCCAGGCTTGGTTTTTGTTTATTTTCCTTGACGTTAAAGCTATGGTTCAGAGCTTGTTGATTTTTTTTTTTTGGTGCAAGGTTGGACTCTTTGTCTTGGTTTGTTTTTGTCATTTTATGTATTGTAGTAAAGGAAAAATCGTTTGAGGACCTCACGTGTGTTTGAACTCGCCCGGTGTGCTGAGTATTTGTATATGCTGGAAATTGAACTCATAAAAAAAGGAAAGAGATGTTTCTAGTTGCATTGTCTCCGTTCTGTGTCTATCTTGTACTTCAATTCTGGTGTTTCTGGGTCGTCCATATCTTGTAATTATGAGAATTTTATTTTAATTGATTAGATTTTCATTTCTTCTCATATAGCAAAAATGATTATCTCCCATTGAGAGACAGTTTTTTCTTTTTCCTCTTATTTTTTTTATTTTCTTGCGCGCTGCTGCCATTTTTTTCTTTATTTTTTGCTGCATGTGTTTGCGTGCTGATTCTAAAGGATTTGCTAACTGTTTTTTCTTTCAGATTGCATGTTTGTTTTTGTTTTATTTTTTATTTTGTTTCTGGCCATTGATTGCGTCTGTTTATTTAAATGTTTGTCTTTACTAACTATTAATGTATGTGTTTATCTTTGATGTTTTGTATTTCGTAGTTTTGATATTATGTTTTTTATATGTAATTTATGTATAGGGACTGCTTCTCTTAAACGAGGTTGCTTTGTTTCTGTGTCATTACTGCCTTGCCTCGTGTAAAAAAAAAAAAAAAAGGCACAGGAAATGGAGACAATAGGGCTTTACTTTTACAGTAAATTTCAAAAATGACTGCTTTTTTTTGTTCTTAGCTTATGTTTGAAAGATGAACATAGAAAGTCAATACTCTGACAAGGCAGGTTACACGTGAATGTTATGTTATAAGTTGATGTATGATATATAAAAAAATTAGTGTATCAAGGTGATGGGCTCAATCTGCCTTAATATAAGTTATACATTTTCCCAAAAGAGGCGTGGTCGGTTATTTTCCTCTGGTCTTTGTTTGAGTCCAGCACTAAGGGATTGACCACACCTTAATATAGGTTATATGTTTTGCCAAAATGGCTGACTGAGATCATTTACAGTTTTGTAACTTGTATAATGGAATATATATATGTAGGTTCATGTTTAGTTGTTTGGAATCTAAGAGGATGAAGTGATATAAAGCTGAAGGATTTGAGTGAAAGTTTAACCACTTCAATGCGGAGGACGCGCTGAGCGCGTCCTCCGCATGGCTGCTGGTATGCGGAGAACGCGCTGAGCGCGTCCTCCCTTTGGGGTCAGCGTTCGGCCGGGTTCCGGCCGATCGCTGGCCCCCCCGGTGCGGGCTGACATCCTCGATGTCAGCCCAGCATCCGGAACCGCAGCCGCTGAAATTAGGTGTCATCGCGGCAGCGCGATGACACCTAATTCAGGCCCCCCCCCGCATGTGCGGAGGAGGCGCCTGAAAGGGAGGGGGGGAGGTCTTTCGGACCTCTCTCCCTCCCGATCGGCGGTGTTGCGGGGGTTAACCCAGGCACCATTTGGAAGGGCACAGCCTGCCCTTCCAAATGGTGCCTGGAATTAACCCCTGGGGAGCTGGATCGCGAATCGGCGCTGAAAAGGTATAATTAGTTTAATTGTCTAGTTTGTTTCATCCCTTTTTGTGATCACGATTGTATATGTGATCAATGAGACGATTGAAAGGTATTTTAATATGATAGGTAGTGTGAATCCACCCCCCCATTATAAGTGTCAAACCCTGCAAGTCTTTTACTTGCATAGGATGTTAGCCTGTGGAATTTAGCCATTTCGTTTGTGTGCAGGAAAGGGTGTGTGAACAGTGGATGCTAGAAAAGTGTATGCTAGAAAAAGCCATCTCTGAATCAATATAGTAATTTTTGGCTCACTGTTGGTTAAACTCTGACGTAGAAATGTATCTGTATGCTGATTGGCTATAAGTTCTTTGAAATCTAATAAAAGACCTGTCTAAGGAAGGATATTTCAGACAGGACTGCGCTACATTGCTTTGTGGCTGATTTTGTTGTCTCTCGCCATGGTGCAGCGCCGCGCCCTGTTTTCAACTTTGATATATGAGAAGAAACTTGAAAAAGGTTTATTGAAATTTCATAAATGGTAATTATTATAGGGAGTTTGTTTAGTTTGCTTTAAATCCAAATTTATCAAGATATTGAATTAAAACGGGAATATTTTTAACATTGAAGCCTATGGGATTCTCCTGAATAAATTTGCCGAATTAAACCACCGAATGGCAGGGCATTTCGGGAACCTTTCACTGCTGGTTTGTGTTCTCTGAGTAGACGAAGCATTGCTTCACTATGGGGATTTCACTGCCCTCGAACAGGCACCGAACAGGCACCGTATGTTCAGGCAATTCGCCAGGATTTGGCGTATTGCCTGCTCTCTGAATATCCGAATGGCCAAGAAAGGTAACCGAACGCTGATTTTCAGCGTTCGGTTACCTTTCTCAAGCAATTCGGATCTCTTTGAATAACCCTGTATGTAATATGGTTTTAAGTTTACAACAGCTCTGGTTAAGTTAGCACCAAGTATGTAATATGGCCCTTACTGTATGTTCTGTATCAATGTTATGCAAGATAGCTATACACTCTGGGTCAGCGTGGTTCAAATGCAACAAGTATTCTGAGTCTGCTTTAGGCACAACATACATACAGGCTTGGTCAGTAAGAGAATGGTCAGAAAGGCAGTCCGAGTCAGCAACAAACAGGGTCCTCATACAATCCGGGTCAGTGATAGAACGATAGAATCAGTGAATCAATCAGAGAATACACCAGGCGATGCGGGAATTAACTTCACGTCAGTGCGATGAGTCGACTTGCGCTCCCTGCATTTAAGGCCGGCGGCTCCGTGTCATCATGCCACGTCCCACCGCTCCAGGCGCGCGCACGAACGGCCGGAACTTCTGGCACCTGGCCAGCCAGCGATGTCGCCGAGTGCCTAGGCTCCCCCTGAAGAGCTGCAGGTGCCGAGGATGTGACAATACTACTGTTCATGCTGGGGGTTCAAATATGTTATTTTTCCCTTTTTGCTGCTGGAAGTATGCAATAAAAGAGTTTTGGCATTATAATACTCCTCTCAGTGTCCTTAATAAAATCATGACTTCCCGTCATACTTAGGGAAATCTGCAATTTTTATGAATACATTTCTTTATATTTTTTTTCACTTTAATGTACCCAATTGTCAAAAAGCATATATATTAGAGTTCAATAAAACACATCCAAATTGATTTCTTTATTCAGGCCACAATTCAACAGCAAGGCTTCCACAAAATATTACAGATAAAAAAAACCCAATTTATTATAAACAAGTACCTGCACTTATTTATAATAAATTGATTTTCTTTTATCTGCATTATTTTGTGGAAGCCTTCCTGTTGCTCCTGACGGCACGGGTGACATCAGCTGAGGAGTCCTGAATTTGCATTGAAGCAGTTATACCGCAGTGGTGACATTTATGTGCCTGAATTACATAAATATCTTCTGAATGAGGACTTGGGTGTGGGGCCCTCTATTATGTATGTATTCTTTTACACTATGTATGGGTTCTGATTTATCTATTTTAGACCTGCTCCCTCTTACTATTGAGATACACACACTTAAAACATAAATTACAAACATAGAGTATGTTAGGTAGGACATGTAGTGGCTCTTTGGGTTTTTGTGGCTAGTTTAGCTGGAGTTCATGAGTTCAGACTCCCATTTTTTGATTGAAAATTTCATGACACACTCTAAAGTTCATAGTATCAAAGGATACAGTGTCCTTCGTATTGAACCGTGGACAGGGTTAGAAGAAGCAGAAATCCTTGGCTTCGCTTTTTTCGCCTGTTGTCTTGACAAAGGGAATGTTAAAATATTGTATCGCCGCCCTCTATTTCCCTAGGGATCTATTATTCTTCACTGCTCTGTACCTCAGAGCCATTGATGGGGTCTCTGGCTTAACAGTTTAAACTTGGTTAAGTGAACTAAATTGGCTTGATGCTAGTAATCAGGATTGAGGTAAACCTATATTTACCTATGTGAGTTCCTGTAATGCTACACTGCACTGTCATAATATGCTATCTTAGTCCTACATTGGTATTAATGTGACCCGTCCTCCATACAGTTATATTTACACCCCATCTAGTGGTGGTTTATGGTAAGGTGATAAAGTTACTTAGTTTGTATCTATTTTCAGCAGGAAATACATTCAGCTTCCTGTAGGGCCCAGGTCCAGTGGTGTATTTTGGCCTAGGCCGACAAGGCCTAGGGCGGCATTTTTCAGGGGGCGGCGGCCTCGCCATTCAGTGGGACCCGCCGTCCCGCCGCTCAGTGGAACCCGCTGCCCGTGGCCACCGGTTTCTGAAAACCCCCGCCGCTGAGCGTTGCAGGGCCTCCACTGTCACGTGCAGACAGTTCTGTCTCTGCGCAGGGAGGAAGTGATATAACATCACTTCCTCCCAGCGCTCCGCCTCCACCATGCAGATGCCGCAGAGGAGAGAGGTGGCTCGATGGACCCTGCCCCAAGGTTCACCGGGCTTTACGGCACTCGGTGTCGCTGATCCTTCTGCACTACCCTGACCGCCGCGTCGCCTCAACACACTGAACTCGTGGTCTGAGCTGCAGGAGGAGGAGCTGGGCTATGACCGTGGAGCAGCAAACCTCCCAGATGGTAAGCGGAGCCACCACCCTGCGGTACCCCTTCCCCCGGGAGCTCCGGGGAATGATACACACACCTGGCCCTTCCCTGCCTCCTGTCCTCTTTGCCCGCCAGGCCTGGTCCCTCCAGCCCAGAGAGCCGTGTGATCATCGCAACGAGTATGCTGGGAGTCCCTGGGCGCTCCCCATCACTTTTCTCTGCCTGTAGCCAGGGGTGGGCACGCCCCCACTGGACGCTTGCTCTAGTTGAGCCTCCGGTCTCTAAAAATTGAATGGGAGGGGTGTGTGAAACAAAAAGAGTGGAGGGGTTGGAATGTAATAAGGAGAGGGTGGGGGGTTTGGAATGAAATGAGGAGAGAGTGGGGGGTTGTAATGAAAGAGAGAGTGGGGGGCGAGATGAAAAGAGGAGTCCGTTTGGAATGAAAAGAATGGGGGCGTTTGGAATTAAATGAGTTTCATTGCTTTGCAGCTCTTATACGCTCATACACACCGCCCATTACTCTGAGTTTTATTGCTGTGGAGCTCTGTGATATGCTCATACACACGACCCATTACTGTGAGTTTTATTGCTGTGGAGCTCTGTGATACGCTCATACACACTGCACATTACTGAGCGTTTTATTGCTGTGAAGCTCTGTGATACGCTCATACACACCGCCCATTACTGTGAGTGTTATTGATGTGGAGCTCTGTGATACGCTCATACACATTGCACATGTAGCGCTCACTCCCGGAGGAGCCGCTGAATTTAAACCTCGGGTCAGTCTCCCCGCACTAGGGAATAAATATACACCAGCACTGTTGTGGATTTTATAAGTTATATAGTTTACTGAATAAACTGGCATATAAAGAGCAACACGGTATACGTATATATATATTTACAATAGTTCGTAATGCGAGAAACGCGTAGCGGAAAAGAAAAAGGAATTTTAACCCCTTCGTGGTTGGAGTGTGAGTCCCGTACAGGTTGTGTCCCAAGAAAGTGTAAGTGTATACGTGTATTGGTACCCGGCCAGTGAATGATATTCAGGTGGCCAGTGAATGATTTCAGGTGTGTCTTCGACTAGTCACGTTGGGGCCCTGTAGGTTTTGACAAAACTGCAGCGTGCTTTATTATTTTACTGTGGCCCGGGAAAGGCCTCTCACCCATACTCTGCGCTCCGCTCGACCCAGGACGTCTCTCCGCTCGATTTGACTGGGATTCTGTGCCACCGGATCCGCTGTCTTGCTTGTCTGTGTCTGCCACAAGATGTCCAGCTCAACGCCTGCACTCCCGTTAGATCGTCTGCGGTCTCCTAACTCAGGGTCCTTCAGCTTACTCTGTATCTGTGTAAAGTTACTAGCGATGGATCGCGGTGGATCTTTGACCAGTAAAGGGGAAACCGATCTCCAGCTCCGCTAGGCCGCACCTGCGCTCCGGCCTGGTCACGATCGTTATCTCCTTCACGTGCGTCTTACTCTCTTCACTCCTCTGTGCGCTCTGCCTGTTCTCTCCCCACGAGGCTGCGGATGTAAGTCTCTCTTTCTCGCTCACTACCTGTTTCTGCCCGCAAAGCATGCTAGAAAATGTAGTCCCAATGTCCAGTGTCTTACATTGCGCTTATCCAGCATAATCTTACCATGGTCTCTGTCTCCCTCTGGTGGCCATTGCAAGTAAATGCAGCAGAACAGTCTTTTTAACACAGCACTACACTCTCCTCCCCCCTAAACTCTTGGGTCCTCCCAAGGGCGTGTAACGGGTACATGTAACGGTCCTACATAACACAACATAACATAACACAACAGTTCTAACTTTAACCTATATATTCAGGGTTGATAACAGGCAGCAAATATCCTCAATCTCACCCAAACCCCTAGACACATCTGTAAGTAGGGCTGACACTTCAGGAAACCTCCGCACAGTTGTTATAGCTTCCTCTGTGCTATGTCCTGGTGAATCATACGTGAGTCTCTGAGGGGGTCGTAATGACCATTTAGGTTCAAATTTTTCAGGATCCTCTTCAGTCGGGAGAGCTGACTCCACAGGCTCAATTCTCTCTCCTTTTTATTCCAAATAAAAATAAAGTTTACATATACAAGTTGTATATAAGGTATTACAACAAAAGTTTTTATCCTATACCCATCTATGTGCGAAAATTTTGGCATTTCCAGTATCCGTGGTTTGTTGAATAGACCTACGGAGATCCATTCCAGACGCTGAGGTCTCCCAATTTCCTATCCTATCTTTGTGTGGAGTATTGGACCATCTCTAGGGAACATCCTCAGCATTTCATTTTGAAAGATAAGTAATAATTTTCTCCATATCACCAGCTGTTTGTTGTCAATTCTCTCTCCTGTAGACTGAGTAGATACATCTTCCTCGGAATATGAGCCCTCCAATGAAGGCATAGAACTGTAATCTATGGATATTTCCTCTAGAACTTCAGGAACTTGCGGTGCTTGAGTCATAACTTCAGAAATATCAGGTTCTAAATCACTCTCACTCCGGTCAGAGACTGGCTTGACGCCCTGAGACTCAGGTGTCCACACCCAGCTCAGACACCAGCCTTCCTCTTCACTGTCTTCTTCACTCTCTCCGACGGGACGTAACTGCTGAGACCGAGTAATAGAAGTCGGACGAGATATAGGCAGACCAGGCACAGAGAATTTGTCTCCAATCGGTACTTGTACAGTCTCTCCTGACCGTAGGACCTTCTCTGTCCCTTCCGTTCTCCTCAGCCTTTTTACTTCTGTAGTGGCTCTCTGTTCTTTGACCCTCCGTGGACAGGCCGGTCGTGACATCGAGTGTGCCTTCTTAGGAACAGGACTCTCTTCCATGACCAGTGGGGTTAAGAGGTGTCTCAACACATCAGTGTTCATCCCCACTATCATAGAACTTCGATTAGCTCCCGAGGGACAAGGACACACAATTGCCAACGTGTCACATACTCCCGGTTGTCCAGCGATTACCAAACTGAATTCTAGCTTCACCTGTATATATCCATCATAGGGAAACTTCTCCATTCCCATACCCCAGATTTCGAGATCCTTCAATTTCTTCCGGGGTATATGCTTCAAATATTTCTGATAGAAGTCTCGGTAAATCAGCGTTACTTGAGCACCCGAATCTAGAAGAGCCTTAGTATAGACTCCTTCCACTTGAACCGGGATGATGGGCGAAGGACCTATCAACTTGTCAGGGAACTTTTTCGTAGCAGCAGGAGAGGTAGACCCAGTCTGTTGTACTCTAACCCTTGTCCTCATAAGTGGTGACTGCGGGTGTACATTGTCTTCCTGTGACGTAGGACCAGACCTCCAGGGAGAGGATCTCCTATGTCTAGCAGGCACATATAGAGACCCTCCCTGTCTCCTTTCCGGGCACTGAGCCTTGAAATGGCCGAATTCTCTACAGGCGAAACATCTTCCCCATGAGGATGAGGGCACACTTTCTTCCTGTGGCTCATTTGAAAATCCCCTGTTGGAGGCCACGGCAACTGCTGCTGTTCGTATATCTGAGAGAGACCTCTGTATCTCAGTCTGTATTTCTGCTACTTTCAAGATGGCCCGGCATAGATCCGTATGTGTCTGTTCCATCTTAACTTGGGCTTCTTGTACTTTCTCGAGAGTCTTCTGCATCTCACCATACACCTGGTTTGATGACTTTTGAGTTATCTCCGGCTCATATGTCTCTTCCGGATCATCTTCATCTGATGAACACTCGTTATACTCTATGGCAGAGCTCAAAATTTCCCCTTGCCCACTCGCATTTTGCGAGTGCAAATTAAGTCTGGGCAAGTGGAAATGCAAACGCTGCATAGTCAGGCTGCGGCCGTGTTTTTTTTTTTTAAGCCTGGCCGCGGTCGGAAAATCCAAGATGGTCGGCGGCCCGCTCTGATTGGCCCCAAGCAATGCACCCGCCCTGTGAAAGAAGTGTTTCCAGCCCTTGCTGCCCAGTTATGTGTGTGGTGGGAGACTCCCCGTTTCTCTGACAGGCAAGCTGGCATCAGTGCACGGGAGCCTCCTGTCCTCTCTCGGTGGGGGAATCCCGGCTGCTCCCTGCTACCAGCCCCAAGCGTTCTACACGGAGACAGTGCTGGGGGGGGCTTGGCTCCTGCAAAACTGGGGGTATTTAGGCAAACTGTTGCCAGGTGTCTGGGCCCCTGTGGTGTGTTGCCATTTCCCTGGTTGTCCAGATGCCCTTTGTGGAAGGAGATTACGATCTCCACTCCAAGTGTGCTGACCGGGAACCTGCCATCAATCACAAATGGGCGCTCTCAGTGTGAGTCAGACCGTGTGACATCACTACGGAGCGTCCAGCACCCAGACAGCAGGAGCTAAAGTCCTGGTCTACAACAGGGATTTGCAGAGCACAGATCATGTTTGGAGGGTATACACATGGCAGGCACAGCCAGTGTTTTTTTACTGCTCTTATAAACAGATCCCCCCCGACCTCCCTGCATTCCGCTGGCTTCACCTACAAAGTTATGGGTCAGTGCACACTGACAGCCATAGAGTGAGCTGGCTCTGAGCACACAATCCGCTGCTGAGTCCAGCTGATTCTTCAGTAAGTGCCTGCTTTGCTTTAAAAAAAAAACCTCCTTAAAAGATGTATTTTTTGTGCTTTTAGTTGTAAGTAAAATAATTCACCTTTAATTGCTTTTATTTGGACACCATATCTTCATCTGTATTATGCTTTTGCTGATTAAAGGAAAGTTTCATGTGTTTGGTACAGATCCCTTTACAGCCAAAATGAGAAAATCCCAATTTCCAAATGAATTCTGTTGAATATATGGGTAAAAATTCAATGTACTCAAATTTTTAGACTGTAACCTGGTCTATTACAAATGACCCTGACCAGGGGTTCAGCGTGGGGCCCCAGAAATCCTGATGGCAGCCCTGCGCACACACTGTCCTTCCTGTGCCCCATGCGCAGCCCGCGGCCCTCATTAATACTGAGCAGCACCAGGGAGGGGTCAATGCTGCCAGCCTCTGTTACTGCAACATGTTCGGACTGTCAGACAGCATCCCTTGCCACCCTAAAAGCACTGTCAACATGCATCACTTCAGCACGCACAGCGTCTCCTGACAGCACCTGAACGTTACATGACGTGTGTAAGAGTTCCTCGGAGTATCCACCCTAAGCGCTCGTTCACACAGGAAACATTCCTACTACTACTACCCACGTTTTCTTTCTACTGTAATGATCTGATTTTCTATATGATCACCACATTGCTTGTAAGAGCAGAGCAGGTGTATAATCAGAAAACCAAGCCCTACCTGTGCTGCAATCTATTTCACATAATTGTCTTCTTGGTATACATGTATCTGGGGTCTGATGTCTGGGTATTAATGTTATTTATTTTTGTAACTTTATTCTGAAAAAAACATTAAAGAGGGTGTGTTTAGGGGCGGGGTTAAGTGCAGGGTAGGTGGGGCAACTGGTGGCGAGTAACTCTTAAGGCCTGGCTAGTAGTTCGGAACTTGAAATTTTGAGCCCTGCTCTATGGGTTGCGCATAGACCTTTTCTCCCCTTCTTCCAAGCTTCTCTTCCAGAAGGGCTTCTTCTTCCCGAACAACTCGAATCAGTTCTAGGTAACTTAACTCTTTATTACCTTCTCGAGTCTTCAGTTGCAACATCACAGGATCTAAGGGTAAAGCACTTTTCAATATCTGACGCATCCTAACCTGATCTACTGTAGTGGGGTCTGTTCCTTTCTTCAACAGTACTTGGTACAGTATCTTATCCAGGCGCCTCATGTATTCTGTCAACTTCTCACCCCTTTTCTGGTAAGTATGTTCATACTGGTACATAAGCTCAGCAGCCTTTTCCATTCGCCCGAAGACTTCCTGTAATATCTTCAGGTAATCTAGAGCCGTACAGTCTCTCTTACTCAGCTTCAGATTCCTGACAGCCTCTGACGCAGGTCCCTTTAAGCTCTCAGTAATTCTTTGCTTCTTCTGCGCTTCAGAGACGTTCCACTCATCCAGAGCCTGCATGGCTTGTTCTACCCATTCTTCGAAGGTTTCTTCTCCCACCGGAGTTGGCAAGTCTCCTGAAAATTTTTCCAAGTTCCGATATCCGAAGCTGATGTAAGAAGGGTGGGCCCTCTGACACTTAACTACGAGGTCTCCAATAGCAGCAATGAACTCCGGTCCGATCATGGCCAGCGGGCTGGACGCAGGAATGTTCGCTGAATCACCACGTGGCTTACTTGGCTGGATCAGACGAACTTCCACGTCTTCGGTTAGCTGTATACTCACGCCCTGAAAACACACGGGAACACCCTTTCTCCACTCAAAAAGAACATACATGTGAGAAGTCTCTGGGTTCACTTTAATGTCCTCTAGAAACCCCCGCTGATCAGGTGCCAACGCTGCCACGGCCAGGCGGATCTGTTCTTCTGCCCAGGTGTCTACAGGAATATCCATTACTACACTCAACTCTAACTGGCCACCCTGTGCTTTACACCACTCTGCTGCTTCGTCTAGATCCATATTTAACCCTTTAAATGCATTTTTTCCAGAGACTGAATCCCGGAAACGAGCCCCCACGTGTAGCGCTCACTCCCAGAGGAGCCGCTGAATTTAAACCTCGGGTCAGTCTCCCCGCACTAGAAAATAAATATACACCAGCACTGTTGTGGATTTTATAAGTTATATAGTTTACTGAATAAACTGGCATATAAAGAGATACACGGTATACGTATATATATATTTACAGTAGTTCGTAATGCAAGAAACACGTAGCGGAAAAGAAAAAGGAATTTTAACCCCTTCGTGGTTGGAGTGTGAGTCCCGTACAGGTTGTGTCCCAAGAAAGTGTAAGTGTATGCGTGTATTGGTACCCGGGTACAATATTCAACTGGCCAGTGAATGATTTCAGGTGTGTCTTCGACTAGTCACGTTGGGGCCCTGTAGGTTTTGACAAAACTGCAGCGTGCTTTATTATTTTACTGTGGCCCGGGAAAGGCCTCTCACCCATCCGCCAGATACTCTGTGCTCCCTCGACCCAGGACGTCTCTCCGTTCGATTTGACTGGTATTCTGTGCCACCGGATTCGCTGTCTTGCTTGTCTGTGTCTGCCACAAGATGTCCAGCTCACCACCTGCACTCCCGTTAGATCGTCTGCGGTCTCCTAACTCTTACTCTGTATCTGTGTAAAGTTACTAGCGATGGATCACTAGGTCTTTGACCAGTAAAGGGGAAACCGATCTCCAGCTCCGCTAGGCTGCACCTGCGCTCCGGCCTGGTCGCGATTGTTATCTCCTTCACGTGCGTCTTGCTCTCTTCACTCCTCTGGGTGCTCTGCCTGTTCTCTCCACGAGGCTGCGGATGTAAGTCTCTCTTTCTCGCTCACTTCCTGTTTCCGCCCGCAAAGCATGCTGGAAAATGTAGTCCCAATGTCCAGTGTCTTACCATGGTCTCTGTCTCCCTCTGGTGGCCATTGCAAGTAAATGCAGCAGAACAGTCTTTTTAACACAGCGCTACACACATTTCTGTGGGTTTTATTGCTGTGCAGCTCTGGATACGCTCATACACACCGCACATTTCCGTGTGTTTTATTGCTGTGCAGCTCTGTGATACGCTCAAACACGGTGCACATTTCTGTGGGTTTTATTGTTCCACCAATTAGAGCAGCTGTGATCCAGTATACGTGACATGCATGGCTGATCTTTGTAAAAATGCTTGAATTTAACCCTTTCGCTGCTGAGGCTTTTCCCGCCCCTGTGCTGAGGTCATTTTTACCGGTTTTGCTCATCATGTTTAAACGTGTTTTGAAGGCTTATTTTAGTATATGACCCAGACATATTATATATCGTTCTTTCCGTCAGACTCGGTAGATTCATAATATGTCATTATTATATGTATACGTTATGTCATGTCTGTATATTATAACAAAAAATGCAATAAAATATGTATTTTCAATAATTTACAATGTGTAAAGTGTTTTTTTTCACATTTTAACATGCGACCAATTGCGGTTATATTTTGTATGGGGTGTGCTTGTTAAAAAAATTAGAGATGGGGTCTCGTTACATTTTTTTTTGGGGAAAATTACACTATTTTTAACAAACGCACCGCATACAAAAATCGTTAGTGCAGCATCATTGTTCACATTATAATTGAAATGGGAACAATATTGCTGCATTAACAAACCAAAAAAAAGAAAAAAAAAGTGTTTATTTTTTTTTTATAATTTTTTTTCATTTTTTTTTTCATTTTTTTTTTTGACAAACTTTTTCACTTTCATGTTTGGTATTGTTGGAACGGCCATGCTCTGGCCGATCCAACCATACCAAACATTAACCCCTAACTGCCACGGATCGGGAGATAGGGAGTTCATTGGAACTCCCTATCTCCACAGTTGGTGGCAGTTAGGGGTTAAGTCCAGGACTGGCGTCATCGTGCTATGCACGATGACGCCAGTCCTCAGGGGGAGTTCCCGGAGGCTTGGCCGACATCCAAGATGTCGGCCAGCTCCGGGAAAGGATCGCGAACCGGCGCTTTTCAGCGCCGATTCGCGATCCAGCTCCCCAGGGGTTAATGCCAGGCACCATTTGGAAGGGCAGGCTGTGCCCTTCCAAATGATGCCTGGGTTAACCCCCGCAGAGCCGCCGATCGGGAGGGAGAGAGGTCCGAAGGACCTACCCCCCTCCCTTTCAGGCGCCTCCTCCGCACATGCGGGGGGGGCGCCTGAATTAGGTGTCATCGCGCTGCCGCGATGACACCTAATTCCGGCGGCTGCGGTCCCGGATGCCGGGCTGACATCGAGGATGTCAGCCCGCACCGGGGGGGCCAGCGATCGGCCGGAACCCGGCCGAACGCTGACCCCAATGGGAGGACGCGCTCAGCGCGTCCTCCGCATACCAGCGGTAATGCTGAGGACGCGCTGAGCGCGTCCTCAGCATTGAAGTGGTTAAACATTTCATAATTTTATTTGATTATCTCAATAAATACAACATTTGAAATGGTACAAAATATACAAGTAGGCACTTGGTATCCACTTTTAATATACAGAGAGGAGGCGGAGCTCAAAGAGGAAAAGGTGGAGCCTAAAGAGAAAGGGCGGTGTTTAACCAGGAAGAGGTGTGACCTTGACAGGAAGGGGTGTGTGTCACATTTAAATTAGGGGGTGCACGAATTTAGTCAGGCCAAGGGCAGCACAAAATCTAAATACACCACTGCCCAGGTCAGTTCCTCATAGCAACCATCTTGTGTAACAGAAGAACAGTTTTCAGCTCCTGCCTTTTCCATACCCTCCTACCTGTAAGTACATGATTACTTGTTAAAGCTATTCTGTTTAATTGGATTATCCTGTTTTTAGGTCTTTACATCAGGCGTATGTATCACAAACGTGATTATTGCAGCTGCTTCATACTGTACATTTGCTTGTTGTAATTCTACTCGTATTGCAGTATTTTACTGAGCTATCACAGTCTTTCAGAAGACAAAACTACTATTCCTATATACTTTGTTAAATTAGCCGTCTAGTTTCAGTTACTGGAGCAAGGACAGCATACAACATTTTACTATACTATATGCTATACTATTCTCTGAGGAGTTAGAAGATAGGGTTAGAAATTAGGGTTCGACACTAGGGTTAGAAATTCTAACACTGTTTTTTGGTGGTTCGTTCAACAAATTTAATCAAGCGAATCCGATGTAAAAAAATCCCCATTTTTATTAATTTCAGATCATTTCGTTAGTTTTTGGCTGTTTTTCTTTAGTTTTGGGTCATTTCTGATTTGTTTTTTCGTTTTCAATAATTTTCGTTCCAATTTTTCGTCTCGCTTTTTTCGTTATCTTACTGCGATTCATATTTCAGACCGATTCGTTAATGCAGATGGCCAATTTTTCATATTTCGGAAATTCTTCCAAAATACGAATCGGCTAATTTTCGTCTGAAATTTGATTTGAAACAAAACGCACATGTCTAGTTTTTATTGAACACCTCCTATTAAACAATCACAGGGCTGTGAACAGTGGGATTTAATAGTGAGTTGATCCTATTATGGCAGCAATAATTTCAGCCATGTGTTTCCGGTAGCTGCTGACAGGACCGGCCTGACGATGGAGCAGGGTGGAGCACTTGCGCCAGGCGGCAAAAAGCGGGAGCGGCAAATTTTTGCGCTGCCGCTGCACTATTTTTCCATCAGCGCCGGCTGCACTATTTTGTATCAGTGTTGTGCCGACATTGGAAGTAGTGCCGCCAGCTGACCGCACCCACACACATGCGGCCAGCCGGGGCAGGAGTGGCTGTGGAGGAGACAAGAGCGGGATTAAGGCACTTGTGGGCAGATCCTTCCCCAGCTCGTCTCCCGCCGGACCAGCAGCAAGTAATGTAGCCTGGAGGCTGAAGATGATGAGCCGTGCTGGTGGTGGACCCTCTGTCTTCGGGAGCGGCTCTGGATACCAACCATGGGGATGTGCTGGCACCTACTGAGTTTGGGGGGTCACAGTGGCGGTGTCCGTGATGACTACCACGTGCCCCGGGCCGTGCTATGGGGGACTGTCCGCCGGTGGGTTGAGGTCCCGTCCTTGGTCCCGCGGTGCGGCTCCTGCAGGAGCTGCCTGCCTCCGGGATTATGGCGCTTATGGGAGGATCGTTCCCCAGCTCGTCTTCCGCCGGACCAGCAGCAACAGCAGGTAATGTAGGTGGTGTGCGCCGCGCGCAAATGTGTTATGACATGTAGGCAATTTCTTACGGGCCTGCATAATCCAGGCTTGTATTCATGTAAAAAAAGATTTTGGATTGGGCCCGGCCTTCGAGCAAGCCGTCTGGTTTTCTGGCAGGCCTCGGCTCAGGCTTGGCAGGCAGAGACTAACATTGTCTCCAACTAGCATGTGTAAAGTAATACACATGTGTGGGCTGGTGTGGAAGGTCTGATCTCTCTGGTCATCACAGATCCTCTGTGCTTGTGCATTCTTATCAGAGAGTCGACTGATCTGCCCTTCAATTCTGACCCTGCTCTTCTTAAAGAAAACAGCCCTTGTCCCCTATACAGGTCACATTCTGGATCTCTGTTTGTGCCAACTTATTGAATATGAACTATGAAGAGCAATGCACTTGGCAATACATTAAAATACACATCATGCCAGTCAGGCATAACAGAGAGGATGCAGGAAGGAGGTCTTACATTACAGTAAAAAAAATTGCAGTCATCTCAGACATTGCAGTCATCTCTGAACTTTCCCCAAATCAATTCAGCATGATTAAACATTCATTTTCATAATTAAAGTGATTTTAAAATAATTAATATAAATGACATTTTTGATTTTTTTTCCATCTGTAGTGAAGCTCTTCCCACCAGGGTGAAGAATTGAACAAATTTTTTCTTGGATATATATCTCCTTGATTGCTCTCTGATATACACTCAATTATTTTCACCCAATAATTAACCTTGCTATAGATGTAATTTTTTCTTTGCCACCAATTATGTTGTGTGTATGAGGGTAGCTGAGTGGTATTTGAGTGTGTGTTGCTGAGTTGGATGGCGCTCCAACTAAACACAGATTGTGTCGTCCCTCCTGGCAACTGACTCCCCGTGGATCAGACCAGACGACCGGACAAGGTAACATATCTGGGGTCTCTCTGGGTATACATGTATCTGGGGTCTGTGTATTTATAGAGAATGTGTATATATATCTCATTCTCTATATAAGTACACAGGGTACATAGACTACATATACACAGCCTCTTTCTCTATGTGGACTGGAGCTCTGTGATACGCTCATACACACTGCACATTACTGTGGGTTTTATTGCTGTGGAGCTCTGTGATACACTTTTATTTTTTGGGGGGGGCAGCATTTCATCCATCGCTCCAGGCAGCACCGTGTCTTGGGCCGGCCCTGGCTGCTGATTACACCTGCACAGCGTTCAGGAGGTATTGTGGACAGTTCTTTTTACAGAATTGCTTCAGCTCAGCCATATTCTTAGGATGTCTGGTGTGAACAGCTCTCAAGGTCATGCCACAGCATCTCTATCAGGGTTATTCAGAGAGAGGTGAAAAACCAGGACAATGACTGGAGAAGTGAAAATTCTAGGTCAAAATAGCCGATTTGGAAAGTTCGATAAATGGGCGAATTTTTCTGGTTTGGCTATTTTGACCTAGAATTTTCACTTCTCCAGTCATTCTCATAATTTTCACCTCTCTCTGAATAACCCTGTAAGCTGGGTTCACACCTGAGCGTATCTCATATGCTTGTTTTACACGCGTTTTTGTCGGGCGTTTTATGAGCTTATTACCTGCTGTTTTTGACAATTATAAACGCGGATCGTACACGCGTTTTTTGATTGACTACGGAGGCGTCCAATGAAAAAGACTTGTGCCTTTTGTGCCTGTTGCCATGTGCAGAACGCGCATTCATATTGACTACGGAGGCGTCCAATGAAAAAGACTTGTGCCTTTTGTGCCTGTTGCCATGTGCGGAACGCGCATTCATATGCGCGTTTTTGATGATGAAAATGCGCACACGCCCATTTCAGCTCGTTCACATTGAAGTCTGTGTCCGCAAACACGCTGTAATATGCCCCAAAGAAGCTCCTGTACTTCTTTGGGCATAGGGCGTTTTACAGCGCGTTCCTCCGTGCTGTAATAAGCCCAGGTATGAACCATGTCCATAGGAAATAATGGGATTTCAGCATTTGAGCGTCTTACAGTACGTAGGAACGTGCTGTAAAATGCCCAGGTGTATACCAGACCTTAGTGTTTACAGTCTGGGCCACTGCAAGACTGATTTTCTTTTCCTGTAGCCATTTTTTGTGGATTTACATTGATGTTTAGGATCGTTTTCCTGCTGCATCACTGATCTTCTACAGAGCTTCAGATGGCGTACAGCCACCCTGATATCATCCTGAAGGATAGCTTGATAAACCTGAGAATTCATTTTACCCTCAATGACAGCAGGTGGTCTAACAGTGGCCAGATGAATATCTAAGGTCTTTTGAGATAACTTTTAACTCTTGCCATTCACCATTATTCAACACGACAATTCTTGAACAAAGGTCTTCTAGGAGCTCTTTTTTGTATGATATGATTCACATCCACAGATTCTTTTAGTGAATAATAAACTCAAACTACTTAAGTCCTATTTATAATTCAAACTAGCTCTAACCCACACCACAATCTCATTAGTTGGACACCAGGTTTTCCAATTTGCAATTCGAATTAGCTTTTGTTGAAGTTATTAGCCTATGGCAGTGTTTCCCAAACCTGTCCTCAGGACCAACTTGCAGGCCAGGTTTGCCAGATATCTGAAGCACAGCACAGATGACATGATTTGCTGCTCAGTGATTGCAGGATTCAGCCTGCTTTTCCCCACGGTGATCTGCAAAATCTGACCCATTAGAGGGTCCCGAGGGCAGATTTGGGTAACACCGGCCTATGGTTTCACATACTTTTTCCAACCCATACTGTGAATATTTGAATTTTATATTCAATAATACATAAGAACAATACAATAATTTGTGTGCTATTATAACACATATGGGGCACTATCACCTGGTCTGAGCTAATGTTAACGTTGGTATGTATAAGCGTTAGCGCCAGGTCGAGTCTAGCGCATGACCAACAGATCATCTGCTTCTCGATAAAACCCGAAAATTCCATTAGCGAATCAGTGATAGCGTTTCCTACCGTGAGCTTACTGTACTTTGTGCGTTCTATACTTAACATGGGGAGCGCTGGAGATCTTGATTCTTTAGTGCTTTTGTAACTAACAGATCACTTGGTGGTAGCACTAATTACCGGAGGGATGTGCAGCGCAAAATTTTAGCTACTGCTCAACCCAGGTGCTGCTAACTCCAAAAAAAGACAAACAGGTCCAAGCCCAAAATCAACAGTTTATTTAATGGAATGCAGCACAGGTGTTCTTTACTAGGGATGAGCTGTTCGGGTTCGGACGGTTCGGAGTTCGACCCGAACTTTGGCAGTTCGAAAGTTCGCGAATTTCGAACTTTTTGGGTCTGTTCGGTTCGAGTTCGAAAAAAAAAAGAAATTTTGAAAAAAGTATAGAAAATGCTTAAAAAAATACTAAAAAATCTAGAAATAAAGAGACTCTTTACTGCAGAATATTATAAGCAACGGTTTATTAGATATTGAATTAAAAACTAATGTGTACGTGGAAAGATTATCAACTCTAAGGCTGGGGTCAGACGAGCGTAGTGTTCACGTCCGTGATTGCGCCTAAAAGTACGTCCGTGATAGCATGAAAGAAAGTCCATTGGAGCCTGACACATGAAGTACGTCCGCACTGAACTGCGGACGCACAACGGCCGCGGCAAACGGACGCAGGTTAGGCAAGAACGTAATACTGCTAGAACGGACGTGCGGAGTGCGCTGCGTCCACAACGTCCGCATAGCTTTGTGTGTGAGTGATGGAGCATGGTCAGACGGACTGCATTTATACGTCCAGCATTTTTGACGGACAGAATGTTTTTTCATTGTAATTTATTTTTCCCTCCTACATCCGTCAAAAATAACTTCAGTGAAAAAACGGACTGTGTGACCACTACTGCGTCATCCGTACTGACGATGTCCGTACTGCACGCACGTACAGTCCGTAGAAATCACGCTCGTCTGACCCTAGCCTAAATGACCTCTGTTCACAAACGGGCATAACACCAGGTGTTTTTAGTCTGGTAATCAATTTGATACATTGTACACCATACTGAGAGTGGGGTGGTGTCTGCTTCTGATTGAGATTTGAGAATTAATTTCCCTAAAACATCCTAATATGCTGCATTTAACCCTTTCGCTGCTGAGGCTTTTCACACCTCTGTGCTGAGGTCATTTTTACCGCTTTCGCTCATCATGATTAACCGCGTTTTGTAGCCATATTTTGATATATGACCCAGACATATTATATATCGTTCTTTCCGGCAGACTCGGCAGATTCATAATATGTCATTATTATATGTATACGTTATGTCATGTCTGTATATTATAACAAAAATGCAATGAAATTTGAATTTTCAATAATTTATTATGTGTAAAGTGTTTTTTTTCACATTGTAACATGCGATCGTTTGCGGTTATATTTTGTATGGGGTGCGCTTGCTAAAAAAATTAGAAATGGGGTCTCGTTACATTTTTTTTGGGGGAAAATTTCGCTTTTTTTAACAAACGCACCGCATACAAAAATTGTTAGTGCAGCATTATTGTTCACATTATAATTGAAATGGGAATAATATTGCTGCATTAACAAAACAAAAACAAAAAAAAACTTGTTTATTTTGTTTTTAGAATTTTTTTTAAATATTGTTTTTTTAAAACATTTTTCATGCTCATGTTTGGTATCCTTGGAAACGCCATGCTCTGGCCGATCCAACGATATCAAACATTAACCCCTAGCTGCCACGGATCGGGAGACAGGGGGTTCATTGGAACCCCCTATCTCCACCATTGGTGGCAGCTAGGGGTTAACTCCAGGACTGGCGTCATCATGCTATGCTATGCAGTTCCTGGAGGCTTGGCCGACATCCACGATGTCGGCCAGCTCCAGGAGAGGATCACGATCCGGCGCTTTTCAGCGCCGATTCGTGATCCGGCTCCCCAGGGGTTAATCACAGCCACTTTTTGAAAGGGCAGGCTGTGTCCTTCCAAACGGTGCCTGGATTAACCCTCTGCCCCCCGGCGATCAGGAGGGAGAGAGGTCCAAAGGACCTCCCCCCTCCCTTTCAGGCGCTTCCTCCGCACATGCGGGGGGGGGGCGCCTGAATTAGATGTCATCGCGCAGCCGCGATGACATCTAATTGCTCTGCCGGGGTCCCGGGGTGCTGGGCTGACATCCAAGATGTCAGCCTGCACCGGGGGGTGCAGCAATCTGCCAGAATCCGGCGGATTGCTGCCTCCTGTGCATGGACGCGCTCAGCGCGTCCATAGCACAGGAGAACCACTTGGCTGGACGCGCTGAGCGTGTCCATAGCAGCCAAGTGGTTAACTTGTGTTTGAAAAAAATTCAAAATAACATCTAAGGCTAGGGTCAGATGAGCGCATTTTGTACGGACTGTGCGTCCGTGCAGTACTGACGTACTTACTGACTGACAACAAGGTAGTGGCCAAACAGTCCGTTTTTTTCACTGATGTAGCAGGGAAAATAAATTAAAATGAAAAAACATTCTGTCCGTCAAAAATGCTGGACGTATAAATGCAGTCCATCTGACCTCGTTTCATCACTCACATACAAAGCTACACGGACGTTGTGGACGTGGCGCACTCCGCACGTCCGTTCTAGCAGTATTACGTTCTTGCCTAACCTGCGTCCGTTTGCTGCGTCCACCATGCATCCGCACTTCCGTGCGGACGTACTTCGTGTGTGGGGCTCCATTGGTCAGAATGCTGGACGTGTATGGACGTGATAACTGCGAATATGGACGTGATAACTGCGCTCGTCTGACCCCAGCCTTAAGCAATGTTATTTTTCACCTCGGGATTAAACATTCACAGGGTTATTCAGAGAGCGGTGAAAAGCAGGAGAATAACTGGAGAAGTGAAAATTCTAGGTCAAAATAGCCAAACCAGAAAATTTTTCCCATTTAACTCACTTTCCAAATTGGCTATTTGGTCTAGATTGTTCTCTTCTCCTGCCAGTTCTCCTGGCTTTCACCTCTCTCTCAGGGTTGTTCAGAGAAAGGTGAAAACCAGGAGAATGGCAGGAAAAGAGAACAATCTGGACCAAATAGCCGATTTGGAAAGTGAGACAAGGCTAGGGTCAGACTAACGCATTTTTCACAGCGACCGTCAAAAAGTGCGTCCGAACGCATTGCCTTATTTTTTCACGGAATGCGCGAAAACGGTCATACGATGCGCATTTCTGTGCGTGATTTTTTACGGATCCAAACCAGGAAACTTTGGGTGTCTGGACGATATGTTGGCCGGACATGAGCAGGGTCTGACGTCTCCAAATCACGCACACACGCCGCTAGTGGACGCAGCGCACTCTGTACGTCCGTACTAGCGGTTCTGCGTTCTCGAAAAAATGCGTTCATTTTCCACTTGCGTTGCGCAGCCGGACTTTGGCTGTCATTGCCCGTCATTTGCTGCTAGTGCGGCCGTGATTAAGTGCGCCTAAACGCATGTTAAAAATTCGCTAGTCTGACCCCAGCCTAAATGGGAGAATTTTTCTGGTTTGGCTATTTTGACCTAGAATTTTCCATTCTCCAGTCATTCTCCTGCTCTACACCTCTCTCTGAATAACCCTGACAGGGTTATTCAGAGAAAGGTGAAACTCAGGAGAATGACTGAAGAGAAAATTCTAGGTCAAAATAGCCAAACCAGAAAAATTCTCCCATTTATCTCACTTTCCAAATCGGCTATTTGGTCTAGAATTTTCCATTCTCCAGTCATTCTCCTGCTTTTCACCGCCAAAAAATCAGTAAACTTTTTCTGCGTTTCCGAAAATGTCTCCTCTTTTCATACAGACTGCCGCCCCAAGCAGTTGTTTATGGATAGATTAAAGGAAAAGCATTTACCGTCATTTGAAATGTCATTTTTTGGTTTTTACATATTTCTATACATCCTAGAAATCCGCCACTTCACGGGCAGGTTATGGGGACCTCCTAGGCACGATATTTGAAGGAATTTTTCATTTTTATTTTTAACCCTTATTTCATGGAAAACTCACTGTCCCTTTAAAAATGATTTTTTTTTAAACTTTTTGTCCTTGTTCCCTGTCCCCCAGGGCACTACCCGGACCCCCATACACTTTTTATGGCAAATATCTAGCATATATGCCCTCTTGGAGGGCACTCTAAAAACCGAATTTTCAGCCCCATTGACTTGTATGGGGTCCGAGTTCGGGTTCAGGTTCGGACCAGAACATTTGGAAAGTTCGGGTTCGGCTTCGAACCGAACTCGGGGAGTGTTCGGCTCATCCCTATTCTTTACGATGAATCACATAAAAAAAGGCCTGTGTCTGATTACAAGTTCGTTATTTCAATTGAAAAATGTGCATTTTATGCCAATTGTAATAACCATGATTTTTCAATTACTAAATATCGGGTAACTGCACACCTGATGAAACGGGCTGCGCAAGCCAGTGTACAGGACTTAAAAGGTTATTCAGAGAGCCAAAATTGCACCGAACAGTGAATTTGTTGGGCGGCTGATAAAGACCTTGCCTATAAACATGCGCTTTGTGAGAAGGAAAGGTTTTGACATATACATTGTAATTTAAAACAAACTTGTTTTCTTCTATGAAATGGGCTTTGTTCATTTGAGAATTAGAACTTCACAAACATTTCTCTAGGTTGATCTGCAAAGTATTGGATTCCTGTCCAGTGTAGAGAAGCAAACGTTATCCAGTGTAGACTGGCTGCGAGGCGGAGTGGAATGAAGTCAAAGCTGCAAAATGTTTGCTTCGCTACGCTTGCAGTGTATCTCAGGCTTAATTAAGTCCTATATACAATATTGGTTCCATCATGTGTCCCATAACACTAGGGTGACCCTATTGGACATGTTTCAAGGGACACATATTGCTATTTCAATCATAGGGGAGCACAGGGAAAAGTGCTGCCCTGTAACATGTATAAATCGAATTTTGCAGCAGGTAAATACAGCAAGGGTTGGTCACCCGTTCTTCCTTTATCAGGGTTATTCAAAGAGAATTGAAAAGTCACCGCACGTTCGGTGACTTTTCGTTCTCTTCAATGGGGTGCGATTTGGCGATCCCATTTCAGCGACCCTGCGGTGTATTCAGCAAGCCCCACAGGGCTGCCGTAGTGCAGGGAAAAGCCGCCGCAAACCCGCCGAACACTCACTGCAAAACCCAGCAAACTCTCACCGAAACCCGCAAAAACATCTGGATTAACCCCGCCGAACACGCCAGAGAAACCCGAGCAGCCGCCAATCACACGCAGCACAGCCGCATGGAGTACAGAAAAAAAACTGTACGCTTGAATGTTTGAAAAGCTGTATGCAAAGAAACTACAGAACGAAAATGTATGAAATTTACATATAAGATCCAATGAATGATAATAAAAAGGGCTGTTACAGAAAAAAACGATTTAAAAAAAACAAACAAACAAAGGGCTATATTACAAAGTTGGTGCTAACTTAGGCTAGGGTTAAATGAACGCATTATTCGCAGCGACCATCAAAAAGTGCATCCGAACGCATTGATGTATTATTTCACGGAATGTGTGAAAACAGTCATACAATGCACATTTTCGTGCGTGATTTGTTACAGATCCAAACCAGGAAACTTTGGGTGTCTGGACGTTATGTTGGCCGGACATGGGCAGCGTCTGACGTCTCCTAATCACGCACACACGCCGCTATGCGGACGCAGCGCACTCTGTACGTCAGTACTAGCGGTTTTGCGTTCTCGAAAAAATGCGTTTGTTTGCCGCTTGCATTGCGCGGCCGGACTTCGTATAATGGCTGCCATTGCCCGTCATTTGCTGCTACTGCGGCCGTGATTAAGTGCGCCTAAACGCACATTAAAAATGCGTTAGTCTGACCCCAGCCTTAACCAGAGCGGTTGTTAACAGCTCCATAGGCTATAGTGGCTCTGGTAAGTTTACAACAGCTCTGGTTAAGTTAGCACCAACATTGTAATAAGGGCCAAAATGTTTTTTGCAAAAAAATCCCTTAAAATGCCTAACAGATCCTAAAAAAAATCTATAAATGAAGAGACTTTTTACTGCAGAAAAAAATAATCAATAGTTTATTAGATACTGAATTATAACGGGAATATTTTTAACATTGAAGCCTGAATAAACCTGTTGAATGAACCACTAAACAGCAGGGCAATTCGGCAACTTTTCACTGCTGTTTTGTGTTCTCTGAATAGACGAAGCATTGCTTCTCTATGGGGATTTCACTGCCCTCGAACAGGCAACGATCAGGCACCGTACTTGCTGGCAGTTCGCCAACATTTGGCAAACTGCCTGCTCTCGGAATAGCCGAATGGCCAGGAAAGGTAAGCGTATGCTGAATTTCAGCGTTCGGTTACCTTTCGGCCACAATTCGGAGCTCTTTGAATAACCCTGTATGATTTCTTAACTGCAGCATATGGATTCTACATGCTGCAAGGCAGCCTTTTCCATGCAATGCCCATCAGCAGGAATTAATTATATGTGTCTCTTTAACCATATATCTTTTATCCGCTCATGCATTATGGTGTTTTTCTTTTTAATGTGCAGTCAGGCATGTGTGACTAATGTGTATTTAACCCTAGGAATCATGATGGATGGTGACCTGCAGGACCCCACTGTTGAGATCCATCTCGCCATTGACTACACTTTTGATGTGCTGTAAAATGTATTTATTGGCAGGGAACAGGTGTGGCCGGGCACTGGCAAAAAACGCTTCTATGCTGCACGCACAACCACTTTAACACGACATTCGCGTTTGACTAGCGTGCACTAACCGATCGTGTCCCCAAACCTACGCGAGCAAGGTGATCTACTAATAGGACGACAGGCACAAGACTTTAATTTTTTCATTAGTGATGGCGTTTTAGGGTTTACCAGGTGATAGGGCCCATTGTCTTTGTTGATTACTGTAACTTGAACATTAATCCAGATTTTAAGACAGATTTATAAGGGTACACATACTTTTCTGGGCACCTTGTATCACAGTCAGTACAGATGCATTATAGTATTTTCTATTACACTTCCATACAATGCTTTGTAATGTTTGTAGCACTGCTCACTTACAATTTTAGATTTTCCTGACCGATACCTACCGTTGTTTTGTAAAATCAATGCTGAATGCCGGAGCCTCTACTGGAAGCAGAGAATCTTTTATGTTTGCTTCTGTTTTATGACAAGTTTTACGCTGCTTCATCTAGCAGATATTGACACCGAGACTTTGAAGACTAATATATACACATTCATTGCATGTGTCGCATTTATATGTTTTATTGCAGCGATGCGCTGGATGAGGAGAAAACAAACTAACAAACAAATACTAGGAGCTTCTAAAATGATTAACACTCAAATAGAATTATATTGAGATTTAAATCCCATAGAGCGACACGTTGGAGGGTGCTTAAGGGACACATGATAACCTAAAATGCATGGAACAGATATTCAAGTTCATATGACAGCAGCCATTCCACCTACAGGAGTTATTTATTTTTCCCCTACGCGGTTTGCGGGATGCACAATCCAAAACCGCTGTACACACTGGGAGGGCAGGCAAGGGGGACAGGGAGGCAATTGTTACCTTTGGACTACTAGCACATATGTCAACCACAGCGTCTCAATCCATTCTTCTGGTAACGGGGCGGTCTGTACGCAGAGGACTGCAGGAGAGAGGCTCCCATGTGGTTAATTTACTCAGTTATAGAGTGGTTATAAGAATCATTAATATCAATTAAATACCCTCATTTTTGATCATGTTATAATTGTGTCCTGTTTGTATTCACAGAATCACTTTTCAATGTTTTATAGAGATTTTTTAAAGAGTGAGATTGGTTTGGTTCCAAAAAGATCCTTTAGTTTGCCTTGGCTGACACTTGCCAGCCCTCCCATGGTGGCAGGATACCCATTACAGCCTTGATGCAGACTCACAATAAACCCAGCAAGACTCAGCATTCCAGTACCTCTAATGTAATATCACCACCTTGTGGTCGTGTTGATTATTGCTGTTTCTGAAACAACTAATACACAGATTGAAGGACCCAAACTGGAGTTATATTGCATAGTATTTATTCCCATATGAGCATTTATTGTACAATCAGCTTCTTATGCATATCAGAAATAATTGCATCTAAAAAGAGCATTGGAGAGGTTGTGAGGGTGAGTGCTTTCTCTCTCCAGAGTGGGCCTGGAGAATCTGGGGTAACTGTAATGGGGAGGGGGGTAAGCTAATTCCCTTAATATATAGAATCCTCCCCCTCCCCCCCTAAAGCTGGAACCACATTCCTGAGTCAGGGGGGCATTTTCTTCCCCGTCCCCCCTACCCCTTAAAATGAACATTCTGCAAGGTATATGCATACTGAGTACCTCTATACACTTTCAGCCCTGGATACTGACCATGCTGTACTGTATGAAGATGATAAGTATCTCTATACACTCCCAGCCCCTGATAATAAACATGCTGCTCTGTATAAGGATGCTGAGTATCTCTATACACTTCCATCCCCCCCATAATAAACTTACTGCACCGTACAATAATGCAGAGTATCTTTATGCACTACCGGTAGCTTAATAATAAGCATGCTGCACTGTGTAATGGTGCAATGTGCCTCTACAAAATGCCTATCCGCCCGAAGAAAGGAAAAAAAGAAAAGAACATGCTGACTTGTATAATGGTACTGAGTATCTACATACACTTATAGCCCTCTACAAGTGAAATCACTGTGTAACGACAGGGTAGTATCTCTAGCGTGTAGCCCTTTCGCTTTGAAGGAAACGCAACATTGCAGAATCCTTTCCAGGTCTGCCGCGTCGACATTGTGCTGTGCCCTGTAATCTGTCGGATAGAACGTATCCGTCCAGGTAAAGGGTTACTCCTATTGCTGTTTGTCGATGGACAGCCAGTATAATGATAGAGGAGGGACCCACTCCTTCAATGGTGCTGGAGAGTGTATAGATATACTCAGTACTTTTATACGCAGTAGTATCCGAGACACAAAGCTTTCTGCAGCTGCGATGAGTTGGGACAACAAATGGTGAAGTTTCATCCACATTTGAGGTTGGTTTTTCTAATTGCCTCCCTAGCATGGGTTAAAAAGATGGAGACGGTACAGGGTGTAGCAGGGAGGGCGCCGTTCTCTTCTCTTTCCAAATGTCATCACATGCACATTACTTGGTAACATGCAGGGTGCAAGACTTCATGCCATGAGCATACAGGGGGCGAGTGTCTGCTTCAGACTTTGGAGGGGGGAGGGTCCCCTCTGTTTCATTTGGGGGTGGGCGATTGCTTATAGATGAGCGAGGAGGAGATCATTTTGTACTGATTCATTATTCGTGAGGTGCAGTAAATGGCAGATGGGTCGGCTTCAGTAGCTTGTACTTGAAGTGAAGTTCTAGAAGGGAAGAGAAAAAGAATAAGGGGATACGGGCCAGAGGGCGGGATGGAAAGAGGGGTAAAGGAAAGGCGAGGGGTTAAGGAAAGGCAAAAATAGGGGGTAAGGGAAAGGGAAAAGGTGAGGGGGTAAGGGAAAGGCAAAAGCGAAGGGGTAAGGGAAAAGCGAGGGGGTAAGGGAAAGGGAAAAGCGAGGGGGTAAGGGAAAAGCGAGGTGGTAAGGGAAAGGGAAAAGCGAGGGGGTAAGGGAAAGGGAAAAGCGAGGGGGTAAGGGAAAGGGAAAAGCGAGGTGGTAAGGGAAAGGGAAAAGCGAGGGGGAAGGGAAAAGCGAGGGGGAAAGGGAAAAGCGAGGGGGTAAGGGAAAAGCGAAGGGGTAAGGGAAGAGCGAGGGGGTAAGGGAAGAGCGAGGGGGTAAGGGAAGAGCGAGGGGATAAGGGAAGAGCGAGGGGATAAGGGAAAGGCGGTGGAGTAAGAAGTAATACCAGGAGATGAGGAGGTAAAGAGAAAACATAGGAGGGGGAATAGAGACACAGAGGACAGGGAGAGAGAAAAGACAATTATTTATAGCAAATATCATTATCTCATTATACAAGAAGACAGACCAATACAGGCATCTAATCAATCCAGATACACGGCAATCACAATCAATACAGATACATGGTAATCATAATCAATACAGATACATTCTGATCAATATACATTCACTCAGGTTAATATCAATCAGTACAAATGTACACCTCATTATGTACAATACTAATTAATAGGGACCTGCGCTTAGCAGCTCTGATTTATAAAGCCACCAATAGCGCCTAATTAATCATGTGCATCCTTGTCTGTCCTCACATGTGCCTAAAGACCCCCCTCCGTGTCCTCTAGAATACCTCCATATGACCTGCCCTAAATATAGCCCCATGCACATTGTTCACACACACACATCTATGTCATGTGTCTTATCATGCCTAATTGTACGCATTTGTTGGGCATCCTGCGGCACTGTGTAAAACGCAGTTTGGTGAAGCAGATCGTCCTTGCTGAATCTCTAAATCAGTCCATGTTTTATGATGAGCAGAAAAACAATCCGATTTCGTAGCACACTGGCCTATTAGCAACAGAAAGCGGAAAAAGACACATGCAGATCTATTCAAAGAAAGGTGAAACTAAGGAGAATTGGCAGGAGATGTGAAAATTCTAGGTCAAAATAGCCAAACCAGAAAAATTCTTCCAGTTATCTCACTATCCAAATCAGCTATTGTGACCTAGAATTTTCACTTCTCCAAAAGTTCTCCAGAGTTTCACTTTTCTCTGAATAACCCTGGATGTGAATAGACCTGACACTATTATCATTGTGCATGTTCACTGATGGATGCAGGGAGGGGGCACAGGAGGCTATTGCCCCCTTGAGCTGCAATTCCATTGTATGAAATACATGGGATCTTTGGACATTTCAACCTCTGTATATCCGATTGTATACATCCTACATCAGTGTTTCCCAAACCTGTCCTCAGGACCCTCCGCCTCGCCAAGTTTGCCAGATATCTGAAGCACAGCACAGGTGATATGATTTGCTGCTCAGTGATTGCAGGATTCAGTCCCCCAAGGTGATCTGCAAAATCTGGCCTGATTGAGGGTCCCGAGGACAGGTTTGGGAAACACTGTCCTATATGATCAGTTGTGGTGCCTTTGGAAAAGTCAGAGTGTGACCTTTCCAATGATCCCACACATGACTGTCAGGTCTATTCACTAAAGGTGAAACTCAGGAGAATTGTCAGGAGAGGTGAAAATTCTAGGTCAAAATAGCCAAACCAGAAAAATCCTCCCATTTAGCTCACTTTCCAAATCAGCTATTTGGTCTAGATTATTCTCCTCGCCTGCCATTTGCCCAGGGTTTCACCTTTTAGTAAATAGACCTTTAAGTAAAATGTACGGGAGAAAAAAAATAATAACAAAATTAGAACAGATTATTTTTAAAAAACTTTGATTAAGATTGCATATTTCCTTAGAAAAATGCAGTAACAGGCTTTCCATTTCTGAGTTTTTTTTTTATTTAAACAAGGGTACCGTGTCAAACATTAACCCACAAAGGCTTGGATAATAACACGTGGGATTACTGCAAACCGAACACCAGCTGGTAGCCCCCCACCCAAAACTTGTGTCTGGAACCGCCCAATGTGTGTTTTATAAATTTATGTCAATTGTAATTTTAAAGCCATATGTTATTTTGTTTTAGAATTCATCATTGTATCAGAGCTTCGGCTGTAAAAGTAACCAACTGTGTTTCCAGTTATTTTACCTCTAAAGTATTTTACCAGGAAGGATACATTGAGATTTCTCTCATTTTCAAGTATGTCCTGGGTAAATCCATGTGTATTATCTCCATGCAGTTATTGTAAATTAGGCCTTCCAGATGTTCCAGAACTACATTTCCTATGTGTCTAAGCTGACCTACAAATGTCTGAGCATCATGGGAGATGTAGTTCCAAAAGATCAGGAGGACCAAGACTGCTGACCCCTGTGTTTAATCATGCTGACTACGGGACGCCCCTTTATGTTTCACACAATGTTTTTACCTGTGGCTTGTTTGACCAGCTAGCTCTCCCTCCAGGCCATGGACTGTATGATCCCGCTAATTATATTCATTTAACCTGGGGATTTCTCCTTTTTATATATATATGATCCTATGTAATGTGTTTCCCTTTCCATTTGTGAATCCGCAGCCTCCTGCCCACCCCCCTTGCTTTGGGCACTTTAGGCTGAGAGAAGCTGTCCTTGCTGACAGTAATAATGTCTCTATATTTATCCCCGCCTGGGATGGGACTGTCTGCTGCTGGCAGAGTCACATTTCAAGTATGTTCCCTCTGGGCGCTGTAATTTGGAGGTGGGTCTTGGCGACAGCCCCATGATTGGGCAGCAGGGACAGCTGAGACTCGAGGAGATTATCAGATGATAAATCACAAAACAGTAAGGGACAAAGTGACACAAAGGAGGGTGCCTGCAAAAGGGATCTGTGTAAATACTTCTCACTAGTATGATGTAATTTGTAAAGAATGGAGTGGATAATGTGTATTAATGCATGACATGAAAAACTGCGTTGCTAGCTATTGAAAGGAAACCTGGCTGAGAACAGGTTAAATAATGAGCAAAATACATGACAATATCTGTACATGACATTGAAATTCTGTAAACATGCACACGATGTGTGTCTTTAGTGCTGACATGCAGAGAGTGCAATCTGTGTCTTCATGATGGATGGTAATAAACAGGGGAGGGGGGGGGACAGTCTATAGCAAGGGTCCCCAACCCTGGTCCTCAGGACCCACTAACAGGTCAGGTTTGTCAGATATCTGAAGCACAGCACAGGTGATACGATTCGCTGCTCAGTGATTGCAGGACTCAGTCTGCATTTCCCCCAAGGTGATCCTTAAAATCTGGCCTGTTAGGGGTACTTGAGGACCACGGTTGGGAACCACTGCTGTAGACAGAAAGTATACAGAGGAACAGCGTCTAAAATTGAGGAACCAGGAAAAGGAATGAGAGACACAGTGATAGAATGATGTGCAGACATGAAAAGAGACAGAAAAAGAGGATGACAGAGACAGTCATGGAGGATAGTTATAGAAACAGTAACAGCTACGACAAAGGATAAGGAATAAAGGAGACAAATAATGGATAGTGAGAGTCTAGGAATACTGGTCGGTTTATTATACCAAGGCTAAGCAATAATGTCTGAATGAAACATCTGATGATGGAGGTAGCAATGTAACACAATTCTGGCTGAACAGGCTAAGTCCTATGGATGTGATATTATGAGGCGGATTCTTTCAGTTTCATCATCACTGTTGTCCAGCAGGAATGAAATAATGTGCGTTTATAAAGTGGTAGAGACAGGATCAAGAAGCTACAGGCTTAAAGCGGGTTACTGGGTGTGAGAGGATATCATGCTGTTAACACATGACACACTCATGATCAGATGTTATTTTGCAGTTGGTAAGTTGTTCTATTTGGTGGCCTTTTATTTGGGGTGTTTTCTCTGCCAGTGCCCAGCAGTTACAATTCTGGGCTTCTCCTGTTATGGGGAGTGACCGGTCCTGTGAGAGGTAGGTACATGACCTAGGAGTGTTACCTGGGGTTCTCCCAGTTTTACAAGTATTACCTGGGTGTTTCCCAGTATTTGGGGTGTCCCAGTTTTGGGCTCTCACTGTTGCACCCGTTTGGTGCCGGCTCGTTTCACAATCTGTGCCCCTTTCCTCCCGTCTCCGACCTCTGACCTCAGAGAGTCATGTTCATCCTCTGCCTGCCAGGGGCAGTCCATGAGACAAAGGGGGTGATGGGGTAATAGGACACAGTGACGACAGACGGGTGAAAGGGGACATAGTCACAGAGGAATACAAGGACACAGAGACACAATAGGGAGACGTGTGACATTATGGAACAAAGAGAGAGAGATAGCTGGTGAGAATTCAATAAGAAGACATGAATACAAAGCAAGAGATACAAGGACGTTGTCAATGGACAGGTACCAAGTATCAACAAACTGCAACTGTCCAACAACATACAGATGAAAACACAGATTACATCAATGTGCAGATTTACATGGTTACATAGGCTGAAAAAAGACATGCGTCCATCAGGTTCAGCCTTTCACACATCACCTACTGCTGTTGATCCAAAAGAAGGCATAAAACCCAGTCTGAAGCGCTCGCCAATATGCAACACACTGGGAAAAAATTCCTTCTTGACCCCAGAATGGCAGTCAGATTTCTCCTTGGATCAAGAAGCTTTTACCCACATATTAAATATTATAACCCTTAATATTCTGTTTTTGCAGGAAGTCATCCAGGCATTTTTTAAAAGGCTGTACAGTCTCTGACCCAACCACCTCAACAGGCAGAGAATTCCACAGCTTTATTGTTCTCACTGTAAAATAACCCTTCCTATGCTTTATTATTATTATTATTATTCTTTATTTATAAAGCGCCAGCATATTCCGCAGCGCTGTACAATAAGCACAGTATAGACAGGGTTACAATACATTGAACAACATTTGACAAATAGTACAGGAGGAGATGAGGGCCCTATTCCCGTAGGAACTCACTGCTTTAGGCTGAATTCCCTTTCGTCCAGCCTAAATGGGTGACCTCGTGTCCTGTGTATAGTCCTGTTAATGAATAGGTTTCCAGGCAATGGTTTATAATGGCCCGTATATATTTATATAAGGTTATCAGATCCCCTCTAAGGCGCCGTTTCTCTAAACTAAACAGGTTTAAGCTGGTTAGCCTTTCCTCGTAATTTAACCCTTCCATTCCCCTTATTAATTTAGTTGCCCGTCTCTGCACCTTTTCAAGCGCTATTATATCCTTTCATATATGCTTACATATATATCAGAGTTGCTTACATATATACTTGAATATTCTATTTTATCAAAGGAGTATTACAACCCTGGTACACCCATGATGTAGGTACCAGCTAAGTACCTAATGTGCAAGAATACAAAGTGACAATAGTATCAAGCAAAAAAATATCCTGCTCGTTCTAGTAGGATACCATATGAGTCTTTTTGGAAATAAATTTGGTAATCTTTTAACGTAGCGGTGCCCTGTAGTCTTTCGTTACCCACAATGGTGAGGCAGCTAAAGGATCTCTTCTCTGCTACTTTTCCCATAAGTCCCATAATGAGGTAGAAACATAGAAAATGTCGGCAGATAAGAACCTTTCGGCCCATCTAGTCTGCCCAATTACATGGATACTTTACCTGGATTTATCTTTTGTGTAGGATAGCCTTATGCCTATCCATGCCTGCTTAAATTCAATTACTGTTTTGGCCTCTACCACTTCTACTGGAAGGCTGTTCCATGTATCCACCACCCTCTCAGTAAAATAATGCTTCCTGATGTTACTTTTGCCCCTCTAATCTAAGACTATGTCCTCTTGTTTTGCTACTTTGTTTCCTTTTAAATATATATATTATGGGAGATGAGAAGCCCCTTAAATGCATTTCTTGGAGAGTGCCGTGTTACAGCCATATCCAGAAGCACCACAAGCTCTATTTACAGATTGACAAAAGTGACATTTTAGTCTTTTTTTTTTTAACTATACCTAAATCAAGACAGGATGGTACAACAAGCATTTTCTTACTTTCTATCCATTACAAACATTATTTCCTACTCCTAGAAAGAAGAGTCTGCAGACTTCCTCCACCTGACAGAAAAGCCTGCACATTACTTCACTGCTATAGGCTGGCGGACGGGGATACAAAGTGTGATCCTCCATAGGAGGATCGCACTTTGTACGCTGAGCGCACAGAGTGGAAGGAACCTCCACTCTCACGGACGTTCCTTCCTTACAGAGAGAGGAAGGAATGTCCGTGAGAGTGGATGTTCCTTCCACGCTGTGCGCTCAGCGTACAAAGCGCGATCCTCCTATGGAAATTGCTGGATGCATAAGACACAGGACGACAGCAAGACATATCAAGGTAATTAGGAAAAATAGAGCAAAAGTGATTCAGGGACCTGTACAACAAAGGCTTTGTTATAGATCTTAAATGAATGGCAATTAGAGTTTTAGGAAACATGCCTCCTCTTATGTTGAGCACATACCATCACTGCAAGTGTCTACCGTTTTCTGTTATGTATATGTCGACGCATCACTGCATGTCTCAATGTTAAATCATCAATGTTTTGGATCTCATTCCATATATATCTGCTAAGGTGTCAATCGTGTGAGGCTATGGTGCTATGCTATGCTATGGTGCACTCATTGCTTCACAAAAGGAAGTCTGGGCTAGTAAGATTGGGAGACCAGGGTGGCCACAGATTCTTCGGAATTAATCAGTCCTCAAAAGAGCTCTGGATTGTTGCCATTGACTTATGTGATGTGTGGCATGTCACACCATCTTGCTGAAACTAACACTGTGTCCGTTCCAAAGAGTAAGCCATTTTGTTCCAGGGGATTGCACTGCTCATGGCTGTGCTGCCACGTCCAGCATAGGCTATGATGGAATGTGCTCAACATAAGAGGAGGTGCAATTCCTGAAACGTTCATTAATTTCCTTTCATTTGTTGATGTTCTAGGATGAAAACAAATAGTTCGTATATATATATATGAATCACCCGGTAGATTCTTGACAAGCAGAGAATTATGGCTACAAACAGTGGTCCAAATCCAAATACTGCTGGTGTTATAGAATAAGGTTTATATTATAAACCCAACCATCCTTTAAGATTTCTCCTCTTTGGATCCTTAATGCTACAATTAGCCTAACTGTGTACCATGACAAAAAATGGTTTCACGACTACAGGACTGGGAGGAATTTATCAATTGTAAGTAACCATTGATACCGTTACACTGGAGGGGGATTTATTTCACCTCTTGGCATCTGCAGTATTTGGATCTTGGGGTCCTCAGAAGAGATTGCGGGTAGTGATTAGCATTACGTGCTACTATATGAGTATACATGTAGTACTGATCTGGTATTCTTGCTCTGGCGTTTACGTTCTCAATCCATCACAACGCAAAAGAAAAATGAGAAAGCTGCAAAGCCATGCTGCATACCTCTCTGTGCAACACAGCATACTTCAGGTAATTAGGCGTCTCACTCTCCAACTCTTCTGGCTCCTGGAGGGTCCCTTCAATTAGCAAATCTTCATTGTCCCCCAAATCTGTGGATCCTGGGGGCCCCACTCTACGCAAAACCTTCCTTACTATCTGCAAAGGATATGACAATGTGTGATGACACATACACATATATGGACATGTATGCCAAGCAGCTTACAGTATGCAAAATACAGGGACACACACACACACGACATGTGAAATTATATACTCAGATATGTATGTGACACCAACATTCAATTTCTTTTAAAATCATCAAATTTCTTGCACAACTAGAAGTCACGATGTACAATTAAGAACTGCATATAACACAAGTACCTATATACAACTAGAATACTACATGACTTGGGCCAATATGTTCATGTTCGCACACAGACACATATTGAAGCATTAGAAAACTGAAATAGTGGATGAACACACCTTCTTTGTTACAATGTTCCCCTGCTCGTCTGTGAACTCTTCCTCTGTCACCTGTTCTCCAGGAATGTCAGGAACTTCGTTCCCCTAAAATAGATGGAACAATCGGGGTATATCTTGACTAGGCCAACAGAGGACAATTGTAGGCAACTTTTTATACATGAGAACGAGCTCAAAAGACAGAAACAACAGTGGAGCACGTTTTCAATGCATACAGCAGAACTTTATGACCTTCTATATACTGAATATATATTAGTGCATTCGGAAAGTATTCAAACCCCTTCATTTTTTTCTATGCCATAGCCTTATGCTAAAATTGTTAAAATAACGTTATTTCACATCAATCTACACTCAATATCCAGTACTGATAGCCAAAAAATAAATCGATTTATGACGGTATTGCAAATTTATTAAAAAGTAAAACTAAAATATGTCAATGACCCTAGTATTCAGTAGAATTCCTGCAATTACAGCCGCTAGTCTTTTTTTGGGAATGATGTGACATGCACTGTACACCTGGATTTGAGCAGTTTCTGCCAGTCATTATTTCAGAGCCTTTCAAGCTCTGTCGGATAGGGACTGTCCAGAGATGTTCATTTGGATTCAGGTCCGGGCTCTGCCTGGGACACTCAAGGACAGTCACAGAGCTGTCCCTAAGCCATTCATGCATTGTCTTGCCTTTGTGCTTAGGGTCATTGTCCTGCTGGAAGGTGAACCTTTGGTACAGTCTATGGTCACGAATGCCCCGGATACGGTTTCCATTAAGGATATCTCTGTATTTTGTTGTGCCCAGCTATCCCTCAGTCTTGACTCCTGACCAATCTCACAGTTCTTGCCACTGAAAAATACCTCAAAGCATTATGACACCCCCATGTGTCACCATTGGGATGGTATTGCCAAGGTGATGAGTTGTACCTGGTTTTCTCTAGATATGTTTCTTTGCATTTTAGTCTAAATCTTCAATCTTCATCTTTCTTCAATCTTCATTTCAACTCACAGTTGAGAGTCATTTAAGTGCCTTTTTCAATATAAAATCCAATTGGGCTTTCAATTGTCTTGTAGTGAGCAAAGACTTCTGTGTGGCCAACTGCCATACAGGCCAGATCGGTGGTGTAGAGATTGTTGTCCTTCTGCAAGTTTCCGTCAGTCCGTCTCCCCCAGTCTGTCAGTTTGTCCATGCAGTCAGCTGTAGGAAGTGTCCTGGTTATTACAAGCCTCTTCCAGTTAAGTATCATGGAGGCCACTGTGCTCTTTGTAGCATTTTCCAGGTCTGTGCCTTGACACTTCTGTCTCTGAGCTCTGCGTGCACTCTCTTTAACCTCATGGCCAGGCTTTGCTCTGAAATTTATTTCCAGCTGTAAGACCTTATAAATACAAGTATGTGCCTTTCCAGATCATGTCCAATCAACTGAATGTGGCACACTTGGGCTCCAATCATAGCGTAGAAACATCTCACAGAGGATGAAGCAAAATGGAATACATCCGAGATAAATTTCCAATGTCGTAGAAAAGGCTTTGAATACATTTGTCAATATTATCCAATAGAATCCAATTCAGATTGGTAGCCCTCACGTACAAAGCGCTCCATAGCCACACCCTGCCTACATCTCCTCCCTTATTGGCAGGTACATCCTGTTCCTGTCCCGTCCACTTTGCTCTGTCAACAATATGGATGTTATCATCTCCTGGCCTCGTACCCACACTCCCAACTCCTGCCTTCAGGATTTCTCCAGAGCTGCCCCTATTTTATGGAACTCCCTCCCCAACAACATTATACTCTCCCCATCTCTCCAGTCTTTTAAGAGGTCTCTGAAAACACAGCCTATTGGCACACTCCATAATCCCTCCAGTACATTTCTTGCCCCAACTTTCCACACCGCTACTTCCCATGCCCAGCTATACCCTCACCTAGTGTGTCAACCCTCTCCTCTTAGGCTAGGGTCAGACGAACGCATTTTTCTCCGCGAACGTGGAAAAGTGCGGTCGAACGAACGAACGTATTTTTAAACGGAATGCGCGAAAGCGGTCATACGATGCGCATTTTCGTACGTTTTGTTTCACGGAGCTGCAAGAAGAGAGATATGATCAACCAAATCAATTGCAGAATGAATCAAATAAAAGGGAAGGGGTATAAAAAGGCATTTTGGGAATGGTGGCATTTTCCAAGATGGATGCAGTCCAAGTGTTTCTTTTTGCTGCACTGGGATACCTGTACCTGAAGAAGAAAAGACAACGGCGAACATGGGTCCATCCAATCAACACTGCCAGACCCACGCATGGCCACTTTGTGACACTGTACAGGCCACTGCGAGAGAGGGACCCCGTGAAGTTCTTCAACTACCTGCGGATGTCCATCCACACCTTTGATGAACTGTTGATGAAGGTGCGTGAGCCGCTGACCAAGAGGGACACCAACATGAGGGCTGCCATACCACCGGAGGAGATGCTGGTCCTCACTTTGCGGTAAGTACTATCAAACACGTGCATTCATGACATCGCTGCCAGTCATCAGACATGTGCTCGGTGTGCAGAGGCTCTATTGTAGGTCAGTAGTTATATGCCCACACACACACGCATGCATCACCTTGCAGAACACGTAACGAAAGAGTAATGACACTGACAACGATGTGAAACAAATAAAATATTTAGTCCCAAAATAATATGACAGAAGATAACAATAACATATTAAACACATATATTATTGCATGTCCAATGAAGGTAATAAAAAAAAAATATTAGAACAACATGAATAAACTGTGACAAACATAAACGAACAGACGATACACCTCACATGGTATGATACCGAGGAGCATCTGGGTCATGAGGACCGTGCATATGGCTGCGGTGGTACTCTGGCTGCGGGGGTGGCCCAGCAACAGGGGACATGGGTGGGCGGGCAGGCAACGCCTGGCAGTGGTGGGAATAACCATGGGGGTATTGTGGCACGACACCGTGATATACAGGTGCCTGTTGTGGATGGGACAGTATCTCATGTATCAGGTCCAGGCTTCGGCGGCGATAATCCATCTTCTGCACCGGGGTCATCATGTTGAGCCAAGAGAGACATGAATTAAAAAAGGACATGTCCTCGGAATCAGCGACCATGCAGCGTGGATGTGTATGGTGCGCGTCCATGAATGCGACCATGGCCTGCTCGACATCAGCTGATGGTGGCTTCTTCCTCCTGGGAGCCGTACTGGTGCTGTCTGTGGGTGCTGTACCCGGCACCTGCTGGGACTCCACATCCTCCACCTGGGACTCCGCACCACCCTGCTCGACCTCCACCTGGCAGCTGCCAGATCCTGCGGGCTGCAGCTCTTGCCCTTGTGAGCTAGAGGTGGATGGCCGGTCAATGCTGCTCACGGTCTTGCGCGGCTCCTGGCTCTTCCTCAGGAAGGACAGTTGGTCAGCATACAAATAGCTGCGCCTCTTCTTTGCACCAGCTCCAGAGCGAGCAGCTTCAGCCTCCTTTTTCAGGACCCGGGTGTGATTGTCCCTCACCGTGCGCCATTTATTGATTGCTTCATGTGCTGCAAAACATGATGAGAGTGACATAAGGTTAGGTTCATATGATGTGATCATAACACAGCTTCTTTCATGTTCTAGGTATCTTGCTAGTGGATGCAGTTTGAAGGATCTGCATTACAACTTCCGCATTGGCAGATCGACAGCTGGTGAGATCGTCCGCAAGGTCTGCCAAACAATATGGGAAACCATGAAGGACCAATGTTTGCCAACACCCACAGACGAGGCATGGCTGGCAATTGCAGCAGGATTCTGGGAGAGAGCGAACTATCCCAACTGCCTGGGAGCGGTGGATGGCAAACATGTCCGCATTGTGAAGCCACTGCACAGTGGCTCACTGTATCAAAATTATAAACATTATTTTTCAATTGGCCTACTGGCGGTGGCAGATGCCAATTATAATTTTGTGTATGTGGATGTCGGATCATACGGCAAGGACTCGGACTCAACACTGTTTCGGAACTCAACACTGTGGAATGAGATAGAGGGTGGGAACCTGAACATCCCCAGACCCGCACCTTTGCCTGGCAGCGACGTGTCAGTCCCCTATGCCTTTGTGGGTGATGAAGCATTCGGCCTATCCACACATCTCCTGCGGCCATACTCGGGGACACACCTGACTGTGAAGAAGCGGGTGTTTAATTACAGGCTGTCGCGGGCGAGACGGTATGTCGAGTGTAGCTTTGGCATACTGAGCAACAAGTGGAGGATTTTCCATCGCCCACTTGATGTAAATGTGGATTTCTGTGTGGATATAGTGAAATGCTGTTGCATCCTACATAACTATGTTCGTGCAAGGGATGGGGTTAATTTCGAGGATACCCTCACAGTAACGGGTCTGGATGAGTATGCTAACGATGACATAATACCTGTGAATAGACACACCAACAGGTTTCGCGATGCTCTGTCTAATTATTTCACTAGCAATGCAGGGCAGGTGCCATGGCAGATGGACATCATTTGACATGTGACACCTAGGCTTGTGCACGATTATTTTTTCTGTTCGAATTTTCGGATCTTTAAAGTTTTCGATTCGGCTCATTCCGAACGAACCCTGTTTTGATTCGATTCGGTTCGACTTGTTTTTCGGGGATATGTAATCGGAATATGGACCATTTTTCGTTTTTTTGGTCACTTTGTGACCAAAAAAACGAAAAATGGTCCATATTCCGATTACATATCCCGGAAAAACAAGTCGAACCGAATCGAATCAAAACAGGGTTCGTTCGGAATGAGCCGAATCGAAAACTTTAAAGATCCGAAAATTCGAACAGAAAAAATAATCGGTGCACAAGCCGAGGGGGTGGCACCCCCGTTTGTTGGATCTACTTTTCGTGATTTCGGACATTTCTCGTTTTTCGATTTGACACAATTCAAGTCCAATAGCATATTCGTACAATATTTTGTTTCGGCTCGGAAACATTTCGGATCTGACATTTTCGGATCGGAAAATTATATGGGAATCACCCGCATCAGAAAACACGAATCGTGAAAATGTCGTTTAAATTCCGAAATGTCGTTTAAATTCCGAATAATTTATTGACAACGAAAATTCGTTATGCCATTTTGTTTGATATTACATTCAAGTTCAATGCAATTGAATTCTATGCAATAAAATGATCATTTACTCACTCTGAAGCTTCTGCTCTTTATCAGACCACGTCTCGTACTCTGGGTACACACCCTGGACACTGTGACCCATGCACTGGCCTTCTTCTGCGGTCTTTGTAGCTGTCGCAGGCCGTGTCCCACAGCTCGGGATGATCTGCCACTGCATTGATCAGCCTCTCCACGTCGATGTCAGTCCCAGCCATTGTCCAACGCAACTTGCAGCTACCCCCAGACAAGACAGGAAGTGTTTGGTGTGTGCACGTTATGTTGGCCGGACGTGTGCAGCGTCTGACGTCTCCCAATCACGCAAACACGCCGCTATGTAGCCGCAGCGCACTCTGTACGTCAGTAGTAGCGGTTTGACGTTCTCGAAAAAATGCGTTCGTTTGCCACTTGCGTTGCGCGGACGAATTTTCGTGCGGCCGTACTTCGTATGTTCCCCGGCATTGGACGTCATTTGCTGCTAGTACGGCCGTGATTTCGTGCGGCTAAACGCACGTTAAAGCTGCGTTCGTCTGACCCTAGCCTTAGATTGTAAGCTCTCAAGCAGGGTCCTCTCTCTTATTGTTCTGTGTATCTAACTTGTATGTATATTTCTTATTCTGTCTCACATTGTACAGCGCTATGGAATTTGTTAGCACTTTATAAATACTTGACGTTACTAAACGTTTAGCATAAGGCTGCAACACAAGAAAATATAATAAAAAAGACGGCATGAACTATATGTTACAAACAAAAAGATTATGAACACCAGAAAAAGTAATGTTTTATAAACTGAATGTACACTAGTGTCATCAAATATTGACCACAAGTCTATTTATATTAATGAATCCCTTCTATAATAATCAGACTCATCAGAAAATAACAAAATACTAATGTCATACACAATCATAAGTAAAAGAGAAACTCCTATTGAATAAATGGAATATACACTGGATCCATCCTATACACGGACATAGAGGAGAAAAGTCCTAATATATAAATGGGATATACAGTGAATCCGTGCTATACACTGACATAGAGAGAGGAGAAAAGCCGTATTGTATAAATGGGATATACACTGGACCCATCCTATACACTGACATAGAGAGAGGAGAAAAGCCGTATTGTATAAATGGGATATACACTGGACCCATCCTATACACTGACATAGAGAGAGGAGAAAAGCCGTATTGAATAAATGGGATATACATTGGATCCATCCTATACACTGACATAGAGAGAGGAGAAAAGCCGTATTGAATAAATGGAATATACACTGGATCCATCCTATACACGGATATAGAAGAGAAAAGTCCTAATATAAAAATGGACCCAGTGAATATACACTGGATCCATAGTATACACTGACATACAGAGGTGGAAAGTCCTAATGTTTAAATGGGATATACAGTGAATCCGTGCTATACACTGACATAGAGAGGAGAAAAGCCGTATTGTATAAATGGGATATACACTGGATCCATCCTATACACTGACATGGAGAGGAGAAAAGTCCTATTGTATAAATGGGATATACACTGGATCCATCCTATACACTGACATGGAGAGGAGAAAAGCCGTATTTTATAAATGGGATATACACTGGATCCATCCTATACACTGACATGGAGAGGAGAAAAGCCGTATTGTATAAATGGGATATACACTGGATCCATCCTATACACTGACATGGAGAGGAGAAAAGCCGTATTGTATAAATGGGATATACACTGGACCCATCCTATACACTGACATGGAGAGGAGAAAAGTCCTATTGTATAAATGGGATATACACTGGATCCATAGTATACACTGACATAGAGAGAGGAGAAAAGTCGATCCATCCTATACACTGAGATACAGAGTGTATATGCACTGGATTCTTTCACCCTGAATAAAATGCAAGGTGAAGTATATACTATACAGTAACATGCACTCTATACATCTAAATTCTATAATTAGGGGTGGTGTCGATGGTTGAATTAATTACCTTGACAATGACCCTTCTTCGAACAACCTTGGTGGTTAGTGTCTCTTCATCGTCCTCATCCCCTCCCTCCCCCAGTTCCCGGTCCAGTTCAGAGTGGAGCCGACGTAAAACATATTTTGCAGCTCCCCGTGCAATGTGCACCACATTCTGACAGCTTACCACAAAGAACCCTATCAGCACCACGCACACCCCCAATTCTGTCAGGAAACCCCACATCTTGCTCTCACCTTCTGAGAAATATCCCCTGCTACACCTTCAAATATTAAAAAACCCAGGACAATATTCTAGTGCGACAGACAAAACCGTACAGAAATGCACCTCTTAAAATAACTTGTAAGGGGATACACCCTTGGAGAAATATGTCCAACTTTTTGGCATATCATCCCCTGATCGAAAACGTGTTTCATAGATGTACGGCTGAAAATAACCTTAACATAAAGCTTGAAATAGTGAAGTATTCAGGATCAATCCCTAAAACAGTATCTGAAAGGAGGACAAAGCTATTTTAAATGTGAAATAAAAATACCACAGCTATTTTAACCGATTTTTCAATCCAGCCCAGCTATTCTAACTGTTGTTTAAAGAATATCCAACCAATACGAGTTGTTTCTTAATTCCTAATAGGAAATTCCATGTTCTAGATCATCCTAAAGTGCACCCAGTAGATCAAGTCCAGAGTCAGTCCCGAAATCAGGAGCTTTGTGGCATTTTCCCTCTGTGGCTTGGGGGACTGATGGGGCTCGCTCCGCAATACTGGCCTTGGGAATGAACGTCCCTGTCTCCGTGACTGTTTCAGCTGTCTGACAGGAAGGGCTGAAACCAGACTCACAGGGGAGGGAAGGAGGAAGAACATTTAATACCCCTTAAAATTGGATGTGGGAGGGAGCTTTTGGCCCAGTTAGGGATGACCTTAGCTTCTGAAAGTCACTGTGGCCACAGACTTATCTGCAATCAGCTGTCTATCTTTGTGTATCTGTCTATATAAATGCCAGGCCAAACACTTGTGCAAGTTTTGCCGGCCTGATTATAACATACTATATGAACCGTAGGTCGATCATGCAATGCTGCACCATTGGTTAGCATGCTAAATTACCGCTTTGTAAACGCATCAGCATTTAGGTTTAGTTGTGTAACTGGTGCTGTGCTCATCTGATCATATTACTATGACCAGTTCACCAGCGTGTTTCTACATTTTACCTGACAGGTCTAAACCAGGAGAATGACTGGAGAAGTGAAAATTCTAGGTCAAAATAGCCAAACCAGAAAAATTCTCCCATTTATCTCACTTTCCAAACCGGCTGTTTGGTTTAGATTGTTCTCTTCTCCTGCCAATTCTCCTGGTTTTCACCTTTCTCTGAATAACCCTGTTAGTTTATCTGTATCTTTGATTCTTTCTGCAGTTTCATAGAAAATGTATTGTCAATACTGTATGTGAGCCTATATAAGCCTGTGAGACCAGTGTCAGCCTATACATACCTGTGGGCGTTTGCATGTCTTATGGAATTGTGTACACCATATGTCTCAATGCACATTTATCTGTTTGAGAAATTCTTTCTACATAAACAATACGCACCAGTAATTTGTTAGGCCTATTTGACAGATTGGATCATGGGTAATATCATGGGAGACGTTATTATCATAGGAAGGATAGGACCTACTGCAGTGGGTATATTGATATTTTGACAGGCTTATGCAATGTATGATCATATTGTATAACCAAATCCCTTTCAATTACTTCTAAATTAGGTGTTTTTTTTAAGTCTTTAAAAACTATACTAAAGTGGAGTGTTCTGAATTTACTACGTTTTATGCCAGGCAGGAGGACTCCAAATAACATTAGAAGGATCCTCACCCTTATAGAGATTGAAAAGAGATCAGCACAAGCCTTTATGCTGCTTTTTTTTGGGGGGGGGGTTGATTGGTTATTCCTCTGGGTAGCCCTTCGGAGGATATATGGTATCCGCTTTATCTTCCTCAAAGGATTGCAAGCACGGTATTCATTCCAGCATGCCACCTGGCACAAGGCAGGGGTGTTCTTCGTCACCCCGTCCGCTTTTGTCTCTTCGATTACAGCCAGTGGCCCAAAACATGGTAGTCTAGTATTTTTTTCCTCATTTAAATTGTTCCTAATTATTAACCTTTAATGTTTTATGCTGAAGATTGTTTGGAAGATCACATTTCACATGTAAAAAGTTCTGACATTTACTCTGTATTCATTTTTGCCTTTTCATCTCAAAACCCAGTCATTTTGGAGTCAAGTGTAGACTTCTTAGATCTACCATATGGGTTTCGAAACATCTGGTAGGATTCTTATAGGGTGCTGATGTTGAATATGTAAAGCTGCTTGAGTGCTGATCAGTAGTCATTGGCCAAAAATGTGAATCCAGTACTACTTAAAGATCAGATGCAGACTGCCAATTAGGGACCACATTACAATCTAGGTGCTAACGTTAACGCTCACCCAGTGGCGTAGCGTGGGTTGTCAGCGCCCGGGGCCAGCAAAGAATTGTGCGCCCCCCCCAACCTGTGGACGTTATCGATATTGCCCCAGCTCACACATGGATTTGCCCCCAGCTCACACATGGATTTGCCCCCCAGCTCACACATGGATTTGCCCCCAGCTCATGGATTTGCCCCAGCTCATGGATTTGCACCCAGCTCATGGATTTGCCCCCCAGCTCATGGATTTGCCCCCAGCTCATGGATTTGCCCCCCAGCTCACTCATGGATTTGCCCCAGCTCACGGGGATTTGCCCCCAGCTCATAGATTTGCCCCAGCTCTCACATGGATTTGCCTCAGCTCTCACATGGATTTGCCTCAGCTCACTCATGGATTTGCCCCCATCTCATGGATTTGCCCCCATCTCACTCATGGATTTGCCCCCATCTCATGGATTTGCCCCCCAGCTCACTCATGGATTTGCCCCCATCTCATGGATTTGCCTCAGCTCACTCATGGATTTGCCCCCCAGCTCATGGATTTGCCCCCCAGCTCACTCATGGATTTGCCCCCCAGCTCACGGGGATTTGCCCCCAGCTCATAGATTTGCCCCAGCTCTCACATGGATTTGCCTCAGCTCACTCATGGATTTGCCCCCATCTCATGGATTTGCCCCCCAGCTCACTCATGGATTTGCCCCCATCTCATGGATTTGCCCCCATCTCATGGATTTGCCTCAGCTCACTCATGGATTTGCCCCCATCTCATGGATTTGCCCCCAGCTCACTCATGGATTTGCCCCCCAGCTCACTCATGGATTTGCCCCCATCTCATGGATTTGCCTCAGCTCACTCATGGATTTGCCCCCCAGCTCATGGATTTGCCCAAGCTCATGGATTTGCCCCCGCTCACTCATGGATTTGCCCCCCAGCTCACGGGGATTTGCCCCCAGCTCATAGATTTGCCCCAGCTCTCACATGGATTTGCCTCAGCTCACTCATGGATTTGCCCCCATCTCATGGATTTGCCCCCCAGCTCACTCATGGATTTGCCCCCATCTCATGGATTTGCCCCCATCTCATGGATTTGCCTCAGCTCACTCATGGATTTGCCCCCATCTCATGGATTTGCCCCCAGCTCACTCATGGATTTGCCCCCCAGCTCACTCATGGATTTGCCCCATCTCATGGATTAGCCCCCCAGCTCACTCATGGATTTGCCCCCATCTCATTGATTTGCCCCCCAGCTCACGGGGATTTGCCCCCAGCTCATAGATTTGCCCCAGCTCTCACATGGATTTGCCTCAGCTCACTCATGGATTTGCCCCCATCTCATGGATTTGCCCCCAGCTCACTCATGGATTTGCCCCCATCTCATGGATTTGCCCCCATCTCATGGATTTGCCTCAGCTCACTCATGGATTTGCCCCCATCTCATGGATTTGCCCCCCAGCTCACTCATGGATTTGCCCCCCAGCTCACTCATGGATTTGCCCCCATCTCATGGATTAGCCCCCCAGCTCACTCATGGATTTGCCCCCATCTCATTGATTTGCCCCCCAGCTCACTCATGGATTTGCCCCCATCTCATGGATTTGCCCCCATCTCATGGATTTGCCCCCCATCTCATGGATTTGCCCCCAGCTCACTCATGGATTTGCCCCCCAGCTCACTCATGGATTTGCCCCCATCTCATGGATTTGCCCCCATCTCATGGATTTGCCTCAGCTCACTCATGGATTTGCCCCCATCTCATGGATTTGCCCCCCAGCTCACTCATGGATTTGCCCCCAGCTCACTCATGGATTTGCCCCCATCTCATTGATTTGCCCCCCAGCTCACTCATGGATTTGCCCCCATCTCATGGATTTGCCCCATCTCATGGATTTGCCCCCCAACTCATGGATTTGCCCCCCATCTCATGGATTTGCCCCCCAGCTCACTCATGGATTTGCCCCCAGCTCACTCATGGATTTGCCCCATCTCATGGATTTGCCCCATCTCATGGATTTGCCCCCCAGCTCACTCATGGATTTGCCCCCCAGCTCACTCATGGATTTGCCCCCATCTCATGGATTTGCCCCCATCTCATGGATTTGCCCCCCAGCTCACTCATGGATTTGCCCCCCAGCCCTTACCTGGATATTGCGGCCAGGCCCCAGCTCCGGCGGGGGTTGAGGGGACGCAGATGCCGGGCAGCGCGGGAGCGCCTGCCCGGTCTTTAACAGTCCGTCCTGTTAGGTGATGCCGCGCAGCCGGTCACGTGGTCCGGCCAATCAGGTGGTACAGAGACTCCGTACCACCTGATTAGCCGGACCACGTGACCGGCTGCGCACGCCGCGCAGCCGCATCACCTAACAGGACGGACTGTTAAAGACCGGGCAGGCGCTCCCGCGCTGCCCGGCATCTGCGTCCCCTCAACCCCCGGGCCAGTTTTAGGGGCGCAAATGCGCCCCTAACAAAACTGCGCCCGGGGCCACGGCCCCCCCAGCCCCCCCCACGCTACGCCACTGCGCTCACCTGCGTGAGCATTAACGTTAGCCACGGTGTTTACCGCATATTACAATCCAAATGCTAACGGGTTAAGTAACCCGTTTGCGTTTGGTATCTTGCGCTTTTCAGCGCGAGGTTACTGTACTTTGCGCTCCCTATACTTAACATGGGGAGCGCAAAGTGATAATCGGCATTAGGATTACAATCTACTAGCGCTGATTAACGTCCAGCTCTGGTTAAGAGAAAGTTAACCACAGCCTGGACTTGGTGTTAACGGATTCTGCTTCTGCAGAATCCGTTAACACCATCCAAAAAAATAATAAAACAAATTGTAAACTCACCTCCTGTCCCGCAGCAAGGACCGCAGCTCCAACCGCCTCCTCCGTCCGGCGGGAGCAGAGAGAGACTGGGGGAAAAAGTTCCTCAGTCTCCCCCTGTGTATCACTACGCCGACCGGTCGGATGTCGCCTCACAGGTCATGTGACTGCCGGCGACTGGCTCCATGGAGTCCTATGGACTCCATCTAGTGGATGCTCGCGGCGGTGCTCAGTGCTGCCGCAAGCATCCCCGGGCATAGCGCGCGGTAACAATGCAGGCAGCTTTTTAAGCCTCTGCATTGTAATCCCTTTTTAAAACGTGGGCGGGAGGGAGAAAACTGCGAATGCAGTTTTTTTCTTCCTAGCGCCCCTGTTTTAACGTCTGGAATATAATGTGGCCATAGGTGTCTTAGGCGGCCACCTAAGGGCCTTGCACGCATTGAGGCCTTGCAGGCTGCCTCCCCTCTGTGGTGACAGTTGGCTGCAGTTTGTGACATGGACCAGACATCGTAACCTTAATGACCGACCGGCAAAGAAAGTGCTTCACAATGCAGACCCACGCAGATGACAACTCATCGTGTGTATCATACGTAGGGCTGCAAATACGACCTATTACTTCTGGCTCCTCCTCACCTCCTGTGTGTCATCTGTCATGAATGCTGGCCGGGGCATAGAGGGTGGCAGCATCATCTCTCACCACAGAGAGCCCAAAGACAGTGTCTTATTGGGGGATCCTCCATATATTCAGGATGTGTGTGTGTCTTTTTTTTAGGGGCTCCTCCATATAATCGGTGTTTGCAAGCATAACAGAACTGCAACGCAATAGAACTCCCAGCAATGAGTCTATAAACTATAAAAAACATTGTTGCAAATCAGTTGCTGTAAATAAGATAATTTACTATTACTCTAGTTTTTTTTATATAAAAGGGCCCTGATAGCTCGTTGATGTCATTTAAAATGCTTGTTAATAGCCATGTCTATGATACTATGGTGTCTCATTTGAGTTTCATCTAAGCCTCACAAAGTCTAAAGCTGTCTCTGCTGTGGACAGATAAGAGCGTGAGAGCTGTGAATATTTCAATAGAGCGCATCACGCAATTTACCAATAAGCTGTCGGTAATGCTTCATCTCTCCCTCATCTCACACCCCCTGCAGCTCTCTTTCCCTCATCTCACCCCTTATGCTGTCTTGCTCCCCTGCATTTCACACTTCTCTTTCTATCCTCTACAAAAACATATGGTCTAGAGAGTTAAAGTCTAGAGCCACCTCTGTTAAATATCTATACCTATAAAATCGTTTGTCCGTCGCCGCGCATCCAGTTTCTGTTGGCTGCGCTCGCAGTCAACAGAAGCCTGATGCGCTGCTTCGAACAAACGCTGGATCCGCGCGCAGCCTCCAGGAGAACAGGATGCGCACGCAGCAGCCGGGTAGAGGCTGCGCGCGCATACAGTAGACCAGGATGCGCACGCAGCAGCCAGCTATAGGCTGCGTGCGCATCCTGTAGAGGCGGATGCACACGCAGCAGCCGGCTATGGGCTGCGTGCGCATCCGGCTCTACAGGATGCGTACGCAGCCTATAGCCATCTGCTGCGAGCGCATCCGGTCTACTGGGCTCTACAGGATGCGCACGCAGCCTCTACCCAGCTGCTGCGTGCGCATCCTGTTCTCCTGCATGCGCACGCGGCCGACTGGTAGAGGCTGCGCACGAATCCAGCGTCGGTGAGCTGGGGGGAATTATACCCATGTGAGCTGGGGGCAATTATACCCATGTGAGCTGGGGGCAATTATACCCATGTGTGCTGGGGGCAATTATACCCATGTGAGCTGGGGGCAATTATACCCATGTGAGCTGGGGGCAAATATACCCATGTGAGCTGGGGCAATATATATATCCATGTGAGCTGGGGGCAAATATATCCATGTGAGCTGGGGGCAAATATACCCATGTGAGCTGGGGGCAATAAATATATCCATGTGAGCTGGAGCAAATATACCCATGTGAGCGGGGGGCAATTATACCCATGTGAGCTGGGAGCAAATATACCCATGTGAGCTGGGAGCAAATATACCCATGTGAGCTGGGGGCAATATATACCCATGTGAGCTGGGGCACATATACCCATGTGAGCTGGGGCACATATACCCATGTGAGCTGGGGCAAATATACCCATGTGAGCTGGGGCAAATATACCCATGTGAGCTGGGGGAAAATATACCCATGTGAGCTAGGGGCAATTTATATATCCATGTGAGCTGGGGTAAATATACCCATGTGAGCTAGGGGGAAAATATACCCATGTGAGCTGGGGCAATATATATATCCATGTGAGCTGGCGGCAAATATATCCATGTGAGCTGGGGGCAAATCTACCCATGTGAGCTGGGGGCAAATCTACCCATGTGAGCCGGGTGCAAATAAACCCATGTGACCCAGGGGCAAATATACCCATGTGAGCTGGGGGCAATATATATATCCATGTGAGCTGTGGGCAAATATACCATGTGAGCTGGGGGCAATTATACCCATGTGAGCTGGGGGCAAATATACCCATGTGAGCTGGGGGCAATACATATAAACCCATGTGAGCTGGGGGCAATTATACCCATGTGTGCTGGGGGCAATTATACCCATGTGCGCTGGGGCAATATATATACCCATGTGAGTTGGGGGAAATATATCCATGTGAGCTGGGGGCAATTATACCCATGTGTGCTGGGGGAAATTATACCCATGTGCGCTGGGGCAATATATATACCCATGTGAGTTGGGGGAAATATATCCATGTGAGCTGGGAGCAATATATATATATCCATGTGAGCTGGGGCATATATATCCATGTGAGCTGGGGCAAATATATCCATGTGAGCTGGGGGCAATATATATATCCATGTGAGCAATATATATATATCCATGTGAGCTGGGGGCATATATATCCATGTGAGCTGGGGGCAAATATATCCATGTGAGCTGGGGCAATATATATATACATGTGAGGTGGGAGCAATATATATATATCCATGTGAGCTGGGGGCATATATATCCATGTGAGCTGGGGGCAAACATATCCATGTGAGCTGGGGCAAATATACCCATGTGAGCTGGGGGCAAATATATCCATGTGAGCTGGGGGCAATATATATATCCATGTGAGCTGGGAGCAATATATATATATCCATGTGAGCTGGGGGCATATATATCCATGTGAGCTGGGGGCAAATATACCCATGTGTGCTGGGGGCAATTATACCCATGTGAGCTGGAGGCAATTATACCCATGTGAGCTGGGGGCAATTATACCCATGTGAGCTGGGGGCAATTATACCCATGTGTGCTGGGGCATTTATACCCATGTGAGCTGGGGGCAATTATACCCATGTGAGCTGGGGCAAATATACCCATGTGAGCTGGGGGCAATATATATATCCATGTGAGCTGGGGGCAAATATATCCATGTGAGCTGGGGGCAAATATACCCATGTGAGCTGGGGGCAATATATATATCCATGTGAGCTGTGGGCAAATATACCCATGTGAGCTGGGGCAATATATATATCCATGTGAGCTGGGGCAAATATATCCATGTGAGCTGGGGGCAAATATATCCATGTGTGCTGGGGCAAATATACCCATGTGAGCTGGGGGCAATTATACCCATGTGAGCTGGGGGCAAATATACCCATGTGAGCTGGGGGCAATACATATAAACCCATGTGAGCTCGGGGCAATTATACCCATGTGTGCTGGGGCAATTATACCCATGTGCGCTGGGGCAATATATATACCCATGTGAGTTGGGGGAAATATATCCATGTGAGCTGGGGGCAATTATACCCATGTGTGCTGGGGGAAATTATACCCATGTGCGCTGGGGCAATATATATACCCATGTGAGTTGGGGGGAAATATATCCATGTGAGCTGGGAGCAATATAAATATATATCCATGTGAGCTGGGGGCATATATATCCATGTGAGCTGGGGGCAAATATATCCATGTGAGCTGGGGGCAATATATATATCCATGTGAGCTGGGAGCAATATATATATATCCATGTGAGCTGGGGGCATATATATCCATGTGAGCTGGGGGCAAATATATCCATGTGAACTGGGGGCAAATATATCCATGTGAGCTGGGGGCAATATATATATACATGTGAGCTGGGAGCAATATATATATATCCATGTGAGCTGGGGGCATATATATCCATGTGAGCTGGGGGCAAACATATCCATGTGAGCTGGGGCAAATATACCCATGTGAGCTGGGGGCAAATATATCCATGTGAGCTGGGGGCAATATATATATATCCATGTGAGCTGGGAGCAATATATATATATCCATGTGAGCTGGGGGCATATATATCCATGTGAGCTGGGGGCAAATATATCCATGTGAGCTGGGGGCAAATATATCCATGTGAACTGGGGCAAATATACCCATGTGAACTGGGGCAAATATACCCATGTGAGCTGGGGCAAATATACCCATGTGAGCTGGGGCAAATATACCCATGTGTGCTGAGGGCAAATATACCCATGTGTGCTGGGTGCAATATATATATATGCATATGAGCTGGGGCAAATATACCCATGTGAGCTGGGGCAATATATATACCAATGTGAGCTGGGGCAATATATATATCCATGTGAGCTGGGGCAATATATATATCCATGTGAGCGGGGGGCAAATATATCCATTTGAGCTGGGGGGCAAATATACCCATGTGAGCTGGGGGCAATATATATACCCATGTGAGCTGGGGCAATATATATAAACCCATGTGAGTTGGGGCAAATATACCCATGTGAGCTGGGGGCAATATATATACCCATGTGCGCTGGGGCAATATATATACCCATGTGAGTTGGGGGCAATATATCCATGTGAGCTGGGGGCAATATATATATCCATGTGAGCTGGGGGCATATATATCCATGTGAGCTGGGGCAAATTTATCCATGTGAGCTGGGGGTCAGAAACTGGGTGCGATAAACAGCCACATCATTGGGAGCACTGGGCAGCCCTATCCTCTACAACAATAGACTGCCCTCCGGGCAGGCTTTATACCTAGTATTCTATAAAGCAGTTTTATTTGTAGGGAAAGGGAGGCAATGTTTTAGCCATATCAATGGCCTTTGTCAAGCCATGGAACTAGTGGAAGACAATAGAACTTACTCGGGGTCCAACATTACAGGAGAGACCTCCTGTTCCACTCTCATTCAATGGTTGAATTTGGGTAGAGGGGTGAACGTTAATAATTTTTCCGTACACATTGACACTCTACCACTGTAACTTACATTATGTAATGTATTAGGGCTGCTTTACTGTATCTATTCTATTGACTACTGTATATCTCTGTCAAAAAAATTGTGACAACTATGGAAGATAAGAAAGTCCTTCTCATTGTATTATAGAAGATAACTAATTGGTTGCGTAGATAAGATTATCAGTCATGGCGATCAGAGTATCACACACACAGGCAGCTGGCGATGTCACACAGGCAAAGCTGGTTATGAGCATGTTACATCACAAATACCCTGTTGCTCTGTAGGTAATAGGTATCAGTACCTGTAGGAGTTGTGATAGCACCAGCTGCCTTTCTTAGAATTATCTTTTATAATACTATTTTGAGACATGGGCAGACTTAAAACTAATGGGGGCCGGCATTAGGGGATCATGGGGCCTCTTATGCCATGCCCACAGAAGGACACACCCATACAACACAACAACCACATGTACATTGTTGTGTTAAAGAATTTATTTCTTCACACAATTTCCAAAAAAATTCTTTAAATGAGTTAAGAAAATCCACTCCGTCCCACCAGTGAATTGGGAAATCCATTGTGCCCTTTCCAGACTTAGGCACACGAGCGCACTTGAGAGCGGAAGCTATGTCCGTGAGAGTGGATGTTGCTTCCACTCTGATGCCCGTATAGCCACCTTGTTGAGCGCAGAGACGGATTTACATCTTAGGAGCCTGTAGGCACAGAGATTTGGAGCCCCCCAAAAAAAAAACACAAGTGTCAAAAGTTTTTTTTTAGTTTTTGTTTTGGGGGAAACAATTTTGTTTAAAAAACTGAAAAACAATTTCTCTCTTCGCTCATATCAAAAGAAGCGGCAGAATCTGTGTCTGCTTGGGTTAACACTAGAACAATGCAGAAGAAACGGATTTGTGCCTATTCCCTATCAGGGAGGCTGCGTGGACAAGAAGTATCCAGCCTGCTTCATGTATAAAACATAACAAGCAAAAAAGGTTTTATTTGCACTCACCACTGTAGATCCATGTGAAACAAAAGACAATCAGAGGTTTTGGTTTACTTGAATGGCCATTGAAGTGTAAGCTCACCAACCACGTCACCGCACTTCTGGGTCAGGTGGGTCCTACCTAATGAAACCAAGAGCTGCTTTTCTAAGCAACCACATATCCCCATGCTGCTTATCAGCAAAGAGGCAAACTGATGGGTTTATATTTATTAGAGATGTGCAATTCGTCTCGTACCGAATTGAAATTCGGACGACATTCGCCATTTTCGTATTTCGGGAGCATTTCCGAAAATGAAATATCGACCATCTGAAAATTTCAGATCGATTCGGATCATTTCAGCGATCCGGATCATTATGGGTGATTCGGATCAGTTGGTTTTTCGCTTTTCTTTAGGAGGTATTTCGTTTTTTATTGCTTATTTAATAATGAGAAGTAGCTTACTACCAATAGAATGAAAGTTTCTTTTCTTATTTATTCTTTTAGGATTTTTTAGACTTTTTTGGGTGAAATTTTAGGTTTCTTAACTTTCTTTTAAAGAATCTAGCCTTTTTAACTCATAAGTTTCAATGCAGCATATGAATCCGCACACTGCCGGGCAGTGCCTCTCTGTAGTATAATTAATGCAGCATATGAATCCGCACACTGCTGGGCAGCACCTCTCTGCAGTATAATTAATGCAGCATATGAATCCGCACACTGCTGGGCAGCACCCCTCTGCAGTATAATTAATGCAGCATATGAATCCGCACACTGCTGGGCAGCACCTCTCTGCAGTATAATTAATGCAGCATATGAATCCGCACACTGCTGGGCAGCACCCCTCTGCAGTATAATTAATGCAGCATATGAATCCGCACACTGCTGGGTAGCACCTCCCTACAGTATAATTAATACAACATATTAATTCACACACTGCAGGGCAGCGCCTCTCTGCAGAATGATTCAGCATATGAATCCGCACACTGCCGGGCAGCGACTCTCAGCAGTGTAATGCAGCATGTGAATCTGCACACTGCCGGGAACTTCCCAGCAGTGTGTGGATTCATTTGCTGCATTAATTAAAACTCATAAAAAACGAAAAACTAACTGATCAAAAAATTAATCGAGCATTAATTATACTGCAGAGACGCACTTCACAGCAGTGTGTGTGTGGATTCATATGCTGCATTGAAACCTATGGGTTAAAAAGCCGTGTTTCTTTAAAAAAAATTAAGAAACCAAATATTTCACCCAAAAAATGCCTGAAAAATCCTAAAAGAATAATTAAGTAAAGAAACTTTCATTCTGTTGGTAGTAATTTACTTCCCATTCTTAAATAAGCAATAAAAAACTAAAAACCAACTGATCCGAATCACCAGAAATTATCCGAATCACCGAATTGATCTGAATCACCGAATTGAAATGATCCAAAACAAAAGAAAAACTGTCTGAAATGATCTGAAACGAAAAAAAAAGTCATGCACATCCCTAATATTTATACCCTCACTAGGAACAATTACACTTTGAGATTAAAAAGAAAACATGGAAAGAGGCAGCAGCAATAATGACCTGGCTGGGGATACAACAAAATATACATATATACAGAAGAAACTGTTTCGCGCCTATTCCCTATCAGCTGCCCTGATGGGAATAGGCGCGAAACCATTTCTTCTGCATATATGTATATTTTGTTGTATCCCCAGCCAGGTCATTGATTTGAATGATGATATGAGTGACATTCTGGTGACTGTATTTTGGTTCCTGAAACTGCACCCCCTTTCCAGGAGCACATTACTACCCGGTTCCACTTCCACTCACTGTCCCGTCAAACACTTCTCATAGTGAAGCCTTGAGGACCAACCTACTGAGCTGGTATTATCGTCTCCCTAAAGTTTGACCCAAGCCACTAATATAGCCATTGGCTCGTTAGTGAGTCGGTAATGGGGAGATGTCAAGACTTTCCTGTTTGCATTGACTATTTGCCTTGGCAGCTCACTGTTACTGGCTCAGCCGAAGGATGGTCCTGGATATTGTTGTCCCTAGAGGTTCTTTCTGGAGGAGTTTGTCGCTTTTCAAACATTGATGATGCCTAACTTTATTTAACCAAACCTTTGGACCCAGTTTGTTTTATAAAATCTTCATTTGCATGGGGGGTTGTCAACATTGTTTGCCAAGTATTTAAAATTATTCCTATACTTCATATCCAGTAAAATGACTTCCCTATTCATCATTCCATTTTTCTTTTTGATAACCCATATAAATAATACTTATGATCACGGAGAAATACTGAGTGGTCACCGAGGAACCTTACCTCCTGCAGGCTCCTTACACTGTACGTCGTGCTTTGCTGAGTGACTCGGATCCTCGCGCCACCTTTAAAGGGTGGATGAAGCTCCTCATATGGTAAGGGGGCTCCATTACCATGGTGAGGAGAGCGTCGAGAGGGAGTTTGCACAGGAGCATCTGCATTCCAGTCCAGAACCCTACATACAAAACAGATGTTTAGTAAGATTATCAGAATGTCTGTCTCCTACATAGTGATGAATTTATCATATGGTGTAAATAGCATTTGAATAAAGTCTAATTAGGGATGTGCATGGCTTAAAAATTTGTTTCGTTACGTTTTTAAATCATTTCGTTTTCGGAATGTCTTAACTAATTTCTTTTCGTATCGATTTGAAATTTCGAATCGATTCGAATTTCATATATCAATTCGATAGTTGATATCAATTAGAATTTTGGATCACTAAATAAAACCCCAATTAATCAAATTTTGCTGTTGAAGGAAAAGCTAGGGTTAAATTTTAAGCTGTGTCACAGATTTAGTATTTGAGTCAAATTAAACAGTGAAACAAAATTAGTTTCTTACAGTCCTTTGCTGACTAATACTTGTAATGTAAGTTAAGATCAATTCGATAGTTGATATCAATTTGATAGTACATTTCAAATTCGATCGTTGATATCAGTTGACACAGTGTAAAACGAAATAAATTCGTTATATACCATTTTGTTTCGTTTCGAATTCGTATCGATTCGTTATTCGGAAGTACTTCCGAAATACGAATTATCAAATTTAGTTCCAAATTCCGAATTTTTCCGAAACGAATGCACATCGCTAAGTCTAATACTCATGGCCGGAGTACCAATGGTTATGGCTGAAATAAAGATATTTTAATCTTCGTTTAACAATTAAAAAGAGAGTCTTCAGATTTGTAAGTCTTAATATACTCTACTCGCAATGTCAGCGCCGTGTGATTAATGTAGGGGTCTGAATCATTGGCCTTCCAGAGATTTTAAGACTACCTCTCTCATGATTCTCAGGTACTCATTACACAGGGAAATGTAGCTCCAAAACAACTGTAGTGCCAACGTTTCTGACATCTGGCACTGAGAATTTTCTAGATGATGTATAAGGGGACTGTCTGCCCTGCAGTTGCTGCAGACTATAATTTGTATCATAGTCAGCACAGGTCTTGTAATCCACAGTATCTTGAGTACAGGTATCAGCTAACCCTATATTTTCATTAAATGAACTCTAAGCTCTTTCCAACAAGACTCTAATTTTAACCCCGAAGGACCAATGACAGAACTGTTTGCGCCTGCAAGTTTCTCCTTTGCATCCCCGTTTTAGCGTGATATTACGATGCAGGCACTGAAAAAGCAGCCTGCATCATAATGCAGAGCTAAGCCCCGGGATACATGTGGCAACGCTAAGCGCCGCCACGAGCATCCGTTCGATGGAGTCCCTAGGACTCCATTGAGTTTCTGCTCTGCCGGTCACATGAGATCCAGCAGGTCGGCGTAGTGATCCGCAGAGGGAGACTGGGGGACCTTTTTCTTCCAGTCTCTCCCTGCTCCTGGCGGACAGAGGAGGCGGTTGGAGCCGCGGAATGGAAGGTGAGTATGCAATATATTTTGGGGGTTACTGCTGGTGCTGACGGATTCCATGTTAAGTATAGGGAGCGCAAAGAACAGTAACCTTGCGCTGAAAAGCGCAAGATACCAATCGCTAACGGTTTTTTTAACCTGTTAGCGTTTGGATCCTAATATGGTTGGCCCACACGTGGGCCACCAGGGCTAACGTTAACACTCACATAGGTGAGCACTAACATTAGCGTCAAGAATGTAATAGGGCCCATTGACTTTAAAGACCTTAATCCTTAAGGGGTTAATCTTCCCCAAACTTAAAGATCCTAGATAGTAATAGAGCTGCAGTGGAATGGTACTCTTGAAATTGTAATTACACCTCAAGTGGAGCAGTTTGCTATTTTAATGGGCCACTACTACCATCAAAAAATGAAATGTCCTTATTTATTTCATGTTGCTGATATCTTCCGTGAGATTTATTTTTCTCTTGCATGTTTCGTTAAGAACATATTTTACTCTATGAGTCACTGAGTGTAACCATTGTGTGATCTTTTGTTTTGTAAACTGCCCCCCCACAGTATCTTTACATCACTTGTTCCTCACTGTGTGGCTTTGACCATAGAATGGAGTCTATGAATGGAGTCTAGAATGGTCGATCACTGACTCAAATCATTATATTGTGTGGGATGTATTCAAAGAACATCACCAGGGGGTAGATTAGACATATTTTATGATCCCTGTCCAATCTCATTCAGCCACCATCTCTTATCTCAGCTTGAAGAACAATAGCCTCCTACCCCTTTCTCTAAACATTCCGCCGCCACCTCTGTTAAATACTATAGATTAAATACACAACAGCAGTAAAGTAAAGCTTTTGCACAGATTTTGGTAAATGTTGCATCATGGGAAAAATCCAAAAATGGAAACAGGACATTAAAAAAGCTAATTTTCTTTTTTCTTTTTGCATGCAATGACTTCAAACAAAGAAAAAAAGCAGCAGCCTGTGTTTTATAAGGTGTTTCTATTTGTATTGTGCAAGTAATCTAGTTACATCTTATGTAAGTGGTAGTGTCCCTTTAAACCCAGTGGCCTAGATTGACATGACATCACTTTGGGAGTGAGGTGACAATTTTTCAAAAATCTGGCAACAGCAGTATGTTTTAAGCTTACACTGCCTGTACCCAATTTGTGAAACTAGCTGCTATTGTAAGGTTATAGTAAAACAGACAATTACCATATAACATAAAGAAAGGGAATAATGTGTAGCGTGTGTGTGTGCCAGTCTTGCCCTGCATGTCCTTTCCTCTCTAGAAAATCAGAGAAATTCAGACCCTTGCTGTTACCGGTAGTCTTGTCTCAATGTATTGCTATGCACACATTTCTTTTTGAACAAATACTATTCTTCCTTTACTATACTTACAGCCTGTTGTGACACCATATGTTCGACGTTTCGTATTCTATTGTCTCAGTGAAATATATGAAAAAAAGGGTATTTAAGAAAATATTAATTTATATCTTAATTGATTTAATGGACTTTGTTCAAGTGTCCTTTGTGATGTCACAACCTGAGTAAGATTCTCCAAGACTCACAATCTGATTGTGAAGTGTCATATCTCACACCTAGGCTCTAGAACTCTATAAAACAGTATAACCTTTTGAGGTTGCAGAGTTTTTTTTATATTTCTACCGATTCCCAATAGATTTTTTTATGCATACTAGTTCGTAATCATTTTTTTATTTTAAAAATGGCACCTTTAACCACAATTTGTACGTTATGAACATGGACTCCCAGCCAGCCGTGATTACTACCCCCTATACCCATTTCACTTTCTCCAAGCTGCGATTGCCTGGTGAGAAATCCATTTGGTTTTAGATCCAACAACAGTCTCAGTGGATCCAGCCCAATGCTTTAATAGTGTACCAGTGTAAGACAATAAACCGATCATTTCATTCTCAACAGCGAACGCTATGTTAGGAGTAAATGCACATGCTAAATATAAATTCAGATTCAATTACCTAAATGTGTAAGGAAGCTACTACCGAATAATGGACTCAATATGCAATTAAAAGTTTGGTATTTTTGGTTTGCATTTTAAATTTTTATTCTATGTTTAAGGTTAAAGTATACTATATATTCATACCAAACCATGAATGTTTATTCCTACTTAAAATGAAGTAAGCGGAATTATACATCCTGAACTAAACAAATATGAGGTCCTATTCTAACCTTGTCATAAACTTAACCACAGCGTTTGTGAACTTACCAGAGCCATTAGACTATGGAGTGGTGAAGTTTACAACAGCTCTGGTTAAGTTTACATCAAGGTTGGAATAGAGCCCATGCTTTGTACAAAAATAAATCATTTTTACTAACTGTGCTGAACAATAAGCTATTTGAAGGTCTTTTTTCAGCTATTTTGGGGACCTGCGGCACTCCACATGATTAGGCCACTCCAGTATTTATGACACTTACCTCTCCACACCACCTGACGTCACCCTGCATGTGGTGGGGGTCTCAGTAATCCGTGCTTGCACCCTCTCTGGGCCTAGTATAAGACATAAATAAAATAATGCTTCACCACCACTGTCCAGCCAGAATCTCTCTCTCTCTCTCACACTCATAATCTCCCACTGCAACCTTTAACCTCTGACCTCCAGCTTCTGACTCTTCCTCCAACTCCAGTTCAGGGGAGCCCGAGGATGGACGTGGAGGGGCATCCCACTCATCCTCTGCCTTGCTGCAATCCAGTGACGAATCTTCAGGTGCCACGAGAGAAGGGGACAGACCAGAGGCCCAAAGCGGAAGTTCAGGGATGTCCAACACCCCGTCAGGCTCAGCTGTAGCCATGGGAACTCCATCCAAAATGGAAGCTTCACTCCAATACTGATCCAGTCTCAGTGGGGAGGGGAGGGAGTAGTTGAGAGAGGCTGGTGAAAGAAGCTCATCCTGCGTCAAGGGGTGACCTGTGGGGTGTAGGGCGGGGAAGGGGATATCACTCACTCGCTCCTCAAACAGAGGTAGATGGTAACTGTGCCCCACTGTACTGTACCACTTACCTTAAAATAGGCCTCTCATGCCAAACAAAACGAATAATACACGAGCTATGACCTATATTAACCCATTACTTGCTTTAAAACAGCAGTATTTTACATATCTCTGGCATGTTTTCATGGAATGGAGTAAGTGGAGCAATCTTGATTTCAGTGCCATTTAAAAACAAAGTTATGAAATGTTCGAGATTGGCAGCTGACCAGGAAAGGCCTAGTGCTATGCTGGAATGTATTATGTTCTGAACCAGGGATCTCAAACTCTGGCCCCCAAATGTTTTCTGAATTACAACTCCCATGATTCTTTGGCCATTTATTTCTTTCAAATAATTCTGGGGATTGTAGGCCATCATCATCTGGGTTGGAGATGCCGGTTTTAATCACAAAAGACATGTACTGCAATCTAGTAGGATTATTATAGTTACCTTAAAAATAATAAATCCTATAAATAGAAATTACAATACTTTTCCTTTTTACGGAAAATATTTATTCATGGCTTTGTGTTTTTGTTTACCTTGGATTATGTCGTTTGGTTACCAATCTGGTTACCCACTCAGAAGATGCCAGTGTCCTTGGGCAAGACACCTAACGATATGGATGCGTCTACCGCATAAAATACTTGTACATCTCATAGATTGTAAGTTCCCTTAGGAACAGGGACCACCCTGAATCAGGCCGTATCATCCATGTGTGGTATTCTAATGGATCAACCCCTTGTACACTGATCTTGTAAAGCGCTGCAGAATTTATGGCGCTATATAAATAAAAGGATAATAATTTTATAACAACCCTTGTATTGTCCATCTTGGGTTTCGAATTCCTATTCATTTCATCACTTTGGGATGTGACCTTTTGCACTGGCATCAGTGCATAAATAGATCTAGCCTAGATCTACCTTACCAAAGGCCACTGAAGCATAGTCTGGGGCAAGATATGGCTCTCTTTCTGGCATATCATTTATTCATCTATAAGATGTTACTTTTTTATGTGGCTTTAGTCAGTCATTATATGGCCTGTATAACCCTCTATAGAAGATAATGAAGCAGTTAAAGGGTTAATTACATTTAGACACAAGAAACACTTAATGGATCACAAGGTTAGTGCCATGTTAGAGTATGATGTAATGTTTTAGTCAAAGGCTTAGTTCAGAAAGTGGCATTAAAGCATAGACATGGTATGGTCACTGTCCTACTCCATGTTATATAAATATAAACCTCATTAAACTGTAAAAATATGTATGGCTCAAATTAAAAAGCCAGAGTGTCAGCAAAGATTTCTATAGTTATGTTAATTTGAAAAAAAAAATACTATTGGGGTTTATTCAGAGAGCACCGAAATGCTCTCCCTGCACTTCAGGGAATCAAATTTCCTCACCCTGCTGTGAATTCCGCATTAACCACAGGATCCCCGAAGTGCAGAGAACGGACCCGAAAATCCACCGCAAAACTGCAGAAAGCCCGCCGAAAAACGCATCTGATACGATCCGAAGTACCGGATCAGTCGAACCGCTGCAAAAAAACACGCCGCACACGTCCGGAAAAGGCCAAGTAGCTGCCAAACACAGCGCAGACAAGCCGCCGGAAAAAGACCGACAAGCTGATGAACGGGATAAAGAAAAAAAACAATTGAAAGTGAAAATTAATTCAAAATTGAAACGTTGTTTGAGAAAAAAAAATCTACTGACCGAAAAGGTCTGGAATTTACATATAAGGTCCTATGAATGATAATAAAAAGGTTTGTTACAGAAAAAAAAAAAAAAAAGCTTTAAAAAATAAAAAAAATTTTTTTTTGCCGAAAAATGTCTAAAAAGATCCTAATTTTTTTTTTAAAAAAATCAGAGACTTTTTAATGCATATTAAAATAATAAACAGTTTATTAGATATTGAGTTGAAACGAGAATATTTTTAACATTGAAGCCTATGTGGTTCGCCTGAATAAACCTGCCGAATGAAACCACTGAACAGCAGGGAATTTTGGCAACTTTTCTCTGCTGTTCGGTGTTCTCTGAATAGATTAACCATTGCTTCTCTATGGGGAATTTCTCGGTCTTCGAACAGGCACTGTACTTGCTGGCAGTTCGTACGGGAAAATTCCCTGTTCGGTGACATTTCGAGGCCAGATCGGCTCTCTCTGAATAACTCCTCCTTATCGGTTTGATGTTTTGGGGACTTTTACTTTAGTCTATCATATGGACTTCACTGAGCTTAGTACAGTAGCTTTCCATGGTAAGAGATGACAGCATATGTCTCAATATAGAAAGGCTGTGCATCTAGTCCCATTAGTTAGCATGGGAAAGAAAACGACGGCTTGGGGACTTCTTGAACGGCCATTTATTTTACTTTCTCATTCCATGGTATTACAAGATGGAAGAGAGAAACACGAAGAATGTGCAGTTAATGCCTGCTCTGTTACAATTATTTATAAATAAGGATAGGAAAAGAGGACCCTGCTCAGGTGACGTTCTGATTCTTAATGTGCTTGAGGAAAACGGTGAAATGTATTATGCAAGTTTGAGCAATATTATAACTATATATTTCTACATTTGTACCTTACAGTTTGTTTACTTATTTATAAAGTGACATGCAGGGGTCTGGTGTGTTCTCTTTGAATTATGAATGTGCTGAATCGGCAAGCTCTAAAGTCCGTTCCTTCTCACCGTTGCTGTCACTCAGCTGTTTAAGCAATCAACACCAACAGCCACTCTGCCACGTGTCGCACCCCGTCTGCTGCTTTTAGTAACATGAAACCCTGCACTCAGTGGCCCTTAAGAGATTCCCGCCATACACTCATATTCAGGCAACAGAACAAGGACACCCAATGAACACTAGTTGGAAGCATTCAGAATATTTGAAAGGATTTGGTAAGGAAAAAATTGGCAAGGTAATACATAACGGGCTAGATCACATACTGAACACTAACGGTAACGTTCGGATATGTAAGCGTTAACGTCAGGATAAGTGACATTAACGCATGCCCCCCCATATTACATTCCTAACGCTAAACAGGTTAAAAATCCGTTAGCGCATCAGTGATTGCGTGAGCTTAATGCACTCTGTGCATCCTATACTTAACATGGGGAGCACAATCAGTAATTAGTATGAGGATTAAAGTCCTAACCCTAATTCCCGCACCGATTGGCTAAACTAATTTTTACAGTGTCCCAAAAGCTGGTGCTAAATTGTTCCTCTTTTGCAGAATCATTTAGCACCTGCTAAACCCCCCCCCAATAAATCCAATACTCACCTCTCATCCCATGGCAAGACCGGTGTCCGGATCGGCTGCTTCTTGCTGTCGGGAGCAGAGTGAGACTGGGAATAATAGTCCCCAACGTCACTCCGTGTATACCAACGAGGGTCACTTGCCTTCTGGATACTATAAACGTTTCTTAACACATTAACACATATTTATGCTATATTTGAATCCTATTAATCCATGGGATTGTTTCCCCCTTACATGCTGTCAGCCAAACTAAGGTAACTTCGGATTACCTGCATTAAATTCCATCCTGATGGTTTATAAGTGTTGATGTGAAGATTATAACATATATGTAGGCATAGGCAACTGTGCTGCCCTCCTTAATAGGAAGGGATCAAGTGGGATTTATTGTGCAAAGGTGGAGCCTGAAAATATTAGATGCTCGCTATCTTAAACTATGTCGTCCTCCAAGACAATAAAACCATACTTATTTGTGTTGTTGAACGCTGAGAAGACGGTTAACCATTTACATTAGTTGTTTTTGAAGTATGTGTTGTCCTGCATTGGATTTTCTCTAAAATCATTACTTGAATTTTCACGTTATAAAACAAAACTTCACCCACAGTACTGAATTTGGGATTTTTGGGGATGCCATCTCCATGTCCAATGGCACCCGATAAGGCTGGCTGTCCACTGGGTCTGTATTTGTGAGATGGTGCAATTATCCGATATAGTCTGAAGTAGGGCTGCAACTAACGATTATTCTCACAATCGATTAGATGGCCAATTATTCTTTCGATTAATCGGATAAAAAAAATAGAAAAAAATTTGTTTACTTAAATAAAATTTTATGTAAAACAAATATCCACAATCCCTCCCCTTTTTCATAAGCAATTTGTGTAGTGTACTGGGTGAAGGAGCTATATGCCTGTGTTTTATCCTAACTTGAAGCTGGAGTCCTGTGCCACCACCCTCCCTGTAACACCCTCTTTTGTTGGGAACTGCCATTCCCTCCTCTTCTTTATCAAATGAACGCGGCTACAAGCACTTAGTCATAGATGATGATGTCAGCATGAAATCTGGGTTAATAAGCTAATGTGGTCAGTGTGCGTAAAGTGTCCCTTTTAAATAATTTCGTGAACAAACTGAGTAGGAGGAGGGACTGGAGGTGGAAGGGAGTGACTTTGCTCAAGTCATTTGACCTGAGTGTGAGAGGGAGTGGGTATGGACAAAAGACCGAATCTGAGTGTGGGAGTGAGTTGGGGGAAAGGGACCAGAACAGAGGGAGGGATTGGCAGTTCCCGACAAAAGAGGGTGTTACAGGGAGGGTGGTGGCACAGGACTCCAGCTTCAAGTAAGGATAAAACACAGGCATATAGCTTCTTCACCCAGTGGCAGTATCCTATTGTTTGTGTTATAGTTCTACTGTTGTAAACAGAATAAAAACAAACTGGTTGTGTCCGACATAACCCTAGAACTAAATCATACCTAGTAAAGCAGCGACAAGACTTCTCCAATCAGCTCCGAAGTTGAGGTTATTTACGTTTCACTCAATTTTAGCTCTAAGGCTGGTGTCAGACGAGCGTAGTGTTCACGTCCGTGATTGCGCCTAAAAGTACGTCCGTGATAGCATGACAGAAAGCCCATCGGAGCCCGTTACACGAAGCACGTCCGCACTGAACTGCGGACGCACAACGGCCGCGGCCCACGGAAGGCAGGCATGAACGTACGACCCCTAGAACGGCCGCACAAAGTGCGCTGCGTCCGCAACATCTGCATAGCTTTGTGGGTGAGTGATGGAACGTGGTCATACGGACTGCATTTATACGTCCAGCATTTTTCATGGACAAAATGGTTTTGCTTTTTATTTTATTCTCCCTCCTACATCCGTCAAAATATACGTCAGTGAATAAACGGACTGTGTGGCCACTACTGCGTCTTCCGTACTGACGTACGTCCGTGTGCACGGACGTACAGTCCGTAGAAATCACGCTCGTCTGACCTTAGCCTAAACAGTGTGTGCTGCACACAGGACAATTAATCGACATCGATTAATCGATAATGGAAATGGTTGACAACTATTTTAATCATTGATTAGTTGTCAATCGATTAGTTGTTTCAGCCCTAGTCTGAATTCATGCAACCGATCTCACAACATGCAGGTGAAATAGCCCTCTTCCACTGCATCTGATCACCAGACGATTTCAAACGATTTTATGCGATTGCAACAGATTACAGATCCTTTAAATTTTCATTGAATTTGGTCAGATGAAATCAGCCGATCTGGGTCATCCACAAACGCTTCCAGTGGACCACCCTGATAGGCTGATAGCGTTGTACGTAGTCGGGTAACCAAGTCGGTTGCCCGATTACAGTGCCATTGGACGGCCAGATTAAGGATTCCCTCTCTCCCTCCTTGTCTATGCATTGGGCTTTGGAGACCTTAGTTCAGTCAATTCACCAGATTAATAATGTTCACATAGGCCCTAACACTTACAAAATAAGTTTGAGGATGATATTTTAAAACATTGAAAAAAATCTTTAATTTTACCCTACCAAATCCCCTCTAGGTATTGCAATTCTATAGTGAGTTGTATTAAAATATTAACATGACAAAAACACAGCTATTAAGCATACATTCCTACATTGGCTTTACTAGTTCTCTAAAATGATTTGTTGGCGCTCTGATTACCTAACATACCTAGGAATGAAAACTGACCAAGTGTAACGATATCATCATGTTTTTTTTTCAATTACAATGAGTTTCTCTCAAACATTAAATGCAAGTCAAACAATTTGACTTCTCATGGTTATGCAGGATGGCTTCCATAAAAATGTCTGTACTCCCTAAAATAATAATTAGAATTACAATAATAATCTCACGCTAAAATGGGGACACTACGGGGAAATTTGTAGGCGCAGGTTTTCCACATTAGTATCCTCATTTTAGTGTGAGCTATGTAATCCAGCCCTTTATTCGGTCCTTTCCCTTTAATTTACCAGCATCCGATATGCTAAAATTACAATCTACCTTAAACTCCTTTTGTTTAGGCCAGTGTCAGACGAGCTTTTCTCAGAGCATAAGGAACGTCCGCGAGAGTGGATGTTCTGTCCACACTGACTCCTGTCTGGCCGCCTCGCTGAGCGCAGTTAGTGCTCTCAGCGCTGCAAGGCTCGATCCTCCTACGGAGAATCATACTTTGCAGTCCAGTAAAACATGCATTTCCTGTTTCAGCACATCCACAACACGCCTGCTGTATCGCGCACAATTCGTGCGTGCACTACAGCGTGTGGTTGGCCCTGAAGAGTCACAACGTTACGACGGATACCAGGAGGCACGTCAGTACGAGAGCACAAATTGCACTCATCTGATCCCAGCCTTAAGGTACTAGAATTTCCTCTAGAGTGCTATACTTAGGATACGCTCTTATTCAGGTCTAAGGAAAAATCCCCCTTGTGGTTGCTGCTGGAAACGACACAGCAGAAAAAAAAATCAACAGATTGAAAAAGTTTCCCCATATTAACACGCTAGGTAAAAAAGAGCACTTGTGCTGTTTTTTTAGTGAAAAGAGTATGATGCAAAATCTATGCTACTTTTAATGTTATAGTTAGGAATAGTAATTAGGGTTTCTGTTTGTGGTAGTTTTAAGGTTAGGGTTACTTTTAGGGGATAAAGTAGAGGTAGAGTCGCTTATAAGCTTAGGGTTAACCCAAGTCTATAAGTAAAATGCTCCATTTTCGCTATGCTCACATAAAAAGAAGCAGTATCTATAGCCGACAAATGTCAGGAATCTGTCCCAGACTAAGCCTGTGCCCCCACCTAATCCCTGGCAAACATCTATTTACCTGCATTTGCTTGTCATTAACCTGCTTATATTCATATACAGGTTTCAGGATCCTCTCTGGCCGTTCATCTACTATTGTGGTGCCTTCAGGTGTATGCCATGACTCCTAATGAAGCCTGTTTAAAAGAGGGATCCACCCTTCCATCAGGGCTTCAACATTAACCTTCTGGTAGTGCAAGCAACCAGTCTAGTCACTGAAGCTCTATGCTATTCTGAACCTGAACTCTTCCTGTGAACCTGGCAAGTACACCCCTGCTTCCAACTATCTTCACTGGCAAGTGTACCCTCACTTTCAAGACTCCCCGCTGGCAAGTACACCCCTGCTTCCAACTATCTTCGCTGGCAAGTGTACCCTCGCTTTCAAGACTCCCCGCTGGCAAGTGCACCCCACTCTCAAGACTCCTCGCTGGCAAGTTAAACTCTGCTTTCCAACAAACCCTGGAACCAGCATATAGTCTACTACTTGTATCATATAGACTCTGATCCATTTATTTCCTGCTGTGCTTATTCTTTAAATAAACCTTTCTATGCCTGGCAACCTACGTGACTCCTCCAATCACTGCACCATGGGCTCACCTCACCAACCGTCGCACTCCATTCCTGACATATATATAATGTCAGGAATCTGTCCCAGACTAAGCCTGTGCCCCCACCTAATCCCTGGCAAACATCTATTTACCTGCATTTGCTTGTCATTAACCTGCTTATATTCATATACAGGTTTCAGGATCCTCTCTGGCCGTTCATCTACTATCGTGGTGCCTTCAGGTGTATGCCATGACTCCTAATGAAGCCTGTTTAAAAGAGGGATCCACCCTTCCATCAGGGCTTCAACATTATGTCAGGAATGGAGTGCGACGGTTGGTGAGGTGAGCCCATGGTGCAGTGATTGGAGGAGTCACGTAGGTTGCCAGGCATAGAAAGGTTTATTTAAAGAATAAGCACAGCAGGAAATAAATGGATCAGAGTCTATATGATACAAGTAGTAGACTATATGCTGGTTCCAGGGTTTGTTGGAAAGCAGAGTTTAACTTGCCAGCGAGGAGTCTTGAGAGTGGGGTGCACTTGCCAGCGGGGAGTCTTGAAAGCGAGGGTACACTTACCAGCGAAGATAGTTGGAAGCAGGGGTGTACTTGCCAGGTTCACAGGAAGAGTTCAGGTTCAGAATAGCATAGAGCTTCAGGGACTAGACTGGTTGCTTGCACTACCAGAAGGTTAATGTTGAAGCCCTGATGGAAGGGTGGATCCCTCTTTTAAACAGGCTTCATTAGGAGTCATGGCATACACCTGAAGGCACCACGATAGTAGATGAACGGCCAGAGAGGATCCTGAAACCTGTATATGAATATAAGTAGGTTAATGACAAGCAAATGCATGTAAATAGATGTTTGCCAGGGATTAGGTGGGGGCACAGGCTTAGTCTGGGACAGATTCCTGACAACAAATGAAGCAAAAAAGAGCAGAATCTGTTGTTTAGATTTACCCTAAAGGTAACCCTAACCCTAAAACTAATGCCAGCATTCATTTTGCACCATACTCACATCTGTAAAATGACATTACGATAATGTTATGTTTCACAGAAAAAACTACGCCCCTGGTTTTCACATGAAATACTAAATTTTTTACCTAGCCATCAATATTGGAACTTTTTCAAGTGACGTCGCTGTGTTGTTTGTGCTGTGTTGTTTCCTGCAACGCCCACAAGGTAATGGCTAGATGATATAAATGAATAACTGAAGGACGAGTTCTACTAGTATGCAACTATACTGTGCTGCTTCCGAGTTAGATCTGAGAGTGATGACGCCACGTATACATTGCCACACCTGATAATTGAAATGACCAGGGCAGGGTGGTACCTAAAAGACCATATTTCCCAACGTTTTATCTACAATTAAACCAACTTTAAGAATCTGGTTCCAATCTCATACATCTCTGATCTCACATCGTCTTGTGCCTTATCTGGACTTATATATTCTATATTGGGCTTTCGTTCAGGGGTTTGAGCATCAAGATTTGTTCAAATATTGGCTATCGTGGCTTTACTATTTAATGGATATATCGACTTCAACAATTCAATTCAAATGTATCGGTGTGGCAATTTCCGAAAAAATTACAAATACTAAAAGTTGTTGATAGGCAGGTAAATAAAGGAAAAAATACCACAATTTTTTCTAAACATAGGAATTTTCTAATAGACTTGTTTAAAGACAAAATTCTGAATGAGGTTGGCTGAGAACAAGCTTTTCGGGTGTTTTTACGGTCAACTTTTTTTTATCACTGGCCAAATTTTTTCAAATGAATAAAAGGTTATTCTGATAAAAATATTGGCCACAAGCTGACGATATTTTCTTTCAAGAAGTCGTCTGATTGAATTGAGTGCTAGGTTGGCTGAGCCACATAGGAAATGTAGTTCCAAAACATCTGGAAGTCCTAGGTTGCTGACCCTACACTAAAGTAATGATAGATCATTACACAGAGATAATCGAGTCTGAAAAATTGGTTTGATTAAAAATCTAAAACAACATCTGCAGCGGCACAGCAAAACTCCACCGGGAAGGTACAGCTTTATTACTAGCTTTTATGCTCAAATTTGATGTATAGGCACGATAACACATTAAATGAACAAATTGCTGGTTAGACAGATGTCCAGCATCACAGATTAATAGATATCACACAAAAAAAAGGAAAAAAACAACAGATATCATAACCTCCACACAATACCCATCCCTCTGATTTACTCAGGTTTATAGTAGTTCTATATATGTAAGTGATTTGTTGAGTAAAGCTACAACAAATACACACGGCTGGATGGTGCTCTTCCATTAAAATACGCATGTCTATGTATTGTGTTTGAGCATCCATCCAACCAGTTAGAGGTTCATGGTTTGTGATTTGAAAGAGTGAGTAAACTTATGTGGGGTTTTTGACTGTTTAAGGGCAGCAGAGATACATACATGCTTCAGGAGGAGGGATGGGTTTTGGGGATGAACAGGAAACATTGTCCTGGCTGAAAGGAGTACAGTAGCATGAAGAGGTCAGAGGTCAGAGGTGAACGTAGAAACTTAGTAAAGGAGTGAGAGAGGAAGGAAGAGAGAGAGAGGGTGAGAGAAACACAAACAATAAACCCACCCCTGAATTTTACATGGGGTGGGTGACAGGATGAGACAGCCATGGGACATAGTGGTTAGAGATAGGATAGAAAGGATAAAGGCAGAGAAGTGTATGTGCCAACAATACTAATAAACACCATGCCCCACAGACAATAACAGTGCCAGTTTGATGTTACTATCCTAAGGTAAGGTCTAATCCACCTATATCGAAGTCCCTCTGCATTTGAACTGACTAGTGACTACAATATATGTAATATCTCCAGGGTTCTTAACGATTGCCACTTTACTTGCTATACCTGCTGTCTCTGTACTAATGTGTTGTGTTGACTGCTTGTAGATGCATGTATACTTTCCCACTCACCCGTTGTATGATAGCAAACACTGTTTGGTGGTCTGTTCTGTTTCTAGTTTAAGATTAAGTCAGTTGTGGGAATAAAGGAATGTGATGGCTTCATTATGGTGCTATTATTATTCTTAGATCATTATGACATCATACCATTTCTTTGGGAAGGGGAGATGGACCCATCACTGTTGTTGTAGCGGCGGTCTCCCTTCAAGCATCGACTTTGGCGTCCAGATCCCTCCAGCATGTTAACAATCTCACTGCGATCTATGTTACGGAGAGCTGTATATAGGTCCTCCACTGCAAAGATATGTAATAACTATTACTGCATGCATGCCATGTATGTAGAACATCTGAAATTGTAATTGTTTTATCAGCATTCTCCCTAATTAGAAATGTGCTTGACCAGTGATAGGAAACATAGAGCGCACCAATGCATTTTGCTAGAGCATTTACAATCCAACGGATAATAGAAATAAAGATTTTAAACCGTCAAAGCTCTGAATAAGGTAGTTTGATATTTAGCTTTTATATTACAAAATATTTTGTGCCTGACTACAGGAAAGTTGATGTAGAACTATTTGCTGTTGCTGTAACTTATCGTTTAAATTTAACAAAGAATATATCGCCAACTTGAAGCTTACTGATACTGGAAAATACCATGTCAGCATTGGCAGAACCACATACGTATATCAGTAGGAGACCATGTCAGTGCCCATTCCATCAATCCTACGAATCCTATGAATGAGTCACGCTATAGGCACGTTGCCACCTCCTGGTGATGGAGTAAATTGCTGCGATCATGCAGATTTTTTTTGACAAAAAAATAAAAACAATTTTAGTTGTCGGAATTTACACTGCAGTGCAAATTTCTCTGCAGCCACAAGGTGGCGACATGCCGATAATAAACCATGAGTCACTTACTGCAATATACCTTACTTAGATTAGAACAGTGTCAATTTTCAAGAATGTCTATTATTCTCCGTCAGGGGTCACACTATTAGGCTAGGGTCAGACTAACGCAGTATTAACGTGCATTTAGCAGCACTAAATCACGGCCGTGCTAGCAGCAAATGACGTCCAATGCCGGGCAGCATACGAAGAACGGTCACGCAAAAGTGCGGCAGCGCAACGCAAGTGGCAAACTAACGCTTTTTGCAAGAGCGTGATACCGCTAGTACGGACATACAGAGTGTGCTGCGTCCGCATAGCGGCGTGTGTGCGTGATTAGGAGACGTCAGACGCTGCTAATGTCCAGCCAACATAACGGCCAGACGCAAAAAGTGTTTTATTGATTATCCGTACAAAATCACGGACGAAAATGCGCATCGTATGACCGCTATCGCGTATTCCGTGAAAAAATACGTCCATTCGTTCGAACGCACTTTTTCACGTACAACGCGAAAAATGCGTTAGTCTGACCCTAGCCTTAAACTTTGACCTTTATCCCAGTGGAAAAACAAGCTCAGAAGACTTTTTAAATTGTTGCGAATAAATCTCTGAACCCCATATTTATAATTGACTGTTTAGAAATATCTTCCTATTCTGGGTTAATTTTAAACATTACAAGGCATGCCTGAGATCAGGGAATCACGACTGCTGAATTCTGATGTTGCCTGTATTTCCATGCCTGCTGTCCATTATTAGATAATGCATAGACAAGGTTTATTATTAAAGAGGAACTCATTGGCAAAGTTCTAAACAGAAGTAGTTCTTTTGGAAACCACTGTAACTCCTATACTTAAAACACATTGCTATGGCTTGATCTTTGAACATAAACATCAATGATAAAACTATGTCTGGCAAACTGGGAACCCTCTTCATAGCAGATCACTGTATGCTTCTTCAGACACTCCACCCTGTGTGCAATAAACATATATCCTCCTTTAAGCACCTGGAGGGATGCAAGTACATGAAGTACAGTACTTAGAAAACTATGAAATGAGTCACGAGCTATCACTTATGATCGATGGGACGTATAATTAGGGTATGTATATGTAGTGGAATGCAAATGTGTAGACAGAACAAAGGATGTCCTCCTATATATTAAATTTTTGCAATGGTGAAATCAGTAATACATTTTACGTATTTAAATTAAACCTTCTCGGGTTTAGTGAAAATCAATTGTGGTCCTTTGTGCCTCCTGTAGAGGTGGGTTGGTGCTCGGGGGGGGGGGGAGCCAGGCTGCTCTGGCCACAGTAAATTAAAAATTTAATCAACATCCTTTAGCACACTCTGAGCCCTATTACAAGTTTGGTGTAAACATAACCAAAGCTGTTGTAAACTTAACTCCATAGACCAGTGGTTCCCAACCGCGGTCCTCAAGTACCCCTAACAGGCCATGTTTTAAGGATTACCTTGGAGAAAAGCAGACTGATTCCTGCAATCACTGAGCAGCAAATCATATCACCCCTGCTGTGCTTCAGATATCTGGAAAAACTGACCTGTTAGACTGGGGTCAGACGAGCCTATTTGAAGAGCGGAAGGAACGTCCGTGAGAGTGGACGTCCCTTCCACTCGACATCTGTCTGGCCACTTAGTGCGCTCAGTGCTGAAAGGCTCAATCCTCCTATGAAGGATCGTGCTTTGCACCTCCGTCAATGCGCGTCCTAGTGCTTTGACGGAGAGGGCTGCTGCACGGACGCAGCATGGCCGCTGTTGCGTGCACAGTTCGTGCACACGCAACAGAGTGTGGCTGGCCCCATTGCAGCGTCTCAATGCTGTGACGGATGCCAGAAAGCACGTCAGTACGGGCACACATAGTGCACTCGTCTGACACCAGCCTTAGGGGTATTTGAGGACCGTGGTTGGGAACCACTGCCATAGACTAAAATGGCTCTGATAAGTTTACAACAGCTGGTTACGTTAACACTAGCCTTGGAATAGGGCACACACTCTGTGTCTCTATTTCAATTTTACCTGCCCACTCTGGCTTCCATGGTCTGAGGCAGGTAACATATACTTCTGATGCAGAGTAAAAACACCCATTCATAGGACATGGTGCTGTTGCATATAGTAGATCAGCCCTCAAAAATTTCCACTCGCATACTCGCGTTTTGCGAGGGGAAATTGAGCGCTGGCGAGTAAAACTGCAGACGCAGGCAGCATGATAAAGTCTATCGTGCTGCCTGCGCTGCGTTTTCAGCCGGCGGCCGTGTTGTGTTTTTTTTCTTCAGGCCAGCTGAAGTGCTCAGGGTCAGCCTGTCAACAAATGGGACTTGCCCGAATCATTTCCTGGGAGGGAGGAGGGGGGGTTCCTGCGGCACCTCTACCAGACCATCCTGCTGCACGCTGGATCTTTCTCCTTCACGCTGGGCCCCTTATCTTCCGGGCACAGCGTGAAGGATAATCTCCACCCCCTCATTCTACTCTCCAGGTCAGGTAAGCGGAGGAGGGGGGGTGAAATAAACGTCAGGGGGTGAAATGGAGAGAAAGAGATGAATGGGGGGAGAAATGAGAGATGAATTGGGGGAGAAATGAGAGATGAATTGGGGGGAAATTAAAGATGAATTGGGGGAGAAATGAAAGATGAATTGGGGGGAGAAATGAAAGATGAATTGGGGGAGAAATGAAAGATGAATTGGGGGGAGAAATGAAAGATGAATTGGGGGGAGAAATGAAAGATGAATTGGGGGGAGAAATGAAAGATGAATTGGGGGGAAATGAAAGATGAATTGGGGGAGAAATGAAAGATGAATTGGGGGGAGAAATGAAAGATGAATTGGGGGGGAGAAATGAAAGATGAATTGGGGGGAGAAATGAAAGATGAATTGGGGGGAGAAATGAAAGATGAATTGGGGGGAGAAATGAAAGATGAAGTGGGGGGAGAAATGAAAGATGAATTGGGGGGAGAAATGAAAGATGAAGTGGGGGGAGAAATGAAAGATGAATTGGGGGAGAAATGAAAGATGAATTGGGGGAAGAAATGAAAGATGAATTGGGGGAGAAATAAAAGATGAATGGGGGGAGAAATGAAAGATGAATTGGGGGAGAAATGAAAGATGAATTGGGGCGGAGAAATGAAAGATGAATTGGGGAGAAATGAAAGATGAATTGGGGGGAGAATGAAAGATGAATGGGGGGAGAAATGAAAGATGAATTGGGGGGAGAAATGAGATGAATTGGGGGAGAAATGAAAGATGAATTGGGGGGAGAAATGAAAGATGAAGTGGGGGGAGAAATGAAAGATGAATTGGGGGGGATAAATGAAAGATGAATGGGGGGAGAAATGAAAGATGAAGTGGGGGGAGAAATGAAAGATGAATTGGGGGAGAAATGAAGATGAATTGGGGGGAGAAATGAAAGATGAATTGGGGGGAGAAATGAAAGATGAATTGGGGGGAGAAATGAAAGATGAATTGGGGGAGAAATGAAAGCTGAATTGGGGGAGAAAATGAAAATGAATTGGGGGAGAAATGAAAGATGAATTGGGGGGAAATGAAAGATGAATTGGGGGAGAGAATGAAAGATGAATTGGGGGGAGAAATGAAAGATGAATTGGGGGGAAGAAATGAAAGATGAATCGGGGAGAAATAAAAGATGAATGGGGGGAGAAATGAAGATGAATTGGGGGGAGAAATGAAAGATGAATGGGGGGAGAAATGAAAGATGAATTGGGGAGAAATGAAAGATGAATTGGGGGGAAATGAAAGATGAATTGGGGGGAGAAATGAAAGATGAATTGGGGGGGAGAAATGAAAGATGAATTGGGGAGAAATGAAAGATGAATTGGGGAGAAAATGAAAGATGAATTGGGGGAGAAATGAAAGATGAAGTGGGGGGAGAAATGAAAGATGAATTGGGGGGAGAAATGAAAGATGAATTGGGGGGAAGAAATGAAAGATGAATTGGGGGGAGAAATAAAAGATGAATGGGGGGAGAAAATGAAAGATGAATTGGGGGCAGAAATGAAAGATGAATATTGGGGGGAGAAATGAAAGATGAATTGGGGGGGATAAATGAAAGATGAATTGGGGGGGGAGAGAAAAATGAAAGATGAATTGGGGGAGAAATGAAAGATGAATTGGGGAGAAATGAAAGATGAATTGGGGGGAGAAATGAAAGATGAATTGGGGGGAAATGAAAGATGAATTGGGGGGAGAAATGAAAGATGAATTGGGGGGAGAAATGAAAGATGAATTGGGGGGGAGAAATGAAAGATGAATTGGGGGGGAGAAATGAAAGATGAATGGGGGGGAGAAATGAAAGATGAATTGGGGGAGAAAATGAAAGATGAAGTGGGGGGGAGAAAATGAAAGATGAATTGGGGGGAGAAATGAAAGATGAAGTGGGGGGAGAAATGAAAGATGAATTGGGGGAGAAATGAAAGATGAATTGGGGGGAAGGAGAAATGAAAGATGAATTGGGGGAGAAATAAAAGATGAATGGGGGGGGAGAAATGAAAGATGAATTGGGGGGGAGAAATGAAAGATGAATTGGGGCGGAGAAATGAAAGATGAATTGGGGGAGAAATGAAAGATGAATTGGGGGAGAAATGAAAGATGAATGGGGGGAGAAATGAAAGATGAATTGGGGGGAGAAATGAAAGAGAATGAATTGGGGAGAAAATGAAATGAAAGATGAAAATTGGGGGGGAGAAATGAAAGATGAAGTGGGGGGAGAAATGAAAGATGAATTGGGGGGAGAAATGAAAGATGAATTGGGGGGAGAAATGAAAGATGAATTGGGGGAGAAATGAAAGATGAAGTGGGGGGGAGAAATGAAAGATGAATTGGGGGAGAAATGAAAGATGAAGTGGGGGAGAAATGAAAGATGAATTGGGGGGAGAAATGAAAGATGAATTGGGGGAGAAAATGAAAGATGAATTGGGGGGGGAGAAATGAAAGCTGAATTGGGGGGAGAAATGAAAGATGAATTGGGGGAGAAATGAAAGATGAATTGGGGGAGAAATGAAAGATGAATTGGGGGAGAAATGAAAGATGAATTGGGGGGAGAAATGAAAGATGAATTGGGGGGAAGAAATGAAAGATGAATCGGGGGAGAAATAAAAGATGAATGGGGGGAGAAATGAAAGATGAATTGGGGGGAGAAATGAAAGATGAATTGGGGGAGAAATGAAAGATGAATTGGGGGAGAAATGAAAGATGAATTGGGGGAGAAATGAAAGATGAATTGGGGGAGAAATGAAAGATGAATTGGGGGGAGAAATGAAAGATGAATTGGGGGAGAAATGAAAGATGAATTGGGGAGAAATGAAAGATGAATTGGGGGGAGAAATGAAAGATGAAGTGGGGGGAGAAATGAAAGATGAATTGGGGGGAGAAATGAAAGATGAATTGGGGGGAAGAAATGAAAGATGAATTGGGGGGAGAAATAAAAGATGAATGGGGGGAGAAATGAAAGATGAATTGGGGGGCAGAAATGAAAGATGAATTGGGGGGGAGAAATGAAAGATGAATTGGGGGGGGAGAAATGAAAGATGAATTGGGGGGGATAAATGAAAGATGAATTGGGGGGGAGAAATGAAATGGAAAGAAAGATGAATGGTGAGAGAGAAATGAAATGGAGAGAGATGAATTAATTGGAGAGAAAAATTAAATAAATGGGGAGAGAGAAATTAATTGTGCAAAAGAAATTAAAGGGAGGGAGAAATGAATTCAAGTGGGGAGAGAAATTAATTAAAGGGGGCCCCTTGGCAGAAAAAAAGGTTCCCCCCCGGTGTAAACTAAGGGAAAGTAAAGCAGACTGATTCCTGCAATCACTGAGCAGCAAATCATATCACCCCTGCTGTGCTTCAGATATCTGGAAAAACTGACCTGTTAGACTGGGGTCAGACGAGCCTATTTGAAGAGCGGAAGGAACGTCCGTGAGAGTGGACGTCCCTTCCACTCGACATCTGTCTGGCCACTTAGTGCGCTCAGTGCTGAAAGGCTCAATCCTCCTATGAAGGATCGTGCTTTGCACCTCCGTCAATGCGCGTCCTAGTGCTTTGACGGAGAGGGCTGCTGCACGGACGCAGCATGGCCGCTGTTGCGTGCACAGTTCGTGCACACGCAACAGAGTGTGGCTGGCCCCATTGCAGCGTCTCAATGCTGTGACGGATGCCAGAAAGCACGTCAGTACGGGCACACATAGTGCACTCGTCTGACACCAGCCTTAGGGGTATTTGAGGACCGTGGTTGGGAACCACTGCCATAGACTAAAATGGCTCTGATAAGTTTACAACAGCTGGTTACGTTAACACTAGCCTTGGAATAGGGCACACACTCTGTGTCTCTATTTCAATTTTACCTGCCCACTCTGGCTTCCATGGTCTGAGGCAGGTAAAACATATACTTCTGATGCAGAGTAAAAACACCCATTCATAGGACATGGTGCTGTTGCATATAGTAGATCAGCCCTCAAAAATTTCCACTCGCATACTCGCGTTTTGCGAGGGGAAATTGAGCGCTGGCGAGTAAAACTGCAGACGCAGGCAGCATGATAAAGTCTATCGTGCTGCCTGCGCTGCGTTTTCAGCCGGCGGCCGTGTTGTGTTTTTTTTCTTCAGGCCAGCTGAAGTGCTCAGGGTCAGCCTGTCAACAAATGGGACTTGCCCGAATCATTTCCTGGGAGGGAGGAGGGGGGGTTCCTGCGGCACCTCTACCAGACCATCCTGCTGCACGCTGGATCTTTCTCCTTCACGCTGGGCCCCTTATCTTCCGGGCACAGCGTGAAGGATAATCTCCACCCCCTCATTCTACTCTCCAGGTCAGGTAAGCGGAGGAGGGGGGGTGAAATAAACGTCAGGGGGTGAAATGGAGAGAAAGAGATGAATGGGGGGGGAGAAATGAGAGATGAATTGGGGGGAGAAATGAGAGATGAATTGGGGGGAAATTAAAGATGAATTGGGGGAGAAATGAAAGATGAATTGGGGGGAGAAATGAAAGATGAATTGGGGGAGAAATGAAAGATGAATTGGGGGGGAGAAATGAAAGATGAATGGGGGGAGAAATGAAAGATGAATTGGGGGGAGAAATGAAAGATGAATTGGGGGGAAATGAAAGATGAATTGGGGGGAGAAATGAAAGATGAATTGGGGGAGAAATGAAAGATGAATTGGGGGGGGAGAAATGAAAGATGAATTGGGGGGGAGAAATGAAAGATGAAGGGGGGGAGAAATGAAAGGAAATGAAAGATGAAGTGGGGGAGAAATGAAAGATGAATTGGGGGGAGAAATGAAAGATGAAGTTGGGGGGAGAAATGAAAGATGAATTGGGGGAGAAAATGAAAGATGAATTGGGAAGAAATGAAAGATGAATTGGGGGAGAAATAAAAGATGAATGGGGGGAGAAATGAAAGATGAATTGGGGGAAATGAAAGATGAATTGGGGGAGAAATGAAAGATGAATTGGGGGGAGAAATGAAAATGAAATTGGGGAGAAATGAAAGATGAATGGGGGAGAAATGAAAGATGAATTGGGGGAGAAATGAAAGATGAATGGGGGGAGAAATGAAAGATGAATTGGGGGAGAAATGAAAGATGAATGGGGGGAGAAATGAAAGATGAATGGGGGAGAAATGAAAGATGAATTGGGGGAGAAATGAAAGATGAATTGGGGGGAGAAATGAAAGATGAAGTGGGGGGAGAAATGAAAGATGAATGGGGGAGAAATGAAAGATGAAGTGGGGGGAGAAATGAAAGATGAATTGGGGGAGAAATGAAAGATGAATTGGGGGAGAAATGAAAGATGAATTGGGGGGAGAAATGAAAGCTGAATTGGGGGGGAGAAATGAAAGATGAATTGGGGGAGAAATGAAAGATGAATTGGGGGAGAAATGAAAGATGAATTGGGGGAGAAATGAAAGATGAATTGGGGGGAGAAATGAAAGATGAATTGGGGGGAAGAAAGAAAGATTGAATCGGGAGAAATAAAAATGAATGGGGGAGAAATGAAAGATGAATTGGGGGAGAAATGAAAGATGAATTGGGGAGAAATGAAAGATGAATTGGGGAGAAATGAAAGATGAATTGGGGGGAGAAATGAAAGATGAATTGGGGGAGAAATGAAAGATGAATTGGGGGGAGAAATGAAAGATGAATTGGGGGGAGAAGAAATGAATGAATTGGGGAGAAATGAAAGATGAATTGGGGGAGAAATGAAAGATGAAGTGGGGGGAGAAATGAAAGATGAATTGGGGGGGAGAAATGAAAGATGAATGGGGGGAAGAAATGAAAGATGAATTGGGGGAAAATAAAAGATGAATGGGGGGAGAAATGAAAGATGAATTGGGGGGGAGAAATGAAAGATGAATTGGGGGGGAGAAATGAAAGATGAATTGGGGGGGAGAAATGAAAGATGAATTGGGGGGATAAAGAAAGATGAATTGGGGGGGAGAATGAAATGGAAAGAAAGATGAATGGTGAGAGAGAAATGAAATGGAGAGAGATGAATTAATTGGAGAGAAAAATTAAATAAATGGGGAGAGAGAAATTAATTGTGCAAAAGAAATTAAAGGGAGGGAGAAATGAATTCAAGTGGGGAGAGAAATTAATTAAAGGGGGCCCCTTGGCAGAAAAAAAGGTTCCCCCCCGGTGTAAACTAAGGGAAAGTAAAAAGCTGCCAAGCTGTCAGCGCGCCGGAAGTGACGCCAGAACCAGCGCCGCTACTACAACTCAAGCTAGAGGCCATAATTGGTGAAATGGTGGTGAAGGCATTTGAGGTTATGCAAAATAAATCCTATTTATTAAGAAAGAGATGGGTGATACAGAAGGAGCAAAAAAAGAAAAAATGGGGATGGAAGTATCGCAGACGAAAATTAATGGATTCATCTATATAAGCATCCAAGGGGGAAAGCTGACTTTGGGGTCCTCTAACTTCTATTGATAACCTGGCATATGAATAATGGGAGTATTAGGTTCCACTTTATATATTGGATGCATAGACACCAAATTAATTTGTTCCTAAAAACTGTTGGAGAGGAGTCTGTACTTAATGGATGAAACTACTTGTCTGGGTCTGGTGCTTGGGTATACATGTATCTGATGCTTGGGTATTAATGTTATTTATTTTTGTAACTTTATTCTGAATAAAACCTTTAACAGTGTAATTTCATAAAATAGTTTAAGAAGGTGTGTCTGGGGCGGAGTTTAGGGCAGGGTGGGTGGGGCAACTGATGGCGAGTAACTCTTATGGTCTGGCTAGTAGCTTGGGACTTGAAATTTTGAGCCCTGTAGTAGATGAACCCTATTCGAAGACCGTGGCTAATTGAGAAGCCATGCGTAGAGCTCCACAGAGTGTACCTACACTTTGCGTTGGGGCCCTGGCGGGATGCCCATAGATGTAATAAAGCTGCACTCTGCTCCAACAGAGAGTTAGGGTTTTCTACTCGAATTTTATTTATATCATCCATTTCAAACTGCAGCTCCCGAGCAAGTTCTGAGAAAAGAAGCAAAACATACAGAAAAATGAAGAATGGCATGTATGGCTGTCTATTCTACACCGCTGAATGCAACGAGTATTATATCTCACTGTACACCAGTTTTAGGATTTCAGGAAGGAATATAAACAGATGGGCTCATAGGATAAAGTAAACCACAATAAAAATTCCAATACATAAGTAACTCCCCTTATTCTCACTAAAACAACACACTCACAAGAAGCAGTACATGCATGGTGGCTACATTGTACATTGTCAGTTTAGGGGAATTCAGGTCAGGGTTGGAAGGGTTCAGTGTTGGTTGTAATAAGTTGATTTTACATTAACCCAAGGACCCCGCTATCCTTTTACTGATCCAGCCTAAGCCCTTCCATTATATCTTTTATTCCCTGCTCTTCATCAGTGTATCATCTGTCTGTACATAATCCACGTGACCCCTTTCTTCTTTTTGCTAGGACAATTCCATTGGTAAAACCATATAGAAGGGCACATACAGTATCTCACAGAAGTGAGTACACCCCTCACATTTTTAAATATATCTTTTCATGTGACAACAATGAAGAAATTCCATTTTGCTACCAGCACCGTACTTGCTGGCAGTTCGTCAACATTTGGCGAACTGCCTGCTCTCTGAATAGCTGAATGGCCACGAAATGGCACCGTATAGGGAAATTCCCTGTTCGGTGACATTTCGGGGCCAGGTCGGCTGTGTCTGAATAACCCTTATAGTCTTTGACAGGTTTTATTCAGTATTACTTTTCAGATATTAGAACATGTGAAGACTTGCAAAATGTATAATAATGTGTTTTATCATTTATACAGCTTATATGACAAAAAATAACACAAACAGTAATTTTAAAAAGCAGATTAATGTTTTAAAATGTAATTTTTATTCATAAGAATCCTGGTCCCTCCCATCACACACAGGGATATTCAAAGAGATCCGAATTGTGGCCAAAAGGTAACCGAACAGTGAAATTCAGCGTACGGTTACCTGTCCTGGCCATTCAGAGAGCAGGCAGTTCGCCAAATCCAGGCGAATTGCCTGCACATACGGTGCCTGTTCGTTGCCTGTTCGAGGGCAGTGAAATCCCCCATAGAGAAGCAATGCTTCATCTATTCAGAGAACAAAAACCAGCAGTGAAAGGTTCCCAAAATGCCCTGCTGTTCGGTGGTTTCATTAGACAGGTTTATTCAAGCGAATTCCATATACAGTAGGGTTCAATGTTAAAAATATTCCCATTTTAATGCAATATCAAATAAACCGTTGATTATAATATTCTGCAGTAAAAAGTCTATTTATAGATTTTTTAGGATCTTTTAGGCATTTCTCGGGAATTCTTTCGTTTTTTTAAATCGTTTTTTCTGTAACAGCCCTTTTTATTATCATTCCTTGGACCTCATATGTAATTTTCAGACATTTTCGCACAGTAGTTTCTTTGCAAACAGCGTTTCACTTTTCAAACATTCAAGCCTACGTTTTTTTTTCCCCTCCATTCGTCTGCGGTGTCAGGTTTTTCTGGCAGTTGCTCTGCGCTGTGATCAGCGGCTGCTCGGGTTTCTCCAGCGTGTTCGGCGGGGTTAATCCAGATGTTTTTGTGGGTTTCGGTGTGCGTTCGCCGGGTTTTGCAGCAGCTTTTCCCTACACTACGATGGCCCTGTGGTGCTTGCTGAATACACCGCGGGGTCGCCAAAATGGGATTGCCAAATCGCACCGAATTGAAGAGAACGAAAAGTCACCGAAAGTGCGGTGACTTTTCGATTCTCTTTGAATAACCCTGGTAGTCATTTTGTAATAGGCATTAGTTGCTTTTCTTCTCTGTATGTGTTTTAAATTTATACTGCTTGCTTGCAATAGAAAAAAGGTGACATCAGAGCTCGGACAAGCGATGAGCAGGAGTCACGTTGCTTCTTTAAATATCCTGACACCAAACCGCATGGGAAAAGCTAGACCAGCACTGGATAGTACCTATCATGAGGTTATACATAGGTTTGTATATCTAGTGACTGCAGAATAATGTCCAAGAAAACAAATAATGTATAAAACAGCTGATAAAGAGACTATGACTGCCCTAGACGTTGTATGCCTGCCCTGCTACAGGTTAGATACACTATATTGCCAAACGTATTCGCTCGCCCATCCAAATAATCAGAATCAGGTGTTCCAATCACTTCCATGGCCACAGGTGTATAAAATCAAGCACCTAGGCATGCAGACTGTTTTTACAAACATTTGTGAAAAATTGGGTCGCTCTCAGGAGCTCAGTGAATTCCAGCGTGGAACTGTGGTAGGATGCCACCTGTACAACAAATCCAGTCGTGAAATTTCCTCGCTCCTAAATATTCCAAAGTCAACTGTCAGTTGTATTATAAGAACGTGGAAGTGTTTGGGAACGACAGCAACTCAGCCACGAAGTGGTAGGCCACGTAAACTGACGGAGCGGGGGGGTCAGCGGATGCTGAAGCGCATAGTGCGAAGAGGTCGCCAACTTTCTGCAGAGTCAATCGCTACAGACCTCCAAACTTCATGTGGACTTCAGATTAGCTCAAGAACAGTGCACAGAGAGCTTCATGGAATGGGTTTCCATGGCCGAGCAGCTGCATCCAAGCCATACATCACCAAGTGCAGTGCAAAGCGTCAGATGCAGTGGTGTAAAGCATGCCGCCACTGGACTCTAGAGCAGTGGAGACGCGTTCTCTGGAGTGACGAATCGCGCTTCTCCATCTGGCAATCTGATGGACAAGTCTGGGTTTGGCGGTTGCCAGGAGAACGGTACTTGTCTGACTGCATTGTGCCAAGTGTAAAGTTTGGTGGAGAGGGAGTTATTGTGAGGGGTTGTTTTTCAGGAGCTGGGCTTGGCCCCTTAGCTCCAGTGAAAGGAACTCTGAATGCTTCAGCATACCAAGACATTTTGGACAATTCCATGCTCCCAACTTTGTGGGAACAGTTTGGAGCTGGCCCCTTCCTCTTCCAACAGGACTGTGCACCAGTGCACAAAGCAAGTTCCATAAAGACATGGATGACAGAGTCTGGTGTGGACGAACTTGACTGGCCTGCACAGAATCCTGACCTCAACTCGATAGAACACCTTTGGGATGAATTAGAGTGGAGACTAAGAGCCAGGCCTTCTCGTCCAACATCAGTGTGTGACCTCACAAATGCGCTTCTAGAAGAATGGTCCAAAATTCCCATAAACACACTCCTAAACCTTGTGGACAGCCTTCCCAGAAGAGTTGAAGCTGTTATAGCTGCAAAGGGTGGACTGACGCCATATTGAACCCTATGGTTTAGGAATGGGATGTCACTTAAGTTCATATGCGACTCAAGGCAGGTGAGCGAATACTTTTGGCAATATAGTGTATGTGCACGACAAAAATAAATATTTTGCTTCGGATCATTTTGTACGTTTCCTTTTTTTTCTGTTTAGTTTCAGAACATTTAGTTCCAGATCGTTCGTTATGTTACCGCGATTCGTATTTCGGACCGATTCAATAATTCGGACGGCTGGTATTTCATATTTTGGATCACTTCCTTTTTATTTTTTATTAGTTATTTTGGAATGTGAAACGGATTAACTACTTAGATTAGGGTAAAAAAAAAAAAAAAAGATACATAATCCCCCTGTCCTGAAATATTTTTCCCGAAAAATGCCTAAAAAATAAATAAATAAAACAGACTTTTTGCTGCAAGTGAAAAAAAGAAATTGTTGAATAAATATTTAATAAAAACGGGGAATATTTTTTACAGGAGAAACCTACATAGATTATTTTGTATGGCTGGTATTTTCATTTTATTGTTGTACGGCTGGTATTTTCATTTTATTGTAGTAGTAATCCATTTTACATTCCGAAATAACTAATAAAAAACGAAATAACTCATAAAAACGAAGTGATCCGAAATTCGAAATACCCTCCTTCCGAAAATATGAATTGACCCGAAAAACAAAATAACTCATAAAAACAATAAACAAAGTAATCCGAAAAACAAACAATCGTCCAAAATTTCAAATTGTGGTAACGTACTGAACGAGCCAAAAAGAAAAAAAGAAAAACCTGAAACAAAAAAAATAGTCATGCACAAGTCTACTAATTTCTAACTCTAACTTCTAAGTTAGAAGCTAGGGTTAGAAATTCTACTATTTATTAGGATTTTTTAGGCATTTTTCTTTTTTTTTTTGTGAAATTGCTGAACAATTTCGGAGTGCACCACAAAATACAACAAATTAATTCGGAAAGCTGGAATCCATTCATTGTTTTTCATTTGGTTACGTTTTCGTATCGAATCATTTCGGCCCGTTTTTGTTTCGGACGGATCCGATTCATATTTCAGAATTGCTTCTGAAAACCGAATCGGGTAAATTTCGTCCGAATTTTGATTCAGAACAAAACGAAAAGTACATGTCTACTAAACGTTGCATGCCTACGCAAAAGACACAGGTCTGCCTCCACCCTCTTGTGTCCCTTCACCAAAATAAGGACATTATTACCAGGTTATGTCACTGAAATAACTGCAATAGTGTTAAATCTTCTTGGATTAAGTACAGTTTTAGTATCTAAGCAGGAATTTCCTTGTATCTTCACCAATTAAATTTTTTTTTATAAACCAACTCATTACTTTGGGTTTCACATCTATGAATAAGGCCAATATAGAATACAGCTTCATGTAGCATCAGATATTCATACTCCTATGCACCAGTAAAGGGACACTGAAGGCGCTGGGTCCAGGTAATGCAAACTGAATAGCCACACAGTGCCCTGAGTGTCCGCCCCTTCCACGAGGGTCCACAAGGATTGATTCAGCCCTCAGAATTTGGGGGATTACCCTCCCCTGAAAACTGAGATTAGTTCTTGGTGACGGGCAAAGAGCCAGGATTGAACAGCAGTTCCCTCCCAGCTCTAGCCAATGGCTCTCATTCCAAGTGCAGTGAGAGCCGCTGGATGCCTGCTCGAATATCCAGCCTCCACATCACTGACGTGCGGTGAGGTCAGTGGCTGGTGAGGCACTGGCTAGTATCAGAGGCAGATATACACAAGGATACGCAGTCGCAATTTAAGCATTTGATTATTGTTATATAGGAGAATAGAGTTTCACTATTTATAAAGTAAAGTTTTCATTTTTTTTTTACAGCTTCTAAGAGCATGCACTTACAATACTGACCAATAGAGAGCGCTATTACAACTCGAAAGTAAAGTTCACTTTTTTTTTTACAGATTCTAAGAGCATGCACTTACAATACTGACCAATAGAGAGCGCTATTACAACTCGAAAGTAAAGTTCACTTTTTTTTTACAGCTTCTAAGAGCATGCACTTACAATACTGACTAATAGAGGGCGCTATTACACACATGCTGATTGCTGAGCTCTGCCTGCCCACCCACCCCCCCCCCATGACTGACGAGGACAGTCACATGACTGTCCTGTGTCAATCAATTCAAGGGGAGCTCTGCCTCCCATGGGGGGCCTTTTTTTTACAAAAAAGTGCTTGAGACCAATGGAGCTTTCCCATTGGCTCAAGCTTTCAATTGCTCTCAGTGCCTCTGGAGGCACTGAAAAGCGTAGAACCAGGAAGTTAGCTTGAGCTACGCAATTAGTGTAGCATTCAGCTGCACAAATTACGTAGGCTAGGCTGGCTCAGTGCTGCCTCTGCTGTCTGTGTAGTGAATCACACACACAGCAGCCGGCAAACTGAAAGTGCAGGGGGAAAAAAAGCGGAGGACAGAAGCACAGCGAGGGAGCGTGGAGAGGGGAGTATGAGAACTTTTTTCAATAAATAATATTTTATTTACAGTTTAAATATACATACATGTCATTACAGCACAATGACCACATTCATTTACTGGAATGGCAGGGGAGGCAGACTGCACATCCCTGCTCCACATGGTCATGTGAACGCTGTAGTTTCTACAGATACATCCAGACCAACACCAAGGAAAACCAACAATGTATTAAAGGGGAGTGTTATGGTAGGAATTATACAGGGTAATTCAAAGAGATCCGAATTGCTAGAGAAAGGTAACCGAACGCTGAAAATCAGCGTTCGGTTACCTTTCTTGGCCATTCGGCCATCCAGAGAGCAGGCAATTCGCCAAATCCTGGCGAATTGCCTGTACATACGGTGCCTGTTCGGTGCCTGTTCGAGGGCAGTGAAATCCCCATGAAAAAGCACTGCTTCGGCTATTCAGAGAACACAAACCAGCAGTGAAAGGTTCCCGAAATGCCCTGCCATTCGGTGGTTTCATTCGGCAAGTTTATTCAGGGGAATCCCATAGGCTTCAATGTTAAAAATATTCCTGTTTTAATTAAATATCTAATAAATCGTTCATTATAAAATTCTGCAGTAAAGAGTCTATTTATAGATTTTTTTAGGATATTTTAAGCATTTTTCTGGATTTTTTTAAAAGTTTACTTATTTTTTTCTGTAACAGCCCTCTTTATTATCATTCCCTGGACCTCATATGTAAATTTCAGACATTTTCGCTCAGCAGTTTCTTTGCAAACAGTGTTTCGCTTTTCAAACATTCATGCAAACTATTTTCCTAATTTATTCACTGCCTCTTCTGCGGTGTCGGCTTTTTCCGGAGGCTGCGATCGGATCCTGCTCTGGTTTTTCCGTGGTTTTCGGCAGGTTAATCCAGATGTTTTTGAGGGTTTTCGGCGTGCATTCGCTGGGTTTTGCGGTTCGTTTTCGTCAGGTTTGCGGTAGCTTTTCCCTGCAATTCGGGGACCCTGTGGTGCTTGCTGAATACACCGCAGGGTCACCGAAATGGGATCGGCAAAAGGAACTGAATTGAAGAGAACGAAAAATCACTGAACGTAGTAGTGTTAAAATGGGAGCGGGTTGCGGACGTTAGGAGAGGATATTGTTTAAAATACCCATTTACCCCCTCCTGTTTAACCCTGTAGTATAATATATTTATGAATTTCACATTGTGAGCCAATACTATATTGGTTTATAAGTAGCAGACTGTATTCATTGCTGCAAAGAATGTGCAAGAACATCATTTCAAACAATTGTTCGATCACAGATTTTTAGCACTAAACCCCGCACACAGCTAGGATATTTATGTATACATTCAGTCAGTATAAATTAGGTAAATAAACTATCAGGGTTATTCAGAGAAAGGTGAAACTCTGGAGAACCTTTGGAGAAGTGAAAATTCTAGGTCAAAATAGTTGATTTGGAAAGTGAGATAAATGGGAGAATTTTTCTGGTTTGGCTATTTTGACCTAGAATTTTCACTTCTCCAAAAGTTCTCCAGAGTTTCACCTCTCTCTGAATAACCCTGTATAGATGTGTATTGAGTGTTAGGGTGCAAAGCCTACCTGCCCAACTGAGACCAAGGTGCTCTGAAATAACAGCCATCTTCATGTCAATGCGCTCTGTGCCGCTGAGAGAGCCTGCAGAGAACAGGAACATCAGACTGACAGAGACGGTGATTGAAAGGATTAAAGGATGTAGGAGGAAGAAATACAGAATAAAGATGAATAATGTCAAAATAGAAGACAGATGTGAGTTATAGGTAGGGAACAGGGTTAATTAGTGGAGTTCAAAAATACATATTTTGGGCATGGACAAATAAGGGTATGGTAATCGACAGCAAGGAATAAAGTGGAAATGAGAACCGGAAAGGAACCAAGGTTCAGTTTTATAGAAATAATGAATGTTGAGGAACTAATGAGAGACAGACAGACGATGTGCTGTAGATTTAATGTTAGCCTATAATAGAGGGGTTTTTTGAGGATGCAAATGCAGAACAAATATGCCTTTTTAAGACGTATACAGATTGGAAAGGAATAGTGAGAAATTGAGAAGAATGAAAAAGAGTAATGTTCGATAAGCTGACAATTCATGAACAGTGGATATGAACCAAGAACAGGATTATCACATGGTGGCAGGTATAAAGGAGGGTACAGGAAACCAGAAACTAATAGGAGGATAGATTAGGGTGTTCAGGACAGCAGGAAAATACAGTGGGTGCATAGAGAAAGTAAGAGATGCAGGAAAATATGTTAGAGGCAAAGAGAGAGGTAATCAGACAGAAAGTAAAATTCATACCCCACCTTCCAGCACTCACCCCATCTGTGTACTATCCCAACTGTCTTTGTATGACATCCCCATGGTTTAGCTCTTAAGGAGGGTGGCATCTGGATACTTAGAAGCCTCCAAAACAAGATTGGTGGGTCCATCTGTATATACTGTCTGTATATATGCTCATGAAGTGTATTTCCCTTTACGTCTCCCAAATTCTGTTTCTGAGTCCCATCTACTACTGTACCTACTGATAATGGTTTTCTCTTTTGTGCATCTTCAACCCCATTTTTATTTTGGTATACTATGAAAATACAAGCAATTTCCCTACTCTTCCTCTTGGACTACTCTGCCCCTCTCCCCTTGCTCTCACCCCTTGAACTGTCATTCAGCAGGCTGTACCGCTCTCTTAGAGCAAGCGGGGTCAGCGTCCTCCGTCTGTCCAGACTGCCTGGGCCCTGTGACAACACAACTGTTTTACATAACTACACAAAGTGATAAAACATTGTGTTAATCTACAATTATGCAAGATGACAACACGAATGTAAAATATAATTGTGGCACACAATACAAAAATGACAACACAGAAGCCAGGTACTCAAGAATAGCAACAACATGACAGTTAAGGACACAATGGCTCATTGCGACAATATAGTGTATAGCGAGAACAACGTGACAACATAAAACTTACATGCCACAACACAACAAAATGAAATTATAACAAAACGATACAACATTAATGTTATATGGTGCAGCACATCTCAGATTCATGTAGCGTGACAACACCCTGTTACAATATTTAAACTGATAAATATGTGTTAATAACATAACACTGGTATTATGCAATAAACAATCTGAAAGCAAATGTGTTAAAATTAGTATCGCATGGACAGACACATGTAGACACATGCCAACAAACTCCTCTGTGAATCAGAAAGATTTGCCCCTCCTACTATTTTGTAAATAGCCACTCCCATATAAATCAGGAATACTGTCAGTTTCTTATTGGGTACGGCACACCCTGCAATCCTGGAGCCAGCCGCCTCCTGAACGTTTCTGGCAGGCCTTTTATGGTGTTTGGAGCTCAGCATCACCTGCCTTAGAGATAGGAAAGTCAAGAAGGTGATACGGGCACTCTGGATTCGAAGAGGGGCAACGCTTTGACTGTACGCGTGTCTTTTTCAAGTCTTGGAGACTTGAAAAAGACTTGCATAGCGTTGAAACGTTGTCCCGTCTTCTAATGCAACTCCAATAAAACCTGCCAGATTGAGAAGCTCGGAGTGTCCCTATCACCTTCTTGACTTGATAAGTACTTTGAGAATTTGCCGGTCCCGACACATGGTGGCACCCTTCAGCCCCCATTACATTTTTCATGCATGGTCCGGCGTTATTGCATGAAAATTAACGTGGTATTACGATCCGAACGCATTTTCTCATCCGTCCAAAAATAACGTTCGTAAAAACGACGCGCAAAATTAAGAGTAATACGTGCGCAGTAACGTAGCGCACGTAAATCTGTGTGCGGACTGTATTTTTTGCCGGATTCAGCCAATCAGAATGAAGAACCTTAATTGACATCAATTTACCTTAATTGACTAACTTACGTTTTTGCGCCTGTCAAAGTAAATCTGAGTATATATGCTGCAGCAATAATAAAAACACGCACAAATTCACAATTTTTTTGTTTGGGTATGTGTAGAATGTGTAACTATACTGTGCTGTATTTTTTTTCCGTGCTGGTGTTTTTCGTTTCGGCCAGAACGTTCCGATTTGCAGTTACCACCAGCTTTTCAAAGACGTTAAAATTATGCGCGCAAACGTCGTTCGTAAAAAGATGTGCATCGATTGTAATACCATCCGCATACCAGCGCACGAACGAATTTGCGCTCACAATGTTAAGTATAAGACTCGCACAGTTCATCACGCTCGCGCAGGTCCATCCGCGTTAAACGATAACGCGCATCATTTGCACGAACGTTGTAATACGACGCTCAGCGCAAAGGGTTTTGCCCCTCGCGCAAATGCGCATTTGCGCACGCAAAACCAAATGCGTGAGGAATGTAATAGGGGCCTTCATGTATTGGTGAATGTGATGGGGTTTGTCGCCATTTATTCCTCCTTTTGTTGTTAGGAATGGGAAAGAGGAGACCAGGTTCTCTGCAAAATAAAGGGAACTTGTGGGCAGTGGTAAGGGGAGTTCTTTCCAGCACAGGGAGAGTTGGCATGTGTTTATTTACTGTAGAGTATTACATGTAAGAAAATAATTTTAATAACTCATAACATGTTATGACATGAAGTTTTATCAGGCATGCTAACACTGACACAGAAAAATAATACACATCCAACTATATGTACTATACAATAGAAGCAAAGAAACAGCAGCATGTCATAAAGTCAGGTCACCTGTGTGTACTGTGGCATTGTGACATTTAAGTGACAAAGCACTTGTTGTGATGGTTCATATTTCATTGCCTTCCTCAGGAAGGAGAGTGACCCACACGGCTCCCGGCTACTGTCACGCACCTGTCATACAGCAAACAATACATGTGTTTAACAAAACGTACAAGCAAAAGGAGTTGATTTTTTTATTCTGCAATATTCCTAAAAGCATCTTGATGAATCTTATAGTGTTGCTATACATATACCTTTGCAAATCTTATTTTTTGTTTATTATCTTCCCAAATATTACAGGAAATTAAGCTACATGTGTAGACTTGTCGATTTAGCGCACTGTTTATTAGGAGTTGACGTTTATGAATTCTAAAGGGGATATTCAAAGAGTCCCGTAATTTCGGTGCCCTTCAGCGAGCTCAATTCGCCGACTCTGCAGTGAATTTAGCATTCACCGCAGGGCCTCCAAAATGCGCCGAATCGATCCACCGGATGCTGCTGATAAACCCACTGAATGCAGCTGCAAACTGCCAAACGCCATAGATAAACTGCCGAACAAACCGTCAAAACAAATAAGCCGCAGAAAAAAGCTAACCAGACACTGAACACCCCGGAAAAAAGCCAACCAGCTGCCGAACAGGGATAAGAAAAAAAGAAAACAAAAATAAAAACCAACCAACACAATTTTTAAAAGGTGTTTTAAACAAAAATAATGCTTGATAATTTATTGGAAATAATATATACTGTAATGGCCTATGAACAATTAAAAGGCCTGTTGCAGAATAAAAAACTCCATTTAATTATTTTTTTTTAAAAAAATCTGAATCAAATTTCATTGAAAAAAATCCAGAAAAATGCCTAAAAAATTCTAAATCAAATTTATAATAAAAGACTTCTTGCTGCAAATGAAAAGAATAAATGGTTAAATAAAAAATTTATAAAAATGTGGATTTTTTTTACATTGAAACCTAAAGGGATTCATCTGTTTAAACCTGTTGAACGACAGCAAAGAAAATCTGGGCATTTTGCCAACTTCTTGCTGCTGTTCGGCGTACTCTGAATAGATTAACCATTAGTTCTCTATGGGGAATTTCACTGCTACCGAATTGAACCGTATTTCGCAGGCAATTTACCAATATTTGGCGAATTACTAGCTTTCTGAATAGCTGAATTCCACGAAATTGCACCATACGGGGAAATTCAAAATGTTTTAAACCCCCTATTATTTATGTAACGTCTGAACAAAAGAATTGTATGTACTTCCGTAAAGTAAATTGCTAATATATTTTGTTGCCCCTGAGAAGCAAGTGTTGTAAAAATATTGTTAATTTCTATACTTCTTTTTATATTCTTGGCTCTCACTAGGTGTCTGCTTTACACTTTCATCATTATAAGGATATGGTGAAAGAAACACATTCAGGTCTATTCAAAGAAAGGTGAAAATCAGGAGAACAGGCAGGAGAAGGGAACAATGTAGACCAAATAGCTGATTTGGAAAGTGAGATAAATAGGAGAAATTTTTCTGCTTTGGCTATTTTGATCTAGAATTTTCACTTCTCCAGTCATTCTCCTGAGTTTCACCTTTCTTTGAATAGACCTGATTATTTTCTCGTCTAAAAACAAGGTTTATGAGAGCACAGAGAATAGGCAGCAGCACCAGTGGCCTGCACTACGGTGGGTCCCCGCTCAGGTCCCATATGGTTTTAGCTCGATGGCACCATTACAGACAAAATGTTACCATGTGCGAATCAGACTGGAATCACCAAAAAAGGGGTAACCAGAACTGAAATGCCAAGGAAGTCTACTCTGCACAACAGATACAGCAACCCCAAACAATCATTTTGGCTTTGTAATGGCTCGTCAGGAGGTTATAGTGGACTCTTCTCAGTCTCTAGGCACCTTGAGCAAGGGGTTGTATTATTATATCTTTGTTCAGTTACATATTATTACCTTGATAGGCAACGCCAGCCTGTTCTCTTTAAACGCCTGGAAAATAAAACTTCTTTGCTGAGTAGCTTTTTTTAAAGGAATGAGGTTCCCCGACAGCTCCACAAATAACTGTGTTCCATCCAGGACCTACCAAGAGAAGAGGAGGACAGTGGATTGGAAAACATGTTTCTGCATTTTAAGTGAGAGAATATGTTGAGATAAAAATGAGACTCTGCATCAAAGGAAGAACGAACTCGTTAATAAAGAGGCTAAAAAAATACAAAAATTCTAAATACAAATGGCATCTTAAATGATAGATTGACAGACACTGATCAGCCACAATATTAAAACCACCAGCCTAATATTATGTAGACCCCCCTCGCGCTGCCAAAACAGCTCTGATGTGTCATGGCATGCACTCCACAAGACCTCTGAACATGACCTGTGGTATCTGGCACCTAGACATTAGCAGCAGTTGCTTTAAATCGTGTGAGGTGGGACCTCCATGAATTGGATTTGTTGTTTCAACACATCCCACAGATGCTCAATCAGATTGAGATCTGGAGAATTTGGAGGCCAAGTTCTTGATATCATTGCCATGGTCTTCAAACCATTCCTGATAATTTTTTGCAGTGTGCATTAACCTGCTGAAAGAGGCCACTGCCACCAATGAACATCATCGCTTTGAAGTGGTGTATGTGGAAAGTATCAATTGTGTTCTGACATCTTTCAATCATGCCCAGCATTACGTTTTCCAGCAATTTGAGCTACAGTACTACAGAGCTGCAGTAGCTCTTCTGTGTGACTGGAACAAACGTGCTAGCCTTCACTTGAGCACAGTGAGATTTGGACGCCCATGACCCAGTTGCAGGTTCACTGGTTGTCCTTCCTTGCACCACTTTTGGTAGGTGACCAACCACTCCATACCGGGAACACCCAACAAGACATGCCAGTTTGGAGATACTCCGACCCAGTCGTCTAACCATCACTATTTGCCCCTTGTCCCATCTTTTCGCTTGCCCATTTTTCTTGCTTCCAACACATGAAATTCAAGAACGGACTGTTCATGTGCAGCCCAATATATCCCACCCCTTGGCAGGTGTCATTGTAACGATATAATCAATGTTACTCACTTCTTCACCTGTCAGTGTTTTCAATGTTGTGGCTCAGCCTGCATGTCTGACCAAGCTCTGTCCTTGCAGGGGATAATTATCAACCCCTTCCTGACCACTCCCACCAATCCATTCCCTCCCCTTTTTAAGCCGAGGATGCCTATAAACTCACCTTTTCTCCAGCACTGGAGCACTGCTTCTGAGCAGGGGTCTTCTGATGATCAGTAAATACTTACAGCTAGTCAGATTACTGTCAGTGCTTTTGCACCAAGAAGCACTAGACAATTTAGTTTTGCAAAACTTAAATGTAATTAAATGATCACGTTGCGTAGAGTGTTCCTTTAAACTGAGTTTCAACAGGAATTTAGTTTTTTAATCATTCCTGTCATCTCTAAGAGATGAACTGCAAACCTTACTGCCACCTCCATACCTCTATCTCCCGGCTTCGTGCAACCTCTGCAAAGTTCTCATGTTGTTCCAGGGTTTTCTCCAGCTTGTCCCCTGTCATACAATAGCAACGAAGTCGCCCTTCCCGCACATCACCCATTTTGGCAAAGACCACAAACCGTGCTGTGTATGGAACAGCACTGAGCTCCCGGTATAGCTGGGAGGAGAAAGACACTGCTTCAGCGGTGCGTGGACAGTCTGACAGCCAGAACCTGCAAGGACATCATGCATGCAACAAATTACCATGTGCCGGGGACTCTCTTCAACTATGTGCTTAGATCCTGATCATCAAAGAGAAGTACCTACCTGGCAGACACGTTAGTGGTAAAGTTGGCACACTCATTGGCATAGACCAGTTTTGTGGTTCCTGTGATGTCTTCCCATTGTGCAGGGGCCGTACCACCTAGTTTTTGGGAGATCAAGGTTACATTAAATAGATGAGGTACAGGAGAAGGGTATGGGAACAAACAGGTAGGGATCAAAGAATAAACAGGTAAGAACAAACAGGTGGGGAAGAATTTCGCCCAAAAAAATTCCAATGAAAAGAATAAACAGTTGAATAAAAAGATAAAATAAAAACAATAATATTTTTTTTACACTGAATCCGATGGGATTCGTCTGTTTAAACCTGTCGAACTGAATAACCGAAAATCAGGGCATTTCATTGCCATGTCAGTGCAGTTTTGCGTTCGCTGACTAGATTAACAATTACTTCTCTATGGGACAATTTTGCTACCGCCGAAGATCAAAGACCGAATTGCGGCGATCTACAGTGAACTGCACCATATTTCGCAATGAATTAGTCAGTATTTGGTGAATTGACAGCTTTCTGAATAGACGAACGGTCACGAAATTGCACCGTATGGTGAAATACACTGTTCGGTGCCCTTCAGTGGCAAGTTTAGCGCTCTTTGAATAACCTTTTATAACTATTGTAAACCATACATGCTGACATTGTAATGTCTCTGCTTATGTTGGTATCACGGTCTTCTCCAAAAAAATGTGTCTACAAATATGCAGGTATAGAAAGACAAAAAGAAACAGAAATGGGGGAATTGAACAATATTCCAAAAATTATGAATTAGGATGAGGAACCAAAAGGAAATTTTTTAAAGAAGATTATAAAGCTTTTATAAATGTGTTAATTATGTTCAATTTATTTCAGTTTTATTCAAAGAGATCTGAATTGAGGCCGAAAGGTAACTGAACAGTGAAATTCAGCGTACGGTTACCTTTCTTGGCCATTCGGCTATTCAGAGAGCAGGAAGTTCGTCAAATGTTGGCGAATTGCCTGCACATATGGTGCCTGTTCGAGGGCAGTGAATCCCCATAAAGAAGTAATGATTCGTCTATTCAGAGAACAAAACCCAGCAGTGAAAAGTTGTCGAATTGCCCTGCTGTTCGGTGGTTTCATGCGGCAGATTTATTCAGGCGAATCCCATAGGCTTCAATGTTAAAAATATTCCCGTTTTAATACAATATCTAATAAACTGTTGATTATAATATTCTGCAGTAAAAAGTCTCTTCATTTATAGATTTTTTAGGATCTTTTAGGCATTTCTCAGGATTTTTTTGTTAACTTTTTTTTTAAAATCGTTTTTTTCTTTTTTCTGTAACAGCCCTTTTTATTATCATTCATTGGATCTTATATGTAAATTTCAGACATTTTCGCTCATTAGTTTCTTTGCAAACAGCGTTTCACTTTTAAAACATTCAAGCGAACAGTCTGTTTTTTCTTCAATCCATTCGTCCGCGGTGTTGGTTTTTTCCTGCGGCTGCTCTGCGCGGTGATCGGCGGCTGCTCGGGTTTCTCCGGTGTGTTCGGCAGGGGTTAATCCAGCTGTTTTGCGGGTTTTAGTGAGTGTTCTGCGGGTTTTGTGGTGAGTGGTCGGCAGGTTTGCGGCGGGTTTTCCTTGCACTACGAGGACCCTGTGGTGCTTGCTGAAAACACCGCAGGGTCGCCGAAATAGGATTGCCAAATTACGCCGAATTGAAGCAAACAAAAAGTCACCGAACATATAGTGACTTTTCGATTCTCTTTAAATAACCCGGTTTGAATAATTAATAAAATAAAAAAAATGAAAAAGGAAAGGACTACAAGGTAGGATGTTTAGAAAACGAAAACTATAATATACGTTATTTGTAATGAAGTAGTGGATAGAATAAGTTAATAATGTCATTATACACCTGTTAGAAACCATATTCAAGACACCCAACGGTGCATTCTCGCCACCCAGGACATACTTGAAAACGAGAGAAATCTCAATGTATCATTCCTGGTAAAATCCTTTCACAATATTCTCCCATCCCAATTTAATTTAATCCAAAAGGATTAACCATGCCCTACCTGTTACACTGCAAAGTAGCCTCAGACTAGTGGTGTCCCCTTCTCCATTATCCCTGGGACTGTCCCTCCATGATGGTGGTAGTGGTATGCGCAGTCCAATCGGTCGATGAAATTTTCTGCGACGAGGTTCCACAGTGACAATAGGGCCAAATGTTGCTTGGTTTCCCAACAATCGCGACACCAACTCATCTGGCACAGTTTGAGCCTATTAAAAGAGACAGGAACTGACTGACATTTATTTTAAAGAAGATTTATTGCAATTTGTTCGTCATTAGGTGAAAAACCCCCAGAGTATACTGACATTTTCATAGCTTCACTACTCCAAGTAACGTTAAATCGCAGGCCTATAGGTGTCATTGTGTTGTAAATAGTAGATGCGATTTAGTGACAACAACGTTGATGCCTGGTTAGTACCATAAAACGTTGATCATATTCAGTAGAATTGAAGTGACAAAATTCGCATGAATTCTACTGAAAGAATAAAACATAAAATCAAGGCTGTAATGTCTGAAACAATAGAAAAAACTCTAATCAGAACTTAAGGTAAAAATGGTGTAAACATGATTAAAAAACACTGTACCTTGCAAAAAAAGTCTAGGGGGTCAAATCATCAAATGCAGACCTGTATGAGGGGGTGCTGATCAGGGCCGGTGCAATAATTTTTGCCAACAAAGGTGAAGGGTCACTTTATCCCCCCCCCCACACCATGACTAATCCAGACACTGCCCTTCAAAGCGGTGTCTGTTTTCAGCTTGTAGACCCTCACGATCAGGAGGGAAAGTGATCCGAAAGGATCCCCGCTCCCTTTCAGACGATCTCCCGACATTGCCGGGGGTGGATTCGCCTGAAAATCACATCATTACGCATGGTGCGATGATGTCATTTACGTTGGGGGTGTATAAATTCAGCGTCTGACTTCCAGGAAGTCAGAAGTCCGCGGGACCCCAGACAGAGAGGTAAGTATCTCTCTGGGGGCTCCCGCAAGCGGAGGACATGTGGGGAATGTCCCCCGCATATAGCGGGAGTCAATGAGGACGTTCCCCAGACGTCCTCCGCAGGGAAAGGGGTAAAGGATTCAGTCTGCATTTCCCCAAGGTGATCTGCAAAATCTGGCCTGGTTGAGGGTTGCATGATGTTGCATTTATCATTGATGTCAATGGGCTGTGATTGACAATGTGTTTGCACATTTCCTGATAACAAGAGGAGTCTGTTGGTTTTGTTGGGCTTGGTGCCCCCTGGTGTAGAATCGGGGTAGCTATGATGGCTGACCTTTAATTTTTCATGCTGTTATATTTGCATAGTAGTATTTCTTTTAATTTGGGAAAAAAATATTGCTGTTTTCTTGACTATGACACATTATTGGAGTTATGGGGAAGCTTAACGGTAGGATTTAAAATAAAACTGTTGGGAGTAAAAAATGATAAGAAAAATACAGGTAGCCATAATTAAAATGTACTCTGGTTAGTCACCTAAGTGGCTAAATCAAAAAGGACCATATAAAAATTAACCTTTATTGACTCAATTAAAATACATAATATTATTAACAGAGACAATGTAACAAAAACAAAACGTAAACCTCAAATATATAATAACTGGGTATCCCACTGGATATTTGGTTCAAAACCAGTTAGATCAGAATAATTAATATACTGTAATTGGCTTAATTAGCAGTGAAGTTCCTAATAGACAGACCTTTCAAGCATTAAAGCTGATTTATAGTGGACTCAAAAATCGTTAAAGCTGAATATTTAAAACCTCCAAGTGATAGGAAAGTGTGATTGGCAGTTGGCCACTAGTAAAGATTTCCTAAGGATAACCATGAATTTGATTCCCGCTACAGCCAGCTAGTTCAATGAGCAAAATTAAAGTTCATTACATGTAAGTTAATGCTTTTGTGTTTGAGATAAAGATGGTTCGAAAAGCAGGCATTCTATTGAGATGCAATTACCATACTAGGTTACATATATTGATGTTACCCTTGATGTAAGAACTATATAGAACATGCAGTTAGGTATGATACAAGGACACGTATGTTTCAATTCTTGCTGTGATATAGACCAAAGAGGGGGAGTGGTTTGTATAGCATGTGCCTTAAAATTAAACGGGATGCCTAACTATTGATGTGTTAGTTGAAGAGCTAACAATGTTTGAATAAACAGTGATTGAGAGCAACAGTATGTTAAATGCTCCAAAATAAGCCACAGTGGTACAAATTTAATAGCGTATATTTAAAGTTGCCACTTAAGATATGAGTCATAAGGAGCATAGACTTAGGAGCCGCACAAATTTTAATAAAGAGCGCACAATTCCTTGTTTTTGGTCAATTTTAACTCAAAGGGCATTAGCAATATCCCCACTAATTTTCTAAACATTCCTGAGGAGCAGACTACGCAAAACGCGCGTCGAATGCTCGCCCATTCCTAAGAGACCCTTCAGACTCAATAATATTGGCCCGTGGGGACGCAGGGGAATATTGCTATATATCGGTAGTTTTCAGAAACTGAAATGTTGCTGCTTTGATGGTTTAATCCACCGTTCGTGTTTAAAGCCTCATTCAAATAATCTTGGTGTGGCTATCGAGCCTTTTTACATGACTTAATCTGACAACGCTTAAACTGCCTGACCTAAATGCACAGCAAGTAAGATACTGTGTGAACAATATCGGCCCCAAATGGGATAATATCGCAGGGAAAATTGCTGTATATCGGTGGCTTTCAGTAATTGAAACGTTGCTGTTTTGATTGTTAATCAACTGCTCGTGTTTAAAAGCCTCTTGTAATAACCTTGGTGTGGCTATCGAGCTTCTCCACATGATTCACTCTGACAACGCTAAAACCGCCTGAACTAAATACACAGCAGGCAATACACTGTGTGAGTAACATCGGCCCCAAATGGGATATATAGCAACATGACATCCGATAAAGTTGACATCCATTATAAAATTTAATGTATTATTGCTGAACGTGGCAAAGTGTTATCCTAAATCAATACTTCATAACATACCAGTATTTAGATAACAGTGTCAATTTTAAATATATGCTATCAAACTAGCACCACTGTGATTTATTCTGGGGCCTTTAAACACATTGTCGCTCTGAATCTATTGCTTGTTGAAACATCGATGCCTTCTCAAATAAATATGACAGCAGTTAGGCACCCTGCTTAGATTTAAGACATACGCTACTTAAGCCCAGTTCTTTTGGATAATTTTCAACAGATCGTTGTTGAATTTGGAAATTGTTATCTAGAACCAAGATTCAAGAGCATATGAGTACTTTAGAGAATTTGTGGAGACATTATCAATGCGTCTTGAGTAAAATCTGTCAACAACAAGGCACTGTGTTTATAATTACGATTCTGTGTTGTTTTAAAACCTATGCTTTAAATGACTCATATCACAAGTGGCAACCTCAAATATACGCTATTAAATTAGCACCACTGTTGTGTATCTTGGGGCATTTAACATCTTGTTGCCCTTAATCACTGCTTATTGAAACGCTGATGTCTCCTTAATTAAATATCTCAATAGTTAGGCATTGTGTTTAAATTTAAGGCACATGTCATTTAAAATCGAGAACTTTGAGATACTTTTCAATATATTGCTGCTAAATTTAGAAACTGCCAATACAACTATGCGTAGGAGTATATGAGTGTTTAGAAAATTAGTGGGGATATTGCTAATGCCCTTTGAGTTAAAATTGACCAAAAACAAGGAATTGTGCGCTCTTTATTAAAATTTGTGCGGCTCCTAAGTCTATGCTCCTTATGACTCATATCTTAAGTGGCAACTTTAAATATACGCTATTAAATTTGTACCACTGTGGCTTATTTTGGAGCATTTAACATACTGTTGCTCTCAATCACTGTTTATTCAAACATTGTTAGCTCTTCAACTAACACATCAATAGTTAGGCATCCCGTTTAATTTTAAGGCACATGCTATACAAACAACTCCCCCTCTTTGGTCTATATCACAGCAAGAATTGAAACATACGTGTCCTTGTATCATACCTAACTGCATGTTCTATATAGTTCTTACATCAAGGGTAACATCAATATATGTAACCTAGTATGGTAATTGCATCTCAATAGAATGCCTGCTTTTCGAACCATCTTTATCTCAAACACAAAAGCATTAACTTACATGTAATGAACTTTAATTTTGCTCATTGAACTAGCTGGCTGTAGCGGGAATCAAATTCATGGTTATCCTTAGGAAATCTTTACTAGTGGCCAACTGCCAATCACACTTTCCTATCACTTGGAGGTTTTAAATATTCAGCTTTAACGATTTTTGAGTCCACTATAAATCAGCTTTAATGCTTGAAGGGTCTGTCTATTAGGAACTTCACTGCTAATTAAGCCAATTACAGTATATTAATTATTCTGATCTAACTGGTTTTGAAACCAAATATCCAGTGGGATAGCCAGTTATTATAGATTTCAGGTTTACTTTTTGTTTTTGTTACATTGTCTTTGTTAATAATATTATGTATTTTAATTGAATCAATAAAGGTTAATTTTTATATGGTCCTTTTTGATTTAGCCACTTAGGTGACTAACCAGAGAATTATATTGTGGGTTATCCCCTCTTCTTCCTCTCAATTAGGGCAACCTAATTTTATTACTCAGCTTCAGTGTGTAGAGCCTGCTATTAGCAAAGCAATACACAATTGTTCTTATAATTGAAATGTATAAATAATAATAAAGAAATTCAGTGATTATATTCACCTAGGAGAACTGTTCCTTAATCAACAATTTGGAGAACGCTGACTACAATCATATAATTATATCTCCTAAGCAATTTTGACCTAATAAACCTGTTTGTTTACTCACAAGAAAAAAAAATGATAGTCTAGAATTCCCAAAATATAAACATTCTGTAACAAAATGCTACAAATGGTGCAACCAGTAAAATAATGTCACTGATTCTTGTGTTCACTGCTCATTATTTAGCACTTGTTGTCTCATCATGGCTCAGAGATCTCTGTGCTCTCCCCAATTCTGTCACTATTGTATAGTTATTATTACAGATCTGTGGTATGAACATAACCAAGAAGTAAACAACCCTATTTTTATATACTTTCATATTGGAATGGATAAATGTAGCCAGGTATTTACATAACAGCACCAGGGTCAGACCTTACAAGATCTTACAGGCTTTATGTGTCTAAGTGAGGAAGCAAGTTGCTCTTACTTGCAAAGAAAGCTTCACTTTCTTGGTGACAGCAGTTGGAGGGAAGGTTGCTTGGACCTGAGGTACAAGACGACTCTTAAGCACACCCCCCTCTGGTCCGATGAGTTCGCAATCCTGGCACACGCGAGACATTACCACAAAATACAATGGGAAGTCTGTGGTGACAATGCGGCAAAGACGCTTCTTATGCAGCTCTTCTTCACTTTCTAGCTCTGAGAGAGAAACAGTTGTTTCATTAGGTATGCACAACGACAGCATGCTATAGCAATTTCTTACAGGTGATATTTGTCCCTTGTAACATTTCAACAGACACTCACAGGGTTCTAACATCAAAATATGTAAAAATAAAATTCCATTTCTATTCAGATTTCAATCATTTTCACCATGAAAATTTATTTTCCCACGTCATCCAAACCTTTGTGGTTATAGATTTGACAAGGTACCATTTTTAAAAATAAATAATAAACGGAGAATCTGTTACTGCATTTATCTTAGGCAATACGTATTTTTAATCAAAATTGAAAGCAAAGTTTTCTTGTATTTTATTTTTCTTTGTACATTTTACTTGGTCATGTATAGTATCACTCAAAAGGCCAGGCTCTGGACTTTCCAATGATATCTCACCTGACCATGTAGGATGTATGGAACCGAAGATAAATGGGTTTGAAATGGTTCAAAGAAACACTGGGCGAAGACATTCTGTTTTGTAACGTCCAACTCCCCGGTTTACAGGTTTAGAGAGACCTCTTATAAATTGATTTCGCTGTGGTATACCTCTCCAGTGCAGACTGCACGTTTTTGTAACTCTGCCACTGATACTTGCTGGAGGTGTAACACAGTTAGAGGCACATACCTCCATGTGTTTTGGTCTTGTTCGCGCATTCGCCCTTTTTGGGAGGCTATCCGGAAGCTGGCGTGTCACCTGACTGGTTTGGATTTGGTTTTGGACCCTAAACTGTTTTTGCTTGGCCAGACAGTTTTGCCATACAAGTCCTTTAAACGGTCTATTCTACCGCGTCTGTTGCTGGTGGCACGGTCGGTGCCCCCCTTATTCTGGAAATCCAATTCCGCCCCCCTCGTTTGCGTGAAGTACTACAAAGAATGGAGATCATACGGTCAGCGGAACAGCTGCTGTATCCCAAAGATCGGTGGGATGAGATCTTCCTCCGTACATGGTTTTACTGGTCGGAGTTTGTGTCTTCCTCTGCGTGCACAGAGTGATTCCATGAGGTTCACAACCCTGAGTAGACCACTTCTGAGTGCAATTAGCTGTACTTCTCGGTTGGCCATTCTCGACCACCCCTCTGAGTGTAGGGAGCGTCCCAGCCTGACCTCAACGGGCGTCAGGGTCCTTGTAGACGCCCCGTGGACTTTTTTCTATCTTTCTCTCTATATTTATCTCTTTCTCTCCTCTTTATAGCTTTTATTCCATTCTTTTGCCTCCTTGTACCTTATATCTTTACGTTCTCCTAGTGCCTCCACATTTTATTTTACCCCTATGGAACTTTTTCCTCTTTTCCTTGTTCTTTTATGTTTTTTCTATGTTCTGTGTGTTTAGTCTTCTGTTTACCTTTCCTTGTGATTTGTTAGTCGTCCGATTTTTTTGCTCTCCTAATTGTTTGTTTGCCTCATATCTACCCACATATGTTTTCATAGAGGACCTTCCCCCCTTATATGGGGGCATCGCCTTATTTTCATTATGGTTTTCATATGCCTGAGAGTGATACCACGATGCTGTGGAGTTAATAGGGTGAATTTTGTTTTGCTCTATCACACGTTCGGGGTGGTAGAATACCAATGGTTACCTGTGACTTAATACGTATTGCATTTTCTAGCGTTTTGAGTAGCACTTGGTAGAGGGCTCAATACGGTGTTGTTCATACGATGATGTGTTCGCCAATATTGTGGCGGCTGTCCCCCATTTTTGTGTCTTGTCATGTTACCCCCCTTTTTATGTTTTGTATCCCATTTTTGTTTTTCTGAAAATCTAAAAAGTAAAAAAACTTTTCATGCAAAAAAAAAAAAAAAAAAGAAATGGTCCAAAGCTCCCCTATACTGTATCTTCTACAATTCTGATTGCAACTTCCTGTGCCCCCTCTCTGGATCTGTCAGCGATTAACACTCAGCCCTGCAAAGGGAATCACTATAAACACTCAGCCCTGCAAAGGGAATCACTATAAACACTCAGCCCTGCAAAGGGAATCACTATAAACACTCAGACCTGCAGAGGGAAACACTATAAACACTCAGACCTGCAGAGGGAAACACTATAAACACTCAGACCTGCAGAGGGAAACACTATAAACACTCAGACCTGCAGAGGGAAACACTATAAACAATCAGACCTGCAGAGGGAAACACTATAAACACTCAGACCTGCAGAGGGAAACACTATAAACACTCAGACCTGCAGAGGGAAACACTATAAACAATCAGACCTGCAGAGGGAAACACTATAAACACTCAGACCTGCAGAGGGAAACACTATAAACACTCAGACCGGCAGTGGGAAACACTATAAACACTCAGACCTGCAGAGGGAAACACTATAAACAATCAGACCTGCAGAGGGAAACACTATAAACACTCAGCCCTGCAGAGGGAAACACTATAAACACTCAGACCTGCAGAGGGAAACACTATAAACAATCAGACCTGCAGAGGGAAACACTATAAACACTCAGACCTGCAGAGGGAAACACTATAAACACTCAGACCTGCAGAGGGAAACATTATAAACAATCAGACCTGCAGAGGGAAATCGTATAAACCCTCCTAGATTGTGAGTTCCTACGGGAATAGGGCCTCATCTCCTCCTGTAATGTTTGTCAAATGTTGTTCAATGTATTGTAACCCTGTCTATACTGTGCCTATTGTACAGCGCTGCGGAATATGCTGGCGTTTTATAAATAAAGACTAATAACAATAATAAAACTGTCACGAATCCCCCTGAATACCAGAATAGTGGTCCCTATACGTAGACCGCTCTCTACCCTTCCGATCCTTGAATGCCTTCAGCGCTCAAGACCTGGCAGACTACTTCCTCAGTAAAACTCTAAATATCAGACGCAACATCCCAACACAAGATAGTTATCTGCCACCTCCACTCCCACAGGTCCCCTCTGCCACCCTCTGCCGCTTCCTCCCAGCCACTGAGGAGGAAGTCAATTCCTTATTGTCCTCCTCACATCTCACCACATGCCCGCTCGACCCCATTCCCTCACATCTAATTCCTCCCCTCTCCTCCTCCCTCACCCCTGCTCTCACACACATCTTCAACCTATCTCTCTCCACTGGCTCCTTTCCATCCGCCTTCAAACACGCGCTAGTTACCCCTTTACTAAAGAAACCATCCCTAGATCCCAACTCTCCATCCAACTACCGCCCTGTATCCCTGCTTCCCTTCACATCAAAGCTCTTAGAAAAACTAGTCTTCAACCGCCTCTCCCTCTTCCTGTCCTCCAATTCCCTACTTGACCCCCTGCAATCTGGCTTCCGTCCCCTACACTCAACTGAAACTGCCCTCACCAAAGTCACCAACGACCTCCTAACTGCTAAAAAACACGGCCACTATTCTATTCTCATCCTGCTTGACCTCTCGGCTGCTTTTGACACTGTTGACCACCCCCTCCTTCTACAGACCCTCAACTCTCTGGGTCTCGGTGACACTGCACTCGCTTGGGTCGAATCCTATTTATCCAACAGGTCCTTCTGTGTGTCCTTTGCTGGTAACTCCTCCTCCTCATTGCCTCTATCTGTTGGTGTACCTCAAGGCTCTGTCCTTGGTCCTCTGCTCTTTTCCATCTACACCTCCTCCCTGGGCAAAATCATCAACAGCTTTGGCTTCAATTACCACCTCTACGCTGATGACACTCAGATCTACCTCTCTACCCCTGATCTCTCTCCCCCTGTCCTTTCAAAAGTCAGTGACTGTTTATCTGGCATCTCCTACCACCTAAAGATCAACATGTCGAAGACTGAACTCCTACTTATTCCTCCCTCCAATGCCTCCCCACCTCCTGACTTCTCTATCACGGTGGAGGGTATCACCATTTCCCCATCAAACCAAGTTCGCTGTCTTGGAGTTACACTTGACTCTGCTCTTTCCTTCATCCCCCACATCAAGTCTCTTTCCTCCTCCTGCCGATACCAACTGCGTAATATTTCCAGAATTCGGCCATTTCTTACCGCTGTCGCCACAAAACAACTCATACACGCCCTGGTAATCTCCCGACTCGACTATTGCAATAATCTCTTATCTGGCCTCCCTCTGTCCCGCCTCTCCCCCCTACAATCCATCCTGAACGCCTCCGCCAGACTAATTCACCTCACCCGCCGCTCTGTCTCTGCCGCTCCCCTCTGCGAGTCCCTTCACTGGCTCCCCATCCACTGCAGAATTAAGTTCAAAATCCTTATCCTTACCTACAAAACCCTCACTAACTTAGCTCCCCACTACCTGTCCTCACTAATCACCAAATACACCCCAGCCCGCTCCCTAAGGTCAAACAGTGACCTGCGCCTAGCTTCTCACCGCATCACCTCTTCCCATGATAGACTGCAGGATTTCTCACGCGCAGCCCCCACTCTCTGGAACGCTCTCCCTCATACTGTCAGACTTTCCCCTAACTTCTCTTCCTTCAAACGCTCCCTTAAAACATTCCTATTTAGGGAAGCCTACCACCCAACTCACTGACGCAATCATCAATCACTCTAACCTTACAGTCCTCTCCTCCTGTTTCCAACCCCAACCCTCCCAGATTGTGAGTTCCTACGGGAATAGGGCCCTCATCTCCTCCTGTACTGTTTGTCAAATGTTGTTCAATGTATTGTAACCCTGTCTATACTGTGCTTATTGTACAGCGCTGCGGAATATGCTGGCGCTTTATAAATAAAGAATAATAATAATAATAATGGTCGGCACAACTAGACAGATAATTAACCAGACAATAGACAAACAAGGGTAAACACCAGACAGATGTACAGAATAGAGTATTCGTTCTCCCTAGGACTTTAGTAATATAAGAGGTAGTCTGATGTGTGCTTAGGGTGCCACACAGACTGACCTCGGTACCGAAGTTAAGAGCAGAACCGTGAGAAGAGTAAATGCCAATACCAGGGGTTATACACAGGGTGGTTCGTTCGCCAATGCCAGGGGTCATACACAGAATGGTTCGTTTGCCAATGCCAGGGGTCATACACAGAATGGTTCGTTTGCCAATGCCAGGAGTCATACACAGAATGGTTCGTTCACCAATGCCAGGAGTCATACACAGAATGGTTCGTTCGCCAATGCCAGGGGTCATACACAGAATGGTTCGTTCGCCAATGCCAGGGGTCATACACAGAATGGTTCAAGTCAGAAGCAAGGTCAGACACAGATATTTTGCCAATAAACACAAGAGCTCTGCGGGAAGTGAATACCACGTCAGGGCACCGGCGAACTAGTGAAGCCGGGTTTTAAACCCGGCGGGTCCGCGTCATGACGCCAGGCTCCGCCCCCCGGCGTCCCACGTGAGCGCACCCGGTGGCGTTATTATTCGGCGCCTGGCCAGCGAGCAGCGAGGAATCTGCTGCCAGGCGCCCCAGAACAGGGCCATCCGTGACAGTACCCCCCTCCACGGGCGGCCACTGGACGACCCCCAGGGGCACGGGGGTGTGTCACATAGAAGGCCTTCACCAACCGAGGGGCATGGACTTCAGCAGCCGGAATCCAAGAACGATCCTCTGGACCGTAACCCACCCAATCGACCAAGTACTGTAAGGACCCCCTAGACATCCTGGCATCCAAAATGGCCTTAACCTCGAACTCCTCCTCGCCCTCCACAGAGACAGGAGGAGGTGGAGCACGGGCCTTGGTGTACCGGTTACATAACAACGGTTTCAAAAGGCTTACGTGGAACACATTGTGTATCCTAATATGGGGGGCAATGCCAAAGCATAGGAGACTGGGTTGAGTCGCCGCAGAATCTTATAGGGACCGATATATCTAGGTGCCAACTTCATGGAAGGCACTAAGAGCTTGATATTCCGTGAAGAAAGCCAAACCCTGTCCCCAACTTGATACACGGGTGCCTGCCTCCTGTGTCTGTCGGCCTTGGTTTCTGGATGGCACTACTCTCTTCCAGTGCCTGTTTGACTCTCTCCCAAGTCTCTTTCAATGATGCCAAATGCTCATCCAAAGCAGGAATCGTGGTATCAGGAAACGTAGCGGGGAGCACGGGAGGATCAAAACCATAAACAGTGAAGAAAGGGGAATGTCCTGTGGATTCACTCACTGCACTGTTCAAAGCATACTCTGCCCATGGTAACAGGTCTGACCAGTTATTTTGTTGTTCTGATATAAAGCACCTGAGATATTTCTCTATATTTTGGTTGGCTCGTTCTGCTGCTCCGTTGGTCTGGGGGTGATAGGCCGAAGAGAAGGATAAGTCTATCCCCACATTCTTACAAAACCCTTTCCAGAATCTGGAGACGAATTGGGTCCCCCTATCAGAGACAATCTCCAGAGGAATACCGTGTATGCGGACCACGTTAGAAATGAAAATGGGCACCAGTTCGGCTGCCGAAGGTAGTTTCCGAAGAGGAACATAATGACCCATCTTGGAGAATCGATCTATGACCGTAAGTATAACTGTATTCCCTCTTGACTCAGGTAAGTCTACTATGAAATCCATGGCTACATGCGACCATGGTCGTTCGGGGATCGGCAAAGGCTGGAGTAAACCAATGGGTGCTGTTTTGGGACTTTTATGTCTTGTGCACACCTCGCACACAGCTATGTAATCTTTAACATCTCGGCGCAATGTGGGCCACCAGAGGAGTTTACGGATACTAGACACTGTTTTGGTGATACCCATATGCCCAGAGGTTTTATTGTCATGATAAACGTTAAATACTTCCTCTCTTTCGTTCTCAGGTACAAAGAGTTTCGCAGGAGGTTTCCCCCAGGAGCTGCACCCTGGACGGTCTGCAACCTTTTCACTAGAGGAGACGAGACACTAATCGTGGTAGAGGCTATAATCCTTTCCTGGGGTACAATGGGATGCTGATCTTGGATATTATGTTCATAAGATTCATACTGTCTCGATAAAGCGTCTGCTTTAATGTTTCTGGACCCAGGTCTATAGGTAAGCACGAAATTAAAACTTGAAAGAAACAATGACCATCTCGCTTGTCTGGAATTTAAACGTTTAGCATCTCCAATGTACGTGAGATTCTTATGATCGGTTATGATAACGATCGGGTCCCTAGACCCCTCCAATAAGTATCTCCATTCTGCCAAGGCCGAGATGACTGCTAACAACTCTCTATTTCCGATGTCATAGTTCCTCTCTGCCGGGGACAATTTCCGGGAATAGAAGCCGCATGGATGCAAGGGTTTGTCGGGTGCCTCCCTTTGGGACAAGACTGCACCAAGACCTAGTTCGGAGGCGTCAACTTCTACTTGGAAAGGCAGAGCCGGATCTGGATGTCGGAGAACAGGGGCAGTAGTAAATGCTTGTTTAAGTACCTCAAAGGCTTGAGTGGCTTGAGGTGTCCATTTCTGATTTCCCACCCCTTTCTTTGTCATAGCCGTGAGGGGAGCTACCAAGGCTGAAAAGTCTTTAATGAATCTCCGATAGTAGTTAGTAAACCCCAGAAACCTCTGGATGGCTTTAAGCCCTTGGGGTAGAGGCCAGTCAAGAATTGCTGAGAGTTTTTTAGGATCCATTTGAAAACCCTCAGGGGTTATTATATAACCAAGGAAATGCACTGTTTCTATGTCGAATAAACATTTTTCTAGTTTACAATACAATCCAGCCTTCAATAGTTTTTTCAACACTTGTTTCACATGGGCGTGATGAGTTTCCACATCAGGAGAGTATATCAGGATGTCATCCAGATATACTATGACGAACTCTTGCAGAAAATCCCTTAGGGTATCGTTTATGAGGTCCTGAAAAACGGCTGGCGCATTACATAATCCAAAGGGCATCACCAGGTATTCATAATGCCCGCTCCGTGTATTAAAAGCCGTTTTCCATTCATGCCCCTTTTTAACCCTAACCAGGTTGTAAGCTCCGCGTAAATCGAGTTTCGTATATATACGGGCCCCTTTTAATCGGTCGAACAATTCTGTTATGAGAGGTATGGGATATGCATTTCTTATAGTTATCCTATTCAAACCTCTATAATCGATGCAAGGTCGCAGATCTCCCTCTTTTTTGGAGACAAAAAAGAAACCTGCTCCTGCTGGAGAGGAGGACCGTCTGATGAATCCTCGCTCTAGATTCTCCCTTATGTATTCCTCCATAATGTCATTTTCTTTTTGTGACAAAGGGTATACGTGTCCCCTAGGAGGCATAGTACCGGGGAGTAAATCAATAGCACAGTCGTATGGACGATGTGGTGGTAGGACCTCAGTCCTGGCTTTAGAGAACACCTCCTTTAATGCCAGATAACAGTCAGGGACCTCTGTAGATAAAGGAGGGGCTGTGGCAATATTGAGGCTACCAATCACATTGACCCTGCCTAGGCAATTAGACTGACAACTAGGACCCCAACATTTTATGTCTCTCTGGACCCAATCAATAACCGGGTTGTGCTCTGTTAACCATGGAACCCAAGAACGACAGGACATGAGGGAGATTCAATAATTTGAAATCTTATCGTTTCATGGTGCAAAACTCCTGTTTTCATACATACATCGACAGTGTCGTGAGTGATATGTGGACATGACAGGGGTTTACCATCTATGGCCTCCACCATTAGAGGCTTCTCCGAGAACCAGAGGTAAGAGGTTTTTGGCAGCAAAATATTTGTCCATGAAATTACCTGAGGCCCCAGAGTCTAAGAACGCCTCAGTCTTGAGGTGAACCCCCTCCCAGGTTAGGGAGATCGGTACCAGAATCCTGGATTTTTTTTTTTCACTATCCACAAAGGAGGCATACAGAGAACCGATAACCTGGGTATTGGCTGTTCTTTGACCCGATTTGCCACTCTCCCCCCTGCTAACCCTGGGTCTCTGAGGACATTGAAGGCGGAAATGATCAGCCCCTGCACAATAGAAGCAGAGCCCCTTTTCTCTTCTGTGAGCTCTTTCTGCTTCCGAAATACCCGTTTTTCCTATTTGCATAGGTTCAACGACTGGCATATCTTGTTTGCGTTCTCCGGGTTACCTGACGTACTGGTGTGTCTGGGTAATAAGGGTAAAGGAGGCAAGACCCTTCTGGGTCTGTCTCTGGGGTGTCTCCTTTCCCTAATTTGATCGTCCATGGCTATGCAAAAATCAATCAGATGGTCCAGATTTTCTGGTAATTTTAAGGGAGCCAGCTCAAACATAAAAGCCTCGTTCAGGCCTTCGGTAAAGGCTAAGGTTAAAACGTCGTTCGGCCAAAGCACCTCTGACGTCAAAGTCTTAAACTCTATGGCATAGTCGGAGACCCTCCTATTACCTTGTTTAATGTGAAACAAGGACCTACCCGCATTGGTAGCCCTTCTAGAGGGATCAAAGGTACGTTTTAACTCAGAGGTAAAACCCTCATAGTCATAGATGATGGGTTTCTTATTTTCCCACAATGGCGTAGCCCATAATAAAGCTTTTTCTGTTAAATGATTAATCAGATAGCCTACTTTGGCTTTATCAGACATACAAGACCCTGGGTTATTCTCAAACAAGATCTCGAGTTGGGTCAAAAACCCCGGCATAAGCTTGGTGTACCATCATAGCGTAAGGGTGCCTTCATACTAAGCCTATGTCTTTCAGGAGAGACCGAACTGACCCTAGGTAATACTGGGTCTGGAGGGTTTGTGGTACCTGAATTGGACCGATTTAACAGGGTTTGCAGAGCGAGAGAAATCTGGTCCATCCTATGGTCCTGCTCCTCTTGTCTGGCTGCGATACGTGCCAACTGAATAGAGAGGTCTGCGGGATCCATTGGCACTGACGTAATGTCACGAATCCCCCTGAATACCAGAATAGTGGTCCCTATACGTAGACCGCTCTCTACCCTTCCGATCCTTGAATGGTCGGCACAACTAGACAGATAATTAACCAGACAATAGACAAACAAGGGTAAACACCAGACAGATGTACAGAATAGAGTATTCGTTCTCCCTAGGACTTTAGTAATATAAGAGGTAGTCTGATGTGTGCTTAGGGTGCCACACAGACTGACCTCGGTACCGAAGTTAAGAGCAGAACCGTGAGAAGAGTAAATGCCAATACCAGGGGTTATACACAGGGTGGTTCGTTCGCCAATGCCAGGGGTCATACACAGAATGGTTCGTTTGCCAATGCCAGGGGTCATACACAGAATGGTTCGTTTGCCAATGCCAGGAGTCATACACAGAATGGTTCGTTCACCAATGCCAGGAGTCATACACAGAATGGTTCGTTCGCCAATGCCAGGGGTCATACACAGAATGGTTCGTTCGCCAATGCCAGGGGTCATACACAGAATGGTTCAAGTCAGAAGCAAGGTCAGACACAGATATTTTGCCAATAAACACAAGAGCTCTGCGGGAAGTGAATACCACGTCAGGGCACCGGCGAACTAGTGAAGCCGGGTTTTAAACCCGGCGGGTCCGCGTCATGATGCCAGGCTCCGCCCCCCGGCGTCCCACGTGAGCGCACCCGGTGGCGTTATTATTCGGCGCCTGGCCAGCGAGCAGCGAGGAATCTGCTGCCAGGCGCCCCAGAACAGGGCCATCCGTGACAAAAACACTCAGACCTGCAGAGGGAAACACTATAAACACTCAGACCTGCAGAGGGAAACACTATAAACACTCAGACCTGCAGAGGGAAACACTATAAACACTCAGACCGGCAGTGGGAAACACTATATAACACTCAGATCTGCAGAGGGAAACACTATAAACACTCAGACCTGCAGAGGGAAACACTATAAACACTCAGACCTGCAGAGGGAAACACTATAAACACTCAGACCGGCAGTGGGAAACACTATATACACTCAGATCTGCAGAGGGAAACACTATAAACACTCAGACCTGCAGTGGGAAACACTATAAACACTGAGACTGGCAGAGGGAAACACTATAAACACTCAGACCGGCAGTGGGAAACACTATATACACTCAGATCTGCAGAGGGAAACACTATAAACACTCAGACCTGCAGAGGGAAACACTATAAACACTCAGACCTGCAGAGGGAAACACTATAAACACTCAGACCGGCAGTGGGAAACACTATAAACACTCAGACCTGCAGAGGGAAACACTATAAACACTCAGACCGGCAGTGGGAAACACTATATACACTCAGATCTGCAGAGGGAAACACTATAAACACTCAGACCTGCAGAGGGAAACACTATAAACACTCAGACCTGCAGAGGGAAACACTATAAACACTCAGACCGGCAGTGGGAAACACTATATACACTCAGATCTGCAGAGGGAAACACTATAAACACTCAGACCTGCAGTGGGAAACACTATAAACACTGAGACTGGCAGAGGGAAACACTATAAACACTCAGACCGGCAGTGGGAAACACTATATACACTCAGATCTGCAGAGGGAAACACTATAAACACTCAGACCTGCAGAGGGAAACACTATAAACACTCAGACCTGCAGAGGGAAACACTATAAACACTCAGACCGGCAGTGGGAAACACTATATACACTCAGATCTGCAGAGGGAAACACTATAAACACTCAGACCTGCAGTGGGAAACACTATAAACACTGAGACTGGCAGAGGGAAACACTATAAACACTCAGACCGGCAGTGGGAAACACTATATACACTCAGATCTGCAGAGGGAAACACTATAAACACTGAGACTGGCAGAGGGAAACACTATAAACACTGAGACTGGCAGAGGGAAACACTATAAACACTGAGACTGGCAGAGGGAAACACTATAAACACTCAGACCTGCAGAGGGAAACACTATAAACAAATGTTTAATGGTTTGACGTGTCAGATGTGTTACCTTCATCCATCCCACTGAGTGCCTCTTCCAAGTACTCTTTTCCATAGCGATTCTGATGCTCCTTCCACACAGACCCATTGTCACTGCGGAGAATGACCAATTCCCGATCTCCACGTCCCACTGAAGAGAAGTGGGGGATTTCTACCACCACAGGACTAAACAAGAGATGGATATGTTAGCGACAGGAACATGATTTACATTAGAAGGCCCACTTCAAGAAAATTGTCTGCAGCACTTTAGAGACAGATTTAAAACAAGCTACTGTGAGGGAATAACATAGGCTCGATACTGATGATGAGGATTTATAGAATAGGGAAAGTGCTTCACAGTGGAAGAATCCAGAATGGAGATAGGATTGTGCAAAAGGATTAATAAAATGTCAAATAATAAGGCAGATATGTGGGTGTTTTGTAGTCTCTCTCTTATTATTTCTATATGTTTTATTAAACAGTGTTATACAATTGGATATTATTTTCTGTTCTCTTCTCTATATGACATCTTAGATTTTTATAAGGCAATAAACACTCACCGGCCACTTTATTAGGTACACTCGTTCAATTGCTTGTTAACACAAATTGCTAATCAGCCAGTCACATGGCAGCAACTCAATGCATTTTCGGCATGTAGACGTGGTGAAAACAACTTGCTGAAGTTCAAACTGATCATCAGAATTGGAAAAAAAGGGGATTTAAATTACTTTGAACGGGACATGGTTGTTGGTGCCTGAAGGACTGGTTTGAGTATTTCAAAAACTGCTTATCTACTGGGATTCACACACACAAGCATCTCTAGGGTTTACAGAGAATGGTCCGTAAAAGCGAAAATATCCAGCGAGCGGCAATTGTATGGACAAAACTGCCTTGTTGATGTCAGAGGAGAATGGGCAGACTGGTTCTAGATGATATAACGGCAACAGCAACTCAATCAAACACTCGATACAAGGTATGCAGAATACCATCTCTGAATGCACAACATGCCGAACCTTGAAGCAGATGGGCTACAGCAGCAGAGGACCACACCAGGTGCCACTTCTGTCAGCTAAAAACAGGAAACTGAGGCTACAATTCGCACAGGTCCCACCAAAATTGGACAATAGAAAATTGGAAAAATGTTTCCTGGTCTGATGAATCTCGATTTCAGCTGCGACATTCAGATGGTAGGGTCTGAATTTGGTGTAAACAACAGGAATGCATGTATCCATCCTGCCTTGTATCAATGGTTCAGGCTGGTGCTGGTGGTGTAATTGTGTGGGGGGAAATTTTCTTGGCACACTTTGGGCTCCTTAGTACAAATTGAGCATTGTTTAAACGCCACGGCAAACCTGAGGATTGTTGCTGACCATGTGCATCCCTTTATGACCACAGTGTACCCATTTGATGGCTACTTCCAGCAGGATATGCACCGTGTCACAAAGCTCAAATCATCTCAAATGGGTTTAATGAACTTGACAATGAGTTCACTGTACTCCAATGGCCTCCACAGTCACCAGATCTCAATCCAATAGAGCAACTTTGGGATGTAGTGGAACGTGAGATCCTCATCATCAACTTCGTGATGCCATCATGTCAAAATGGACCAAAATCTCTGAGGAATGTTTCCAACACCTTGTTGAATCTATGCCACGAAGAATTAAGGCAGTTCTGAAAGCAAAAGGGGGTCCAACCCGGTACTAGGAAAGTGTACCTAATAAAGTAGCCGGAGAGAGAGTGAGTGTGTATTTGCGTGTGTGTACACACACATTTAAATTGTAGTAGAGGGCAAAAAGTGAGATTAAAAGCCTCCACACAGCAAATAATAAAGTTTATTACTGCAGTCATTGTAAGTCATTTACACATCCCAAAAATTCAGAGAACTGCTTCACAGAGCTCATGTGCTCCATTCTCCATATGCAGCAAGGAACTCTGGGTAAGATATGTAAATGTTGTTTGCAATTCCTCGCTTCTTCCATCCTGGGTCTGTTTCAACACAGAACCCCCTTACCATGTGCCATGCCATACTAGTTGGCTGTTTTTGGCAAAGACCAGGTTTATGCAACAAAGTCACAGCCACTACTGTATACCTGTTTTGGGCTTATTATGCCCTCAACAGCAGGAGATAGGCCGTGACCAGTTGCAATTTGATGCTTTACACCTATATATAGACACAGAGAAAGAGAATGGGAGAATCTACCCATTTAAATTCTCACACTTTTTATTTTCTGTTATATTTATTATTATTACATTAGTAGCAATATTAAAATTTGGTGCCCTCATTATTGTGCACTATATATAGAATGCATAAAGTGCTTTACAATACATATGCAGAATGGAATTGGAATTTTCATAAAGGTCCAAGAGGATTAAGGATATGAAGACAAAGAGAGAAGCATTAAAGAAAGTGAGTATTAATTCTCAGTGGAGATATACGGCTATGTCACAGCACCCACCTTAAAAATTGTGCCCCCGTGGGACCCAGAGCGATGATCCTGCTGGTCAGTCCCTCTTCCTCCCCAAGTGGTGGAGGAGAATTCAGCTTCTGAGGTTTCACAAGCCTACATGTTATGCGAGTGGGAGCAGCACAGGTTCTGGGAGGTATGATGACTCGAAGACCATTGTGTCGACTTCCCCGCATTGAGCCACCACGAGCATCTACCATAAAGCTGACCAAGAACCTACAAGAGAATGGGTCTCTGATGTCAGCATTCTGTGCATCGCTTACCTGTGAGACAGTTTGTTTTATATTTTATTTATATAAGTTTTATTGAAATTTAACCTGTAGCAAAGGTTATCAGTGACACCCCTCCATGTCTACTTGCATTAATTACATGAGTGTGCATCACATCTGGAACTCACCCAGATCATGTTCAGAACACAGACGCAGGAGTATTGGACACAACCCAGACATTGGGATAGATCACATACTGAATGCTAACTGTAGCATTTGGATATGTAAGCGCTAACGTCAGGATAAGTGACTTTAATGCATGCCCCCATATTATATTCCTAAAGCTAAACCCGTTAAAAATCAGCGCACCGGTGATTGCTCTAGCTTGCGCATGCTTACTGTACTTTCCGCTTCTTGGGCCATATTAGAAAGTTGCTGCTAACTTAACCAGAGCTGTTGTAAACTTCCCAGAGCCTTTATAGGGCTACATCACATACTTGGTGCTAATGTTAGCGTTCACCTGAGTGAGAATTAACGTTAGCCCTGGTAGCCACCGCATATCACAATCCAAACGCTAACGGGTTAAGAAACCCGTTACCGCTTGTTACCTTACGCTTTTCAGTGCGAGGTTACTGTACTTTGCGCTCCCTGGCATGGGGAGTGCAAAGTGTTAATCAGCGTTAGGATTACAAAGTCCTGGCTGCGGTTAACAAAAAGTTAACCACAGCCAGGACTTGGTGCTAACGGATTCCGCTGCTGCAGAATCCGTAAGCACCAGCCAAAACCCCACAAGAAAAAACAGATACTCACCTCCTATCCCTCGGCGAGGAACGCGGCTCCGTCTGCCTCCTCCGTCCGGCGGGAGCAGGGAGAGACTGGGGGAAAAAGTCCCCCAGTCTCCCCCTGCGAATCACTACGCCGACCTGCCGGATCTCGCGAGGCAAGATCCAGCAGGAAGTGTGACCAGCAGAGGAGAAACTCAATAGAGTCCTATGGACTCCATCGAGTGGATGCTCGCGGCTTAGCGCCCGGTAACAATGCAAGCAGCTTTTTAAGCACCTGCATTGTGATATCGTGGTAAAACGGGGGCGCAAAGGAGAAACCTGCAGGCGCAGGTTTTACTGCGAACAATGTAATGTAGCCCATAGTCTATAGAGTTGTTACGATTACAACAGCTCTGGTTAAGTTAGCACCAACTTTGTAATACTGCCCCTTTATTTAACATGGAGAGCGCAAACAGTAATTAGGGTTAGTAAAATTAAGGTATTACAAAGTCCTAGAGCTATTTACCGCACTGATTGGGCTAAACAAATTTTAGTGAGTCCAAAAAGCAGGTGCTAACGGATTCCGCTTTTCCAGAATCATTTAGCACCAGCTAAACCCCCCCAATAAATACGATACTCACCGCTCATTCCACGGTGGGAATGGTGGCCTAATCCGCCTCTCCCTAGTATCTCGCCACAGCGCGATCTTGCTCTGGCTCGCGTCCTGGCAGCTCAACTCTACACAAAGTCCTATGGACTCCAAGGGTGATACTTGCGACTATGCGGAAGCGGTACTGCGAGTATCACTAAGGGTAGCTCTTTGTTCTGGGCCAAAGTGCTGAAGTAGCGTCTTACCCTGGAATCTAACACTGAAATGAGGATGCTACGCAAAGGTTTTCCCTGTTAGCCTCTCCATTTTAGCATTAGGATTGTAATCAAGCCCATTGTGATTGTATTTTCTTAAGTCGGTAAGCTATAAATGAAAGGAAGGAATAGGGGTGGGGTGCCAGAAGTGTTACATATTAATGTTCGAGCAAAGGTATTGAGTGGCATTCGCTTGTCCGTAATTCCCAGTCCTGTACATTGTTCTTAAACCAGACATGCTTTCCAGGTTGAGCTGATTGTCAGCCATCTGGGCGCTGGGAAGTACTAGACTTTCACAGACTATCGCGACATTCTGGGGGCACATTTGACTAGCAATAAAATCAATTCAAAATATAATAAAAACTTAATTTAATCATCCAACTAGGTGCAATATGACATGCGAAACTCACCCAGTGTGCACAGGACTTGCCACAGGGCTGATATTGTCCGATGTTTCAGTAGCCGGACTGCTGGGGATCAGGGATTCATCGTCTAATTCTCTGGACATCTAAAATGAAAACAAAAGTCTCAAAGATACACACCAGTAAAGTGATAATATGTGTAACCAAAGCTCCCTCCACCTTTGTGTTTTCGCCCTCCATGGCGCATGTTTCAATCTTGCCACACTATATGCGGCCTGTGCGCCTGTTGGTGAAGTGGGGATGCTGGTCTCCTGGAATAGACCATAGGCTAAGGTATAGTGGAAAAGCGAACAAGAACAGAGTAGGCATAAGTGGGTATATAAGGGTTAACATTAAATGTATAGCTAGCTATCTTAAAACTGGTTGTGTCTTAAGAAATTGGTTTGTTTAAGTAATCTTATTTAGAGTTATTGTTCGGACTGTCTGTCACTGTGTGATTGATTGTCCACAGATTGATTTGATGTTGAGTTGATTTTGATAATGTGCTAATCCTATCGGTTGTATACTGATCAGATTTCTGTGTTGGCTGAAGTGATTTTCATTCCCTCTTGTGTAGATAGGGTGTTGTGTTGATTATGTCATTTTACCCCCTCCCCTTTGCAAATTAAAGATCATTATTCTTCCCTGCACTAAATTGTGTCTGGTGTTTGCGGAGAGATACCAGGAGTTATTCAGCACTCACTCAAGTTCAGGCTGAGGGTTGTGTAGAAAGAAAAGCTGCTGCAAATTGGCTTTACTTGGGAGAAGTGACAGACACTGTAACAGGTTTGGGTCTGGTCCTCAAGCCAAGGACCAGTCACCCACAGTTTCTGTTACAATATACCTTGCAAATATACATTTAAAGGAAGGGAGGAATATTAGCTTAAGGAATAAAGGATGGTAATAATTCAGAAAATGATTGGGATGGACCTGTATACTGGTGTAATCTAATTCAGAAAAATAAGGGTAACTATGCTATGTGTAATATTCAGATTCCGTACATAGTAATATCATGTATTTTTATAAATTGTATCAGTGGTGGCTGCTGAAGTTTTAAGTTGGTGAGACTCTTGACCTTGCGTCTTTGAGGTTACATGGTGGTAATGTATTTATATAGATTGCCAGTGTGTGCATAGATACACAAGCCATAGATGCAAATATTTATTTTTTGTTTATTTAAAGCTAACATATCCACTTCTAGCTCCCTATTTTCTATGGCCCAAAAATATCCCACTGTCCCTTATGTCCCTGTGGGTAAACCCCTACTTTAGACAAGGATAATTATATTCAAGTGATAGCTATTTTTACACAACATGGGTAATATTACCATAAATTATCTTGTCTCATCTAGGGGAAAGACATTATAAGTTCAAAGAATTTTCTGATTTATCACAAAAATATACAAAACTAGGTGAAAGAAAACTTAAATAAACCATATGATTTTAGTTCCGTTGATGGTTTTCTGTTTTGTGATTACAATTGGCTACACCAAGTTGTGCATTTTTGTTTGTAGACCTTCGATTAAAGCAGTTTCTGAGTGATAGCTTTGCCACAAAATATTATATTATATAATATTATATTAATAAAGAATATTACAGCAACTGAGAAAGAGGTTCTGACTGGATTCTGTTGACTTCATTGCAGGTATATTAATTTAGAATTAACATAACGTGCCCTCTAACTTTCAGCATCTCGGACAAGTCAGCCGAAGTGTAGAAGCGGTTTCAATGGTTTGAGGTTCAATAATTTTCCTTCAAGGAAAGATTGATCCGCAGCTGCATTATTATACTTGTAGCTGTGCTCTTTGGCCACTAGGGGAGCTCTCTGCATGTTATATAAACTTACGGTCTCTGTAAATACATGTATAGGCAATACATTCGTTTTGACAGTGTGGACATAATGGAAAGTGGCATAAGCTTGCGCACAGGGTGTGCTAATGTTGGGTGAAGGGTTCATTTATCACCCCCTATATTGATATTTTGGCTGTTCCTTATCTGGTTCATGACCGATAGCATGAAGACTGTATCACTGCATAAACATTGGTTGTTCCTAACTAAAAATAACTGTTCTGTACAAAATTATCCAAGCATAGATATGTAATAAATAAATGTTCCATTGGTGCACACCCTAATGAAATGGGCTGCGCACATATCATTGGAAAGTGGTTTTCCATGAACTCACTGAATCTTGACAGTGGATTATGGAAGACTTGTTGGTAGTGGTGGGGGTTAGGTAATCTTATTACGAGTTGTATTGCAAGACAGCCCCTTTTAGCAACTTGTCTCATACTTTTTGGGAGCCACCAATGGCTATCAGCATTGCCTCTGGAGTCCATATCCTCTCATGGAGGCGATAGGACTGCATGAAGTATCACACGAGCCTGTTCCTGTTCCAATGCAGAATAAGGTTTTCTTACCGGTTCAGCTTCTTCATCTTTAAGCATCACTGTTTCTGGAGTTACACAAGGAATTCTAGGTATAGCAGGTGATCCCACACTAATAAAATAAACAAAAAGAAAAAAAGCTGTGTAAGTAAAGCAAAACAATAAACATCACTGAGAGGAAATGATATAGTTGATCCCTTTTAACCAATAAAAAGAATATTGTAACAATTATTATAGGTTTACTTATATGGTTATCTACTGAGAAATGTATGTATATATCTGAATAATCTTGAAATTGTGGAGATGCATATGATGACTGCTAAATCCAGTTTGAAGAAAGGAAACACTTGCAGCTGAATAAAAAATATATCATTCATTGGGATCCCTTGTCATGCTTTACATTTCTAATTGGTGTGCTCTGTTTATTTAGTACATAATATAATAGAAGCCTATACATTACGTAGACTCTGGTCTTCTAAAGAATGCAACACTCTTTGATGCTGGTGTCCCGTTGTTTTCTGACAGCACAGTATACTTGAACATTGGAGGATGCAGAGAGGGGGCACAGGGGGCACCCCCCATCCCGCTATCCCATAGTAGGAGACTTAGGGGACATTTGGACATTTCATCCCTAGTATCTTCAGTTCCTTACATTCTACATGGTCAATGATGCATCACTGGAAAGGACAGAGTCTGGCCTTTCCAACGATACCAAAGGTGGCTGCATAAAATGTACAAAGAAAAAAAAATACAATAAATTAAATCCAACAGAATTTTTCTTTTCTTCAATATAGGTTAAAACTGTGTACTTCCTTAGAAAAGTGCAGTAACAGATTTTCCATTTGCGAGTTTTTTAAAAAAGGGCGTCCAGCCAAACATATAACCACAGAGGTTTGGATGATAACATGTGGGAAAATAAACTTACACTGTGAAACTGAATGAAATCTGAAAATAAATTTATTTCGAACCGAACCAGCCAAAATTGGTTGAGTGACTCTCCCGAAACTATGGATGTGCCCCTGTACCTGAATGTGGCCTTGGGGCTTTGTGAAGGACCCATAATTTATAAAATTTCACTAAACGTGCTCATGCTCCAGTGGTGATAATCATGATAGTTTATGTCTCTAATTGCTGTATAGGATATAGAACACAATCGTCCAGGTCTATAATCACGTACAGGAATCCAAAAAGGGGTAATAGGAATACCAGACATTTTATAAATCTGTATGTACTAGGGCAGGTGTCTGGATGTCAGCAGCCTTGATCCTCCAGGTCAGGGGCAAGTTGAGGGGGAACATGTGGGAACACGGTTACTCGACTATTTTTGCAGAAGGAACTGAGGTCCACTGGTCATTTGTATACTATAAAGCTGGAATTCCAGAGTTTAACCCCTTAAGGAAGGGAGTAATTTTACAAGTTTGGAACACTTTTGAACACTTCTAAAAGTAGAATTTCAGCTATTTGCTGTTCAACCATAATTTACCTCTTACATATTAAGTGTACCCACCCTTATCATATATCATTTTGTTCAGGAGAAATAGGGCTTTCATTTTCCATCAAAGATTTATATATAAAATATATTATAGTATGAAAAAAACCTAAAAACTATGAGAAAAAAGGAAATTTTGCTATTTTCAAAGTTCTCCATTGTATTTTTAGTGTGAATGACATTGTACGCTTAGCATTAAATTAAATAAAATACATATATTTCTGTTCGGCAATGTCTTACGAGTTCAACGGTACCCCCCATGTAGAGGTTTTAGGAGGTTTTGGAAAGTTACAGGGTCAAATATAGAGTTTGCCCATTTCACGTTTTACAACTTGAAATTTGCCAGATTGGTTTCCTGGCCCTATGTTGACTTTGAGAGGTTATGGCAGCCCAGGTATGAAAAGTACCCCAACATGTCATACCATTTTGAGAAGTAGACAATCCAGGCTATTCCAAATGGTGTACGTTTCGTTTTTTTATAGTAGTCACTTCGTCGCAAACTTGGTCTTCATGTTTGTGTTTTGCATTTTTTTACACAAAAACTATTATTTTGCTGCTAATATCATGCTCAGTCAACCTTTTACTGACCTACAACATTGATATTTGTGGTCGGCAATATCTTACGAGTTCAACGGTACCCTCCATTTAGCATTTTTATTTTGCTTTTTGGAAAGTTACACGATCAAATGTAGAGTTTGCCAGATTGGTTTTCTGGGCCGAGGTTGAATTTGAGAGGTATGGCAGCCCAGGTATGAAAAGTACCCCATCATGGCATATCATTTTGAGAAGTAGACAACCCAGAGTGTTGAAAATGGGGTATGTCCAGTTTTGTATAGTAGCCACTTAGTCACAAACCCTGGCCAAACTTAGTCTTCATGTTTGTGTTTTGCATTTGTTTTACACGAAAACTGTTATTTTGCTGCTAATATCCTGCTCGGTCAACCTTTTACTGGCCTATAACATTGATATTTGTGTTTGGCAATGTGTTACGAGTTCAACGGTACCCCATGTTGCGCTTTTATTTTGCTTTTTGGAAAGTTACACGGTCAAATGTAGAGTTTGTCAGATTGGTTTGCTGGGCCTAGGTTGAATTTGAGAGGGTATGGCAGCCCAGGTATGAAAAGTACCCCATCATGGCATATCATTTTGAGAAGTAGACAACCCAGAGTGTTGAAAATGGGGTATGTCCAGTTTTGTATAGTAGCCACTTAGTCACAAAACCTGGGCACACTTAGTCTTCATGATTGTGTTTTGCATGAAAACTGTTATTTTGCTGCTAATATCAGGCTCAGTCAACCTTTTACTGGCCTACGACATTGATATTTGTGTTCGGCAATGTGTTACGAATTCAACGGTACCCCACATGTAGCATTTTTATTTAGTTTTTTGGTAATTTGACAAGTGATTTTCAGGATTTATGTCGACTTTGAGAGAACATGGCACGCCAAGAAAGAATATTGCTCCAAAGATGATGCGCCAATGATTCTAAATTAGTATTTTGAGTTGTTTGGTGCAGCCACTTTAGAATAGCTGGGCTTAACGTAAACAGGGACAGGCCAAATTCAGGGGATTCCAGAAGTCAGAGTAGTCGTATATAACAAGCCAATGAGTCGGTACAGGCAGCAAACAAAGAGTAGTCGGTATAACAAGCCAATGAGTCGGTACAGGCAGCAAACAAAGAGTAGTCAATATAACAAGCCAATGAGTTGGTACAGGCAGCAAACAAAGAGTAGTCGGTATAACAAGCCAATGAGTCGGTACAGGCAGCAAACAAAGAGTAGTCGGTATAACAAGCCAATGAGTCGGTACAGCAGCAAACAAAGGGTAGTCGGTATAACAAGCCAATGAGTCGGTACAGGCAGCAAAGGGTAATCGGGACAAAGCAGAAAAGGGGAATTTAGTAATTTAGCTCTGTGTGTGATAAATTTTGAAGCACTCGGTTATGCAGAGGCCAGGTAGAGATGGGCAGGTAGGGCAATAATAACTAGAATCCTTTCGGATTCCTTTCTTGCGGCAGACACAACACTTTTTCTGGGGACTTTTTACAGCGGGTGGGAGGGACTCGGGAAGGAAAGTGTCTGCCGCTTTATCTTTGGAGATCTCCTGATTCCAAAGCGGATGTAACGGGGGCCGGGGTTAGGATAAGTTGGGATATGATCTCAAGCATGAATTCTAGGAAGGGATATGGCTTTTGTACTGCTGCCTGCTTGTAGAGCACGTACGCATTGAAAATTGCTATCTCGGTCAAATAGATGGCAATCTTCTTGTACCATGCCCTAGTCTTTCGGTTCACCAGATAAGGCTGTATACATTGATCAGCCAAGTCTACTCCCCCCATAAACTTGCTGTAATCTACAATGCACTTCGGCTTTTCCAGTGGCTCAGTCCTCCCTCTCACAGGCACTGGCACTGTACTTTCGTCGTGCACTGTAGATAGCATGTATACTCCTTCTTATCGGTGAACCGAAGGCTAGCACTTCTTCCTGACGTAGAGATGAAGAGGAGCCTCTACTTTTTTGCCTGCTGTCAGGATTTGGGGAAAACCTCTGCGATTCTTCCGCACTGTGCCACACGCAAGGGTCTCAAAACAATATAAATTTTTAAATAGGTCGATACTGGTGTAATAGTTATCGACGCATAAATGATAGCCCTTGTTGAATAGGGGATAGACCAGATCCCACACAATTTTTCCACTGGTGCCAATACAATCGGGGCATCCTGGGGGTCAAGGTGGCTATCTTTCCCTTCGTATATTCTTAGCCCTGTTGTTGGACTCACACAATTTAAAATTTGATGCCATACCGGGATCGCTTGCTTGGGATATACTGCTTGAAGAGCAGTCTGCCTTTGAATTTCATAAGGGACTCGTCTATAGATATATTTTGGTCGGGAACATAATTATCGGTGAATTTGGCAGACATAAGACTGATAAGGGGCTGAATTTTATAGAGGCGGTCATGCATTGGGTCGTTTCTTGGTGGGCACAGTGCGTTATCATTAAAATGGAGGAATCGCATGAGATTTTCGTATCTCTCCCTCTTCATAACCCTTGGGAATAGTGGGGTAGCCAGGATGGGGTTTTTGTGCCAGTAAGACCGGATACTTGGCTTCTTCACTATTCCCATTACGAGGGTTAGAGCCCAATTTTTTTTTAACTCTATCACATCCGTTGGGTGCCACTTGTTACGTCTGTGGCGATGTGAATCCAGATGCGCATCAAGATACTGGTTGGCAAACAGGTTGGTTTGCTCAACCACCATCTCGAGTACGTCGTCCGACATAAAGAGATTAAAAAAGCTCACTGGCTCACAGTCCTCTACCCTTACTGTGATGCCAGGAGTCGCTATAAATGGGGGTATTTCTGGGGCAGCCATATTTGGGGGTACCCAATTGCTCTCGCGCCTCCCAGTAGATGGTGGGGGGTCACTATCACTGGAGGGTTCACTAAGGGGCTCTATATCAGAGGCTGTGAGGGTGTCACTGTCGGCGAGAGCGTCGCTCTCAGAGGCGGCCAGGATCTGATATGCCTCTTCTGGGGAATAAAAGCGGGAGGACATTTTTATGGGGATCTTGTTATGATTAATTAAATGGGAGGTCAGGGAACTGATGGGGTCAAGTATTATAACACCTAAACTAAGCCCTTCCGGTCCTTGTAGTGGCCGGTACTTCTATCTATCTAGACAAGGTAAGAATATTCCAAGGGGGGTCGTATGCCAATACAGGTAGTCAGGAATGCCACGGGGTCGTATGCCAATGCAGGTAGTCAGAAATGCCAAGGGTCGTATGCCAATGCGGGTAGTCAGAAATGCCAGGGGGTCGTATGCCAATTCGGGTAGTCAGAAATGCCAAGGGTCGTATGCCAATGCGGGTAGTCAGAAATGCCAGGGGTCGTATGCCAATGCGGGTAGTCAGAAATGCCAGGGGGTCGTATGCCAATGCGGGTAGTCAGAAATGCCAAAGGGTCGTATGCCAATGCGGGTTCTCAATCGGGGGTACACTGCCAATCAGGGGTACACTGCAGGCCAGGGGGTACAGTGCCTGGGTTTTGTTTTTTTCAGTCAGGGGGTACAGTGCCTGCCAGGAGGTACTGTGCCAGGAGGGTACAGTGCCTGCCAGGGGGTATAGTGCCTGCCAGGGGGTACTGTACCTGGTTTTTTTTTCAGTTTTTGGTTTTCAGCCAGGGGGTACTGTGTCTGGGGGTTTTTTTTTCAGCCAGGGGGTACTGTGCCAGGAGGGTACAGTGCCTGCCAGGAGGGTACAGTGCCTGCCAGGGGGTACAGTGCTTGCCAGGGGGTTTTTTGGAGGTGCTCCTTTGAACTCTGCCTCTCTCTCTCTGCTCCTCAGATCGCAATGAGGAACAGGAGAAAGGGGCAGAGACAATGTCTCAGCCAATGCAACAATCATTGGCTGAGACATTCTGACAGTTGCAGAGGTGACAGGCACAGCTTGTCACCGCTGCAACTGTCAAATCCAAGCGCCGGATTGGCTGCCTGGAGGTTTCCACGAGGGAAACGGCCCGCCTCCCTTCCCACAATGCCGATCGCCAGCTGGGAGGTCTGCCGGGTGTCAGGCAGACCCCCAGCCGGCGATCGGCATTATGGGAAGGGAGGCGGGCCGTTTTTCGGCGCGCAGAGGCACCAAACGCCGCGGGGCGTACCATGCCGTCCTGCGGCATTAAAGCCCACGCGATGCAGGACGGCATGGTACGATCCACATCGTTAAGGGATTAATCATTTCTTTACCAGTTAAGTCACAATAAATAAATGATTTATCATACATTTTTGCTACAATCCACATATATACATAAATATATCAGATCTGAGTGTGTGTTTTGTGTTGCAAATGCAAGAAGATAATTGCTTAATTTGGGGACAAAAATCTTGGTGAGTTCCCACACTTTTTTTTAGAACTTGACCCCTGCTCCAGATCTTTTGGCGCTACATTTCCCATGACGCTCAACCATTCTAATGTGTGGCTGAGCATCCAGGGAGATGAAGTTCCTAAACATCTGAAGGACCAAGGATGCTGGGCCCTGCTCTAGGGAAACTAGTGAACTGAAGGACACGGAATCAGGACAACGCACAGACTTTCTAAATATCTTCTGTGATTTGTGATTAATTTAAAAAATGTACAGTCTAAATTAAGATATGTTAAGGACTAGGTTTTTTTTCCCAGCCAAGTATGAAGGAGAATTCTGGACACTGAGAAAACAAACTACAGTAGAAACACACCAGTGATTGCCTTGGTGAATAAGCCGCTTTTAGCTTGATGCCAAAGATTTGCTCTTTTATCCAAAACCTCTTTATTCTGTAAATGTATTAATATTACTGGAATGCAAAAGGTAAAAAAAAATCTGAGGAAGCCGAGAATTTGGTGAAACGCGTCCTGGTTTATTTAAATAGTTTTTATTAAAGCATTGACCGATTTTAACAGTCTCATGTTGCGTTTTCGAATGGAGTTAGTATAGTGGATTTTTCCCCCAGAAAACTCCATATGCACATATCCAAGAGCCAGGAAGGGCTCCATCTGGAGTAAATAAGCAGTTGGCTACTTTTTGGATGCGCACAGGATCACGAAAAGAGGTATCCTCTGTGCTCTCTTGTGTATTTATGCCTATGATATAAGGATTGGAATGTGGATCTGAGAACAAAGCAACATCATAAAGTAGCTGGGTACCTGGGTAGTAAGAAGGCAACACCCACTGACGTGCTGACCTGGAGCTGGTATAAAGCTCAGGACGCTGTGAGTTGACCCTCTGAAGATTATCTTAGCTATACAATATAATGGATATACTACACTATATTTGGCATATTTTATCTTTTTGTTATTCTTTATGATCGGTGTCAAGAAAAGGACTTTCATCAGGACTGTTCTTAACAGGATGTAGGAATATTGAAATTTGGTACCCTCTCGACTGAATTCTGGGTGATTTGTGCTATACCCGAGTTTGGAAGTGTATCCTATAGATATTGAACTTGAAACAAATCTTTGCACGAGATGGAGTCCATTATAAAAATTACATTGTACTCATAAGTCATAGGTACTTACACCTGGTCCAGCTTGGGCAAGAATTCCATATCGGTATCTTCATCTGGCTCCCGTGGCCCTGGATGAGGAGGTCGGAAATCTGGAGGTTCCTCTCCTAAACAGAGCGGTAGTAAGAAAAAGCTTACACCCAAAAACTATCAAATGTAAGTGGAAAGCGAGCGAATGAGAACACAATCCAATCCCAAAAGGAGAATACCCTTTTGAGTGATATGTACACAGTCATTTAAGATCAGTGTGTGAATCAGTTTAGAACATAACTGGTACATGTTGACAAGAGTATGGGATCTATACACATAGCGCACACAAGCACAGGATGCTCCACACAAATAGACACCAAGAGATAAGCACAGAGTGGGGCACACACACAGTCTTGATCATTTTTGTATTAGTGGCATTAGTAAACAACTAATGAAAGGTCTGTCAACATGATGAACAGAATGACAGGTGTCAATTTGTTAATGATTGCGGAGCTATGAAAATGACAATTTACTGAGGAAAAAAAAAGCGCAGAGGTTTATTCTATATAAACCATGAACTTGTCGAATCTAGGCGAAAAGGTATACAAGTATGATGCCACTGTCAAAAAGTTAGGTTTTAAGTGCCATTTGGTATTTAAGAGATGCTGTTAAGCAACTTAGGCTAAAGTCAGACGAGTGCAGTATTAACGTGCGTTTAGCCGCACTTAATCACGGCCGTGCTAGCAGCAAATGACGTCCAATGCCGGGCAGCATACGAAGAACGGCTGCACGAAAGTGCGGCCGCGCAACGCAAGTTGCAAACGAATGCATTTTTTCGAGAACGTCAAACCGCTAGTACTGACGTACAGAGTGCGCTCCGTCCGCTAGTGGCATGTGTACATGATTAGGAGACGTCAGACACTGCTAATGTCCGGCCAACATAACGTCCAGACGCAAAAAGTGTTTTATTGATGATCCGTACAAATCACGGACGAAAATGCGCATCGTATGACCGCTATCGCGTATTCCGTGAAAAAATACGTCCATTCGTTCGAATGCACTTTTTCACGGACAACGCGGAAAATGTGTTCGTCTGACCCTAGCCTTAACGGACATCCATGAGAACGCCACCATGCACTCTGAAAATACCATTTGTAAAATAAGGTGGGGGACATGTTTGGAGATGGGAAGCCTTCAATCTTGAGTCAGTGTGCGCCCAAAATATGTCATTAATTGTATGTTTCATGAATTGTTTGCAGGTAATGGCTGTATGGAAATGTTAGAAGGTAATATGCACAGATTTTTAAAAGCAACCCCCCCCCACCCGCCCATCACCAGGTCCACCAAAATATACAAGCATGGGGTACACTGCAGCACCTGACATTATCCTGGCATTGAGTACCTCTATGCAGGTACTTTATCATGTTACCCACTTGACATGGCTAGTCAAAGTAAGGTCGTGTTGGAAATTTTTTCCAGCTCTAATGTGTCACATGCCCTTACTGGCCTACATTTTGGAGTTCAGACATCCAAGTTCAGTTGTGTTTATTCACTATATGGAGAACATTAAAGCTAAATAGAAAAAAAAATTTTTTAGATTTCAGATGGTTTTGGCAAAAAAACTGGAATTCGCTAATGAGCTCACTACGTTTCCCAGTTTAATGTACATATTCAGGCAGTTTGTAACCATTCAATTGCTGGACTGGATTCTCTCTTCATCTCCTGATAGAATACAGGAGGCAGGCGTTCTTGCTAATAGCTTTAGTGACCATTGTCTAGTGTACTGCGTGCGCAAAATTAAGGCCTTGAAATCTCCCCCAAAGGTAATAACCACCAGGTCTTTCAAGAAATTTATTCTTGAATCCTTCCTAAGTGATCTCAAACAGCTCCCCTGGTACAGGCTAAACCTAATCCCAGACCTAGACTGTGCAGTTGAATACTTTCAGTCTGAGCTCCTGCAAGTCTGGAATTCCCATGCCCCGCTGCGTAAAGTGCGAGTAAGGCTGGGGTCAGACGAGCGTATTGTTCACGTCCGTGATTGCGCCTAAAAGTACGTCCGTGATAGCATGACAGAAAGCCCATTGGAGCCTGACACATGAAGTACGTCCGCACTGAACTGCGGACGCACAACGGCCGCGGCCCACGGACGCAAGAACGTACATCCCCTAGAACGGCCGCACAAAGTGCGCTGCGTCCGCAACGTCTGCATAGCTTTGTGTGTGAGTGATGGAACGTGGTCAGACGGACTGCATTTATACGTCCAGCATTTTTCACGGACAAAATGGTTTTGCTTTTTAATTTATTTTCCCTCCTACATCCGTCAAAATATACGTCAGTGAATAAACGGACTGTGTGGCCACTACTGTGTCTTCCGTACTGATGTACGTCTGTGTGCACGGACGTACAGTCCGTAGAAATCACGCTCGTCTGACCCTAGCCTAAATCTCCCCTGGGTTACAGCTAATCTTACACTAATGTACCATCTTAGAGATACACTGTGGTCAAATTTCAAGAGTACTGGTTCCATGAACGATAACTACGAATACCGAAAATGCCGGAATGAATGCACAAAACAAACAAAAATGGCCAAAGCCCATTACTTCAATGAAAATCTAAACAATAACATATCAAACCCTAGAAACTTTTGGAGAACCATAAGTAACATACAAGCACCCCCAGTCCACTCCCAGCCAGCTGCTGTCAAAGTAAACAACCAAACCCTGCAACACCCCCTAGATGTAGCATATGCCTTTAATGATTATTTTGTTGGATGCGCCACGACTTTGATTGCCAAGCTAGGAAATGACATGCAATCAGAGAGGCCTCATGCAGGTCATGCCCCCCCAACTGTGCAAAGTCCCTGTATCAGATAGGAATTCAGTTTTAGACCAGTGCCTGTCAGTGTCGTTACTAAACTTCTCCGTAAGCAAAAAATGAAATACCAGTCTGGACCTGATCAAATACCAGCAATGCTGCTGAAAATCAGTGCGCCAGCAATTGCAAATCCTGTCGCAACCCTAATAAATGAGTCACTGGCGACTGGATACATACCCAAGCTCTGGAAGACTGCAAGAGTGGTACCTATCCATAAAAGTGGTGACAGTACTTTGGTATCCAACTACCGTCCGATATCGTTGCTCCCTGTAATGTCAAAAGTCTTGGAAAAATACGTCTACACACAATTACGTGATTATTATCAATATTGGAACTACTTCACCCCGGATCAATCAGGCTTTCGTCCAAATCACTCAACTACAACCGCCCTTTTAAAAGTCTGCAATGATATCCAAGCTGGGATGGAACAAGGAAACCTAACTGGAGCCATCTTCCTTGATTTTGCCAAGGCCTTTGACACGGTAGACCATGGCATCTTGTTAGAAAAACGTAAAAACTCTGGCATTGGTGATCGCACGCGAACCTGGTTTCAATCATATGTATCAGACCGATCACAATATGTGTCAATTTCTGGAAGCTCCTCCCTCCCGCTCCCAGTCACTTGCGGTGTACACCAAGGCTCAATACTAGGCCCCCTGCTATTCACAATATTCATAAATGATCTGCCCAACGTCTGCAAAGCCTCAACTGTACATATGTACGCAGACGACACTAATCTATACCAGCAAACTAAATTGCCCGCAGCTGGAGGCCGTGCTGCAAGAACAATTTACAGAGGTAGAAAAGTGGATCAAAAACAACAAACTTTTTTTAAATACTGACAAAACTTTAATGATGCTCTTTGGAACAGCACCTAAACTACACAGATTGCAAAATCCCCATCTATGTGTTGGGACAAAATCAAATGGCATGCTGACCACAGTCACTTCTCTCAAATATCTAGGTATGTGGTTGGTCCCTAATCTATGCTTTGGCCCCCACATCGAAAAACTCTCATCTAAACTTTACCCCAAACTAGGTGCCCTGTACAGAAACAAACCCTGCCTGAGTCCCGCGGTAAGAAAGCAGATTGTACAGCAAATGCTTATGCCGGCTATTGATTACGGAGATGTAGTGTATGCAGCCGCCCCGAAAACACACCTTCATAAACTTACTACATTGTATAACTCATTCTGTCGCTTTGCACTACAATGTAACTACATGACCCACCATTGTGACATGTTAAAAGAGCTAAACTGGCCATCGCTGGAATCCAGACGCACCCTTCACCTTTCCAGCCTGGTGTTTAAGAGCATTTCTGGGAAGCTGCCACCCTACCTGAATAGACTGCTTCCCCCAGCAGCTCCCTCATCCTATAACCTCTGATCCAGGACCAGCACCTTACTTGCAATACCACAATACAAAAAGAGAGTGGCTCGGTCCTCATTTTCCTATAGAGCACCACAATTATGGAATAACCTCCCAGACACCATCAAATCTTCCCCCAGTCTTAAGTCACTCAAGAGCTCCTTACTAACATACCTCAATACAGAATGCACCTGTAAACATGTAACCTAGTGACTATATTTCCTACATATTTATTTTCTGTTAATCTGTATTGTATTTTTTTTTAATATCTTGCATTGTATTATTTTGTATTTCTGTCACTGTAACACTTCAATGTTCTTGAACCCAGGACATACTTGAAAACGAGAGAAATCTCAATGTATCCTTCCTGGTAAAATCCTTTATAAATAAATAAATTACAAGAGTCAGCAACGTGAAACACACCAGGGGCCCTATTACATAGTTAACACTAGCTGTAGCGTTCGGGTGAGTAGTTTCTAACGTGAGGATAACTAACTTTAACGCATTCCACCCAGATATCCTTCCTAATGCTAAACAGCGGAAATTAGGGATGCACCGATACCACTTTTTTAAGACCGAGTACGGGTACTGATACTTTTTAAAAAGTACTCACCAATACGAGTACCGATACTATTATTTTATGTCATGTGACCACTTTCCAATAAGAACAGACCTCATATAAAAATGCTCCCAGCTCACATGTATATATCCCCCCAAGATATATATATATATATTATATATATATATATACAGAATGCCCCAGCTCTCATGGATATGCCCCAGCTCTCATGGATATTTCCCCCAGCTCTCATGATTGCCCCAGCTCTCATGGAGATTGCCCCAGCTCTCATGGAGATTGCCCCAGCTCTCATGGAGATTGCCCCCAGCTCACATGGAGATTGCCCCCAGTTCACATGGAGATGCACCCAGATCACATGGATTTGCCCCCAGCTCTCATGGATTTGCCCCCAGCTCTCATGGATTTGCCCCCAGCTCTCATGGATATGCCCCAGCTCTCATGAATTTTCCCTCAGCTCTCATGGATTTGCCCCAGCTCTCATGGATATGCCCCAGCACTCATGGATTTGCCCCCATGGATTTGCCCCCAGCACTCATGGATTTGCCCCCAGCACTCATGGATTTGCCCCCAGCACTCATGGATTTGCCCCCAGCACTCATGGATTTGCCCCTAGCTCTCATGGATATGCCCCAGATCTCATGGATTTGCCCCCAGCTCTCATGGATTTGCCCCCCAGCTCTCATGGATATGCTCCAGCTCTCATGGATTTGCCCCCAGCTCTCATGGATATGCTCCAGCTCTCATGGATTTGCCCCCAGCTCTCATGGATATGCCCCAGCTCTCATGGATATTTCCCACAGCTCTCATGGATTTGCCCCAGCTCTCATGGATTTGCTCCCAGCTCTCATGGATTTGCTCCCAGCTCCCATGGATTTGCTCCCAGCTCTCATGGATATGCTCCAGCTCTCATGGATTTGCCCCAGCTCTCATGGATATGCCTCAGCTCTCATGTATTTGCCCCTAGCTCTCATGGATATGCTCCCAGCTCTCATGGATTTGCCCCCAGCACTCATGGATTTGCCCCCAGCACTCATGGATTTGCCCCTAGCTCTCATGGATATGCCCCAGATCTCATGGATATGTCCCAGCTCTCATGGATTTGCCCCCAGCTCTCATGGATTTGCCCCCCAGCTCTCATGGATATGCTCCAGCTCTCATGGATTGCCCCCAGCTCTCATGGATATGCCCCAGCTCTCATGGATATTTCCCACAGCTCTCATGGATTTGCCCCAGCTCTCATGGATTTTCTCCCAGCTCTCATGGATTGCTCCCAGCTCTCATGGATTTGCTCCCAGCTCTCATGGATATGCCCCAGCTCTCATGGATATTTCCCCCAGCTCTCATGGATATGCTCCAGCTCTCATGGATTTGCCCCAGCTCTCATGGATATGCCTCAGCTCTCATGTATTTGCCCCTAGCTCTCATGGATATGCTCCAGCTCTCATGGATTTGCCCCCAGCTCTCATGGATTTGTCCAGCTCTCATGGATTTTCCCCCACCTTCCATGTATATTGCCCCCAGCTCTCATGGATATGCCCCAGCTCTCATGGATTTGCCCCAGCTCTCATGGATTTGCCCCCAGCTCTCATGGATTTGCCCCCAGCTCTCATGGATATGCCCCCAGCTCTCATGGATATGCCCCCAGCTCTCATGGATATGCCCCAGCTCTCATGGATTTTCCGTCAGCTCTCATGGATTTGCCCCCAGCACTCATGGATTTGCCCCCAGCACTCATGGATTTGCCCCCAGCACTCATGGATTTGCCCCCAGCACTCATGGATTTGCCCCCAGCACTCATGGATTTGTCCCTAGCTCTCATGGATTTGTCCCTAGCTCTCATGGATATGCCCCAGATCTCATGGATTTACCCCCAGCTCTCATGGATATGTCCCAGCTCTCATGGATTTGCCCCAGCTCTCATGGATTTGCCCCCAGCTCTCATGGATTTGCCCCCAGCTCTCATGATATGCTCCAGTTCTCATGGATTTGCCCCCAGCTCTCATGGATATGCTCCAGCTCTCATGGATTTGCCCCCAGCTCTCATGGATATTTCCCACAGCTATCATGGATTTGCCCCAGCTCTCATGGATTTGCTCCCAGCTCTCATGTATATATCCCCCCGAGATATATATATATATATACAGAATGCCCCAGCTCTCATGGATATGCCCCAGCTCTCATGGATATTTCCCCCAGCTCTCATGGAGATTGCCCCCAGCTCTCATGGAGATTGCCCCAGCTTCAGTGGAGATTGCCCCCAGCTCTCTGGAGATTGCCCCCAGTTCACATGGAGATTGCCCCAGATCACATGGATATGCCCCAAGCTCTCATGGATTTGCCCCCAGCTCTCATGGATTTGCCCCCAGCTCTCATGGATATGCCCCAGCTCTCATGGATTGCCCCCAGCTCTCATGGATATGCCCCAGCTCTCATGGATTGTCCCTCAGCTCTCATGGATTTGCCCCAGCTCTCATGGATATGCCCCAGCACTCATGGATTTGCCCCCAGCACTCATGGATTTGCCCCCAGCACTCATGGATTTTCCCCCAGCTCTCATGGATATGCTCCAGTTCTCATGGATTTGCCCCCCAGCTCTCATGGATATGCTCCAGCTCTCATGGATTTGCCCCCAGCTCTCATGGATATTTCCCACAGCTCTCATGGATTTGCCCCAGCTCTCATGGATTTGCTCCCAGCTCTCATGGATTTGCTCCCAGCTCTCATGGATTTGCTCCAAGCTCTCATGGATTTGCTCCCAGCTCTCATGGATTTGCCCCAGCTCTCATGGATATGCCCCAGCACTCATGAATTTGCCCCCAGCACTCATGGATTTGCCCCCAGCACTCATGGATTTGCCCCCCAGCTCTCATGGATATGCTCCAGTTCTCATGGATTTGCCCCCAGCTCTCATGGATATGCTCCAGCTCTCATGGATTTGCCCCAGCTCTCATGGATATTTCCCACAGCTCTCATGGATTTGCCCCAGCTCTCATGGATTTGCTCCCAGCTCTCATGGATTTGCTCCCAGCTCTCATGGATTTGCTCCAAGCTCTCATGGATTTGCTCCCAGCTCTCATGGATTTGCTCCCAGCTCTCATGGATTTGCTCCCAGCTCTCATGGATTTGCTCCCAGCTCTCATGGATTTGCTCCAAGCTCTCATGGATTTGCTCCCAGCTCTCATGGATTTGCTCCCAGCTCTCATGGATATGCCCCAGCTCTCATGGATTTTCCTCAGCTCTCATGGATTTGCCCAGCACTCATGGATTTGCCCCCAGCACTCATGGATTTGCCCCCAGCACTCATGGATTTGTCCCTAGCTCTCATGGATTTGTCCCTAGCTCTCATGGATATGCCCCAGATCTCATGGATTTACCCCCAGCTCTCATGGATATGTCCCAGCTCTCATGGATTTGCCCCCAGCTCTCATGGATTTGCCCCCCAGCTCTCATGGATTTGCCCCCCAGCTCTCATGGATATGCTCCAGTTCTCATGGATTTGCCCCCCAGCTCTCATGGATATGCTCCAGCTCTCATGGATTTGCCCCAGCTCTCATGGATATTTCCCACAGCTCTCATGGATTTGCCCCAGCTCTCATGGATTTGCTCCCAGCTCTCATGGATTTGCTCCCAGCTCTCATGGATTTGCTCCCAGCTCTCATGGATTTGCTCCCAGCTCTCATGGATATGCCCCAGCTCTCATGGATTTTCCTCAGCTCTCATGGATTTGCCCCAGCACTCATGGATTTGCCCCCAGCACTCATGGATTTGCCCCCAGCACTCATGGATTTGTCCCTAGCTCTCATGAATTTGTCCCTAGCTCTCATGGATATGCCCCAGATCTCATGGATTTACCCCCAGCTCTCATGGATATGTCCCAGCTCTCATGGATATGTCCCAGCTCTCATGGATTTGCCCCCAGCTCTCATGGATTTGCCCCCAGCTCTCATGGAGTTGCCCCCCAGCTCTCATGGAGTTGCCCCCCAGCTCTCATGGATTTGCTCCCAGCTCTCATGGATATGCTCCAGCTCTCATGGATTTGCCCCCAGCTCTCATGGATATGCCTCAGCTCTCATGGATATTTCCCACAGCTCTCATGGATTTGCCCCAGCTCTCATGGATTTGCTCCCAGCTCTCATGGATTTGCTCCCAGCTCTCATGGATTTGCTCCCAGCTCTCATGGATATTTCCCCCAGCTCTCATGGATTTGCCCCCAGCTCTCATGGATATGCCCCAGCTCTCATGGATTTGCCCCCAGCACTCATGGATTTGTCCCTAGCTCTCATGGATATGCCCCAGATCTCATGGATTTGCCCCCAGCTCTCATGGATATGTCCCAGCTCTCATGGATTTCCCCCAGCTCTCATGGATATTGCCCCCAGCTCTCATGGATTTGCCCCCAGCTCTCATGGATTGCCCCAGCCCTCATGGATTTGCCCCCAGCTCTCATGGATATGCTCCAGCTCTCATGGATTTGCCCCCAGCTCTCATGGATATGCCCCAGCTCTCATGGATATTTCCCACAGCTCTCATGGATTTGCCCCAGCTCTCATGGATATGCTCCAGCTCTCATTGATTTGCCCCCCAGCTCTCATGGATATGCTCCAGCCCTCATGGATTTACCCCAGCTCTCATGGATATGCCTCAGCTCTCATGTATTTGCCCCTAGCTCTCATGGATATGCTCCCAGCTCTCATGGATTTGCCCCCAGCTCTCATGGATATGTCCCAGCTCTCATGGATTTACCCCAGCTTCCATGTATATTGCCCCCAGCTCTCATGGATTTGCCCCCAGCTCTCATGGATTTGCCCCCAGCTCTCATGGATATGCCCCAGCTCTCATGGATATTTCCCCCAGCTCTCATGGATATTTCCCCAACTCTCATGGATATGCCCCAGCTCTCATGGATATTTCCCCCAGCTCTCATGGATATGCTCCAGCACTCATGGATTTACCCCAGCTCTCACGGATATGCCTCAGCTCTCATGTATTTGCCCCTAGCTCTCATGGATATGCTCCCAGCTCTCATGATATGTCCCAGCTCTCATGGATTTGCCCCCCAGCTCTCATGGATTTGCCCCCCAGCTCTCATGGATATGCTCCAGCTCTCATGGATTTGCCCCCCAGCTCTCATGGATATGCTCCAGCTCTTCTGATTTGCCCCCCAGCTCTCATGGATATGCTCCAGCCCTCATGGATTTACCCCAGCTCTCATGGATATGCCTCAGCTCTCATGTATTTGCCCCTAGCTCTCATGGATATGCTCCCAGCTCTCATGGATTTGCCCCCAGCTCTCATGGATATGTCCCAGCTCTCATGGATTTTCCCCCAGCTTCCATGTATATTGCCCCCAGCTCTCATGGATATGTCCCAGCTCTCATGGATTACCCAGCTTCCATGTATATTGCCCCCAGCTCTCATGGATTTGCCCCCAGCTCTCATGGATTTGCCCCCAGCTCTCATGGATATGCCCCCAGCTCTCATGGATATTTCCCCCAGCTCTCATGGATATTTCCCCCAACTCTCATGGATATGCCCCAGCTCTCATGGATATTTCCCCCAGCTCTCATGGATATGCTCCAGCACTCATGGATTTACCCCAGCTCTCACGGATATGCCTCAGCTCTCATGTATTTGCCCCTAGCTCTCATGGATATGCTCCCAGCTCTCATGGATATGTCCCAGCTCTCATGGATTTGCCCCCCAGCTCTCATGGATTTGCCCCCCAGCTCTCATGGATATGCTCCAGCTCTCATGGATTTGCCCCCAGCTCTCATGGATATGCTCCAGCTCTCATGGATTTGCCCCCAGCTCTCATGGATATGCCCCAGCTCTCATGGATATTTCCCACAGCTCTCATGGATTTGCCCCAGCTCTCATGGATTTTCTCCCAGCTCTCATGGATTTGCTCCCAGCTCTCATGGATTTGCTCCCAGCTCTCATGGATTTGCTCCCAGCTCTCATGGATATGCCCCAGCTCTCATGGATATTTCCCCCAGCTCTCATGGATATGCTCCAGCTCTCATGGATTTGCCCCAGCTCTCATGGATATGCCTCAGCTCTCATGTATTTGCCCCTAGCTCTCATGGATATGCTCCCAGCTCTCATGGATTTGCCCCCAGCTCTCATGGATTTGTCCCAGCTCTCATGGATTTTCCCCCACCTTCCATGTATATTGTCCCCAGCTCTCATGGATATGCCCCAGCTCTCATGATTTGCCCCAGCTCTCATGGATTTGCCCCCAGCTCTCATGGATTTGCTCCCCAGCTCTCATGGATATGCCCCCAGCTCTCATGGATATGCCCCAGCTCTCATGGATTTTCCGTCAGCTCTCATGGATTTGCCCCAGCACTCATGGATTTGCCCCAGCACTCATGGATTTGCCCCCAGCACTCATGGATTTGCCCCCAGCACTCATGGATTTGTCCCTAGCTCTCATGGATTTGTCCCTAGCTCTCATGGATTTGCCCCCCAGCTCTCATGGATTTGCCCCCCAGCTCTCATGGATATGCTCCAGCTCTCATGGATTTGCCCCCCAGCTCTCATGGATATGCTCCAGCTCTCATGAATTTGCCCCCAGCTCTCATGGATATTTCCCACAGCTCTCATGGATTTGCCCCAGCTCTCATGGATTTGCTCCCAGCTCTCATGGATTTGCTCCCAGCTCCCATGGATTTGCTCCCAGCTCTCATGGATTTGCTCCCAGCTCTCATGGATATGCCCCTAGCTCTCATGGATATTTCCCCCAGCTCTCATGGATTTGCCCCCAGCTCTCATGGATATGCCCCAGCTCTCATGGATATGCCCCAGCTCTCATGGATTTGCCCCCAGCTCTCATGGATTTGCCCCAGCTCTCATGGATATGCCCCAGCTCTCATGGATTTTCCTCAGCACTCATGGATTTGCCCCAGCACTCATGGATTTGCCCCCAGCACTCATGGATTTGCCCCAGCTCTCATGGATATGCCTCAGATCTCATGGATTTACCCCCAGCTCTCATGGATATGTCCCAGCTCTCATGGATTTGCCCCCAGCTCTCATGGAGTTGCCCCCAGCTCTCATGGAGTTGCCCCCAGCTCTCATGGATTTTCCCCCCAGCTCTCATGGATATGCTCCAGCTCTCATGGATATGCTCCAGCTCTCATGGATTTGCCCCCAGCTCTCATGGATATGCCTCAGCTCTCATGGATATTTCCCACAGCTCTCATGGATTTGCCCCAGCTCTCATGGATATGCTCCAGCTCTCATGGATATGCTCCAGCTCTCATTGATTTGCCCCCCAGCTCTCATGGATATGCTCCAGCCCTCATGGATTTACCCCAGCTCTCATGGATATGCCTCAGCTCTCATGTATTTGCCCCTAGCTCTCATGGATATGCTCCCAGCTCTCATGGATTTGCCCTCAGCTCTCATGGATATGTCCCACTCTCATGGATTTTCCCCCAGCTTCCATGTATATTGCCCCCAGCTCTCATGGATTTGCCCCCAGCTCTCATGGATTTGCCCCCAGCTCTCATGGATATGCCCCCAGCTCTCATGGATATGTCCCAGCTCTCATGGATTTGCCCCCAGCTCTCATGGAGTTGCCCCCAGCTCTCATGGAGTTGCCCCCAGCTCTCATGGATTTTCCCCCCAGCTCTCATGGATATGCTCCAGCTCTCATGGATATGCTCCAGCTCTCATGGATTTCCCCCAGCTCTCATGGATATGCCTCAGCTCTCATGGATATTTCCCACAGCTCTCATGGATTTGCCCCAGCTCTCATGGATTTTCTCCCAGCTCTCATGGATTTGCTCCCAGCTCTCATGGATTTGCTCCCAGCTCTCATGGATTTGCTCCCAGCTCTCATGGATATGCCCCAGCTCTCATGGATATTTCCCCCAGCTCTCATGGATATGCTCCAGCTCTCATGGATTTGCCCCAGCTCTCATGGATATGCCTCAGCTCTCATGTATTTGCCCCTAGCTCTCATGGATATGCTCCCAGCTCTCATGGATTTGCCCCCAGCTCTCATGGATTTGTCCCAGCTCTCATGGATTTTCCCCCACCTCCATGTATATTGTCCCCAGCTCTCATGGATATGCCCCAGCTCTCATGGATTTGCCCCAGCTCTCATGGATTTGCCCCCAGCTCTCATGGATTTGCCCCCCAGCTCTCATGGATATGCCCCCAGCTCTCATGGATATGCCCCAGCTCTCATGGATTTTCCGTCAGCTCTCATGGATTTGCCCCAGCACTCATGGATTTGCCCCCAGCACTCATGGATTTGCCCCCAGCACTCATGGATTTGCCCCCAGCACTCATGGATTTGCCCCCAGCACTCATGGATTTGTCCCTAGCTCTCATGGATTTGTCCCTAGCTCTCATGGATTTGCCCCCCAGCTCTCATGGATTTGCCCCCCAGCTCTCATGGATATGCTCCAGCTCTCATGGATTTGCCCCCCAGCTCTCATGGATATGCTCCAGCTCTCATGAATTTGCCCCCAGCTCTCATGGATATTTCCCACAGCTCTCATGGATTTGCCCCAGCTCTCATGGATTTGCTCCCAGCTCTCATGGATTTGCTCCCAGCTCTCATGGATTTGCTCCCAGCTCTCATGGATTTGCTCCCAGCTCTCATGGATATGCCCCTAGCTCTCATGGATATTTCCCCCAGCTCTCATGGATTTGCCCCCAGCTCTCATGGATTTGCCCCCAGCTCTCATGGATTTGCCCCAGCTCTCATGGATATGCCCCAGCACTCATGGATTTTCCTCAGCACTCATGGATTTGCCCCAGCACTCATGGATTTGCCCCCAGCACTCATGGATTTGCCCCAGCTCTCATGGATATGCCTCAGATCTCATGGATTTACCCCCAGCTCTCATGGATATGTCCCAGCTCTCATGGATTTGCCCCCAGCTCTCATGGAGTTGCCCCCAGCTCTCATGGAGTTGCCCCCAGCTCTCATGGATTTTCCCCCAGCTCTCATGGATATGCTCCAGCTCTCATGGATATGCTCCAGCTCTCATGGATTGCCCCCAGCTCTCATGGATATGCCTCAGCTCTCATGGATATTTCCCACAGCTCTCATGGATTTGCCCCAGCTCTCATGGATATGCTCCAGCTCTCATGGATATGCTCCAGCTCTCATTGATTTGCCCCCCAGCTCTCATGGATATGCTCCAGCCCTCATGGATTTACCCCAGCTCTCATGGATATGCCTCAGCTCTCATGTATTTGCCCCTAGCTCTCATGGATATGCTCCCAGCTCTCATGGATTTGCCCTCAGCTCTCATGGATATGTCCCACTCTCATGGATTTGCCCTCAGCTCTCATGTATAATGCCCCCAGCTCTCATGGATTTGCCCCCAGCTCTCATGGATTTGCCCCCAGCTCTCATGGATACCCCCAGCTCTCATGGATATGTCCCAGCTCTCATGGATTTGCCCCCAGCTCTCATGGAGTTGCCCCCAGCTCTCATGGAGTTGCCCCCAGCTCTCATGGATTTTCCCCCAGCTCTCATGGATATGCTCCAGCTCTCATGGATATGCTCCAGCTCTCATGGATTTGCCCCCAGCTCTCATGGATATGCCTCAGCTCTCATGGATATTTCCCACAGCTCTCATGGATTTGCCCCAGCTCTCATGGATATGCTCCAGCTCTCATGGATATGCTCCAGCTCTCATTGATTTGCCCCCAGCTCTCAGGATATGCTCCAGCCCTCATGGATTTACCCCAGCTCTCATGGATATGCCTCAGCTCTCATGTATTTGCCCCTAGCTCTCATGGATATGCTCCCAGCTCTCATGGATTTGCCCCCAGCTCTCATGGATATGTCACACTCTCATGGATTTTCCCCCAGCTTCCATGTATATTGCCCCCAGCTCTCATGGATTTGCCCCCAGCTCTCATGGATATGCCCCCAGCTCTCATGGATATGCCCCAGCTCTCATGGATATTTCCCCCAGCTCTCATGGATATTTCCCCCAGCTCTCATGGATATTTCCCCCAGCTCTCATGGATATGCTCCAGCTCTCATTGATTTGCCCCCCAGCTCTCATGGATATGCTCCAGCACTCATGGATTTACCCCAGCTCTCACGGATATGCCTCAGCTCTCATGTATTTGCCCCTAGCTCTCATGGATATGCTCCCAGCTCTCATGGATATGCTCCCAGCTCTCATGGATTTTCCCCCAGCTTCCATGTATATTGCCCCAGCTCTCATGGATATGCCCCCAGCTCTCATGGATTTGCCCCCAGCTCTCATGGATTTGCCCCCAGCTCTCATGGATATGCCCCAGCTCTCATGGATATGCCCCCAGCTTTCATGGATATGCCCCAGCTCTCATTGATTTGCCTCCAGCTCTCATGGATATGCTCCAGCACTCATGGATTTGCCCCAGCTCTCATGGATATGCCTCAGCTCTCATGTATTTGCCCCTAGCTCTCATGGATATGCTCCCAGCTCTCATGTATTTGCCCCTAGCTCTCATGGATATGTCCCAGCTCTCATGGATTTTCCCCCAGCTTCCATGTATATTGCCCCCAGCTCTCATGGATATGCCCCAGCTCTCATGGATTTGCCCCCAGCTCTCATGGATATGCCCCAGCTCTCATGGATATGCCCCAGCTCTCATGGATATGCCTCAGCTCTCATGGATATGCCCCCAGCTCTCATGGCTTTGCCCCAGCTCTCATGGATATGCCCCAGCTCTCATGGATATGCCCCAACTCTCATGTATTTGCCCCAGCTCGAATGGATATGCCCTAGCTCGAATGCATTTTCCCCCAGCTCTCATGGATTTGCCCCCAGCTCACATGGATATGCCCTAGCTCTCACGGAGTTGCCCCCAGCTCTCACGGATTTGCCCCCAGCTCACATGGATATGCCCCCAGCTCACATGGATATGCCCCCATCGAACGCTGGCCTCGTGCATGAAAAGCACGCGGCCAGCGTTCCCCTCCGGTGCCTGCAATACTCACCTGCTTCCGGAGGTCTGGGTCGCGCTGCTGTGTTGCGATCACGTGGCCACCGGCGCTTCTGTGACGCTGCCTCCAGCAGCCTCTTGGCTGGAGGCAGCGTCCGAGAAGCGCCGGCAGCCACGTGATCGCGCCACAGCAGCGCAACCTGGACCTCCGGAAGCAGGTAAGTATTGCAGCCGCCGAGGGGAACGCTGGCTGCGTGCTTTTCATGCACGCGGCCAGCTTGCCCAGCCCCGCGGATACCGGCAAGCCAGCCCAGCGCTGGCCTCCAGTATGGGGGGGTGTATCGGGCCATTTGCACTAGTACTAAGTACTCATGCAAACGGCAGTATCAGCACCGATACTAGTATCAGCACCGATACCGATACTAGTATCGGTATATCCCTAGTGGAAATTCATTAGCGCATTTGTGATTGCGCTAGTTTGTGGGAGCATACTGTACTTTGCGCACCCTATGCTTAACATGGGGAGCGCAATCAGTAATTAGAGTTGGGATAAGTAAGGTATTACAAAGCCCTAAAGCTTATCGCACCGATGGATTAAACAGATTTTTCAGTCACCCAGAAGCTGGTTCTAACTGATTGCGTTTCTGCAGAATCATTTAGCACCAGCTAAACCTTCCCAATAAATCAGATACTCACCTCTCATCTCGTGGAGAGAATGGTGGCCCGTCTCCCTCCGTGATCACGCCGCGACACTCTTGTGACATTGGGCAGGGCTCGCGGCCTGACAGCGCAACCCTCCACAGAGTCCTATTGACTCCAGAAGGTGAAACTTGCAGCGGTGTGGATGCGCTACTGCAAGTATCACCAAGGGTAGCGCTGCGTTCCGGGGCAGGCTGCTGAATTAGAGCCTGCCCTGGAACCTGGTGCTAAAATGGGGATGCTACAGGGAAACCTGCAGGTGCAGGTTTTCCCCGTTATCTTCCCCATTTTAGCGCCAAGTAGGAAATTGGGCGCAATATGTTTAGGAACTACATTCCCAGTGATAATATGTTACTATTTGGTCTAAGTTGCTCCCAAGACATCTGAAGTTGACATGTTGATGACACCTGTTGAGTGCAAACTAATCTGAGTGATGTCTGTGTCTTCATGGCAGTGCCAATGGTGTGCAGTGAACATACCTATTGGACACACTGCCAAAGACATGGGGCAGTATTACAAAGCTGGTGCTAACTTAACCAGAACTGTAGTAAACTTACAACTCCATAGCCTATAATGGCTCTGGCAAGTTTACAACAGCTTTGGTCAAGTTAGCACCAGCTTTGTAATATAGCCCTAGGTAGCCCTAGGTAAATCATGTGCCGTTAGTCACTTTGGACCTGACATTACTTTTGGGAGATGTGTGACTGTGGGTTCTGGGTGATTTGACACACCATTTTATTCCCCAGCCCTCTCCTATGTCCAAGTCACCCTATGCCTATCAGGGTACAGGATGTCTGTTTTATGTATTAATTTGTTATTGTGAATACGGTTATCGTCTATGTTTATATGTTAGTGTTATTATTTCTAATATCATTACTGTGTTTGTCATTGCAGCCATTTCCAACCCTCCCATAGAATATAGTTTACAGCTGTGTAAGGTTTGAGTGGTCTTTTTTTGCCAAACATTGCTGCTCTGTCAGACTGTTGTATGTTTGAGCTGTTTTTTACTTTATTCATGTCCACCTTGAGATTGAAATCTGCCCTATTGTTTCATATCTAGAGTTTAAAGTGGGTTATGGCTGGGGACTCGCACATGAGAAGGAGGGGAGTCACCAGGTTGTCATCTTCCATTGGTCTCCGGGACCCTGTTTGCAAGTATATATAGATTTGCTTCACATGTTTCACCCCAGCAAAGAGTCCTGCCTCATTTCTGGGGAATGCCATCACCGCTCTTTCATTGTACCTGTCCTTAAACTTCAGCTAAGGGCTGGAGAAGGCATGACAGATCGCTGGTGGGAAAAATGATGATCTGCAAGGGAGCAGTATTAGCAGATGTTACCTAGTTAAGGGTGCTGAGATCTGCTACAAATCACATACTGAATTAAGCCAACAAGGTGCATAAAATGTAGAGCTCTTTCCCCTCCAGTTCCTACATCTATGGTCAGACTGATTTATTGACAGCCAAGAAACATGAGACTGGTGATACTTAGTAACAGACATTTCTTGCTGGCATCTGGTCTGAGAGAAGATTGTGATGACAACATGAAATATCATTATAGTAAATGTAACATAAGGAAAATGCTTTAAGTAAATATATACTTATGTTAATGACACTGGGTCACATGAATCAAATGTACATGTATTTTAGAAATAATCAGATTTAATGCAAAGCATGTGCAACTTATCCCCTGAGGAACTACAGCAATAATACTGGGTGTATTTAATAAAACATTAATTGCAGTGGTCAGGTGGTACCAGAGGTTGTCAAATACAACTCCCTTGCTGCTTTGTCAATCTGAACACTAAAAGAGCTGGGGCTCTGCCTGATTTTTGGCCATCTGGATAATGCACTTATCATTAATTCCGTTTTGAAATAATTATTATATTTGTTATGGTGTGTGAGTCTTAGTGCAATTAACTGGAGAAACAATTTCCATTACAAAATAGACACAACGTATAATTAAGCACCAATATAGTGTAGCAAGTAAGATTTATAGCATAAAGACTTAATTTTCGTAATTATATTGTACAGATTATTATTTATAGATATGAAGATGTTAATTACATAGATGTGTGTAGGGCACTTCATTAGGGTGCGCCCCCATGGACTTCACCAAGGATGTCTGTAAAATCCTAGAATTTGGACGGATGAAATTATCTAGAGACGTACTTTTTGGTACATTCATACACACTGCACATTAATGTGAGTTATCTTGCTGTGGAGCTCTGTGATGCATTAATACACACTGCACATTGCTGTGAGTTTTATTGCTGTGGAGCTCTGTGATATGCTCACACACAGCACATTACTGTGAGTTTTATTGCTGTGGAGCTCTGTGATATGCTCATACACACTGCACATTGCTGTGAAGCTCTGTGATACTCTCATACACACTGCACATTGCAGTGAGTTTTATTGCTGTGGAGCTCTGTGATATGCTTATACACACTGCACATTACTGTGAAGCTCTGTGATACTCTCATATACACTGCACATTGCTGTGAAGCTCTGTGATACTCTCATACACACTGCACATTGCTGTGAAGCTCTGTGATACTCTCATACACACTGCACATTGCGGTCTGTGAGTTTTATTGCTGTGGAGCTCTGTGATATGCTCATACACACTGCACATTGCTGTGAAGCTCTGTGATACTCTCATACACACTGCACATTGCTGTGAGTTTTATTGCTGTGGAGCTCTGTGATATGCTCATACACACTGCACATTGCTGTGAAGCTCTGTGATACTCTCATACACACTGCACATTGCTGTGAGTTTTATTGCTGTGGAGCTCTGTGATATGCTCATACACACTGCACATTACTGTGAAGCTTTGTGATACGCTCATACACACTGAAATATTAAAAAGTAAATCAAACTTTGTAGTACAAATAAATCATATAGAAGATGAAGATATACTAATACCTCTTTAATTTTACCTGTAATTTTAAGGCATTGTTAATCGGTGCAGAGGTGTTTAGGACAATAATGTGATGCAAATTTAATAATACAACAGAATACAGAGCTACCAAAAGCCAACAAACACAAAATGAGGGCTAGTAGACAATTAACAGTATGTTGAAGTTGCCAGTGGGAAGGTGATGATGGATAAGCCGGACAATGTATGACATGGTTATGATGTTTATGGGTTTTTTGGAGGTGGGGGAGGTGGGCAAGAAATATGTCACCGTTTCCTACCATGAAGAGGCAGGTGGGTGGTTCCTAGAAAGTAAAAAAAGCCACATTTTTATCTGGAGTCACATCCTTTGATTTTATTAGGGATTGGAGGTAAACCCAGGGAAAGGAAAACAAGGAAAGAGATACTCTGACACAGGAAGGAAGGCTGGGGAATGGGTAAGAAGATCAGGGATGGTATATGGGAGGGGTACAATAGAGGGCCATGGGAAAGAGACCTTTGCTTACCTTCATCTTCAGATACATCCAGCATCTCATCCACAGTTTCGGGGAAGCTCATCCTGTGCTTTTCGTTGACTAGCTGTGGGAGAGATAGAGTCACTCACTAACAACTTCAGTTAACATTTCTTCCTTTAAATTTATACTGTAAACACACTCATAAGTCATATGTTCACAAATTGGCCACAAGAAAGCCCACTGCATTCAAACGACATGCTCAACTCTTCCCATTGTACGTGCCATTTTGAGGCTTCAATTGAGTAGTACTTGAAAGTACCCAGTGGTGTGGAACCTATATGACCTTGAGGACACCTTGGAACCCCATGTATAGTTACATAATGTATTTACAATCAAGTGAATTTGAGATACTATTCAGCAACTGTTTAAAGTACTAGAAAGAAATATGAGGAGACCATGCAGTCCATCTAATGTGACTTTATTGTAGAATCTCAACAGCAGTTTATAGCAACAACAATTCAGCTGTCTATCAACCTTTGTCATGTGTCCTCATCATCTTTCTTTCCAGTTAACACTGAGCTGCCTACTATGGAGCCAGCGTGTATCATTTCCCTACCTGGATATTTTTTTTGTAAATACATAGGTAAAACAGGCGAATCCCATAGGAACAATGTAAAATAATATTTTTGCTTTCATTTTTTATTAATTTCATTCTTTTCATTTTCAGCAAAAATCTTTTTATTTTTCTATACATCTTTTGGTATTTTATTTTTTTTTTTCAATTTTTTTTTTTATTTTAAGATCACATCAGCAATACAGAAGCCAAAAAGAATAAACGGTCAAGCAGCCGTGCAGGGCAGACACATAAAGTCTCAGATACATAGATTAAGTAAATATCAACAGGCAACAGAGAGGGGAAGAAAAGGGGTGGGGGAGGGGGGTAAAAATAAATATATATTAAAAAGAAACAAAAACAAAAAAACAAACCCACACACCAAAAAGCACCCCAGGATCCAAAAACAAAAATAAAACAGTAGGTGGAGTGGCAAAAGCCCAATAGGTGACCTTTCTGGCTCACTCCCAGGAGTCCATAGGACAAAAGGAGGCCATGGAAGAGTGCAGGTCACAAGGCCAGGGCACTCGAGGGCCAGGTATGGCGGTCAGAGCCATGGTGGTCGCCACAATGGCACACCTCGAGCAAAACCCAAAACACCAAAAAGAAAGGGGGAGGGGGAAGGAGGGGCCGAGTACGATATGGAGCATGTGTGAGATTAAAATAATAATAAAAAATAAAACATCCGGGGAGTAGCCCCAGAGTAGCCCCAGAAGGTGTAGCCCCAGGAGTAGCCCCAGAAGGGGTGTCATCAGCAGAATCCCAATGGTGCAAAAATAGGGGGCGAAAAGGAAAAGAAAGTGGGGTAAGAAGAAATGTCATCAAAAGCAAGTCCTCGGAAAATATAATAAAGAAAAATATGGCACAGAAAAATAAAGTCCACAGAAATTTAGACATGCCAACTGTGGGGCAGGTCAGAGGAATAAAAAAACAAACACTCAGCTGCTTGAAGGAACAAAAAAAATAAACAACAATGGCATAGATCAGAGGGAAGAGTCAGCAGGAAAGCAAGGCTAGGGGAAAGAGGCCGCAGCCCAGGTCTCAAAGCAGGGAAGGCTGCGGGGACGTAGCGAGAGTGAAGGGGAGGCCTCTGCTTCAGCCAGTATCACGGTACGGGGCTAGAAGCTCAGCAGGAAAAGCCTCCGGCAGAACCAAGCCGACAGTTCCATCAGAACAACCGCGAGACCGGGATCTCCAGTGCTCCTCCTCGCAAGTGGGGTAGAAGAGCCGCAGCAGTGTCATCTCCATAGGGGCCGCTGGAGGAAGGAGGAACAACACGACAGACGACCCTCTCAAACTGGTAAGAGCCTCCAGAGTCTCAGCGATCAGTGCCGAAGGTGACAGGCCTTCCTCCCCAGGCCAGTACTCCTCACACGGCGGGGCATCCTCATTCCGCAGCCGGGAATCGGTCAGCGCCCCGGCGTTACGGTCTTCACTCCCAGGGCACCACTCTCCATCCACCGCCACAGCAGAGCTCATCGTCACCACGGGCAGGAACCACGGATCAACAGGTGTATCCTTGCTCAGTCCCTCCACGTCCCAGCAAGGAGCCATCTCTCTGCTGCGAGCCCGCAGCTCCGGCGTGTCCCGCAAGTCCACTGCCCACTCCATTCGACCCTGCTCCGACCTAGGCACGTGTCTCACCCCCGCCAATTCATCTCGGACATCCCGGAAGTCAGCCAGCCAGCACGCACGAAACTCCTCCAATATACGCCAGACATCTCCCTTCGTGAGGAGACAAGAGTCATCAGGATTCCCGGCCATAATTGCCAATCTAAGGGGGATCAGGGTCTGCAGCAGGACCAGGGCAGGAGAGAGAAAGAGTCGCGAGGTCCGCACGGAGACGTCCAAGATGGCCGCCCGTCGTATGGGCCGCAAGCCTCAAATTGCCCCAAACGGCACCAGGGAGTCAGCGAAAAGGTATCAGCACAGGGCGGTAGGTCGTCCTGGGTTCCCCAAGCCAAGGAAAAACACTGCAGCCGATGGTGGGTCACGTCAAATCATAGAAAAAAGGGTAACAGCTGGAGAGCTCTGCAGAACGTGACTTCTCCCATCGGCAATTGGCTCCGCCTCCCTTTTGGTATTTTTTTGACAAATTTTTGATTCCCAATTTTTTTAAAAAAAAGCTTTTTTTTATTCTGTAACAGACCTTTTTATTATTTTTTTAAAAGACCTTTTTTATTATTTAGACACATTTTAAATACTTAATTTTTTGTTTAAATGCCTATTAGAAGAATAACAGAGTTCTGCTTTTTTTTTTAAATTATATACACTGCAGTGCGGCGGTCTTCGGCAGCGTTTTTTTTAACTGCAGTCTGGCAGTCTTCAGCGTCGTTTTTTTTTCTTCAGTCCAGTGGTATTCAGCGGTCCGTCTGTTGGTCAATCTGGGTCTTCCATAGTTGCTTGCAGTGGACAACCCAGATCATTCAAAAAAGTTGTCTGTAGTCAGACGGCCAAGTCGGTCCTCCAACTACAGAACCAGTGGATGGCCAGCCTAAAGCAGCATGTGTCACCAATGTTTCACTCAAGTTGGGTTATAAAAGAAATGGGAGTCGCACCTTATGAAAGTGGACTGGATCAACTACTTTTGTGTTTTCCTTTGGTCTGATTGCTTTAATGCGGGGACAGTTGCACATGTCAAGTAGGATCAGGGATCTGGTTGGCTGCTTAGAGTTTGGATATAGGTGGCTGCAGTATCCAGAGGGACCAAGTGTCCAGATATTTCTGGTATCGGTCATCAGTCTTGAAAATCAGTTGGATGTCATATAGGCTATCCATATGACCATACCATAGTAAGAGAGGAGGGCAGATGGCCTGTTTCCAGAATAGTGGTATAATGTTTTTAGCCACTTTTAGCTTATCTGATTACTTACCAGCATTATAGTGAGTGCACCACTGTGCTTTGTGTTTTAAATTGTTTCAAGTACAGGACTGTCCATTGTCCAACAGGAGTGAAAACAGATAAGTGACACTGAAAATAGTCGCCATCCATACCATCCTCTGTATTTACAGAATCAGATTTCTGACATATATGTATTGATATATTAATAGCATGGATAGATGCCACATGAAAAATAATCAAATGAGCAAAACCAGGGACAAGTCTATTTGACTAACAGATAAATGCACCAATTGTTTTTTCATTTTTTTAAGAATAATGTTTTATTGATTTTTTTAATGTCTCGGAGAAGCTATAAAACAACCAAGATAAAATGGTTTAAAAGGGGGGGCGTGTCCGGATGCGAACGAGGAAGGACGTGTGTCTATGGAGCTCCGACCCGTCCTCGTCTGGAACCCCTGGATACCTTTTACACTGAGAATACCACATCTGGGCACCCAGGGTAGCTGGCCACCAGTGTCTAGTCGACCGGGGCCTGTTTTGCCCCCCCCCCCACCGGACCAGAGACACCCATCTACCGGCCATCTCCTTGCTGACTGAGGCTGCCGGTGGCCATTTTGGGGCCTACTCCGTGGCTTCGTCAGAAATCTTGCTGTGCCTCCCCACAGACTTCCCAGACCGGGCACATGTGGTGTACTACAGAGACGGAGATCCCCCGTCTCCTTCTTGCTGCACAGGATGGATTGCAGCTGCTAGATGAAGCTGGTGAGACTCAGTGCCAGGTCGCTCCCTGTCCTCCGCTTGAAGAGAAGATGCCTGTGGTGGAAGGCCTGGAGGCTTGTATGGCGCTGCCGGAGGGGGACGACCAGGGTCCCCTCACGAGGGGGACCTGGCACCAAATGATGGAGATCTTGCTTGGCTGCAGAGGAACTCCTGCTCCCCAGTCAGAAGAGGCCTTACCTGTACGTGATGAGGGGGATCTGGAAGTCGCTGCTGAGGGGGAGCTATGTGAGGCTGGGGATGCAGGCACCAAGACGCTGGTCGCCCTTCCACATCCGGATTCCGCTCCGGAGTTCCGTGGTGGGGACCCGCTACCACCTGATGAAGAGATGCCTGTACGGCCCACCACACATTTCCCCATGCCATTGCTGTCTATCCGGGCAGTGCTGGTGGGAACGGCAGAGGTGCCCACAGTCGCTGGCCGATACCTGCTGACAACCAAATTTCCCCTTTCGGGGTTTGTGTGGACATCACCACCCGGATCCCCCGAGCTGTTCACTGCCGCGGCCCTGACTGAGATCCTGACCGGTGAGATTAGTGGGGGGAGCCCTGCTACGAGGGGGATCTGGGTTCCCCCACTGACCTCGTTCCTGCCCACTAAGCCTAGGTTTGTGGCCTGGCCTGGCCTGCCCTGCACCCTCCCTGCTTCATGAGCACTTCCCTTCCGAGATGCCGGCTGATGATGCTAGAGGACACTTTTATTTTTCCCTATGAGATGCTTCCCTATTGCTTACTCTGAGGACTCTTAGTCTATTCCAGCTGCTTTTGATGACTTTTTTGCTGATGTACCCCGGCTGAAGATGACTTACTTCTTTGCCTCTTAGAGACACCCTTTGCTGATTCCCCTTTTTTTTTATTTCTCCTTTTTTGTGGTGTCACCCCCCTCCCTTTTGGTTGATCTGGCATATCCGGATTAACTCGGGGAATACAGCTGCAGCCTGATGCCCAGTCTGGTGCCCGAGCCTAGTGCCACTCACCTCCCGTGCCCCCCCCCACGGCAGGATTTCTCGCGTGCAGAACCCCTTCCTCTGGAACGCTCTCCCTCATACGGTCAGACTGTCCCCTAGTTTCCCTTCCGTCAAACGCTCCCTTAAGAAATTCCTATTTAGGGATGCCTACCACCCGACTCACTGACGCAACCAGTTCATCACTCCCACCTTGCAGTCCATCACGCTCACCTTGCAGTCCTCTCCTCCTGTTTCCACCCCCAACCCTTCTAGATTGTGAGTTCCCACGATAATAGGGCCTTCGTTTCCTCCTGTACTGGTTTGTCAAAATGTTGTTCAATGTATTGTAACCCTGTCTATATAGTGCCCATTGTACAGTGCTGCAGAATATGCTGGCGCTTTATAAATAAATAATAATTCTGGATACCAAGAATCCTAAGTATGGAAGATCTTGTGACTTTAAGACAGATCCAAATGTGCATTAATCAGCTACAGTAGACAATGTGTACATATAACGATCACAGTGAACTCAGCCAAAGGATATTGGTCATCCAGCTAGGATTTCCTAAGATGCAGTCGAAGAACCAGAATGCAAAGTGATCATCTCTAGGGATCCTATAGACACGCAATATCACTTTATCCATTGTTGGATCTAGAGGTTTTAGAAATTACTTGAATGAAATTTGTTAAATAGTTTTATCCTAACATTTGCAGTACAGATAGTAAACTGCGCACTGGTAAAGTGCGTATGTAAGGGACAGACAGATCCAGATGCCAAGCACCCATAGCTGCCTAAAATTCTAGCTCTGGTTCCTTTGTTTGTGAAATAATCTATGCATATCAATTTGGGAAGATTGCCGGTCTTCTAAAAATGTGTTGTGTTGTTTTCTTTCTAGCTCCTACATTTGATAAAAATGCGTCTATGTTTGTATCTTCAGAGGTCCCTGCCATTATCTCCCCTCTGAGTACCAAAAGAAACCCTGCCCATCTTTCATATTCAGATTAGGTAGGGATCCTGGTGTTACAAAACGATACTTTCTGAGCACCATTATCATTTGGCTCAGAACTGTAATTGTGCCAGAAATGTTGTATTCCTTCATATGCCCAGGAGATATCCAACGTCATACAGGCCCCTATAGGGGCATCATATGCACAGAAGTATTTGAGTTGTCCTTGTTTCACAGCTAGGCATGTACTGGCCATAGGGTATACAGGGAGATTCGCGGTGGGCCGATGGCTCAGTGGGCCGGTGTGAATGCTGGTTCACCACGCAGCTCGCTCTGCCCTTTACCATCTGTAAAACAGAACAGTCTGCCACAGTCTCATATTGGGACAACTGCGCCGGTGAGACCCGCTGCGCCTCCACGCACCATTAGACACTCCACCTTAGTGCCACTGCATTTCCTTACCCAATCGATCTGCAGCAACTCCGGTATCTGTAGAGCGATTGGTTGAGCGATCTGGTTGGTTTATATACTATTTTTGTGCGCTTGTGCATAATTAAAGTGGGCCGGTCAGGATGAAGTCCAGCTCTGTTCACAGCCATGGCTAGTGGCTTGACCTGATAAAGAGTGACCTTAAATAAAACGCCAGTACCACCATCACTTTCGTACAGGTCATTTATGGACCTGCACATTACAAAGATGAACTCTCAGACCAGTTACTGGTCTTATATTTCTTACAAATGTTACAGACAAGGTCACTGGTATTTATCAGGATCAAGCCTTAGATCCCTTACTAATGCTATGGAAATAATGACCTGTATGCACAATGGCATGCCTTAGACTCACGAGGATTCATATAGGGTATGAACATTAGGAAACCCTGGCTCGATGCATTCAGAGCCTGCAGACTGCTCACTAATGAATAAGTACTAAACACTTCTTTTATACAGCTTCTAACATTTGATATTTTACTATTCCTGCTGAAACAGGCGTCTGTACATATCGCAAATATTAACATATCCTACAGACACAGCCACTATGAAGGAGCAGCTCTTGAAAACTATAGAAGATTGTCCCTTAGACCTATCACCCTGTAGAGTGCAAGCTCCGTTGGCAAAGTCTCAAACACCTCAAGATTCAGTCTGCTGAAACTTGATGTAGCTTTTTTTGTGGTTTTATTTCCACCTTTTTATTATAAATCACTGAGTGCAAGCTCCATTAGCAAAGCCTTTTAAACAGCCAGAATGTCTGCAGCCCTTGATATATCATGCTTTTCCATCCCTGTACTACATAGCGCAGCAGTCACACTGCGTACAGCAGACAGGAGGACAGCCAGCTGTCCCAGCACATTAATATGCATGCTGAGGAGTAGGCGAACAGGATTCACATCCCTCAATACACATCTTACAGCCAAGGGTATATTATTATAATTATTGTCATCATTTATATAGCGCCAACAGTTTCCGCAGCGCTTCAAGGCCGGACCATTCGCAAGACAAATGGAGACTTTAGTGAGTATCAAGACTTATGGAGACTTTAGTGAGTATCAAGACTGGACCAATTAACCCTGTGCGAAAACTCTGGAATGCCCAAGGGACGCCTAAGAACTGAAACTCCAAGCATGAAAAACGGATTTGAGCAAAACTGACAGATGTGTCCAGAACAAGCTATACATGCTGCACTTTTCACTTTTACAGGCACAAATCACCAATGTCACAAAACAAAATGTCTATAAGAACATATAATTCGATTTGACAAAAATATGACAAAGTCATCCAAACTCTAACGATGTGTACCGGGCTATAGTGTCAGCTTTTGGCTGACCGCTAATGACTTTGGGGAGGCTCCTTACACAGTGGACGACTCCCATCAAGACCATAAACCCAATAGAGAATCTAAGCCACTGACCGGGCATTTCTCATCCATGTTAATCCAACTGGTCTTTATAATAATGAAGTATTGTAGAAATGAACTCTTACATTGGTAAAACATCACAACGTCACACCCATTATTTCCTTTATGAAATGCTTCTACTATCAACTGTAGGAAAGAAAATCTCCCACTCATCAGTCCTGTGACACCATTTACAAAAACTGTTAACGCATCTCACAGTCACTCATCAACCTCATTAAATACAGTCTATGAACAAATTAATGATTTAATGAGAAGTTACTCACCTGAGCCTGTGGCCCATCTGTCACCAGACTCAGAACATCGGTCACTGAGATGTATCCTAGCCGCTTTGCTATGGCCAAGGGCGTAATTCCATTCTGTAGAGGTGGAGGGCAGAGGAGCGGGCATTGGGGCAGTAGGGAGAAGAGGGAGGGGGATGAGAAGCCAACAAGTGACACAACAATTTGGTGGGTGACAAAGCAAAATGACAGAAAGCAAGACAGGTGACAGAATGTAAACAGTACAAAATAACAAGACCTAGCAACAGTCAAGAAGGTGACAGGGCATGAAACAGAATCAGAAGACAGCTTTTAGAATTGGGTGACAAGTGTCAAGACAAAAGGAAAAACACTGTCATGTAACGACAGCAGGATACGCTTACCATGGAAGCCTGGTTAGGGCATGCTCCATTCTTCAATAACAGGGTAACAATGTCTGTATGCCCCTGCTGAGCCGCTTGGTGAAGGGGAGTGAAACCCAGCTGCAGAGAGATGAAAGAGCTTACAAAGTATCCAATGCTAATATAGGGATGTGTCTTAAACGAGTGTGCTCGGACATACATAGACACCGCATGAATTAGGATTATTTTTATATAATTTTTTATCACAAATATGACCGACCATGGAAATACCCTTACTACAGCACTGTAATCTCTGATAATCTTCATTGTTATGAGTTGACTTGTATAGAACATATTTCCATTACTGATGTGTATACTACTAGCCATTGTATGCATGGCCACTAATTCTCCCAAAAACATATTTAGAGAACCATGGTTTCGGTTCTGTTCTTTCATGCATTTTCATGCTGGGTAAGGTTCTACTCTGCTCCCACTGGAAACATTGTCAACATACGGGGTTGACAAAGACAAACTCAACACTTTTAGGTCCATTCAGGAGCTGTAGATCTGCACCAAGAATTAGTAATTCAGGCATGAGTAGCTTTGTTATCTATTTGTGTATATATATATATATATATATATATATATATATATTATTTATGTGTTTACAATGCATTGGGAGTTTGAATCGACTTCTGCGGATGATTAATTACCACATGGAATTTGAATGTTAACGTATTTTACTCTGGCCTTTTCATAGTGTCTGTTCCTGTTGTGTGCAACATTCAGTTGGTCGACACATAAAATAAATGACTTTAAGCTGAGGCTTTGTGATGTCATGTGCCTATCTTCAAGCTATGGGGTTTCCTCCGATAATAAGTAGAAAAATCAGCAAAATACACAAATTTCTAAATTGCCTGGATTTTACACCAGGAGAACGCTTTCCTCTTTTCTTGTCTCCCTACTACTTACATATGCTCCTTGTGGTGACAGAAAAAGCTCCAGCAAGGTGCGAGTTACCCGAGAAGGGATAAAACAACAACCCACAGGCACGAATCCACTCAGAGCCTGTGTTGGGGCTCTACATTTGTGAGTGGTATACGATAACTGGATAGTGATATTATTTAATCACTATATAATACTGCACCATAAATGTTTAATTTATTTATCCCATTTTATAGGCCGATTCAATCAATGGGCAGTAAACGAAGAGACATCTAAACCTTCAGAGCATTCATTTGCGCTGTAGCAGGTTATATGTACAGTACTGTGGCAAAGTTTTAGGCAGGTGTGAAAAAATGCTGTAAACAAAGAATGCTTTCAAAAATGGAAGTGTTAAACATTTATGTTCATAAATGAACAAAATGCAGTGAATGAACAAAAGAGAAATCTAAATCAAATCAATATTTGGTGTGACCGCCCTTTGCCTTCAAAACAGCAGCAATTCTTCTAGGTACACTTGCACACAGTTTTTGAAGGAATTCGGCTGGTAGGTTGTTCCAAACATCTTGGAGAACTAAGCACAGATCTTCTGTGGATGTAGGCTTTCTCACATCCTTCAGTCTTTTCATGTAATCCCAGACACACTCGATGATGTTGAGATCAGGGCTCTGTGGGGGCCATGCCATCACTTCCAGTACTTCTTGTTCTTCTTTACGCTGAAGATAGTTCTTAATGACTTTGGCTGTATATTTGGGGTCGTTGTCCTGCTGCAGAATAAATTTGGGGCCAACCATACGCCTCCTTGACGGTATTGCATGATGGATAAGTATCTGCCTGTATTTCTCAGCATTGAGAACACCATTAATCCTGACCAAATCTCCAACTCCATTTGCAGAAATGTAGCCCCAAACGTTCAAGGAACCCACACCATTCTTCACTGTTGCCTGCAGACACTCATTATTGTACCGCTCTCCAGCCCTTCGATGAACAAACTGCCTTCTGCTACAGCCAAATATTTCAAATTTTGACTCCTCAGTCCAGCGTACCTGCTGCCATTGTTCTGCATTCCAGGTCCTATGTTTTCGTGCATACTTTAGTCGCTTGGCCTTGTTCCCACGTCGGAGGTATGGCTTTTTGGCTGCAACTTTTCCATGAAGACCACTTCTGGCCAGACTTCTCCGGACAGTAGATGGGGTGTACCTGGGTCCCACTGGTTTCTGCCAGTTCTGAGCTGATGGCACTGCTGGACATCTTCCGATTTCGAAGGGCAATAAGCTTGATGTGTCTTTCACCTGCTGCACTAAGTTTCCTTGGCCGACCACTGCGTCTACGATCCTCAACGTTGCCCGTTTCTTTGTGCTTCTTCAAAAGAGCTTGAAAAGCACATCTTGAAACCCCAGTCTGCTTTGAAATCTTTGTCTTGGAGAGACCTTGTTGATGCAGTATAACTACCTTGTGTCTTGTTGCTATGCTCAATCTTGCCATGACATGAAACTGTCTTTCACAACCTCACCTTGGTAGCAGAGTTTGGCTGTTCCTCACCCAGTTTTAAGCCTCCTACACAGCTGTTTGTTTCAGTTCATGACTGGGTTTCAACCTACGTGTGACATTGATGATCATTAGCACCTGTTTGGTATAATTGGTTGATCATACACCTGTCTATAATCCTACAAAATCCCTGACTTTGTGCAAGTGTACCTATGAGAATTGATGCTGGTTTGAAGGCAAAGGGTAGTAACACCAAATATTGATTTGATTTAGATTTTTCTTTTGTTCGCTCACTTTGCATATTGCAAATTGACAAATATAAACAATCATTATTTATATTTCTGAAAGCATTCTTTGTTTACAGCATTTTTCACACCTGCCTAAAACTTTTGCACAGTACTGTATATAATTTTGTAATGCCAGTTTAACATTCCCTGACATCAATGTGACTAGGACCTTACCTTGGTGGTGGCATTGACATTGGCCTGGTGCTGCAGTAGAAATTTTACTAGCTTGATGTTCCCATAGTGGCATGCAACATGAAGTGGTGTGAACCCCATCTGTAAGCAGAGAATCGTTAATGAACACTAAAGTATATACAACCAGTCAATAATAATGTATTAACATTTATAAATGAAACACTTTCTGAATGTTCTGTCATTGGTGCAGCTACTGCAACACATCAATCTCTGACCTGAGGTCATAAATAAACTGTATCTTTGAACTATTAAGCCAATATACATTATACTCAGGTGAGCCCACCAAACAAAAGAAAAGTATTTATCAAAAGTACGTTATAACACATCTTCCCTCCCATTTTGCTGTCACCTCTCTACTGAACGGTAACTGCTACAGGAAGCAGCAGACACCATCCCTCTGACAATGGGCCAGAGTCACAACTAGTGAGTATGAAATCAATCATGTGCCTCTCAATGCAGATGCGTTGAGAGGCAATGGATGATCATTCCAGTTTAATAAAGAAAAACTTATACAATCTCCTGTAAGGTTGCCCTTTAAAAGCTGAATGGCAATTTTCGGGGTAAAGGGAAGACCTTCCTTGTGGAAGGAATTCACAGCCCCCAGGGACTGCCTGAGGAGAACTCAGCACACCATAAACAATTCATTAAGTTAATGGGGTCATGGTGGCTTGGGTGACCCATTAATAACCTACTTCGTTGTCCAACAATTCAAATGTAGTAATAAGTAGTGTAGGCAGCTCTGTAACGAGATCGAACACATTGTGGTTTATAAATACCTAAATAAATATAACATTAAAACAGTTCCACAGAATGCTTTTAAAATTGGACTTCTGGCCTTAATTAACAAAAATCGATCGATCATACAGTTTTGCTTGCAATTAGAAGGCCATTGACCAGTTGAGTTTCGGTAAAACAATGCTGTGGTTTTGAGGTGCCTCTCCTTTCAAAGAACCTCCCCAATTCAGAGCTTGAGAAGGGACAGTGTTTTTGGATTGCTTTTAAGCATAAGTGCTTTTCTGTTGATATTTCCAAATGTTATCGTTATGACACTTATTTTAAGGTTGTTTTATTTTCCCTTTGTACTATTTTTAATATTTATCTGTTTCTGACCCTTGACTAGGACCTCATATATGTCATGATATTTATTAATTTATAAAGTATTATACCAGGAAGAATACATTGAGATTTCTCTCGTTTTCAAGTATGTCCTGGGTTCAAGAACATTGTATTTCTGTACCTACTGTAACAATTCAAAGTAATAAAATGCAAGATATTAAAAACAGCACAAATATACAGATTAACACAGAAAATAAATATGTAAGAAATATATTCACTATGTTACATGTTTACAGGTGCATTCTGTATTGAGGTATGTTAATAGAGATCTCATAAGTGACTTTAGACTGGGGGAAGATTTGATGGCGTCTGGGAGGTTATTCCAGAATTGTGGTGCTCTGTAGGAAAATAAGGATCGAGCCACTTTCTTTTTGTATTGTGGTATTACAAGTCTATGTCTACATCCTATACTTATAATGGAGAAAAAATACTCAGTTCTCAGTCAGTACTGGAATATTTATTGAATATCTTTTTCTTTTAGATGAGGAGTCCCTGAGAGACCTTTCAGCTCTATTCTAGATACAGCGAAGAGTTTTATTGAATCTACTCTTACAAGCACCTGACTTAAATTGATAACAAAGTGATGGCGAGTTACCCGTGTCTCTGCGCTCACAGATGCATCATGTGACACTAGGATCTCTGCGATGTTTAGGTGACCTTCCTGACATGTCAGGTGGAGGGGAGTGAGGCAGCTCTGCAAGGAATAAACAGCATTGTGGGCATATAAATAAATACAGTACATGTGTTTAATCAGCATAAAAAGTTTGTTGGGGGAAAGAAATGTTACAAGCTCAAACAAAAGAACATCGTTAAGCTAAATAGGAATAGTGAGATTTAGAAATTGTATATTGATGTGATGTTACCACCTTATTTCCCAAGTGTACATTTCCTTGCTTGCTGAGAAGTAATGTCACCATATCCGCATGGCCTTCCTGAGAAGCAAGGTGCAAAGGTGTAACTCCTTGCAATGACTGTGCGTTACATGATGCTCCAAACTGCAGCAGGGCACGGGCAGTGTCCACGGAACGCTGTTTTACTGCCATGTGGAGAGGGGTGTAGCCATTCTGTAACAACAAAATATAGCTTTACATAATTACATGTGCAAAGTTGGTAAAAACTTAACCAAAGATATCTGTGGCCTACATGAGTATTGGCCTAACCAAAAAAAACGGTTAGTTATATTTGATGACAAATAGCAGAAATCTCAATAGAATTAATATTCATTTCAAGTTGTAACGCAGCGAAATCTGGAAGTTTGCCATGGGGTAAACACTTAGGGCAATATTACAATATTAACGCTAACGCTCAGCTGTGTGAGCATTAATGTTAGGTTAAATGGCCCTAGCGCAGCCTGCCCATATTACATTCCAAACACTAACAGGTTAAAAAAAACATTTGCGCATCGGAGATTGTGCTAGTTTGCGTGAGCTTACTGTACTTTGCGCTCCCTATGCTTAAAGAGTAATTAGCGTTAGGATTACAAAGTCCTACACTAATTACTCACCACTGCAGCTAACTGATAAGTTAAATACAGCTCTAAACCGGTGCTAACTTATTCCGCTGCTCTGTAATCAGTTAGCAGCATCTGCAAATCCCCCCAAAAATCACATACTCACCTCTCATCCCACGGCGAGAATGGCTTTCTGGTCCCCAGTGAGACTGGGGAAGAAAAATCCCCGGTGTCCCTCCGCAATCACTCCGCCGACCTGCAGGTTCTTGCGAGAGGGGAGATCCTGCAGGTCATGTGACCCGGCAGTTGAAGCCTCAATGGAGTCCTATAGACTCCAGTAGAGGATGCTTGGGGCAGCACATTCGCGCTGCCTCTAGGATTCTCTGGCTTAGTGCTGCATAACGGGCAGGCTGCTGAATTAGCGCCTGTCCCGTAATATGGAGCTATAAACAGCAGGGATGCTAAGGAGAAACCTGCAGTTTTAGCATGCAGTATGTTATACTGGCCTTATATTTTGGTGTAATTTAGGCTTAAAGCCCATAGATGTCTAACTTATTGCCTAAACGGTCTAAATATCATACACCCTAATAACTGTTCACTTACCCGTGCGATGCTGTGTGGATAGGCCCCCTTGTTGAGAAGGAGTCTTACAATGTTGAGATGATTGTGATAAACAGCTACATGAAGCGGAGTTAATCCAGTCTATCAAAAATAGGCAAACATCAGTCAATTAATTTATCAAACATTTTATCCATTAATTAATAGGAGCTGAATTTTAAACTAAAATTTAATCTGTTTGGCTAAATAGAAAAATTAACCTTGTGCTATTTTGTAGTTTGGTTTGTCTACTGCCTACCAATACAACACTATCTACAGGTATGTCTGTACCCATCTAACCATCTACCTATCGCTACAAATAATGTTAGGGTAACACACAACATACACCCAACAAGGGACCCTTTCCCATAGTTGTCGATACGATAACTACAAGGAGACATTACACACAACATCTCCTGTAGCTATCTTATCGACGGGAATTACTAATTCCATTCTAGCCGTAAACTGGGCTTCCCTGCACAAGGTTACTGTAAATAAACATCTCCTATACTTAGTATAGGAGACGTTCATTTTCACCTACGCATGGAAATGCAGGCTATTTCAAGGTACCTTGCGCTTTCACCCGGGAGACGATATTTCAATAAGAAATAACATCTCTTCAAAGCTGGTGTTCAGTGATTTTGCATTTGCAATTGTACCCACTTCATACCCTGCAAATTAGAATAGCACCATTGTCTTTTCATCCACTACATTATTTATAATTGCAATCCTATGCGCACACAATCTGTACACACTTGGAGGTCTTCATGACTGATCACAGCATTTGATAAAGCACCTATTGTGAGACAGGTCCCCATTCATGCCACTGGATTTCTCTATAACAGGTTCCGAACTACACAGATTTTAGAGATTCCTGAGAAGAGGTTGGCAATGAGGGCTGTGGATAATGGTTATGGATCAGGAGTAACAGGGTTATCCAAAGAGATTCAAAAAATCACCGCACGTTCGGTGACTTTTCGTTCTCTTCAATTCGGTTCGTGTTGCTGATCCCATTTCGGTGACCCTGCGGTGTATTCAGCAAGTACCACAGGGTCCCCGAATTGCAGGGAAAAGCTGCCGCAAACCTGACGAAAACTAACCACAAAACCTGCCGAATGCACGCCAAAAACACGCAAAAACATCTGGATTAACCCGTCGAAGACGCCGGAAAAACCCGAGCAGGACCCGACCACACACAGCGAAGCGAAGTGGCCGGAAAAAGCCGAGAAAAAGCCGACACCGCAGACAGAGGGAGGTGAATAAATTAGCTAAACATTTTTTTTGTTTTTTTTTTTTTTGAGAAAGGATTTTACCAGGAAGGATACATTAAGATTTCTCTTGTTTTCAAGTATGTCCTGGGTGGCGAGTATGTACCGTTAGGTGTCTTGCCAAGGACACTTACTGGAGAGGTTGCTCGCTGGGATCGAACCCATGACTCCACAGGCTCTCTCCATGCAGAGCAGTGACATTACCTCTACTCCACCCAGCCCAGTTTGTATGAATGTGAAAGTGAAAAGCGGTTTGCAAAGAAACTACTGAGCGAAAATGTCTGAAATTTGCATATGAGGTCCAGGGAATGATAATAAAAAGGGCTGTTACAGAAAGAAGAAGTAAACTTAAATTTTTTTAAAAAAAAATTGGACTTTTAAAAAAAAAAAAAATTCTGAAAAATGCTCAAAATATCCTAAAAAATTTATAATTAAAGAGACTCTTTACTGCAGAATTTTATAATGAACGGTTTATTAGATATTGAATTAAAACGGGAATATTTTTAACATTGAAGCCTATGGGATTCTCCTGAATTAACTTGCCGAATTAAACCACCGAATGGCAGGGCATTTCGGGAAACTTTCACTACTGGTTTGTGTTCTCTGAATAGCCGAAGCAGTGCATTTTCATTGGATTTAACGGCCCTCGAACAGGCACCGAACAGGCACCGTATGTGCAGGCAATTCGCCAGGATTTGCCGAATTGCCTGCTCTCTGGATAGCCGAATGGCCAGGAAAGGTAACCGAACGCTGATTTTCAGCGTTCGGTTACCTTTCTCAAGCAATTTGGAGCTCTTTGGATAACCCTGTAAGTCTGGCCCTTTCCTTCCATTTGGCGGCCAGAGAGTACAGCAGGGGTGGAGAGATTCCTTTATGAGGCTGCTAGAGGGAAGAGTTTGATTGCTATCCTACCACCTTTACTTTTTTTCCCATCTTTTCCTTTTGTACGATATCAATTGTTTTCCCTGAATGGTCATGATGTACAACCTGTAACTGTAATGCCTACTGTGTTTTGTACCAATAAAGATATATATAAAAAATATACAAAACATACATTCTTTTAAAAACTTTGTAAATATACACATTGCTAAAAATGAAGAACCAACACAATCATTCGGCAGCATGCACAGCAATCGCAAGGATTTCAGGAATCTTTGGCATAAACATAATTTGCAACACCCACCCCATGTCTCCCCCCCCATCAATTACCATCTCTGTTCCCTATTCCCCTACATGTAAAACATTTCTCCATTATATATATATATATATATATATATATATATATATTATATATATATATATATATATATATATATCTTTTGTAATGTCTGTCTCCTCACCTTGCTCCACCCCCCTGGGATGTTTCTGAACTACAACTCCCATGGCTCTCTGGCCAACAAATGCATTCAAAGAATTAGGGGAATTGTAGGCAATCAGCATCTGAGGGGGGGGGTGCAAAGTTTGAGATCCATGCTGTTAACGATCACAAATGCGTTGTCTTAAATATCACTTGCTCCCACTCCTCTCTGCAGAGGCTTCCCAATTTACTTAATGGAGGTAATGAATCTCGTCCAGTGTTGAGACATACAAGAGAAAGAACACAAATGCACAGAAGAAATACACACATGCAAAATAAAGTTTGTTGAGCCAAATGTAGCATGTAGCACATCTGCATCACTCAGATACAAACACACATTGGCCTGCTACAAACATCAGAATATGCAGAAAGAACAAACAAAAACACATGGCAGACCCACCCAGACACACAACGTAGAGAGTCAAAAACACATAAGGCCACATTACAATCTTGTTGTTAACGTTAGCGCTCACCTGCGTGAGCATTAACATTAGCCGCGGTGTCTACCGCATATTACAATCCAAACGCTAACGGGTTAAGTAACCCGTTTGCGTTTGGTACCTTGCGCTTTTCAGCGCGAGGTTACTGTACTTTGCGCTCCCTATACTTAACAGGAGGAGCGCAAAGTGTTAATCAGCGTTAGGATTACAAAGTCCTAACGCTGATTAACGTCTGGCTGTGGTTAGTGGAAAGATAACCAGAGCCAGGACTTGGTGTTAACACCAGCCTAAAAAAGATACTTCCCTCCTATTCCGCGGGGAGGACCGCGGCTCTGTCCGCCTCCTCCGTCTGGCGGGAGCAGGGAAAGACTGGGGGAAAAAGTCCCCCCCGTCGCTCCCTGCTTATCACTATGCTGACCAGCCAGATCTCGCGAGGCGAGATCCGGCAGGTCATTGACCACCGGCGTCCGGCTCAATGGAGTCCTATGGACTCCATCGAGTGGATGCTTGCGGCTGCGCTCAGCGCTGCCACGAGCATCCTGGGGCGTAGCACCCACTACCAATGCAGGCAGCATTTTTTGCGCCTGCATTGTAATCCCCCGTTAAAATGGGGGCGGTAGGGGGAAAACTGTGGGCGCAGTTTTTTCTCCCTACCGCCTCCGTTTTAACGCAGGGATTGTAATTTAGCCCATATAGCGTGTTACATAGAAACATAGAAAAATGTCGGCAGATAAGAACCTGTCGGCCCATCTAGTCTGCCCAATTACATGGATACTTTACCTGGATTTATCTTTTGTTTAGGATAACCTAATGCCTATCCCATGCTTGCTTAAATTCAATTACTGTTTTGGCCTCTACCACTTCTACTGGAAGGCTGTTCCATGTATCCACCACCCTCTCAGTAAAATAATGCTTCCTGATGTTACTTTTAAACCTTTGCCCCTCTAATCTAAGACTATGTCCTCTTGTTTTGCTACTTTGTTTCCGTTTAAATATACTCCCTTCCTCTACCTTGTGGATTCCCTTTACGTATTTAAATGTTTCTATCATATCTCCTCTGTCTCGTCTTTTTTCCAAGCTGTACATGTTAAGATCATTAAGCCTTTCCTGGTAACTTTTCTCCTTCAAGCCGTACACCATTTTAGTAGCCCTTCTCTGAACTCTCTCTAAGATGTCTATATCCTTCTGGAGATACGGTCTCCAGTACTGCACACAGTACTCCAAGTGAGGTCTCACCAGTGCTCTGTACAGTGGCATGAGCACTTCCCTTTTCCTACTGCTAATACCTCTCCCTACACAACCAAGCATTCTGCTAGCATTTCCTGCTGCTCTATTACATTGACTACTTACCCTTAGATCCTGTGCAATAATAACCCCTAAATCCCTTTCCTCAGATGTTGAGGTTAGGACTGTATCAAATATTCTATATTCAGCCCTTGGGTTTTTACGTCCCAGATGCATTATCTTGCACTTATCCACATTAAAACTCAATTGGGACAGCTCCGACCATTTTTTTAGTTTACCTAAATCATTTGTCATTTGGCTGATCCCTCCAGGAACGTCAACCCTGTTGCAAATCTTTGTGTCATCAGCAAAAAGACATACTTTTCCTTTAATACCTTCTGCAATATCACTAATAAAAATATTAAATAGAATGGGACTGGGTCCAAGTACTGACCCCTGAGGTACCCCACTGGTAACAAGACCTTGCGCCGAATAAACTCCATTTACCACAACCCTCTGTTGTCTGTCACTCAGCCACTGCCTAATCCATTCAACAATATTGGAATCCAAGCTCAAAGATTGCAATTTATTGATAAGCCTTCTATGCTGAACAGTATCAAAAGCCTTACTGAAATCTAAATAAGCAATGTCTACTGCACCACCTGTGTCTATTATTTTTGTTACCCAATCAAAAAAATTAATAAGATTAGTTTGGCATGATCTCCCTGAGGTAAACCCATGTTGTTTCTGATCCTGTAATCTATGTGTTTTTAGATGTTCAACAATCCTTTCCTTTAACATGGTTTCCATTAATTTCCCCACTACTGACGTAAGACTAACTGGCCTATAGTTCCCCGATTCCTCCCTACTACCCTTCTTGTAAATGGGCACAACATTTGCTATTTTCCAGTCTTCTGGGACGACTCCCGTTAGCAAGGATTGGTTAAATAAATCTGTTAACGGTTTTGCTATTACATCACTGAGCTCTTTTAATAATTTAGGGTGGATCCCATCAGGCCCCATTGACTTATTTGTCTTTACTTTAGACAGCTGCTGTAGAACCTCCTCCTCTGCAAACTGATATGTAAATGTCTCGTTAGTGTTTCCTCCTAACTGAGGTCCCTTTCCTTCCTTTTCTTCTGCAAAGACTGAACAAAAATATTCATTGAGGCAGTCAGCGAGACTTTTATCCTCTTCTACATACCTTCCTTCCTTTGTTTTTAATCTAACTAATCCTTGTTTTACTTTTCCTTTCTCGTTTATGTATCTAAAAAATGTTTTGTCCCCCTTTTTTACTGACTGAGCTATTTTCTCTTCTGCGTGTGCTTTGGAAGCTCTTATAAATTGCTTTGCCTCTTTCTGCCTAATCTTATAGGTTTGCCTATCTTCTTCACTGAGTTTTTTTATAATTATTGAATGCTATCTTTTTGTTCTTCACTATTTTGGCCACTTCTGCAGAGTACCACAGTGGTTTCTTCCCTTTTTTGTTTTTGCTAACAAGCCGAATGCAATTGCCTGTGGCCTTCAATAATGCTTCCTTTAAATAATCCCATTTCTCCTGGACTCCTTTTAAACTCCTCCAGTCTGATAAGGACTCCTTCACACAAAATCTCATTTTAGAAAAATCTGTTTTTTTAAAGTCTAAAACTTTTGTTTTTGTGTGGTGCGGCTCCATCCCTGTTCTTATATTAAACCATACTGACTGGTGATCACTAGATCCCAAATTTACCTACAACAACGTCCGATACCAAACCTCCATTTGTGAGTATTAAACCCAATATGGCCTCTTTACGGGTCGGCTCCTCAACTACTTGTGTTAGAGATAATCCCAGTAGGGAGTTTAGAATATTTGTACTCCTGGTGCACCCAGCTGTTTTGGTTTTCCAGTTCACATCAGGAAGATTAAAGTCCCCCATGATAATAACTTCCCCCTTCATTGCCATTTTGGCTATTTCCTCAAGCAGCAGATTATCTAGCTCTTCTACTTGTCCAAGGGGTCTATAGATCACACCTACACGAGCTACTGTATGATTTCCAAATGTTAGTGTAACCCAAACTGACTCTATGTTCACCTCGCTCACTTTTATTTGGTTAGTTTTTATGTTGTTTTTCACATACAGGGCCACTCCTCCTCCTTTCCTACCTTCTCTGTCTTTTCTATATAAAGAGTACCCCGGTATTGTTATGTCCCAGTTATTTTTCTCACTGAACCATGTCTCAGTAACCGCAACTAAATCTACTTTTTCAGCTGCCATCATTGCCTCCAGTTCATTGATTTTATTGACTAAACTGCGAGCATTTATAGACACGACTCTGAGCTTGTCATTTTTTTCCCCGCATGTTGCTTGCACCCTCCGATTTAGTTTTGGGGGACAATCAGGCAGATTGTTTTTTACCCTTTTGTCCCCCCTCCTAGTTTAAATATTTCTTTGTGAAACCTTTGAACTTCTCACTGAGAACATATGTTCCCCTATGAGTAAGATGCAAACCATCTTTTTTATACAGTTCCTTTCTGCTCCAATTAGAGCTATCATGGGACACAAAGCCAAATCCTTGCTCCCGACACCATTCCCGAAGCCACAAATTAAATTCCCTATTGCGCATCTGCCTATCCTGAATGTTATGCACAGGCAAAACTTCAGAGAATGACACAGTGGACGCAATCTGCTGTATTTCACCTCCAAGAACACAAAAATCTTCCTTAATCTCAGAAACCTCATTGCTAGCCAAGTCTTTTGTCCCTAGATGGACTAGAACATCCACTTCCCCTTGCTGCTTTGCTTGTTTGACAATATTGAGAATACGTCTCCTGTCTCTACGAGCAGTAGCCCCAGGAAGACATCTCACCAAACCACTACTCTCCAGCTCAACACCTCTTATGATAGAATCACCCAGCAACAATTGCCTTCTATCATGTCCCATAGGGTTATTGGATGCCTGGCTAAATACATATTGACAGAGATTTCATCCAAAATGTATATTCAATGCAAACTAAACATGCAAAATGTTTCACAAGATAGGGGAAATAGCAAAATGGTATTCTATAGCCGAGTATAGGTTTGTAACTGACAACTCCTTCTGTAAGGTAAGAAAACTTCATGATTCAACTGTATTCAACCTTAATGGGGGGGGGGCTCTTGATTCACACCTTGCCAGTACTGTTGGTGTGGGCTCCTCTCTCCAGCAGGAGTTCTGCAATCTGGAGCTTCCCATATTTTGCTGCCACGTGAAGGGGAGTAAATCCTTTCTATGGAGGTAAAGATGGATCGGTATTAAACATTATTAGCATTGAGAGTGAGAACAGAGAAGAAGCACTTTGTATGGTGGTTAGTAATGCAGGAAGAGCACAAGGCTATAAAATATATTACAAGCTACTTTAAAGTGTTTCAGAAAATATGAGAGAAGAACACAATGAAGACAGAAGGGGGGGAGCTACCTGGATGGCATTATGCAAGAGAGGTGGAAGATGCAGAAGAAAGAGAGATAATAAACTTTACCTTGGTCATAGAGGTGTGGGCAGCTTGGTTATCCAGCAAGAGCTCAGTGGTCTGGAGGTGGCCACCTCTGGCACTAAGGTGTAGAGGAGTATGACCAGCAGTGGTGGGGGGATCTGGGTGCGCTCCATTTACAAGAAGCAAACGCACCATGTCCAGGTGACCGGAGCGGGAAGCACAGTGCAGGGGGGTTTGGTCATCCTACGGAATCAAAGAAACATTATAATATGTGTGTTATAAACAAATATCCATACATAACATTCTTTAGAAAAGAGGAGCTCAACTTCAACCCTCAAGATTATTTGGAACTACATTTTCCACAAGGCTCTGTTCATCTAATGAGAAGCTATCATGGGAGATGTAGTTCCAAAACATCTGGAGGTCCAAGGTTGAGAGTCACTGCTTTAAAAACATAGTTGCCGACCTAGCCAAAGATAAGAGCAATATACTGTAAGAGAGAATTAAAGGGATTACATAAGAATATTTCAAACATGGAACCAAAAACAGGGCTATAAATTTGAAAATAAATCACTGAACTCCACCTAACAAAATTTTTTAAAAATTAACACAATGACATTGTGTTAGAACCAAAACTCAATACACCAGCTATCAAGAAAATCACTAGTACGCTGACTTACGCACATGCCGGTATATTTCCTGTCTGATGCCCTACCATCGACTGTGTCACAAGCACACACTGGGTATTGACATTCACGTCTTACCTTTGCTCTTGCGTTCACCTTGGCTTTGTTTTGTAGTAAAAACTCTGCTACATCAGTGTGAGCAGCACGAGCTGCCATGTGCAAGGGCGTCTCCACCTTCTGTGAGATCACATCAAACAGCGCTGTTAGTGTGAGTTTACTTTTTATGTTACAGTTTATATGAAACACTCTTAGATGTGCGTTTGTTCAGTCAGACGGTTAAAGTCTGGAACACACTGCATTTTATCATTAGTACCTTCAAACATGTATTTTGTCGTTGTTAAGGTGGTGTGTCACTTTTTTCCCATTATTTAAGGTTGTATGTGCTCTTGGAACAGAGAGAATACTACAGGGTCTTTTCACAAAGCACTGAAATGTCAGTGAAATTTTGGTGCTTTTCACTTTGGTAGATCACCGAAGAAGGAGTCACCGAAGGAGTTACCGGACGCCGGAGAAAACAGCTAAAGTGCACCGATAACCTTCGAATTGTGCTGAATTAGCATCGGCGAAATCTGTCCAACTGAAAAAAAGGAAGGCTCCTGTTCTCCTAATAGGCATATAAATCAATAAAATGTGTCCAAATAATAAAAGGTCCTTCAAAAAATAATAAAAGCACCAGTTACAAAATTAAAAAAAATGTGTTTTAAAAAAGAAAAACAAAAATATTGTCTAAAAAATACGAACAATAAAAAAAGTTTTTTTTAAATAAATAAAGTTTCTGCCTAAAATGAAAAGAATAAACAATCTTTAAAAAAAAATGTAAACGGTATTAAGGGTTATATTACAAAGTTGGTGGTAACTTAACCAGAACTGCTGTAAACGGAGCAACCCCATAGACTACGGGCACCACTACATTCTTGGTGCCAACGTTAGCGCTCACCTGAGTGAGCGTTAACACCATATTACAATCCAAACGCTAATGGGTTAAAAAAAACATTAGCAATTGGCATCTTGTGCTTTTTAGCGTGAGGTTACTGTACTTCGCGCTCCCTATGCTTAACATGGGGAGTGCAAAGTGTTAGTTAACTGTAATACTAACGCTAATTAACGCTAATTACCGTCTGGCTGCGGTTAACCCGACCGTTAACCACAGCCTGGACCTGGTGCTAACGGATTCCACTGCTGCAGAATCCGTCAGCACCAGCAGAGCCCCCCCAATAAAATCAGATACTCACCTCCTATCCTGCGGCTCCAACCGCCTCCTCTGTCCACCAGGAGCAGGGAGAGACTGGGGACAAAGTCCCCCAGGCACCCCCTGTGAATCACTATGCCGACCTGCCAGATCTCGCGAGGCAAGATCAGGCAGGTCATGTGACCGGCACCGTCTGCCTCAACAGAGTCCTAGGGACTCCATGGAGGAGATGCTCGCGGCGGCACTTAGCACTGCCTTGTGCATCCCGTGGCTTAGCGCCCGATAACGATGCAGGCAGCTTTTTCAGCGCCTGCATCGTAATATCACGCTAAAACGGGGATGCAAAAGAGAAACCAGCAGGAGCAGGTTTTTCTCCCTAGCATCCCCGTTTTAGTGTGATGGCTGTAATGGTGCCCTATAATGGCTGTGGTAAGCTTACAACAGCTCTGGTTAAGTTATCACCAACTTTGTAATACTGCCCTAAGTGTTTACATTGAATCCTATGGGATTAGTCTGTTTAAACACTGGAATTTCGGTGCAGGTCGGTGTTCTGTGAATAAAAGATTTGATAGTCTTCTATGGGACAATTTTGATGACGCCGAATTGTGGTGAACTGCGGCGAATAACACCGTGGAATGCAGTCAATTTGCCTGTATTTGGTGAATTGACAGCTTAGTGAATAGACTAATTGTCCTGAAATTGCTCCGTCCGGTGCAATTCGGGGCCAATTCAAAGGTTAGTAAATAACTTCTTATGAATAGATATACTTTACTGATGTGTGGTTGAAATGAGATATATATCCTCACCACACTGAAGACATTGGGTGATGCTCCTTTCTGTAATAATGTCTTCACGATGGGTAGGTGTCCCATGAAGGAGGCAACATGAAGAGGAGTCAAACCAGACTGTAGACACAAAGAGAAAAAAGTCATACAATCACCATCTGATTGCTAGGGGAGAGAAATATAGAAAGATATAATAAGGGCGCACTTGCACAGATTGAATACATACAGCAAAGTGAGGGTTCTTCTAAACAGTGATACAAACAGACTAACATAAATCCCACACAAAGCTTCACACACCAAAAATTAGCAATTGACATTCACTTAGAAGACATAACAAAATATAAGTACTCCTATTATTCCACAAACATGCCAAAAATATTACACCAAATGACTAGCACTCACAAGGAATGACTCCTATTAAAGTCACAGGGGGCTCTTGGAGGGCTGATTTAGCCTTTTCGGATGTAGGGGCTTAGTTCCTCCAAGAAGCTAAGATCAGCGAGAGCAGATCTAAAATTAAAGTATCAGAATCTGAAAGATGAACCAATTCGGGACTTAGCACATTGAGAGCCTTTGGAAGGACCTAACAATTGGATTGTGTGGACATTCGCTCGAGCCTCCATCCGCCCTCTTCACCTGATCACATGAAATGCTGTGGCTTGCAGGAACCCAAGAGCATCAGGGTTTCAGGGTTATTCAGAGAGCGGTGAAAAGCTGGAGAATGACTGGAGAATGGAAAATTCTAGGTCAAAATAGCCAATTTGGAAAGTGAGATGAAAGGGAGAATTTTTATGGTTTGGCTATTTTGACCTAGAATTTTCCATTCTCCAGTCATTCTCCAGCTTTTCACCGCTCTCTGAATAACCCTGCATATCATGTGCGGAGGGAGCCCAGCACTGCATACAAGGTGAGTGTTAAAATTATAAAAAAAGTTGGAGGTTGGTTGCAGAGGAGATCAGTAGGGGTTAATATTTAGCCTCTCTTTTCCCCACTACCATTTTAAGCCTAGATGATCCCTTTAAAGCCTTAAGTCTTAAAGGCCCTCTACCAGCAAAAAAAGGAAAATATTTATTTTGTTTATGTTGCTGATATCTTACACGTACTTAGTTTTTCTCGTGTATGTTTAGTTGACGCCGGGCGGGTTGTGTGTGGCTGTGAGTCTAAATACTAGTACACCCCTGCTCTCCGGATGCTGTGGCCCCCTCCTCTGGGCCACCTACGGAGCAGACGCACATTGGCTGTAGGGGGACGGCTTGCGTTCAGGCCATCGTGTGGCAACAAATGGCTTGGGGTGGGTGGGAGGCAGCCCATAAAAGCCAGCAGGGCGTGTTATGCCATCCCTCATTGTTTAGTTCCACCCACTGTGGGGGTGGCATAGCATGCCCCATGGCATTAAGGGGTTAAGAAAATATTTTATGCTGTATGTGTAACTGGGTGCATCCATTTTGTGTTGTAAACTGCCCCCTCACAGTATCTTTACAGCACTTGTTCCTCACTGGTGGCAATGTCCTTAGAATGGAGTCTGAGCAGCTTTTATTTAATAGACTGGCCCTGGCGGCCCGAAGGGCCTTGGCAGCATCTTGGCGCCAGAGTGCTCTCCCTTCCTGGTCTGTAGTAACGGAAAAGATCGTTGATGCCTGTCTTATGGACGAACTGACGGCCAAGGTCAGAGACACTGTTAGCTCCTTTGTAAAAACATGGTCCCTATGGGAAGAGTACATAATTAGTACATCAAGTGCCTTGCCCTGTTGGCCCTGTTTCGGGCGGGTGCCCGGAAGATCCCACCTCATATTACATCTTTAGCCGATGGTTGGAACATTCCCCTTTATCCCCCTTTTACTTTTGTTATCTGTATGTTTCTTATGTTTTGCTACTTTTTATTTTTATGTATTTTTTGTTTTTCCCTTCGTATAGGGTATTTTCCCATACGAGGTATAACTGATAAATTAAGTGTTACCGTGTCTTATCGCTATGTTTCTCTATCCACTGTATGTTATATGCTAATGGATACGTGACTCTTTAAATAAATAATTAAAAAAAAAAAAAGAATGGAGTCTATGGGTCAGGCAGGCGACTCACATCATTGTATTGTGTGGGATGTATTCAAAGTACATCACCCTGGGGTAGATTAGAAGTCTTTTAAGCGCCCTATCTTATCTCACTAAGCTGCCATCTCTTATCAAGTAGCCTAGAGAACACAATAGCCCCCCATGCAGCCTTATCTAAATATTTCCTCCTCCACCCCATTGACTGTTAAATACTGTAGAAGCTAAATGACAGCTGTGAATTAAAACCTTTGCACAGATTTTGGTAAACGTTCCATTATGGGAGAAATCCACAAAATGGAAACAAGAGATTAAAACCTAATTTTAAGTTTCCTTTTTACGTGCAATTATTTCAAACAAAGTAAAAACCAACAGAGTGTGTTTTGTTTGTACTGCACAAGTATCTAGTTATAGCTTATGTTAGTGGTAGCGTCCCTTTTAATCTGCCTACCACAATACAGCAACCTCTTCACTGTTACCTTGTTGCTGTAGGGTCTTGCAACTGCTGACACTGTCTCGCTGTGTAGAACTGCTACCACATAGCTGAACAGTAAGGAGGCATTCAGCTTTCAACAATCGATTGTGCCAGCGCCAAACCCAGGTTGCTGAATACCACAACAATCTAACCCCAACATGTTTAGTTTGAGACTTTAAACTGGAGACTAATCCATGAGAGTATTCATACGTGTTTACGTTTTTTGGAGAACAAATATTGTTATTTCTCCCAAGTAAGGCTAGGGCCAGGCAAGCGCATTCTGTGCGGACGGTGCGTCCTGCACAACGGACCTACTTTCTGACTGACGAAGACGACAAGGTAGTGGCCACACGGTCCGTTTTTGTAACTGACATTTTTTTTGACTGATGTAGATGGGAAATAAAATTAATATGAAAAGCCATTTTGTCCGTCAAAAATGCAGTCCGTCTGACTACGTTCCATCACTCACACACAAAGCTATGCGGACGTTGCGGACGTGGCGCACTCCGCACACCCGTTCTACGTTCTTGCCTAACTTGCGTCAGTTTGCCGCGTCCGTTGTGCGTCTGCACTTCTGAGCGGACGTACTTTGTGTGTGGGGCTCCATTGATCATAATTGTATGCTACCACGGACGTTAAAATGTTCGGCAACACGGACGTGAACACTGTGCTCGTCTGACCCGAGCCTAAGTCGCTTCCTCATTGTTGTCGTGTGGATCTTTGCGTGGGATATATACTAATCTTTTCTGCTTGGGAATATAGAAAGAAATTAAACAAATGCAAGAAAGAGAGAGGGAGATAAAACAGAGGAGAATGCCAAAGAGAGCTGAAATTAACTAGAGATCGATAACAGAGAAATCAGAGAGCAAGAGGCTTAGAACGGAGACTGTAATTGATGTAAAGAGTAAGGGAGATAACATATATTAGATTCTAGCATCTAGAGAGAGACGATCAAAGAGCTTGAAGGGTGCTACAGAGTCAAGATATTAATCAAATCAGACTGCTAGAAAGTGATCTGGAAGATAGACGTGTATAAATGTAGTCGAACAGCAGAAAGAGAGAAGTAATACAGAGTTTGGTAGAGAAACAGAGAGAATGCTTGAGAATTGAATTTCACAATCTTAGAAACATAAAAAATGCCTTTGAGATAGCTACATACGGAAACTAAAGAATATCAAATGAGCTGGAGTGATAAAGACATGGAATACGCCATGATATTAGAAGAAAAGACGAAACTGATGAGAAAGGGAGGAGGAGGTGGAGGAACAGTTAAGGTGTGAAGGAATGAAATATGTAACAGGCCTAATGAGAAAGGAAGAAATGACCAACATAAAGATAGGGACAATGGAATCTGAGAAGCATTGAAGATATCAGTGAAAATAATATATTAGGTAAAATAGTGAGAGAACAAAAAGACCACCAGTACTGCCACCTTTAAATGTATACTAATCATTTGAAACATTTTAATATTTACATTGAATTCTAACACTTTGGAGGTTATTCCATAAGTGCCGGTGTTTGCCATAGTTGCAACCATGACAAACCTCAATGTTTCAAGAAAAGTAATTCAAAAGATGTCAGGAGAAGATTTATCAATGAACTTTTCCTGCTGTGGTTTGAATTTTCCTTTTGTGAAACGTCAACGTTTGTAGCAGTTGCAACATCGACACACAATCAGATTTTTTTAAAGCCAAGATTTAACGTAAATGGTCGTATATCATTCAAGGACCTCACTGCATACTGATAGCTATTCAAACGGACAGAATACCAGTCTTCCAATTTCACTAAATCCTTATACATCAATAGTGTCCCATACTGGACTTCCTGATGTTGCACTGCATTTTTTATAAGATTAAATTATCCTTAGAATTGTCATCCAACAACAGTTTGAAGGCTAAGGCTGAACACCTAAGGTATTACGCATCTCCAGAAGGACCGAAAAAGTTATGTGAAACTTCCCCTGAAGTAAGAAATGTAATAATCCTGATATGTAAGTGTTCCAACGGAATGACATGCTTTCGCTTCATGGAAAAAATGGATATTCTAAGGTAGGTCATCTGAAATGCCTGCATTATCTTGACTGTGTGCTCACACATCTGGATCAGGGCTGGATTTATAACTAGACAGAGTAGGCATGTGCCTTCAGACGCCTGCCACAAGGGGGAGCGTTGCTCTGGAATTATTATTTTTTTACAATCTTTTGGACCACTGTATCTCTGGAGCCCTAAGGACTAGAGGGACATGCAAGGTATCATTGGAAAGGCCAGATTATGGCCTTTTCAGCACTACCAGAGATAACCAGGGTAAATTTACCTAAAAATAAAAGATTGGGTTTCTTTTTTTTCTACTGCAGCACTATTATTCAGTTTACAGTTATAAAGTGAAAAATGATGCTGCGCTAACTCACCTTCTCATTTCCCACACTGCCAGCAAGTGTGGAGCTGATGATGCAATGCATGGTTTCATCGATAACCTAGACCATAGCACTGCAGTGTGGAGAGACAGGGGGACTCTGGAACCCACATCTCTGATTTTTTTTTGCCACACCTCGTTTGCAATAAAAGGGAAATCTGGCAATCCCTACCAAACCAACCAGGCTGTAATTAATCCTACAAGGAACCAACAGAAAGAAGCACTGTTTTTCTGCTCACCTCCTCACCTCATATAGATGCTTCAGTGGACTGGGATATACCACTTTCTGTGAGCGAAATTAGCTGCTGCATTCTGGTTTATTAAATATCACATCGATAAACTATGAGCTTTTCATCATTATATTTATGCCACATGCCCATACTTGTGCACATTTGGCTAATAACCGCTCTGTTTTATATGGTTATGAGTTAAGTGCAGTATTCTAATAGGTTTGCAAAATTTGCACATTTGACGGTTTTAATACGTTTGCAAAGTTTGCACATTTAACGGTTTATTTCACTGTTTTACTGCTAACATGTATTGTTGCTGCTACCATTCACTACTACTACCATTCTATTTTCATTGCACACTTCGTCACCTTATTATATTTATATATATCCAATACATCCATCTTGCTGCTACATATGAACTTTACATACTTACTTATTTTGCATGTAAAGCCCGGCCACAAGCTCACATCTCCCTCAGCCACAGCGCCTGCTTCTGGACCCAGAACTTAAGGTAACGGCGATCAACATGTCTTCTGCAATTCTACGCCACAATCTCGACTTTAATCCTACTGTTCATATTTTATGCTTGCATCTATCTATTAATATTTTGCCTGTTTGTTTTTTCTTGATAAATGTATGCTCTGCTTTGTTAAACCCATACTCTCATATGGCCGCCCCTCCCCCTCACCATGTCGTAAAAATACCTGCCTTATACAGCCCACACGCTCTGATTCTGCAACCTCTTTATTCAACAGCCTGGCCACAAGCTCACATCTCCCTCAGCCACAGCGCTTGCTTCTGGACTCTGCTGTCCCACCCACCCAGTGCTGGTCTGAAATTTGTAGCTTACTTTCCAGCTGCTTCCACTTTGCAAATCACCCTAATTAACCCAAGGTTCTAGCCCTTCCCATGATATGTTAATCTGTATCTTTGTGTTTCGTTTTTAATAGTTTGCATTTTATTACTTAGTATTTCTGTAACAACTGTAACAATTCAATGTTCGTGAGCCCAGGAAATACTTGAAAACGAGAGAAATCTCAATGTATCCTTCCTGGTAAAATCCTTTGCAAATAAAATAAATAAATGTATGAACACCACAGTCTCTCTCACAAAGAACCACTAGGTGGCACCAGAAGTACAGCCTTTCCCTCTTTTTCGGACTCTGGAACCCGCCTCTCTGATTTTTATACCACACAAGGTCAAGTGAGGTGTTATTGGAAAGGTCAGAGTCTGGTCTTTACAATGATAACAAACATGACCATATAATGTGTAAAAATGTAAAATTGGGAAAAAAAGTAAATGCTAAATTTTTTTTCTCTGTTCTACGGCAGAGGCAATATATGCTTTAACATATAAAACAAACAATGTCACTGTACTAACTCAACTAAGGCAACAGATTCTGATCCTTCTTCTGATCTGAGCACAGAGAGAAAAGTTTTTTCAGTTTAAAAAGTTTTTTTTAATTTTTTTTTAGTTTGCCCCAAAACAAGAATTTAAAAAGTCATTTCGCCATTTTTTTTGGTGGGGTGGGGGGGGGGGCTCCACATTTCTGTGCCTACAGGCTCCTGAGATGCAAATTCGGCCCTGATCTGGACTCACTAAAAAAGAGCACAGATCATAGAACAGACCAGACAATCAGACTATGCACCATCTCTGGAAACTATGTAATAGTGAGCACCCACTGGCATGCACAGCCCGCTACATTAGGGCATGCACCCATGGAATATGTATTAATTAAAAACTTCTGTTTAGAAGATTTTGTACAAAACGCACATTTTTGTTAGAGATTACAAGCCTGTGATCAGAGATACAGTCAGTATTTATGGTATTTCTTCATGAACCAGATAAGAGAAATCTAGAATGTCAATGTAATAGGTGAAAGACCTCTTCAGTCTTCACCCAACATTAGGGTGTGTCTGGGCACACCAGGTGCACACCTATGTGAACACCATTTATCGAGAAACTTTCCCTCTCATTTCAAATGTATTGGTAGGAGATGCTAAGAAGCAGAAGAAACAAACAAACAAAAAATAATTGATTTGCAGTGTATGACACATCTAAACACTTGACAGGACTAGACAAATTACGAGTACATTAAAATTGACCCCTTCACACATAAATAAGTAGGCTTCTAAATGGCTTCTAGATTAACTATTCTTATTTTGAATTTTAGACAACAGAAGGGATTGAACCATGAACTGAGCAACATTATTGAAAACAACAAAAGCCAAATAACACTGGGCAAGTGGAATTCCCCTCTTGTGGCTTGCTGACCTCAGTGACAGCATCAATGGAGGCTCCAGACTTCAGCAGAAGCTCCATAACTCTAACGTGACTCTTCTTACAGGCAATGTGTAGGGGAGTGAAGCCATTCTACATAAGAAAAAGAGTCCATGTTAGACGTTAGGGAAACATTAAGTAATAAAACATATATAAAGTGACACTAGGATGGTTTTACTGCCCAACTAAAATCTCAACTTTACTATTTTCAAAAGTTTGAAAAGACCCCAAAATGACAAAGAGTTTATCTAATGCTTACTAAATCTATCTCTTGGTTTGTTTTGAAAGAATGTTACAACATACTCAAGAAACAAGACTGGTAAATAGATAGAAGAAGAAATAATCAGAGTGTTGTAGGTTGCAATGAGAACTTTTTTAGACAGAAGAATATATAAGACACTGATGAAACAGAAATTGGGACAAACAATAAGAAATGCTTGCAAAAACAACAAAAAACATAGGAAAAAAAGCAACAGCATATTGTATTGAGACATTCTGGATATGCCTTGAGGTTTGTAAGAATGTCTGTAGAACCTTGCCCATAACAGTAATTGTTTTTAAATGTTACATCTTCATATCTATTTATACATATCTCCCAAGTGGGGAACCATGGGGAAGTCTTCCACTGGACAGACCATGATACTAGGAGTATATATAACCCACTTATATAAAATACATGTTAAGGTTTGAGTGCAGTTCTGTGTATGTATTTGTATGAGGAATGTGATTACGTTGAGGTGAGCACCAGGCGTTGAAAGTGAGAGAAAGTTTGTGAGTGTGGAAGTATTTGGCATTATATATATATATATATATACACACAGACACATTAACATACATATGTAGAACTGTACTCAAACCTTAACATGTATTTTATATAAGTCTGTTACTGAGACCAACGAATACATCATATCTTCACCTAGGTGTTTTTAAAATCTCATAGCATGTTTAAGTGGAGTGCACTGTATATTATTTGTTTTATTTACCTATCAAGATATAGATTATATATATATATATATATAGTCTATAACCAATTTATGGTAATACCAAAATTCAGCTTTATTTGCTACGTAAAAAATAATAATTTAATAATAGGTACAATTTGGACAATCATAAAAATATAGAGCTTTAGTTCCAAAAATAAAGAAGGTATCCTTAATCTAAGGCACCAACAAAATGCTTATCAGATATGATGCCCTTGAATCTCTTACTAGGGCCCTGGCATTGGATTTGGCTCCTTTTTCCAGCAAGAGTTTGGCCACACGATGGTGGCCACAGTGAGCGGCAACATGCAGAGGGGTCAAGTGGTCCAGTGTGATGTCATCAATTAGCGCCTGGTACTGGAGCAGCAGTCGCACGCAGTCTAGGTGATCACCCTGAGAGGCCATATGAATGGGAGACAGACCGTTCTGCAAAGACAGAAACACCTTCAGTTTAACAAACACCTTCAACCACAGTTGTAATTATGCAGTTAAATCGCTCCTTGAGCATTACAATAAATAGTTCTCTCCTACATTTTACTTTCATAGTCAAACTAGCTATTTTCTATGAGAAAGCAGAAACCGACATATCGACATTTGCTGGTTATAAAGATCAAATATTTTAAATATACAATTTGTCTTATTTTGTAGGGATGTCACACACTGGCTCCCAGATATTGATTGCCAACGATTCCCAGAATTCTTTGAATGCAATAAATAGCCATACAACCATGGGAATTGTAGTTCAGAAACACCTGGCAGGTCGGAGTTTGACAACTCTGCCAGGATAGAATTCACAGGAGCAAAATCTGTCTCTTAAATTTACAAAGTGGCAGGGCCAGATCACAACCGGGACGCTAAGCCCATCACTCAAGTCGTACAGCATAACGGCTCGAGCCCTGTGCTTTATTTTGACTCATCTTATATAACATCTGAGAAGCAAGCTAAGCTTGCATCTCGGACGTAGCACGTACTTACTGTACATTTATGTCTACTATACTTTGTATGGGAGTCAACAATGTGCCGCTAGCAGATGAAGAATAAGCTATTTCAACCAGTTCGTTCCTCTTTTGCACCTGACATTATTCAGGTTTGAGTAGCGTCTTTCAAACATGGTGTTCAATAATTGCACTTCATCTCAATCGCCTAACACATACTGTATATCTACACCCCCAAAAAAATCTCATACTCAACGTTAGATCCCTCGTTGCAAAGAGTGGCGTGATCCTCTGCTTGCTCGCTCAGCAGCAGCTGTATTTAAAGAACGAATAGCTCTCAGTGTTCCTCTGCATATTCCTCTGCTGCCCCAGCCAGATCTCACTCATGGAAGCTCTTGCAGAGACCTAGCCTGTCTCAATGGAGTCCTACGGACTCACTCCTGGAGCTGATAACAGCGCTGGGCTTAGCACGACCTGCAGTGTGATAACACCAGCGGTAAGTGTTATGACTTCAACTGGTGGCAAAGCAACTCAGTCGTAATACAGTACCTAAAGGTGAGCCGCAAATGGAAAACGTCAGACGCAAACATTTTCCATTTGCGTCTTACCTTTAACGTCGGAATTGGGATCTGGCCCCTGGTGTCTTTACTCTCAAGCTTCCGTTTTTAAATGGAAGTCTGCATGAAAGGTAGTACCCATAGTAAGAGTAATGGTGCCACCACTAAGAAATTATGAATTCCAGTAATTTAAGTGTCCATTGTTTGATAAGTCCAGGCTTCACTAATTTATTGTGTTCTACCTTCATTTTGAATTTACCTTGGTCTTGGCCTGAATGGGCGCCCCATGATCCAGTAAAATTTCTGAGATCCGGACATGACCATTCCGCACAGCACAGTGCAAGGGGGTCAGCTCATCCTGTATGTGAGGACAGAGGCCGTATGAGTAAATGTGTATAATATGGTACACACAACTAGAAAACAATAATCTCCTGTACACACTCCATTACCTTAGTCCGTGCATCAATCTTTGCTCCACGATCCAAAAGCAGCCGAACCATAATAATATTTCCTCTGCGAGATGCGATGTGTAGCGCACTGATACCATTCTATAGAGACAGAAGGGTGTGAGACTAGAAAGTGATTTTGAGCAGTGTGAAATACTGCATTATTATTATACTGTTTTATATAGCACCAACAGATTACACAGTGCTCTTCAAGGTAAGAGGACCAGTGCATAGTACATTGCAACATAAGTACATTTGAAGAACACAATATTTAGTAAAGATGATAAAGTAGAATTGGAAGATCCTTTTCCCGAGGGGACTTTGAGAAAAGGCGCAAAACCAGTTCAAAGAGGACGGAGAAACAGTGATCAGGAGTGTAAGAATATTCCAAGGAAATAGAAATGTAAAAGATATAGTGGATAATGTTTAAAGCTTAATTTTATCAGAAACATTCAATTCTGCAGAGCTGTGACGATCACAATCACATGAAAAGTATCTTACGAAAAGACTCTTCACCTGGGGAGTGAAATTAACATTTGCTCCTCGATTCAACAAAAGTTGGGCAACGTTGAGGTTCTCATAATGAGCTGCAATATGGAGGGGCGTGAATCCTGTCTGTAAACACAAGTACAGATAAAACATTATCATATATGTAATGAACAATTTAACACAACCACAGAAGTAAAGGAACCAGAAGAACATAAGATACCACTGAGAGGATATAAATTAGGACATGGACATGTTATACTAAATGTAACGACTTGGAATGTTTCCGTTGCAGGCCAAGGTGGGCCGACCATTAGGGCAATAGGGCCCTGTTCTAGTATTGGGCCTCCTGAGGCTTGGTCAGCCCTGCTCTTTCCACTACACCTCAGATAAAAACCATATAGAGATAGTATCAGCAGTTGTATCAGTGTAGACAGATCAAAGGGCTGGTACTTGAGGCTTGTGATTGCATAGAGAATGACAGGTTCAGAGAGACCCTGGCAAGCCCTGGCCTTCAGAATTCAATGAAATGACTAAGTGCTAACCACTGTCAGGTGGGGCCCCACATTGGCAAAGAGCTCCTGCATGTGGAGATCTGCTGGATGGCACCCTTGCATGTCAGAAGCCCAGATCCTGAGCTCCAGTCCTCATTCAAATAACAACAACACTGGTTGCTGAACTGATATTATTAAAGATACAGGCCAGGTCACAGTGCTCAAGTTGTGAAAATTCCCTTGTTGGCGCTAAAATGGGGATGGTAACAAGGAAAACCTGCGCTTGCTCTTTCAAATGTGCTGCCGGGGCCTTTCCAAGCAGTTGGTGTGGCCAGAGCTGCAATGAGGGAGAGATGGCAGCCGCAGTGTAGTAGCCGCTATAGTTATATTTCGAAAATAATGTGTAGAAATAAATTCTGTAATAGAACAATGTACATATGGGCGGTGTTTGTTAGTGGGTGTGGCTTGCATGTGGGCGGGCAGATTGGGGGGCCCCATGATCTCCTATTGCCTGAGGAACCAAGAGCTGTCAGTTAAGGAATCGGACCTTCTAACCTTAGAGAGTACATCTGCATTGGGATCGTTCTGCAGTAGAACAGCGGCAGTGCGTGTATCATCATTTCTTGCTGCGATGTGCAGGGCTGGGAGTCGGACCTTTCCTTTCATTCCATAGCTAATGAGATGTGCCACCACATTCTCATGGCCTTGCTGGAGAGCCACAGCCAGTGGGGTAAATCCATCCTGTAAACAGGGCAGAGAATGATTATTGCCATTATAGTATTCATATAAAGCCAATATATTATTTAGTTCAGATTTCGAGGAAGAAAGGTTTTACATTAAGTTTTGACAAATATGTCAGAGAATTTTGGTGAAATGTGGTGATCTTCGACGTCAGTGTAATCCCCCATAGAGAAGTAATGATTAATCTATTCAGAGAACACTGAACGGCAGTAAAATGTCAGTGAAATGCCCTGATTTTTGGTGGTTTCATTCGGCAGGTTTAATCAGGCGAATCCCATAGGTTTCAATGTAAAAAATAGTCCTGTTTTTATCAAATATTTGTTCAACCATTTATTCTTTTCACTTGCAGCAAAAAGACTTTACTTTTTAGGGCAAAATTTTTAATTCCGATTATTTTTAAATAGCTTTTTTTTTTCTGTAACAGATCTTTTTATTATTATTCATAGGATCTGATAGGTTATTTCTATCCATTTTCATCCGGTAGTTTTTTTGCAGACGCGTTTTTAGGCTAGGGACAGATGAGCGCATTTTCTGCGGCCACCGTCAAAATGTACGTCGATGCGTGCGCACGCATTTTTTCACGGAATACGCTTAAGTGGTCAGACGATGCGCAATTCTGGACGTATTTCATGACGATGGGGTGAAAAGAAGTCTAGGGAAATCCGGCTGTTTGAACGTTATGTTGGCCGCACACTAGCAGCGTCTGACGTCTCCTAATCACGCACACACGCTGCTATGCGGCCGCAGCGCACTCTGTACGTCAGTACCAGCGGTTTAACGTTCTCGAAAAAATGCGTTCATTTTCCACTTGCGTTGCGCGGCCGGACTTTTGTGCGACCGTACTTCGTATATTGGCTGTCATTGCCCGGCATCTGCTGCTAGTGCGGCCGTGATTATGTGCGCCAGAACGCGCGTTCGCACTGCCTCAGTCTGACCCTAGCCTAAAAGTTGCAGTGGTTTTCCTTTTTTACTTTTTTTGCACCCCGTTCGGTGGCTTGTTGGCTTTTTCCGGCTGCTGGTCGGCGCTCTTATTGGCAGATCGTCTGCTTTTTTTGGATGCGTTCGGCGGCTTTGCAGCAGCTCGTTGGGTGCGTTCGGCTTTTTTTCGGCAGCTTATCGGATCGATCCGATGTTTTTTCGGTGGTATTGCGGCGGTTTTTCTGTTAGACTCGCCAGGGTTTTGCGGCAGATTGTCGGGTGTGTTCGGAGTTTTTTCTCTGCACTTCGGGGACAATGTGGTGTATGCTGAATTCACCGCAGGGTCAGTGAATTTGACTCCCGGAACTTAGTACAGGGGACAAAAGAGCACTGAAATTCCGATACTCTTTGAATAACCCTGTTAGTAATAAATCTGAATTATTTTAGAAGCGAAGGAAAAATTACCCATAAATTATAGTGCATTATTAGGTTTCTCAATTATCTCTCTGACATTTTTTGCGGGGATTACTATCCTAACACTTTATATGGTTAATATACATAATGGTGGGACTTATACACTCATGGAAAGATTTTTGTCTAAAATGACACAAATGAGCCAATACATTTTTTGAGTGTATCAGTATGTGATCTACTCATAACATGGATAATTAGGCTAATGTTTCCATGCTTTTATTCTTTATAACGTCTTACAAAATGACATCGATGACTCACTAGCTTTCTGAAATACCACACCAAGTTAAAGACGCAATAAAAACATTACAATAGGCTAAATGCAAAAAAACGGCAACAAAAAAAATCAAGGTGAATAGATGGAAGGTTAACAAGGTGAAAAAAAAAGAGAATAGAAGTCAGTTGTGAAAACGAAGAAACAATGCACAGAGATGTCTGAAATTTAGCAGCAGAAAAAGAATTCCCACAGAGTGATCAAAGCAAAAGTGAAATTTTCATCAAAAAAAAACCTAGCTTTGTCTGATTAAACATGCATGAAAGCCTATGAAAATTGGATTCTGTTTCCTTCTCTGTAGTGGCAAACCATTTATTTCTCCATTAGCTGCTCTAATGCAAATGAGATTTGCCAAATCAGCATAGAGTTCTTGCTTTGAAGCTCCTGAGACAGAGGAGGAGGGTTAGGCCTTTTGAGGATTACCACTACTGAATATTTTATGGATATTAAAAGGGAACTCCACATTCCCCGGGATAAACAGCAAGTTATAGGCGCACCGTGTCGGAATAAATAAGCTCCTTCCAAAACAGTGAAGCAACATTTTTTTTGTTTTCAATGTTTTAATAGATTTTCTCTAAAAATAAGAAACAGATCCAAAAAAGTCATTATATATTGCATTGGCCGTAGAAACATTAATATCATGTCTATGGGTGTGATAGACAAGCTTTTTCCTATTCTTGTGACTGTATATGCATTAAAAGCTGTCGGCATTGTTCCCTCTATATGTATATCAGAGTTACTCAGCCTTGGGTCCCACTCCCAACCACTACATTTGTCATTGTTCTCCGCCTTTCTCTGAATAAAATTCTTAACAGTGGGGTAAAATAAACATCAAGAGTGTGCTCCTTCTCTTTGTCAACACATACTGAATCAGTAGGTCCTCAAAAACTCTTTTGCACCTTGTCATGCCCCATGATTTAGGATTTATTGTATATTTTTCTGTTTTGTGTTGAATCTGCCTTTGCTGCTTACATGCTATTGATTTCACAGCTATTTTGTCCCTGCTGGGATTCCTTAGCTTGCTGTATTCAGCTAGTTCACCCCCTTTGCTCAGTGTCTTGTTGTTAGTTACTTCCTGGTCACATAGCAGCCATTCTGTGATCACTGCTGGACAAACTAAAGTCTTTTTACCTGCATAGCTGTACACTAACAAGATTGTCAGTCTGATCATTAAACTCTTCAACTGGATTCATCTTTCTACGTGTCAGTTTTGCTGAGTTGAAGCTATCTGCTGAACTTCATTGTGTGAGTACTGGTCAAATACAGACTTAAGCTAGTCTAAAGCACCCACGCCTAGCAAGTGCTCTTGGAGAGGCAGCCAATTGATCAGATCAATTTCAGCATCTGCCTAATTATTTAAGGGAAAAAAAGGGAACTCTATTTTTAATAGAGTATTCCTTTAATTCAATATTCACTCTGAGTGACATCACCTTTTGATCACATCTTTAATGAACATTCATTGTATAATTTGCATCTGTTGACCTGAAACAAACATTCACTCCAAGACACTTAACATTAAACGGACATTCACTCTAAAGAATGTCATCACATTTTGACCTTAGACATTCACTTCAAGAGTGACATCACGTATTGACCTTAAATGTACATTTGCTATAGGAGTGGTATCATCGGATGACCTTAAATTAACATTTACTTAAAGAATGACATCATGTGTTGGTCTCCACTCCAATGAACGTTCACCTGATAGAAGTGACATTTGTTGACCTTGCAATGTACATGCACCCTGAGAGTGATATCAAATGTCATCTGTGGATCACGCAATGAGCATGCACATAGATTAGCTCAGTGGTTTAGGTGAAATATTAATTTGTGTTTCTGGAATTGAGCAGGTAGGCAATAGACAATTGCATAACAGAAAAATGTGTTTTGTTTCGGATCGATCCGTTACATTTTTAAGTTTTTTGATCTTTGTTTTTTGTTACATTTTTCAATTTGTTTGGTGCGTTCGTTATGTTACCGTGATTCATATTTCAGATCGATTCGTTATTTTGGATGATTGGTAATTCGTATTTCTGATCCATACGTTATTTTGTTTTTATTAGTAATTTGGATCGATTCGTATTTCGTTCTTTATTAGTTATTTCGTATTTTGGATCGACTTTGTTATTTTGTTTTATTAGTCATTTCGGAATGTAAAACAGATGAACTAATTACTTAGATTTGGGTGAAAAAAAGGATATCTAATGCCCCTGTCCTGAATAGGTTTCAGCACCAAGGACAGCCCCCACCAAATGCAGCCAGACTGAAGGAAAGAAAAGAAAAAAAAATCCGCAGCGTTTGCAAAAAAAAAAAAAGCCTTGGGGCACTATCGGGTGCCTGTAGCTAAAACCGAGACTCTAAGGGGAAAAATTAGCGATCGTTAAGTTCCCCTTTGTGTCTCAGTTTCACCAGCAGAACATAGGGCAGGCACTGAGTCCAGCAATCCGTCCAATAGCGGCCGCTAGGCTCGTCGATGCTGGGGGTAGCACTAACGCGCTGTCCCAAGCATCTGTTCCATGGAGGCTTCTCCTGCCAGGTCACATGATTGGCAGGATCTCACCTCTCACGAAATCCTGCTGGTCGGCGGAGTGATCGCGGAAGGAGACAGGGGACTTCCCCCCGCCTCACTCTGCTCCCAGCGGCCAGAAGCAGCGGATCGGGCCGCCATTCTCTCTGGGGTAGCACTAACCCGCCGTCCCAAGCATCTGTTCCATGGAGGCTTCTCCTGCCCAGGTCACATGATTGGCAGGATCTCACCTCTCACGAAATCCTGCTGGTCGGCGGAGTGATCGCGGAAGGAGACAGGGGACTTCCCCCCCCCGCCTCACTCTGCTCCCAGAAGCCAGAAGCAGCGGATCGGGCCGCCATTCTCTCGGTGGGATAAGAGGCGAGTATCTGATTTTTGGGGGGTTTTGAGCTGCTGCTAACAGATTCTACAGAAGCAGAATCCATTACCTTCACCTTTGAGCTGGTGTTAACTTTTTTAGTTAGCGCCAGCTCTTAGGACCAAGTGATCCAAATGTTAGTTACTTTCATTTTGCTTTCACTTTGCGCTCCCCATGTTCGGTAAACATGTGCTAGAAATCGCAAATTAACGAGTGCTAACAGGTTTTTTTAACCCGTTAGCAAATCGGAGGCGATCTGTGCGGCACGCAATGACCTCCTTTAAGCTAGTGCTAAAGTGAATGCTGGTGTCAGCTTGAAGGAGGTAATAGAGCCCTTATTGTTTGAAAATAATTAGGAATCCAAAAATTTCACCAAAAAAATTCTAAAAAATAAATAAAGAGACTTTTTGCTGGAAGCAAAAATAATAAATGGTTGAATACATATTTAGTAAAACGGGGAATATTATTTTGATTGCTCTTGCATTAATTTCTTCTACCTAACAAACTTATAGACCAAGCATCTCTCCTCACCCATACAGTGAATTACAAACTGCCGAAGAGCTCCGCAAGGCCAAAGTAATAATTTTCCAACCATATCAAGTTGATGCATATTTTATATTAAAAAAATTTAGCGTTTTCAGCAATTATTAACTATAATGTCCACTAAATGAAACTAATTCAGTCAAGTTTTTTGAAAGTCATCGCTTCTACCCTTGAAGACCTCAACTGTTGCGCAGCCTATATAATTAATGCAGAGCATGCGATTCGTCTCTGTCATTTTGGAACATGACGTGGCTAGAACATCATGAATCAACAAGCTAAAGGGAGAATCATTATTATTGATGTGTCAAAATCTATATAAACAAGCAAAATGAGGGAATACGTATTCCGTCAACAAAACAGCTACATTATTCAAACATTGTAGTTTGTAAGGAAAGATACATTGTAGAAAAGACAAGACATAAGGGGTTATTCAGAGAGCCGATGTGGCCCCGAAATGTCACCGAACAGGGAATATCCCTGTACGGTGCCATTCGGCTACTCAGAGAGCAGGCAGTTTGCTACATTTTGGCACATTGCCTGCACGTACGTTCGTCAGCTTGTTGGCTTTTTCCGATGACTGGTCTGCGCGGTGATCAGCAGCTCGTCGGCTTTTTCCGATGTGTTCGGCATGTTTTTTACAGCGGTTCCAGTGGGTTTTTGGCAAGTTTTCAGCGGGTGGTCGGTGGGTTTTCCCTGCACTCCAGGGACCCTGCGGTGAATGCTGAATTCATCGCAGGATGGGGAACTTTGATTCCCAATTGTGCAGGGAATGAGAGTATTCTCAATAAAGGCACAGAAATAACCCGCTTGAAATCCATAAGTATGAGTTTGCCAAAATGACATAACAGTAAATCACAACACAGACAAAGGGTGATTTTAACAGAATTGGAAACTATTAAGTCAGAGAGCTGTAATTAAGAATTTGGTCCATTACTAATTTGGCAAACTTGATAATTTTAGCCTAAAACAGAGGAGCTAGAAAACATATTTGGTTAACATTTCCACTTAGGGCTTTTAGCCAAGTCTTTGCGCTTCCTTTGCCATTCCCTTAAAATTTCTACCTTCATTTATGGAGTTCCCATCATAAGGAAAGCAATAAGACCACAGTGTATAGAACATGAAGTATCACAACATAGAGAAAGTATCCAAAAAAGTAATGATGGGCAACACCATGCACATAGCAAATGTGCCTGGTTTTGCCCATAGTTACGTTTCTGGATATGTTCATGGGAATAGGGACAAAGTGACTCCTTCACTTTGGAGCACCCAGCTACTAGCACGACCCGGGTACGTCCACTCTGTGGTAGCCATGCTTTTTCATTTTGTACAAGATAGAGAAAGTGCCAGCACTGACCTCAGTCGCTAAATTCTGGTTGGCTCCATTTTCCAACAAGAACTTGACCACAGGAAGATGGTTCTCTTGCGCAGCCATATACAGGGGAGTGAATCCTTTCTGTGGTGATAAAGTTAGGTCAGAGCCCTTCATTTACAGCAGAATCAAAGAACATAGAAATGTATGAAATGTCTCATCAATGTGTCTTTTAAAAAAAATAAAAAATCAATAGGGTAAATTTTATCACAAAAATCAGAAATATTCAGACCAACATTGGAAAAGTTAAATCCACAGGCACAAATATATGAGCTTTAAAGAAGAAGGGTATAAAATGGTCATATTTTTTTTCTTTTGGTTTGTGAAGCCAAAGAATAAACAAACCATATATCGAAAACAGAGAATACTGCCCCAATCTAGATATGTTACATCAAACCACACCATGGCTTAAACTAGGGGTCAGCTCAGCATATGTTATGGAATTACATTTCCCACAAGATTCAGTCAACCTGATTCGTGGCTGAGCATCAGGGAGATGTAGTTTCAAAACATCTGGAGAGCCAAGGTTGCTGACCCCTGCATTAAAGTGAGGTGGGTTAATGACAGCTAGAAGGTCTGGTCCAGGAAGTCGAATCATAACATGTAGAAAGTCCATTTAGAATTTCTGATGAGAATAATGTTGTGGCATTATTAAAAAAATTAAAAATATTATTAAAAATACTATAACGTATTTTAATCTACGCTGTTGAATATAATAGAATTTAAAGAGGGCAAAACAAGCAAAGCTTCCTCTTTCCATGTAATCCAACATAATTTTTAATAGAAATCAGCATAATATAACACAATATTTCTACCTGCGACTGACTGTTGACATTGGCCCCATAATTAACGAGTTCTCGCACCACATCTTCTTGGCCGGCCAACGCAGCTATGTGCAAGGCTGTGTTTCCCTTCTGTATAGTCAGAGCACAAAAGTAATGGGAGAGAGTTTGACATAGAATTATACATTATTTCAGAAACCACTTTAGTACAAGTGGGATTAAGGTAGAAGTATAAGTACTGGGTATGGGAAGACTGAGTAAAAGTAGCCGAGGTGGAAAAAAACCCCTACATTTAAAAATGTAACACTCCGAGTAACGAAAAAAAAATAATATGGAAAATCGAGGATAAGGAATGGAGTGAATTAATGGAAACAAAACAGTATTGTAAATAATGACGAGTGAAATAATAAAAACAACCACATCGACTATGTTGGAAATCACATAAGAGAAGAGGATTGCCCATATAATGTTAACATGTCAGTTTTTCTTTACCTTAGTGGTGGTCTCCAGGACAATTTCCTTATGCAGGAGCTCGCTCACCATCTTGAGATGGCCCTCCTTGCTGGATAAATGCAGAGCGTTCAGCCCATTCTGTGGGGAAGAAGGGGTTAATATTGTGCAAAATAAGTTTCAAGAGCACTTTGCCGAGATTGGAATTGAGCAGATGAACCCAAGGGTAAGTTGTCTGAGGTTTATGAGGTTTGAAAGTGGAGATAGAGATTGGATGTAGAGAGCACTTGTCCATGAAAGTGAAGGTGTCACAGGTAACACAAGTCAGAAGTCAATTTAAAGGTAATGTATACAACAATGGATCAATAAAGTGAATTTTGTTAGGAATCAGGCGGACCTATTCCAAGGTTCATATTAATTTAACCAGAGCTGTTGTAAACTTGCCAGAACCGTTATAGTCCAACATCCTCATAGACTATAATGGTTCTGGCAAGTTTACAACAGCTCTGGTTAAGTTAACACCAGCTTTGGAAAAGGGCCCAGGTGGACTTTAATATATATTCTGCTAACATTTAAAACAGGGGTAGCCAAATGTAAACTTTGAAGCTGGTAGGAGATAGGTATTTATGAGTTATTTTGCTCCTTCAGTTTACTTTGAGGTCATTAGTATCAGCTTTCTGCTGAAACATTGCCCGAGAGTCACTTAACGCACTTGTGAGGGATATGGTGAATATCATCCATTATATTCTCATTGTCACAAAATTAAATCATTTTTCAAGTTAAGGTTTGGCCATATTTCCCCTTCTGGCGAAATAAGGCATCAGTAAAATGTTACAACAAAGTTGTTTAAACCCATTAAAGGCTCTCTTAGAGCCCTCCATGTAGTCCCAGGGGTAACAACACAAGGATATTAGACCTGTCCATGGGATGGAGTCATTTTCTTGACCTGTTACTAATACCCTGACAGACGCGACACCAAATGCCTTATACATTACACCAAGGACCAACAACCTTGACCCCCCCAGATGTTTTTGAAAGATACCCAGCTACCTGGTAGGTTGGCAGAGTCTCATGGAAAATGAGGTTCCAAAACATCTGGAGGACCAAGATAGCCGACCCCTGCATTACACCGACAAACGCATTAAAGAACTAAGAAATATCTAGTCTAATCTCCCAAAATACCTGTGAGAGACCAAGTATTAATGCGGGATTTTTAGGAACCAAATATATTCTCATCATCAGAATAGAAAATATGTGAGTGACAAAAAATCTTTAAGAGGAAACTACGTTGCATCCGGAATGAATTTCAATGAACTGGAGGACAGCATAAATAAATTCTAAGAACCCACGTATTAAATCAAAAAGTGGATTTATTCCAGCACCAACAAGGACGACGTTTCGACCAGAACTGGTCTTTGTCAAGTCTGCATGAACTTGGGAAGGATCCGAATGAACCTACCATCTGTTATACCTAGAATTATTATTATTATTATTATTCTTTATTTATAAAGCGCCAGCATATTCCGCAGCGCTGAATTTTTATTCATTCAGAATCCCCTAGAAATGTGAACCTCAACCCCTATGCGTTGCTCCTGCAGCAGGAAAACAGTGTTTTTTTGTTTCCCATCGCTTTGTAAGCCTGGTCTTGGTATCATTCCCAATCTAGAATGTTTGCCAATCTTTCCTGGACCCATGCAACATTTTGTGCAAACCTGTTGGTAAGAGACTTATTCATAATCATATTAAAGTAAATAAAAACGTGCCAAATGGATTGTACCATTTGTGTTTTATGACAAACGAATGAAAATTCACATCAGTCCAGTCCCCACTATACATTTGAAGGCTCATGGTCTGGTAGTTTACCCGCAATAACTCAATCCCTGGCTGATGTATACCAACTATTTCTTTCCTTACTCTATTCTCCAACCTTTATTCATTAGTCACTTTCTTTCAGTCTCTGCCTTCATTAACTCTTGCACTATTCGCAGCCCACAGTTCACCTTCACTTATTTTTTCACTCTCTTCAGCATCAGTCATTCTATCCTGTCTCCCATCATGCTCATTAATAGCTGTTTGCTCCTTAATCTTACATACAGTATATTTTCTTATCCCATGACCATGTTCTATTTTTCTCACCTGCAATCTGGCCTAAAAAAAGCATTCCATAGGGAAAATCAAGTCACATGACGTGGAATGAGCTTGTGTCTGAATGCCGTAGTATTGATTGACATTGTATATTAGCCTTTTTGACTGCCAGTCCTTTGAGTACTAAAATGAATACAGAGGTGCAAGATGAGTAGGTACATACCATCGATGCCTTCAATGTTGCATGTGCACTAATCTAAAAATATGTTGCACAGAGGCAGTGAGAGACATGGTGGTTCTGCACAGCATGTCCCTCTCACAGGGCAGCGCAGCATCTACCAGAGTGTATTTTACCAGTGACCGATCTAGTGACCAGCAGCAGGAAATCCAATAATCATGGCTGCTGGTCACGCTGGATGGCGTGGAGGAAACTCCTCCACTTCACCCAGCGATTCTGTCAGATTAGGGAACCATGGGAGGGGCACTCCTCATATCCCGACTACGTTAAAACTATATAGTGGTCAGGATGAGCAGAGTGTCCCTTTATCCACAGCCTTGACGTGCCACAAAATACACAGTATGTTGTCTTTGTACAATCCTTGCAATCCATTCAGCAATTTAAACATAACATTTCACTCCAAACAAAAACCTAGCTCATCTGAGCATGAACTAACAAAAATAAGCTTCACCAACAATTATTAAATTCCACATGTGGACTCTTACAGCTCGTTTTTTTTTTTTTAAGCGCCTTTCTTTTTCCCCTGACTAGTGCCTATCAGGCCGGAATCCATTTAGGGAACTGCTCATTAAATCATTGCAGCAGAGGAAGCCTGGAGTCAATTTAAACTCCTGGACAGGATTCAAATGCGGTTAGAGCGTTTACTCTTTCTCTAGAAAATAGGAGACCTCCCTGTCTTCCTTGGACCTGGCCAACTCCTCTGCCTCCTAACCCTTTGAGTGGGTCTGGAAGGGAGTCCAGGTGCATCTAACTTAACCTAAAGCTGCTTGATCTTTCTCCTTTAGTTGTGGTCTTTTTTTTTTTTTCCTTTATTCTTTATTACACCCACAGTGCCTCCCCGTTGGACACAGTAACTGCACCACTTTCATGTAGGGTGCGATAGTGAAATAATTGTTCCAGGTTTGTTTTTCTTTATTTGTAGATTTTATTTTCTCAGCTATTAACCTTATTACAACACTAGTTGGTCCTGCGCAACTAGTCGTCATATTCATTGTCGGATTAAGGCCTTCATGGGCCTGGAGCGGAAGAGTAAGGTGTGAGTTTTTTGCAGTGTCCAGGATTTAGTTTAACAATGTTTATCATTGTTACCTTTTAATCTTTCTGTTAACCTTCTATCTCTTTTTTAAAAGTAAAGTCATTGTAGCCATCTGTGTGTGTGTTTCCTCACTCACTATTCTAAGTGCCACGGTATCGGCTGGTATACCTTTTGCACAACAAATGGTGTAGTCAGAGTTATGAATATTTAACAGTTAATATCCAAATGCCATTGCTGCAGAGGCTTATCAACTAAATGGTTATTTTGTATGTTAACAAATGATGTTTCATTATTCTTGGTTATGCAAATTTTTGGAGAGAGTCATATATACAGTGGGGCAAAAAAGTATTTAGTCAGCCACCATTTGTGCAGGTTATCCCACTTTAATAGATGAGCGAGGCCTGTAATTGTCATCATAGGTACACTTCAACTATGAGAGACGATGAGAAAAAAAAATCCAGAAAATCACAAATTATGGTGGAAAATAAGTATTTGGTCAATATCAAAAGTCCATCTCAATACTTTGTTATATATCCTTTGTTGGCAATGACAGAGGTCAAACGTTTTCTGTAAGTCTTCACAAGGTTTTCACACACTTTTGCTGGTATTTTGGCCCATTCCTCCATTCAGATCTCCTCTAGAGCAGTGATGTTTTGGGGCTGTCGCTGGGCAACACGGACCTTCAACTCCCTCCAAAAGGTTTTCTATGGGGTTGAGATCTGGAGACTTGCTAGGCCACTCCAGGACCTTGATATGCTTCTTACGAAGCCACTCCTTCGTTGCCCGGGCGGTGTGTTTGGGATCATTGTCCTGCTGAAATACCCAGCCACGTTTCATCTTCAATGCCCTTGCTGATGGAAGGAGGTTTTCACTCAAAATCTCCCGATACATGGCCCCATTCATTCTTCCCTTTACACGGACCAGTCGTCCTGGTCTCTTTGCAGAAAAACAGCCCCAAAGCATGATGTTTCCGCCACCATGCTTCACAGTAGGTATGGTGTGCTTTGGATGCAAATCAGCAATCTCTCTCCTCCAAACACGATGAGTTGAGTTTTTACCAAAAAGTTCTACTTTGGTTTCATCTGACCATATGACATCTCCAATCCTCTTCTGAATCATCCAAATGCTTCAGACGGGCCTGGGCATGTACTGGCTTAAGCAGGGGGACACGTCAGGCACTGCAGTATTTGAGTCCCTGGCGGCGTAGTGTGTTACTTTGGTCCCAGCTCTCTGCAGGTCATTCACTAGGTCCCCCCGTGTGGTTCTGGGATTTTTGCTCACCGTTCTTCTGATCATTTTGACCCCACGGGGTGAGATCTTGCGTGGAGCCCCAGATCGATGGAGATTATCAGTGGTTTTGTATGTCTTCCATTTTCTAATGATTGCTCCCACAGTTGATTTCTTCACACCAAGCTGCTTGCCTATTGCAGATTCAGTCTTCCCAGCCTGGTGCAGGTCTACAATTTTGTTTCTGGTGTCCTTCGACAGCGCTTTGGTCTTGACCATAGTGGAGTTTGGAGTGTATCTGTTTGAGGTTGTGGACAGGTGTCTTTTATACTGATAAGGCTAGGGTCAGACTAACGCATTTTTCACGTTGTCCGTGAAAATGTGCGTTCGAAGAATGGACGTATTTTTTCACGGAATACGCGATAGCGGTCATACTATGCGCAGTTTCATCCGTGATTTTGTACGGATCATCAAGAAAACACTTCTTGCATCTGGACGTTATGTTGGCCGGACATTAGCAGCGTCTGATGTCTCCAATTCACGCACACACGCCGCTAGCGGGCGCAGCGCACTCTGTACGTCAGTACTAGTGGTTTAACGTTCTCGAAAAAATGCGTTCATTTTCCACTTGCGTTGCACGGCCGGACTTTTGTGCGACCGTACTTCGTATATTGGCCGTCATTGCCCGGCATCTGCTGCTAGCACGGCCGTGATTAAGTGCGCCAGAACGCGCGTTCGCACTGCCTCAGTCTGACCCTAGCCTTACAAGTTCAAACAGGTGCCATTCATACAGGTAACGAGTGGAGGACAGAGGAGCCTCTTAAACAAGACGTTACAGGTCTGTGAGAGCCAGAAATCTTGCTTGTTTGTACGGTAGGTGACCAAATACTTCTTTTCCACCATAATTTGCAAATAAATTCTTTAAAAATCAGACAATGTGATTTTCTGGACATTTCTTTTCTCATTTCGTCTCTCATAGTTGAAGTGTACCCATGATGACAATTACAGGCCTCTCTCATCTTTTTAAGTGGGAGAACCTGCACAATTGGTGGCTGACTAAATACTTTTTTGACCCACTGTATTAAGCTACGGATCAAAAGGTTATTACACTAGGCAAGAGACAGATTCATATGCGGACGTGGGTTGAATGTTTTAGAACAGAAATCCCTCACATTTCCCACTTGTATCAGCATCATCAATGCAAGATAACCTGGGAGCAGATCAGGGGTGGATCCAGGGGGGGCAATGGGGCAATTGCCCCCCCCCCCGAGAAAATATTACACGGAGCCTCTCCTAATGCTGCTCTCTGCACAGCTTCCTGTCCATGTGCCACGAGGGAGGAGTGAGAGAGGTAAGGAGAGAGCAGGAGGACCAGCCTGATGCAGCAGCTGCCTGGACACACATCACAAGGGGGAAGTTCAGGATTCCCTTGGGACACAGGCAGCGCTTTTTTTATTAGGGCAGCTCCATACACAAGCACAGGGCCGGATTAAGATCTCTATGGGCCTGGAGCTGAAGATTTTCGTGGGCTTTTTTTGGAATTTAGTGAAATGAAAACATATTCTGGTTATTTAAGAGTGCAGATACGGGTATATCTCACCAGGCAGTTAATGTGTGATGATTTCAATCATTTGCAGAGTGTAAAATTATTTTTCCCGTTTTATCACCCAAACCATTGTGGTTATATTTTCTATAGGGAATTCTTGTTAAAAAAAAATGGGAAATGGGAACCTGTAACTGCATTTTTCAGAGAAAATATACAATTTTAACCAAAAAATTAAAATTTTCCCTTGTGTTTTGGAGGATGCTGTTTTATGAATAATATGACTATGTATAAACCTTTGTCAAGAGATAATTTTTTGCTCCCAATGTGGGAAATTAAAAGGTGAGTAATGGCAGTGGTATTGCTCATTTTATAAGTGACAAATGGACAATGCCATCACTTTGGAACTAAAAATGTTTTTTTTTGTTTTCTTTTCTTTTAGATTTTTCATGGTGGTTTGGTATCAATGCAAAGGCCAGATTCTGACCTGTTCAATGACACCTCACTTGACCTTGTGGAGTGTAAAGATTAGTAACGCAGGGGTCCAAAGTCAACCCAGTGCTCTTCGCTGCAGTGCAGCAGTTTAGGTTTTGATGTAACAATTCGTAACAAAGGATTGTGCCATCACCTCCACACTTGTTGATGACATGAGAAATGTGAGGGTTAGTGCAGCATCATTGTTCACTTTATAATTGAAAAGTGAAAAATATTGCTGTGCTAGAAAGAAAAAGAAAAAAAAAATATTTTTTATTGTTACATAAAACCTGGTCATGTTTGGTATTATTGGAAAGGCCATGCTCTGGCCTTTCCAGGGATACCTCACTCAACCCTGTAGCTGCTATGGAGTTGGAGATACAGTGGTCCAAATGCCCATCAATGTAGATATACTGTAGTTATCCTTTCTGTGGGCCTATTCTGGGGCATGGGCCTGGAGCTGCTGCTCCATCAGCCCCTATGTTAATCCGGCCCTGCACAAGCAGGGAGGCCAGGCTGCTGGAATTATCTAAAAAAACGTCTGACTGTGATAGCCTTGCTGCTCCCCTGCGCCGAGACAGAAACATCTCCCCCTCACCTGCTGATCTCTAACTCCCTTTGCAGGGAGGGGGTGACATGTGTGTTTGTGTCATGGGGGGTCACAGAGAGAGAGAATGAGACAGGGTCAGAGAGATGGGGGTCAGAGAGAGAGAATGAGACAGGGGGTCACAGAGACGGGGGGTCAGAGAGAGAGAATGAGACGGGGTCACAGAGACAGGGGGGTCAGAGAGAGAGAATGAGACAGGGTCAGAGAGAATGAGACGAGAGTTAGAGAGACGGGGTCAGAGAGAGAGAATGAGACAGGGTCAGAGAGAATGAGACGAGAGTTAGAGAGACGGGGTCAGAGAGAGAGAATGAGACAGGGTCAGAGAGATGAGGCTCAGAGAGAGAGAATGAGACGGGCGTCAGAGAGAGAGATTGAGACAGGTCACAGAGTCAGGGGAGTCAGAGAGAGTGAATGGGACAGAGGGTGTCCCAGAGACGGGGGGGGGTCAGAGACAGGGCTCAAGTCCTGCGGGAACACGCTTACGACATTCCCGCACTTCTCCCGCAGCAGGTAGAGTGCCCCCTCCCCAAAACATGTGTCTGGATCCACCCCTGCAGCAGATAAGTATTTGTGATACTTTATTAAACGTCGTTATTTTGTATAGTATAGTATAAGCGGAAAATATTGATCCAAAGCGACAAACCTTTGTGCAGTCTTTTTTAAAGGTCGTTTTTTTTTAATCATGCATCTTTTTGAAAGATGCATAATTTTTAAAGACACATCTTTTTTTCTAAACACGCGTTGTTTCTTACGAGACTTTTTCACAAGTCTTTTCCATATGATTCCATTTGTACTTGCTCCTTGGCCAAACCTGCCAGCCCTCCCATGCATCGAATGAACCCACACTTGATCATAACTGTTCAAGTTATAACTAGAAATAGGGATGCATCGTTAACGATAATAGTATCAGTGCCGATACCGGGATCCGCACAAGTACTTGGTACTCTTGCAGATGCCCCAGATACCTCTCACTGATACCGGAAGCCAGCGCTGGGCTGGCTTGCCGGCCAGTGGCAGAACGCGAACGGCACTCTACCAGCCCCTCTGTGTTCTTCCTGCGAGCATCCGCTGGCAAAGGTTATAGCCCGGCGGCATGCCTCAGATCCACCAGCCACGATCTCGCAAGATCACAGAGTTCACGAGATCACGTGAACTCCGGGATCTCGCGAGACCGTGGCTGGTGGATCCAAGGCGTGCCGCCAAGCTACAACCTTTGCTGGCGGACGCTCGCAGGAAGAACACTCGGAGGGTTCTGGCAGAGTGGGAGAGACCCACTAAAATCAGGGCCAGCGCAAGTGTAAGGCGGCAGCCTTACTGTCCTGGCTTGCTGTCAGTGTGAGGGGCGGAAAAATGTGTAATGTTCTGTTGGGGGGGGTGTAATGTTCTGCTCGGGGGTGTAATGTTCTGCTCGGGGGGGTGTAATGTTCTGCTCGGGGGTTGTAATGTTTTGCTGGGAGGGGTAATGTTCTGCTGGGGGTGTAATGTTCTGCTGGGGAGGTGTGTGTGTAATGTTCCGCTGGGGGTGTGTGTGTAATGTTCCGCTGGGGGTGTGTGTGTAATGTTCCGCTGGGGGTGTGTGTGTAATGTTCTGCTGGGGGTGTGTGTGTGTGTAATGTGCTGCTGGGGTGTGTGTAATGTTCTGGTGGGGGTGTGTGTGTGTGTAATGTTCTGCTGGGGGGTTTGAGTAAACTGATATCGGTACATTACTGTGAGTTTTATTGCTGTGGAACTCGGTCATACGCTCATACACAGCGCACATTAGTGTGAGTTTTATTGCTGTGGAGCTCTGTCATACGCTCATACACCCCGCACATTACTGTGAGTTTTATTGCTGTGGAACTCTGTCATACGCCCCTACACAGCGCACATTAGTGTGAGTTTTATTGCTGTGGAACTCTGTCATACGCTCATACACAGCGCACATTAGTGTGAGTTTTATTGCTGTGGAACTCTGTCATACGCTCATACACAGCACACATTACTGTGAGTTTTATTGCTGTGGAGCTCTGTCATACGCTCATACACCCCGCACATTACTGTGAGTTTTATTGCTGTGGAGCTCTGTCATACGCTATATGAAATGAATTTAAGGGGGGAGGGGGTGAAAGTAATTAAAGTGGAAAAATTAATTAAGGGGGAGTGAATTGAATTAGAGGATGAGGACCCTGCTGCCAGTCTGCTTCTGGAGACCTGGAGTCGGACAGTGGACCACAGCAACAGAGTGAGAGTGGTAGGTAGCAGGATCACAGGGAAACACTGGGAGTGGCAGGCAGTTTGAAATATGTGGGTATATTGACACAGCAAGACCAGGGGGCACCACCAGGCCACATTGAAAATTTGTGCAGTGCCTAGTGCCCCTCCTATGCCACATTGCCAGAGGAGGGGACCACACACTCTGTTGATTGGCCCTGTGGCACAGGAGGGGCACCAGGCACAGCATAGATTGGAAATGCGTGAGGACACAAAACACTCCCGATTGGCATGGCATGGATTGGGTGGAGGTGGGCACCAAAACGCAACTTCGCCTGAGTAAACAAAAATGCTTGCACTGGCTCTGACTATAATGTGAGCTGTGGGGGCAATGTATATGAGGTCTGTTCTTATTGAAAAGTGGTCACATTACATTAAATAAAAGTATCGGTACTCCGTATCGGTGAGTACTTTTAAAAAGTATCGGTACTTGTACTTGGTCTTAAAAAAGTGGTATCGGTGCATCCCTAACTAGAAAGTAATTTAATAAAAATACATTGAGATGTCCCTTGTTTTATTACCTTTCTTTATTATCTTAAGAAAACAAATATTTAAATAAATACCACACTTAAAGAGTCACTGCCGGTACTCAGACTTTACAGTAGCTGCAGTTAGTTGTAACCAGACCAGGAAGCATTTCAGCCAATCAGAAACCTCTGATTCTAATGTATGGAGAGGTTGAGCTAAACCTCTTGAACTAATCAAATTTCAAATTGATATAAAAAAAAGAGATTTTTTTTTTAAAAAAATGCTTTACTGCAGAATATTATAAGCAACAGTTTATTAGATATTGAATTAAAAGGGGAATATTTGGATCAAGGTGTGAGAAATGTTTGACCAACAAGGTGTGGAAAATGTTGTATCCCATAGGCTTCAATGTTAAAAATATTCCCGTTTTAATTCAATATCTAATAAACCGTTGCTTATAATATTCTGCAGTAAAGAGTCTCTTTTTAGATTTTTTTAGGATCTTTTAAGCATTTTTTAAAAATATATACATTTTTTTATATCAATTCGAAATTTGGTATCAAATTCGATAGTTGATATCAATTTGAATTTTGGATCACTAAATAAAACCCCAATTAATTAAATTTTTCTGTTAAAAAACAATCATGGGTTAAATATTAACCACTTGGATGCTGAGGACGCGCTCAGCGCGTCCTCAGCATTCCCGCTGCTGTGCGGAGGACGCGCTGAGCGCGTCCTCCCATTGGGGTCAGCGTTCGGCCGGGTTCCGGCCGATCGCTGGCCCCTCCGGTGCGGGCTGACATCCTGGATGTCAGCCCGGCATCCGGAACAGCAGCCGCGGAATTTGGTGTCATCGCGGCAGCGCGATGACACCAAATTCAGGCGCCCCCCCGCATGTGCGGAGGAGGCGCCTGAAAGGGAGGGGGGGAGGTCCTTCGGACCTCTCTCCCTCCCGATCGGCGACTCTGCGGGGGTTAACCCAGGCATCATTTGGAAGGGCACAGCCTGCCCTTCCAAATGATGCCTGGCATTAACCCCTGGGGAGCTGGATCGCGAATCGGCGCTGAAAAGCGCCGGTTCGCGATCCTTTCCCGGAGCTGGCCGACATTTTGGATGTCGGCCAAGCCTCCGGGAACTCCCCCTGAGGACTGGCGTCATCGTGCGTAGCACGATGACGCCAGTCCTAGAGTTAACCCTTAACTGCCACCAACGGTGGAGATAGGGAGTTCCAATGGGGTTAGGGGTTAAATTTTGGTATGGTTGGATCGGCCAGAGCATGGCCGTTCCAACGATACCAAACACTACAGTGAAAAAAGTTGTAAAAAAAAAAAAAAAATGAAAAATAAAAAAAAAAATTAAAAATAAAGATTATAAAAAAAAAAAAAAACTTTTTTTTTATTTTTTTTGGTTTGTTAATGCAGCAATATTGTTCCCATTTCAATTATAATGTGAACAATGATGCTGCACTAACGATTTTTGTATGCGGTGCGTTTGTTAAAAATAGTGTAATTTTCCCCAAAAAAAATGTAACGAGACCCCATCTCTAATTTTTTTAACAAGCGCACCCCATACAAAATATAACCGCAATTGCTCGCATGTTAAAATGTGAAAAAAAACACTTTACACATTGTAAATTATTGAAAATACATATTTTATTGCATTTTTTGTTATAATATACAGACATGACATAACGTATACATATAATAATGACATATTATGAATCTACCGAGTCTGACGGAAAGAACGATATATAATATGTCTGGGTCATATACTAAAATAAGCCTTCAAAACACGTTTAAACATGATGCACAAAACAGGTAAAAATTACCTCAGCACAGGGGCGGGAAAAGCCTCAGCAGCGAAAGGGTTAAGCTGCGCCACAGATTTTGTACTCGAGTCAAATTAAACAGTGAAATGAAATTAATTTGTTTCATAAAGTCCTTTGCTGATTATTACTTGTATTGTAAATTAAGATTTTTTTGATAGTTGATATCAATTCGAAATTTTATTTCAAGTTCGATAGTGTGGGAAATGTTGTATCCAATAGGCTTCAATGTTAAAAATATTCCCGTTTTAATTCAATATCTAATAAACTATTGCTTATAATATTCTGCAGCAAAGAGTCTCTTTATTTTTAGATTTTTTTAGGATTTTTCGAGCATTTTCTTTTTAAAAATTTGATTTTTTTTTATCAATTCCAAATTTTACCTGAAATTTTGAATTTTCTAATGGATCCGAAAATTTCGTGTGGTCGACATTTCGGATTCGGGAAGCCCTCGGAAGCACGAAAATGGTAAATTTCGTAGGAAACACAAATTGCACATCCCTAATGTAGAGGTGCTGCCCGGCAGTGTGCGGAATCATATGCTGCATTAATTATACTGTAGAGGTGCTGCCCGGCAGTGTGCGGAATCATATGCTGCATTGAAACCTATGGGTTAAAAAGTCTTGTTTCTTTAAAAAAAAAGTTAAGAAACCTAAAATTTCACCCAAAAAATGCTTTAAAAAATCTTAAAAGAATAAATAAGGAACTTTCATTCTATTGGTAGTAAATCTACATCCCATTCTGAAATAAGTAATAAAAATCCAAATAATTCATTAAAAAACCAAACTGAACCGAATCGCCAAAATGATTCAAAAGGACCAAATGACCCTAATCGATCCGAAATTTCGAATCGATATTGAATCAAAACGAAAATGGTCCTTAACGACCCGAAGTGGAAAAAACAACTGGGGAAAGAAACAAAACAAAATTTTCAGCGGTGCACATCTCTACTGGATAGCCATGATGCCTATCCTTTGCCATGGAGGGAAATGGACAGGCCTGTAGCTACTGTGCAAATCTTGCAAATTCCTGCATCTTTTAGGATTTGTATGCAGAGAGACAGAGGGCTCGCCTTGGACCGCGACCTTATGAAACACTAATTAGGGTGCTCAGAGTGTCCTGATAATATATCGTATTTAAGCTGCGTCATTTCTGAATGGTATATTAAAAGGAATCTATTGAATAAACCTAAAAATTGGTAAGCTGAACACAGCAGGTTTGAAGGCCCTTCCTGCGGGTTTTACAATCTGGAGTATGAACGTGTCAGGGATTTGCCTCTTGTGTATTTTATTGCTGCAGGAAGCCATATGAAACAGCTGCAGGGAGAGAGAAATAATAAATGCCTCATTAGCAATTAATGCTCTATTCTAATTGACTACAGGTGGCAAACTGCTAATCAGAATACAGCCAGCCCTCATGGATACATGTCATACGTTGGTCTTCTTCTGAAGTACATTATTACCATATAGCGACCAATTAGGTTGTGAAAATGCCTTTATTGGCTAGTGTCAGGCCACACCTCCAGCACAATTCCTTACACTACAATCCCTCTTTGGCCATTTGAAATGTTTTTCTTTATGTTGTAAGAATCCTGCAATAACAGGTTTATTATTCTCTAAATGTTAAATATATTTTTGAACTTCCCTAAATGTTATAATTCATACAAACCAGATTTAAATTTAAACATCACTATTGAAAAAAAAAATTCAATTACAAAATAATATTTAAATGGACAGACACTGTGGTTTTGTAGCTATTACTTTTATCCACAAAATCTCCCAATACCAGTCCTTTTCTCCCAATTCGTATACCAATTATGGTGGGGAGGAACATGTTACTAAATGCTGACGGCTTCACTGTGTTACTTCACCCTTGGTAGTGGTCAGCTTGGATCCAGTGACGGAACCATTGGGGGTACAGCAGGTGTCGCTGAACTCAGGGCATTGAGGCCCACATAATGCGGCTCCGTGCTCAACAATACAGACATCACGTTAATATTTAAAAAGGGCTCAGTGCTAAAAAAAAAACTCCACTGCGCCTGCCTGCTGCCTTCATCCATGTCATGTGTGCTGATTGGCACGCAATGGCAATGGGTGGCCTAAGACAGGGCAGCTCAGCTTAACCAGGCACCTCCCCATCCTCCCCTTCTCTATACCACGCAGTTCCCGCACACTGTTTTTTTTTTGAAAGGCAGCAGTAAGGGTGTCAGGATCGGGTAACCCCGCTTGCAGACTGTAAGCCAACAGACCCTGACCAACCGGTCCTTAGAAATGGCCGGGTTATGGTCAGTAATACTGAGAATGATGAACACAAATAAAGTGGTGGAGTGCAAAGAAAAACAACCTGCGGAATAAAGTAACCCACAATGCTCTAGCTAGCCGGTCCTTAATAATGGCCGGGTTAAGCAGGGCAAACCAACAAAACACACATAGGCAGGGGTTAAGGAAATAGAGGTCCGTTATACTATGCCAGAAATTAGGGCGCCAGAATACAGGGAAGTCGAGACAAGCCGGGATCGTATAAACCAGGAAATCAGTCAGAATAGGAATCAAGAAATAACAACAAGGCACTAGGAGTAACAGGAACCACGCTAGGGCAACTTGCTAAGAGAAAGGAAGCCCTTTAAATAGCGCCACAGCACTACCTATTGGTGCTCAGAGGAGACGCCCTGCTCTGCTATAGGATAGCTGGTCATGTGCTGCGATTGGTTGTCCTTCCTGCATGTTGCATCTGATTCGCGGGTAGCACCATTCCCTGTCCTGTAGTACACAGTACCCTGGAATAAGGCTTTCTGGATATCAGCTGCTGTGACGGCCGCAACATTTCCCCGGACATGGGGCGAAGGTGCAACATTTCCCCAGACATGGGGCGAAGGTGCAACATTTCCCCAGACATGGGGCGAAGGTGCAACATTTCCCTGGACATGGGGCGAAGGCGCAACATTTCCCCAGACATGGGCCACCGTGACAGCACTCCCCCCCCTGACGGCGGACCCGAGGGCGAGAAGGGAAGCGGCGATGATAGGCGGAGACCAGCCCCGGGGCATGAACATAAGAGGCAGCAACCCAGGAACGTTCCTCCGGGCCGTACTCCTTCCAATGCACAAGATATTGCAATCCACCTCTAGACCACCTGGAATCGATGAGAGTCTGCACCTCGTATTCCTCCTGACCCTGAACTTGGACAGGAGGAGGCTGGTTCATGGGAGTGGTATACCGGTTACAGACAAGGGGCTTGAGTAGGGAGGTATGGAAGGAGTTGGGGATTCTCAAGGACTTAGGCAACTCCAAGGCATAAGAGACAGGATTAATGCATCGGAGGACCCTGTACGGACCGATAAACCATGGTGCCAATTTGTGAGAGGGCACCCGGAGTTTGATATGCAGAGTGGAGAGCCATACCCTTTGACCAGGGACATAAGAAGGTCCTGGTCGTCTGTGGCGGTCTGCAAGCTTCTTATGGGCTAAAGAAGCTTTTTGCAAAGCGGATTGAATCCGCGTCCAGGACTGACGTAGGAGTTGTAAGTGATCGTTAAGTGCAGGAATGGGTGATTCAGACGGAGTGCCAGGTAATAAAGCAGGATGGAACCCATAGGTCGCAAAGAACGGGGTATGACCAGAGCTGTCATGTACCACGTTATTCCTAGCCAACTCAGCCCAAGGTAATAAGGAACTCCAATTATCTTGTTGGTGGGAGATGAAGAACCGTAAATATTGTTCTAAGGACTGGTTGGTACGTTCAGCAGCACCGTTAGATTGTGGGTGGTAGGCAGAAGAAAAGGATAAGTTGATACCCATTTCTTTACAGAAGGATCTCCAGAATTGGGAAATGAACTGAGTACCACGATCTGAGACTATTTCCTGCGGTATCCCATGTAACCGTACCACCTCCTTAGCAAATATACCGGCTAGCTGTTCTGAAGAAGGAAGTTTTTTCAGTGGAACAAAATGGGCCATTTTAGAAAAACGGTCAATAACAGTGAGAATGGTGGTATTACCCTCAGATGGGGGTAGGTCCACAATAAAGTCCATGGATAAATGGGTCCATGGTCTCGAAGGCACAGGGAGAGGTTGTAATAGACCCACTGGAAGATCATCAGGGGTCTTATTCTGGGCACACACGTTACAGGATGCAATAAACTCTCGGATATCAACACGAAGAGTGGGCCACCAATATAGACAAGAAACGGCGAGAATGGTCTTATTGACTCCTGGGTGACCTGCAACCTTTGATGCATGCATAACTTGTAATAACTCCCTTCTCTCGTTCTCTCCTACATACAATCTTTCTGGAGGTAGAGAGCTAGGGGCGGCATTCTGATAGGACAGAATGCGCTCGATCAACTGAGAAGACACTTGCATACACACAGTGGCGATTATATGAGTACTGGGTATGAGAGAAACCGGTTCGGTGTGAGGCAGTTCCTCTTCCTCAAACTGTCTGGAAAGAGCATCCGCCTTGGTATTACGTGACCCTGGGCGGTAGGTGATCAAATAATTGAAGCGACTTAGGAACAACGACCATCTGGCCTGGCGGGGGGACAGTCGCTTCACGTCTGCCAGGTAGGCTAGGTTCTTGTGGTCAGTTAGAATGATCACTGGAATTTGTGAACCCTCCAACAGATGTCTCCATTCTTTTAGAGCCATTATAATAGCCAAGAGTTCTCTGTTGCCAATGTCATAGTTTCTCTCTGAGTCGGACAACTTCTGGGAGATGTAGGCACAAGGGTGAAGTGGGGCATCCCAGGTGTCTCTCTGGGAAAGTACTGCCCCTATACCAGATTCTGATGTGTCGAATCAATCTCCATTATAAATGGTTTAGAAGGGCTAGGATGTGCTAGAATAGGTGCAGAGGCAAAGGCCGTTTTTAAATCCTCAAAGGCTTTAAGGGCAGCGGGAGACCAGTTGGTTGTATTGGCCCCTTTCTTGGTCATAGAGGTGATAGGAGCAATTACAGAAGAAAAGTGTGGGATAAACTTTCTGTAATAATTGACGAATCCAATATATCTCTGGATAGGTTTCAAACCTTTGGGTAGAGGCCAAGATAGGATGGATTCCAGTTTTTTGGGATCCATTAAAAAACCCCTGGACGACACGATGTACCCCAGAAACGGAACCTGTGTCACATGGAATATGCATTTTTCTAGCTTACAATATAAACCATTTCGTAACAGAGTGCCGAGAACAGAACGCATGTGATCATAATGTGTATGTAGGTCAGGAGAGTGCACCAGAATGTCATCTAGATAGACTATGACACATGAGGAGAGGTAGTCCCGAAGGGCGTCATTTATAAAATCCTGAAAAACCGCAGGGGCGTTGCACAACCCAAACGGCATGACCAGATATTCGTAGTGGCCGCTATGGGTGTTGAATGCGGTCATCCACTCGTCTCCCTCCTTTATGCATACCAGGTTGTATGCACCCCTAAGATCCAATTTAGAAAACACCGTGGAACCTCTAAGACGGTCAAAGAGGTCAGAGATTAGAGGAATGGGGTAGGCATTCTTGATGGTGATATGATTCAACCCTCTATAATCTATGCACGGACGGAGGTCACCCTCTTTTTTGGCTACAAAGAAGAACCCTGCCCCAGCTGGGGAAGAAGATCTTCGTATGAAACCCTTCTCCAGCGATTCCTGGATATATTCCTCCATGATACTATGTTCCTTTGGGGACAGTGGATAAATTCTCCCTTTAGGGGGAATGGTACCTGGGTATAACTTGATAGCACAGTCATACGGACGGTGCGGGGGTAGCTTATCGGCCACTTTTTTGTCAAACACTTGTTTAACAGACAGATATTGCTCCGGAACGGTAGAAGACAAAGGTTTAGCAGTAGGGGTATTGAGTAACCTGATAGGTAACATAGAGGGAAAACAAGAGGAGGAACAGGTGGAACCCCATGCGACGACCTTTCCCTTTACCCAGTCAATGTGAGGATTATGTTTTTGTAACCATGTGAGACCTAAAACGACTGAACAAGACGGTGATGATATGATTTGAAACACTATGGATTCGTCATGATGATCCCCAAGACACATAGAAATAGCTTTAGTCTCTTGGGTTATAACAGGAGAGGCAAGGGGCCTACCATCAATGGCCTGTACCATTAAGGGTTTGGATCTAGGGGACAGAGGAACAAGATGACCTGAGGCAAAGGACTCATCCATAAGATTATCAGCAGCCCCTGAATCCAGCAATGCATCACAATCGAATTTGACAGAACCCCATGTTAGACAGACAGGAAGAAGTAATCGTAGTGAGGTCGGTTTGGGACACAAAGTAAGAACACCTAAGGCCGGTCCCCTCCTAGGACTTAGGTGCGAGCGTTTTCCGGGCGTGATGGGCACTTAAGGCGTTGGTGCCCCCCAAGTCCGCAATACAGTCAAAGACCCTCTCTACACCTATAGGATTTCTCTTCTTCTGTCAATTTGGTGTGACCCAATTGCATGGGTTCGGTATCAGAGACCTGTGAAGTGCGAGATGGTGGACTAACGGAACCTCGTGTAGGAACCCTAGCAACGCTTTTTCTGGGTCTCTGTGTTTAGCTCTATCCCTGATTCTGTTATCAATATCAATCACGTAATCGATCAAATCTTCTAACTCCTCAGGCAAATTCTTAGCTGCTATCTCATCTAGGATAGTATCAGAAAGGCCCTCCTGGAAAAGCAATACAAGGCAATCATTAGTCCAATCAACCTCTGCTACTAGGGTTTTGAAGTCTATGGCATAATCTGCAACAGACCTGGAACCTTGCTTAATTCTGAGCAGGGATCTCCCAGCCCTCTTGGAATGACCAGGAGGATCAAAGGTGCGTCTGAGAGCACGTACAAAGTTGTGGTAGTTATAGACCACGGCATCATCATTTTCCCACAATGGGTTAGCCCATGCTAGGGCTCTACCAGACAAATGATTTATCATAAATCCCACACGGGCACGATCTGAAACATACATTCTAGGGTTTAGTTCAAAATGAATGCTGACCTGAGTCAAAAAGCCACGACACCCAGTCTGTTCCCCACCAAAACGAATTGGAGAAGTCATGGATACATGGGAGGCAGGTAAAGCAACCTCAGGTGTGTGGGATTGCAGGACCGGGGCAGAGGTCGCCACCTGTGGTTCAGGCTGCAAATAGGCAGTACGGACAAGAATAGTTTGTATAGCCTGAGCAAAGGCATCCATGCGGTGGTCTAATTCATCGACACGAGGGCACATGCAGCGAGCTGCTGACCTACGTCTGCAGGGTCCATGGCCCTAGCGTAATGTCAGGATCGGGTAACCCCGCTTGCAGACTGTAAGCCAACAGACCCTGACCAACCGGTCCTTAGAAATGGCCGGGTTATGGTCAGTAATACTGAGAATGACAAACACAAATAAAGTGGTGGAGTGCAAAGAAAAACAACCTGCGGAATAAAGTAACCCACAATGCTCTAGCTAGCCGGTCCTTAATAATGGCCGGGTAAAGCAGGGCAAACCAACAAAACACACATAGGCAGGGGTTAAGGAAATAGAGGTCCGTTATACTATGCCAGAAATCAGGGTGCCAGAATACAGGGAAGTCGAGACAAGCCGGGATCGTATAAACCAGGAAATCAGTCAGAATAGGAATCAAGAAATAACAACAAGGCACTAGGAGTAACAGGAACCACGCTAGGGCAACTTGCTAAGAGAAAGGAAGCCCTTTAAATAGAGCCACAGCACTACCTCACTAACTCAGCTCCCCACTACCTGTCCTCACTAATCACCAAATACACCCCAGCCCGCTCCCTAAGGTCAAACAGTGACCTGCGCCTAGCTTCTCCCCGCATCACCTCTTCCCATGATAGACTGCAGGATTTCTCACGCGCAGCCCCCACTCTCTGGAACGCTCTCCCTCGTACTGTCAGACTTTCCCCTAACTTCTCTTCCTTCAAACGCTCCCTGAAAACATTCCTATTTAGGGAAGCCTACCACCCAACTCACTGACGCAACCATCAATCACTCTCACCTTACAGTCCTCTCCTCCTGTTTCCAACCCCAACCCTCCCAGATTGTGAGTTCCTACGGGAATAGGGCCCTCATCTCCTCCTGTACTGTTTGTCAAATGTTGTTCAATGTATTGTAACCCTGTCTATACTGTGCTTCTTGTACAGCGCTGCGGAATATGCTGGCACTTTATAAATAAAGAATAAGAATAATAATAATACCTATTGGTGCTCAGAGGAGACACCCTGCTCTGCTATAGGATAGCTGGTCATGTGCTGCGATTGGTTGTCCTTCCTGCATGTTGCATCTGATTCGCGGGCAGCACCATTCCCTGTCCTGTAGTACACAGTACCCTGGAATAAGGCTTTCTGGATATCAGCTGCTGTGACGGCCGCAACATTTCCCCGGACATGGGGCGAAGGTGCAACATTTCCCCAGACATGGGGCGAAGGTGCAACATTTCCCTGGACATGGGGCGAAGGTGCAACATTTCCCTGGACATGGGGCGAAGGTGCAACATTTCCCCAGACATGGGGCGAAGGTGCAACATTTCCCTGTTCATGGGGCGAAGGTGCAACATTTCCCCAGACATGGGCCACCGTGACAAAGGGTGAATAAGGTTGCTAAAGCGGTAAGCGATGGGGAAGGTAAGAGTAACACGAAAGGTGGTTGTTTGTTGAACATAGAAACTAATGAAGAAATAACAATATATTGAGGAATAATATAGCTCCAGATAGGAAATTATGGATAAATGGAAGATAGGAGTATCATAGAAAAGAGCTGATAAGCATTTGGTGGAGTGGGAGGGGTGAAGATCATGGGGAACCTGGGAAATGAGGGAGAAGAAGAGCCATTGTAAAATAGCTTCTGTAGGAGGACGAGCAGCCTGCCTTCACTGTGGTGCTGTCAGATGATTGGTTGTGAAGGCGGCCTGTTCAGCTCCAGTCGCGTTGCTCACGGAGTGAGGTCTTGCAGAGGGCAGAGATCCGAATCCCAGTCAGCGAGAGGGAATTTGGATTTTTTCCGTTTTCCCACTCTGGCGCATCTGGCAGCTGTCCTGTCAAGGGTGGATCCAGACACAAGCTTCAGGGAGGGCACTCTGACAGTTTTGGCAAAGAGCTGGTGTTCAGTTGCGAAATGACCGGCAGTGTGAGTGCCCGGATCACAAACTGCACTCATCACTCACTCTTCCCTGAATATTGCAGACAGGTGACACTTGACAGACCCCTCCCCCCTGAAATCTGTGTCTGGATCCACCCCTGCACTGTTCTCCGCTCGGGACATAATTCTACAAAGAATACTGGCTTTCAGAGCCTGTTGTTAAAGGGATATGCATTTCTAGAAATATTTTTTTAAATGGACAATTAAACACTTTTATACCTATAGACAAGCTAGAATAAATCAATAAAAGTTTTAAAAATGTGTAAAAAATATTTATTTTCTTGCTTTAAACTCTGTCATTTTATCTTCTCTGGCGACGCCCCTCAGCTAGGGGTGTTTCTTCAGCTCCGATTTACTGAATATTCCCCGCCCACTACTCCTCCCACTATTCCACCCATCAAAGCGTCACATGAACTACATTTCTTGCTCCATCTTGCCCACAGCCCCCATGCACCCCACCACTTCACATACTCCACTATTACCCTCACCTAGTGTGTCTCCCCTCTACTCTTAGATTGTAAGCTCTTGGGCCGGGTCCTATCTCCTACTGTTCTGTGTGTTTAACTTGTATGGACATTGGTTATTCTGCCTCTCCCATTGTACAGCGCTATGGAACTTGCTAGCGCTTTATAAATACCTGTGACTGTATGAACTAACACAAGCTGTGCAGCTCAGGACCTCAGACTGGGGAAACCGAGGAAATGAATATTAGCATCTCCGCAACGGTGAAAGCAAAACACACACACTCACTCGCTGAGTCGCTCACACACTCACGCTCACTCACACACAGACTCACTCACTCACGGTTTACATACGGTTTCACTCAAACTCCCTCGCACAGTCACTCCCTCTCTCTTTGTGCTGTCTGTCTACTGTGCGTGCTCTCGCTCACTGCACCTTTTCCTGTGCTTTCTCTGCTTTATCTTGCGGTCTTTCTTTATCGTTTCTTGCTGTGTCTCTGTGCTTTTCTTTGTCCCTCTCTCTTCTGTCTCTTTTTATCCCTGTGTGTATGGATTTCTTTCCTTCCCTGCCTCCGCAGTATCTGGGGGTGAAAGTTCAGCCCCGCCCTCCCTTTAACGCACAGTGCAGGAGGGAGGAGGAGCAACTCAGTCGCACATGCTCATTGCGTTTTTTATGTATACCAAAGTACGCACACTGATTTGTCAGCTTAAAGTGCCTCCTGAGGTGGGTGTGGAAAACGTCAAAAAGGAAAAGCAGGTAAATATGCAAAAATATCATTTACTTGCTTTTTATGTCTGCTGAATCAAATTACTGACGCATTCAAAAGGCATTGCATGTTTTTAAAAGCACACTAGCAAAGCATGCATGTCCCTTTAAGGGATTCCGACCAGCTTGTTCCTTTCCCCATATACAGTGGAACACAAAGGACAAATAATTCCGATTGCATACACAATCTTGCGCAGGGTGGCACTGCTGTATCTGGTATCTAGGCGATGGAAAATATAGAGCGGCTTGGTCGGAATAAAGCCATTTTAAGTGAGCCGCACATGGATAATGGTTTGCTAAACGTTTATTAACTGCAAGGTTGGAATACGGCCCTAAATCTGGTCACAATAGTAATGAGCCTTAGGGTCAGTGTATTTACAAAATTTTCATGCATGATGACCTTGGTTTTGAGCATTCTGGGTATGAAGAAATAGCAAAGAATTGAGACAGCAGAGAGTATCCAGAGGACTTTAGGGGAAGCAGTTGTTAAAAAGTCATAGGCCACCTTCAAAATGTGCTAATGTTGATATTTTGACAGCAATAACAATGTATTAAACAGAAATAAAATAGAGGAAAGCTCTTTAAATGATGCACATGCAAGCATGGGTTGAGAAGGACAAGTAAATGAGATGGTAAATGCAAAATAAGATTTGAAACAACATGCATCATCCAGCATTTAAAGGGTCCCTGTCATTTAGTATTCAAATATATCCTCTTTAATGTTTGCAACGTATGGATTTTAATTTTATCTCAAGAAGCTAAAGCCGCTCGCAGACCTGACAGTTTTGTGTGTTGGATGACACCATGCAATTATAACGCAATCCTCTGACAGCTACTGATAAACATACAAACACGAAGCGGCAGATATACTCTCAGCCAATGAGACACTCTGATTTTTACAGCCAAATTAATTAACACCAGGCCTTAGCTGGAAAGATAGATTAATTAGAAGTAATTTATTCGATTCCATTTTAAAATGCTAAACAGATTTACAGATTGTCAAAATGAGTAAATGCCTTTTTATATACTCTACATGCATTTAAAGGCAATCCTGATGGCAGATACACTTTGTATTGACAATCTAAGAACTATGACATCTTTTATTCCGCATATCTCTAAAGCATGGATCTCAAACTCTGGGCCCCCAGATGTTGACTGCCTACAATTCCCAGAATTCATTCAATGCAATAGATGACCAGAGCATCATGTGATCTGTAGTTCTGAAACATCTGGGGGGCCAAAGTTTGAGACGCCTGCTCTAAATGAACCCAATCTCCATAAATCAGGATGATGGTACGCAGATAGGCTATAACAGAGTCTTGCAGCTTTTCTGTTGCCTTGGGTGCACATTGACTGCAGAAACCTACTATGGTATTATTACCTTTTGGCTGAAATACCCCATTACGGTATGAATGAATCTGATCAGATAGGCCAATGCTATATCTGATTGCCTTAATCACATACTGATTGTGGACCTGTGAGTCACCCACCACCTCTGTGTTGTGTCTTTGGCCAGTCCGTGCTGTCCATTTGCCACCCTTTGAGCTTACATGCTGGCTTCAGTTCCAGAATGTTGACATTCCCTGCGTGGGTGACCAAAAGTGACGAGGAAAGCCATTAATCCTGAATGAAAACCTATTATAACCAGCTCATTAACACATGTGTGCATAATTTCAGAGTTCAACATTTCTAATATAGTGTGTCATTTTTCAACAGGAAGTGACATCTTGGGAAATATGGCAGTGGCCAATAAAGTAAGTTTCCTGACTGTCCCAGATTACAGATCCATATTACACATCAAAGTGCACAGAATTGGAGATCCATATCACACCATCCTACGTTTAACGGTTACTGATTGGAGATCCATATCCCACCATTCCTTATCTAGCTGTCCTAGATTTGAGATCCATATTCAAAACATCCCACTTCTAAATATCCTAGTTTAGAGACTGATACCCCTCCATCCAATTCCAACATCTAACTCTCTTGGTTTGGAGATACACATCTTACCCTCCTGCATCCTCACCTCTTATTATTTCAAAGAAAAGTAAGCGGAAGGCCTTGGAAGTACTTGTAGATCAGCCTGGCTTCCAAAAAAATCATAGATCCACCACAGCACTCTGCATAGGCTTGGTCGTCAACCATTTAGCACAAACAACATGTACATCAGATTGGTAAACGTCCCAATTGCTACTAGCAACCTTCACCTACTATCACATTCCCTGTTTGGCTCTTGTGCTAAAGGGATATCCCACAATGCATTCAGTATAATATTAAAAACCTTATAACAACATGGAAAATGCTGCTAATATACCATTAGCCATTCTTTAGAGACCAGTGAAAACTACTTAAGAATATCACTCCATATATCAGAAGTGGTTTTAAAGCCCACTGTAAAAACAGTATATACAGTTGTGTTCAAAATTATTCAACCCCCACTGAAATTGAGTGTTTTGGCCAGTTTGACATTGATTTTGATCATTCAGTCATCTTGCTTACAATTAAATCAAAGAGGCACGTGTAGGTCAGAGAAATATAACATAACATTTATAATGAAATAACCACAAATGTCTTTTCTGTGCTCACATCATTATCAGTTTTATTCAACCCCCAAGTGACATTCAATCTTAGTACTTAGTACAACATCCTTTTACAGTTATAACGGCTTTTAAACGTGAAGCATAGCTTGACACAAGTGTCTTGCAGCGATCTACGAGTATCTTCGCCCATTCGTCATGGGCAAAAGCCTCCAGTTCAGTCACATTCTTAGGCTTGCGCACTGCAACTGCTTTCTTTAAGTTCCACCAGAGGTTCTCAATCGGATATAAGTCAGGTGACTGCGATGGCCACTCCAAAATGTTCCAGCCTTTAATCTGCAACCATGCTCTAGTGGACTTGGAGGTATGCTTGGGATCATTGTCCTGTTGAAAGGTCCAACGTCTCCCAAGCCTCAGGTTTGTGACGGACTGCATCACATTGTCATCCAATATCTCCTGGTACTGAAGAGAATTCATGGTACCTTGCACACGCTGAAGCTTCCCTGTACCTGCAGAAGCAACACAGCCCCAAAGCATGATTGACCCCCCGCCATGCTTCACAGCAGGCAAGGTGTTCTTTTCTTCATAGGCCTTGTTCTTCCTCCTCCAAACATAGCGTTGATCCATGGGCCCAAACAGTTCTAATTTTGTTTCATCAGTCCACAGAACACTATCCCAAAACTTCTGTGGTTTGTCCACATGACTTTTGGCATACTGCAGTCGACTCTTCTTATTCTTTGGAGACAGCAAGGGGGTGCGCCTGGGAGTTCTGGCATGGAGGCCTTCATTACGCAGTGTGCGCCGTATTGTCTGAGCTGAAACTTCAGTACCCACATCTGACAAATATTTTCTCAGTTCCTCAGCAGTCACACGGGGACTTTTCTCCACTCTACGCTTCAGGTAGCGCACAGCAGTCGAAGTCAGCATCTTCTTTCTGCCACAACCAGGTAGCGTTTCAACAGTGCCCTTTGCCTTGAATTTGCGAATGATGCTTCGTATGGTCTCTCTTGGTATGTTTAACATCTTTGCAATCTTCTTATAACCATTGCCCTTCCTGTGAAGAGTAATCACCTCTTCTCTTGTCTTCCTGGACCATTCTCTTGACTTCACCATGTTTGTAACCACACCAGTAAATGTCTAGAAGGAGCTGAGTATCACAGTCATTTTAAAGCTGCCTAATTGGTGCTTATTATGCTTTATTGCTGCTCCGTGACATCCACAGGTGTTTTCAATACCTGATTGAAAACACTTAAATGAACCTCTGTTCTTCAGAGTGGTAGTCTTTAAGGGGTTGAAGAATTGTGTCAATGAAGAATTCACAAAAGAAACATTTACTACTGTATTACAAAACCAATTGATGTCATTTTAGTTGCATATGGTTCTTTAAAAAGTCATTGTAGGATTTCATTCTGAATACAATTACAAATGTACACTAAATTCCCTAAAACCCTTTACAGCATTGGGGGTTGAATAATTTTGAACACAACTGTATATCTGCAGTAATGCAATAATGTAAATCACTGGTAGTTGGTTCTGATATCGCATATGTCACAACACAAGTCACTAAATGAGCTGGTAAAATACATTGCTCTGTCCATATCCCAGGACATACTTGAAAACTAGAGAAATCTCAATGTATCATTCCTGGTAAAATACTTTATAAATAAATAAATATCCATTTTCTTAGGATTTAAAAGGGACACTACGCGTAGTGTGGCCAACCAATCTTATTTGGAGGGCTGATTAAATCATCTGTCTGCAGGGGCTTGGTTCTGCCCAGGTCCTGAGCTGAGCAAGCTCTGATCTCCAGTTTCAGAGCTTTGGGAACTTTGGGAATTAAGTCCCACTACTGGATTAGCTGCAGCGTCCATCTCCCTGCATTCACGTGACATGCTGTGGATGGTACCACATCATATTCGGCAGGGATCAAAAGGAGTACCAGCGGCAGAAGAAGGTGAGCTTTTAAAGGAAATTAAAGGGTTGAAATGGGAGTGAGGATGAGGGTCAGGAGGGGTTAATGGTTAACTGCTCCGTTTCCTCGCCCTCCCCTATCGGCTCCTACTAATTGCTTAACATCTACGTCTTATAGAATGACCAAGAAAAAGCTTGTGGCCTGGATACCCCGGTAGGTATCTGTAAATTAACATCCCCTATTTGTATGGTGTTAAGTGATTTGGGTTTTGAAAAATCACTTAACACCTGGGTTTGAGAGACGGTATTCATTTAAGAGAAGGGTGAACAAGCTACGTTGAAATAACGTGTTCTTTGCTGGCTAGCCACAGATTTAAGGATTTTATAGACAGCATGTCAACTATTAATTTACAGTAACCTGCCACAACCTCCTGCCGCAAAGCTTGCAAGTTGGTTGGAATAGTGGCGGCTAATTTAACGTTTTGGTTAGCAAAGGGCCCATACAGTGCTATCATGTGTGCTTGTTCTAAAAGAACTGCATGTTCTCAAATATCTTTCCAAAAACCAAGGCAGACAAAGATAAATTACTTCGCAAAGAGCGGTACATGTTGCGTCCACTACATGTTCATTGTTACCTTATAAATGTTTTATTCCATGTGTAAGCTACCTAGGCCCCCCATATATTTTGAAACTACATCTTCCATGATGGTCAGTCACTTACAAGTTTAGTTGAACCTCATGGGAAATGCAGTTCCAAAATATCTGGAGGGCCAAGGATCCTGACCCCTGTTTTATACGAATCATAGTTGCAACTTTCAACATGACAGCAGCCATCACCATTTTCCTTTTGTTGCCTCCCATTTCTGATAGATTTCATACTGTTGTTTTCCACATGTAACATTAACTTTTGTCACATTATATCAGTAGTGGGATCAATCATTTGTGTTTAAGCCAGACGGCTCTGCTAATGTATTAATAGAAGGATCAATACATTTCAGGCTGCAGAAACAAGAAAACTGTAGAACATTTAGAGGGTTAGTAGAAGGAGACCAGTCATGAACCAAAACTAGTATAGGAACAATGCAATATCTCGGTAGGTACAAGGAGATCACAAGTCAGGAGACACAGTTAAGATGAGAGGTCAGAGGGCACAGTGGGGTCAGGGCAGAATACACGACCTGTGGGACAGGTCTGACCACATATCTCCCCTTCACGATCACAGGACATATGAGGCTGGACCTTTCCCACACGCCCGATATTCTCCAGAGGACCCAAGGGTGCCTACTGAACCTGACAAGGAGCAGAGGCTGAGAGCTTTGTGTTTTGCCAAACAGTGGCGATGTAGTCAAATTGTCTTGAACATATGAGTAGTATGAACAATGCATCTTCCTATAGTATGTGTAGTCTTCTGTGTGGAGATTGTAATGGTTAGGTAGACTATGGTTAATGCATGTACCACTTCACCAGATGAATCTGTTTATTGGCTATGCTTCTCATCATGTAATGTCACAGACTGTATATCATATGTATATTATGGTTGGAGCAGGACTATAAGAATGAGTATATTATGAGTGGAGTAATATTATAATACTGGCTATATTATGGGTGGAGCAATATTATAACACTGGCTATATTAGGAGTGGAGCAATATTATAATACTGGCTATATTAGGAGTGGGGCAATATTATAATACTGGCTATATTATGGGTGGAGCAATATTATAACACTGGCTATATTAGGAGTGGAGCAATATTATAATACTGGCTATATTAGGAGTGGGGCAATATTATAATACTTTATATTTTAAAGCAGAGCAGTGTTGTAATACTAGATATCTTCTAGATAAGTCAGTGTTATAAGATTGTGTAATATTATGGGTAGACCAGTATTAGAACACCGTATTATGAGTGGAGCAGTGGTATAATACTGGGTACCTTAAGATATGTTGCATTATATTTACGTGTCAAGAATATCACCAAGGTGCCATGGACAGGTTATACTTGATCAGAAGCGATTAGTGTTATGAGGTGTGGATGTTCCTTACCTGGTTACATGTGTTTATGTCCACGCCATTCCTCAGATGCTCTAGCGCTTTATCCAGATTCCCAGCCCGGGCGGCTCGCAGGAAGCTGGTTGCTGCATCAGCCTAGAATGAAATGTGAGCAGCATTAGCATTGCAGGGTTAGGTGCCAGCATGATGGTGTTATAGTTGTAACTTTTTTCATGCTCTAATCTTCATATTTCATTAACCATAACATCAAAAGCATATGAATATCTTTCTTATTGACTTTAAAAGAGACACTGCACACATTGTGACCACTCAGTCTCATCATCAGAATTACAATATTGTGAGCTCCTTGCTTCCTCTTTCCCCACTGAGGGGGGCTCAGAGGGCTGATTCAGCCATCCAAATGCAAGGGTTTAGTCCTGCCACAGCTCAGGGATAATTAAGATACCAGCCCCATTCAATGGATTCAAAGCCTTTCTGCACTGAGATGAAGCGCCCAGCCCCCTGTGTTCACATGACATGCTCGGCTGGAAGCATATCATATCCTGCAGAGATCAGAGGAAGATCAGGGCTGCATTAAGGAGAGCTTTTTTTATAAACTTTATTTGTAGCTTCAGGTCATCATTACAAAAGTACCATATGTTACAACAAAAGATAGATCAAAATTCTAATAGGTATCAATCGCCCCCCGCATCATAAAACATGAACAGAAAAACAGAGTTTGTGAAGTCACACTTAGGCTGGGGTCAGACGAAAGCATTTTTCCCCGCGAACGTGAAAAAGTGCGTCCGAACGCATTGATCACGGAATGCGCAAAAACGGTCAGACGACGCGCATTTTCGGGCGTGATTTTGTACGGATCGTCAATAAAACTCTTTTTGCGTCTGGACGTTATGTAGGCTGGACATTAGCAGCATCTGACATCTCCTAATCACGCACACACGCCGCTATGCCGCAGCTGCGCACTCAGTACGTCAGTACTAGCGGTTCAGCGTTCTCAGAAAAATGTGTTCAAATTCCACTTGCGTTGCACGGCCGGACTTTTGTGCGGCCGTACTTCGTATAGTGGCCGTCATTGGCCGTCATCTGCTGCTAGTGCGGCCGTAATTATGTGCGCCAGAACGCACGTTAAAAGTGCGCTGGTCTGACCCCAGCCTAACTCGAGATCAATATCCCACATTTATCAGCGAGGATCATTACTCAGAAATCAAGAAGGGCCAGATAGAGGACAAGAAGACAGTAGCAATGGAGATCCAGACAATGAGCACTTTAAGTACCGACATGTATTCTCAGCTTTTAAACGGAAACTGAAGGGTGAAAATGGAAGGGGTGAATTGCAGGCGGAGTCAGGAGGGGTTAATGTTTAACCCATACTTTTTTTATCCCCTCATATCACTTTAAGGTGTACAGAAATCACAGGGCTATTTGAGGATCATCTAATGCAAGACCTAGAACAGTGATGGTGAACCTTGGCACCCCAAATGTTTCTGAACTACAAGTACCATGATGCTCAGCCAGCCTCATCTGTGACTAAACATGATGGGATATGTAGTTCCTTAAACATCTAGGGGCCAAGGCTTATCATTACTGATTTAGGATGACTAGATTTTACAGCCTCTATGAGTATATTCTATAATCCGGCAACAATAGGATTTTTTACATTTACTTCTGGTTCCTAAATATCTAACCTGTCCTACAAAATTGTATATAGAATATTATAGTCAGCTTTTCAGAGCTGGCAGCCTGACTTTCTTAGTGGCTCCTAAGCCTGATCTGGGTTTTTCAAGTCCTTCTGTATTCAACATTGCAAAAGAATTAAAAAGAAAAACATTATAATGGGTATATAGAATAAATATAGCATGGGGAAGCACATCTGATTTGTAGACATGATTGTGCAAAAAAATCAACAATGCCTAAATACCAAAACAGCAACTGAACGTAACTGGACAGTATCAAGAGAGGTTTCCCAAAAGTGTAGGGAGCAATATTTTTGACTTTTGGCAAAATCAATCTCCGGAGAGTTGATGATGCCATCTGGTGACAGGCATGAAGAGTCCAAACAGTCAAAACCAACTATATAAAATATGTATGTCAAAATCCAGGCCATTGACATCTTCTTATAAATGTATATAATCTTATACGGTAATTTTTGTATCTTCCTCTCATACAGATATCCTTCTTACATTGAAGAACAGCATAAAAACTGACATTATCTCTGATTAAAGACTTGTAATTTCTAATGAAAAAAGTGTTTATTTTGTAAATCTTCTAAGCATAAGTTTTCGATTAATAAACGTCCCATGTGTGCACACCCAAATGTAACGGGCTGTGCATGCCAGTGATATATATCTATAGCAAACATGGCATTGTGTATGTTAACAATTTCAAGGGAAGAATGTGCCCCCCTCCAAAAAAAAAGAAATGGAAATAATGTCCACTTTCATCAAGAGGTTTCATTTGATTTCCCACTTGAGCCAAGACATATAAAGTGACACTGATGTTTTCTGTGCATCTCTAACCCTAGTAACAATGATACCCACCCCACAGTGAATTGGAATGGATCTGTCCCCAGCTGGCAGAAAAGGCTAATTTCTTTATTCACAAATATGTTATGAAAGATGTTTATGTTTAGCCAAACCCTAATGAGTGTTTTGAACTACCACCCTTCTTAGTATAGCTTGGGATCCTGGCATCTAGTCCATGTTTACATACTTTGAACCACCCTCATGGAACTTGCAATGTTTGTAACAATGTTGCATGAAAACATAAAGCTATATATTTATAAATGTATAACAATCCAGGAAGAGAGCATTCCAGTCAACACATTCAAAAGACATCAACAGCAGCTTTATACATTTAAAGATTTTACCAGATTTTAACCCTTCAAACCTTCCAACAATTCTAACCCCATTCAGGATTACAACAGCTCTTAACCCATTAAAGACTTTTTAAAAGGGTTTTTTTAACCCTAAGCGCTGTTGAAAATGATGGAAATTTGGTTCACAATATATGACCATAAATTTCTTATTCTTATGTATTGTTGATAAATGTATTCTTAATAAATGGATATATATGAACGACACACAAATTTCAGAGCAATCCACCCAAACATACATCTGAAGATTAAAAACACCTGAATTACTGTAGGTTTTAAATTGATGAGGGTTCTGTTACACAATATGATCATACATTGCATAAACCTGCCACAACATCATCTATATATGCAAGCACAAGACAAATAAACATACAGGGTTATTCGGAGAGAGGTGAAAACCAGGAGAATGACTAGAAAAGTGAAAATTCTAGGTCAAAATAGCCAAACCAGAAAAATTCTCCCATTTATCTCACTTTCCAAATCGGCTATTGGTCTAGATTGTTCTCTTCTTCTGCCAATTCTCCTGAGTTTCACCTTTCTCTGAATAACCCTGATAGACTTTGCCAATTAACTGCAGCTCATCCATCCAGTCTGCATAGTCACTAAAACGTAGGCTTAATAAAAACAAAAGTCTAAAGCCCAGGAAGTTCATCACCATAGCAGCGAATTACATGAAGTCCCTATAAATCTGTATATATACATAATACTGAAAAATGTAAAGCGCTTCGGACAGTAAGATCTCAATGGAATCAATAGAACAGACAGAGAAACGGGAGAGAATAGTAAAAACAGAATGTGTTTACAAACATCTAAAAAGGGGATTAAAAAAAAAAAATCATACATTACTAGATCCGTAATTCCACATAAATTGAGAGTGTACGTGGTCTGGAGAGATGCTCGGGTCTGTGGATACTGATGAAGAGCATAAAAGAAAAAAAAAATACTAAACCGCAAGCTGGCATCCAGAATGAGGAGCTAGGGGTGACCAGATGCAGGTACAAAAGGGATCAGTATTTATGTCAATGTTACAGTTTAGTTGAGGTTGTCAGAAGCTGCTTATGCTCTCATCACAGCCCCTTTTCCTCTATTGCTGCGGATCTCAGTCTCACAAGGGACAGTAGGTGGCAATAATTAGGTTATAAGCAGACAAAGTGCTCTTAGCGTGCATGACGTTAGATCCAAACATTAACCCTCTACTTTTCATTTACAGATCGTTAGTGGAACGTAGACCCTCCTTGCCTGGCAGCGCCCAGCTCTGGCATTTACAGAAATTCGAGGTAAAAACACAGACTTTAAAACAATCTGTATGAAACAAGCCTTTTCAGTAGTAGAGTCCGACTCTATGCAAAGTCACGCTGCCTCCAAGATACGCTGAGGTTTGGCTATATGACACTGCCATATGTTTAATCTATTTAACGAATGAGGGGGTACACGTGTGTAATCAATATCCTGTGCATAGCTGCATCCCCTGGCACTCTCATAGCAATATTTATTTCATGATATATTTCTGTAACAGGTAAGTACTGTCACATACAATGTGCATATCAATGAAATAACTCATGAATGGCATGTACAGTCTGTGTAACATAAATTGTACAATAAATTACTATATACTGTACATATAATTTACACCAAAGAGACGGCACGCACAGATATTCTATACAGAAATTCATCCGCTTTAATTAAACCTTCAACGTAGAAACAGTGTCACACACAGTATCCGTGGAGAGAGACTGTGGAGACACAGGTTTGATACCGGTAAGAGCACCCCTCCAGTATGTGTCCTTGGGCAAGACACCTAACAGTACATACTCGCCACCCAGGACATACTTGAAAATGAGAGAGATCTCAATGTATCCTTCCTGGTAAAATCCTTTCTAAAAAATAAAAAAGCTTCAGTGGGGATCATTGGCCTAAATACCCGTATAGATAGATAGGTTGATATATTGAATATATCGATCATTGGATAGACTGAATAGATTTTTGATTTATTTTTTTGTTGAGAAAGTATTTTATCGGGAAGGATACATTGAGATTTCTCTTGTTTTCAAGTATATCCTGGGTGGCGAGTATGTACCGTTAGGTGTCTTGCCCAAGAACACTTACTGGAGAGGTGCTCTTGCCAGGATTTGAACCTGTGTATCCATGGTCTCCACGGTTATAGAGCAGTGATGTTACCTCTACTCCACATAGAATAGACCGTCAGATACTGTAGACTAGATCAATCGATACATAGAATAGATCAATCGTCAGATAGATCGGATAGATACATAGACTAGATCAGTGTTTCTCAACTCCGTTCCTCAGGACCCACTAACAGACCAGATTTTAAGGATTAGGGGAAATGCAGACTGAATCCTGCAATCACTGAGCAGCAGATCATCACCTGTGCTGTGCTTCATATACTGTAGCTAGCTGCAAACAGGACCCGTCAAACAGAGCAATTCCCAGTCACTTCCCTTTGAGTACAAATAGAAGCATTTATAAAATGCCAACATATTCTGCAGCGTTCTACAAAGGGTAAGACAAAACAACCAAGTGTCAGAAACCAGTAATTTTTGTAAAAATAATTTTTAACCCCATAGTTACCTGGCGGTTTTACGAAAATCCATCCGAAAGTGCCCACTGCTGTTTAAGTTTCTGCGCAGTTTGTGTTTATGTCAAATTTTCCTTTTACTCGTTTATGCAACCCACACATATTATATAAGGTTTTTCCTGCCATTAAATGGACTAACGATACCACAGGGGCGTGGAAATTTAAAAAAAATCTACTTGTCCAACGGACTAAGTAGTAGTCCAATCTACTTGTCCCTCAGGACGATCAACTTGTCCTGATAATTTCAACAAAATAGTGTTTAAATAGGTCTTTATTCATAACAGCCTATAGAGGCAGCGTCAGATACATGTGATGAATAAAGACCTTTATTTAAACACTATTTTGTTGTATGTATGTATGTATATATTAGGGATGCACCGATACCACTTTTTTAAGACCGGAGTACGAGTACCGATACTTTTTTCAAGTACTCACCGATACAGAGTACCGATACTTTTATGTCATGTGACCACTTTCCAATAAGAACAGACTTCATAAAAATGCCCCCAGCTCACATGTATATATCCCCCCCTGAGATATATGGATATTCCCCCAGCTCATGGATATACTGCCCCCAGCTCATGGATATACTGCCCCCAAGCTCTCATGGATATATGCCCCAGCTCATGGTATACTGCCCCCAAGCTCTCATGGATATTGCCCCCCAGCTCAGACCCCAGACCAGACATGGGGCGGCTGTTCGAATGCTCTATCGGCATTCGGACAGCCGCCCCTGGAGCTCTCCGGCATACTTACCTTCCCGAGTGGCGCCGACAAAGTCTTCGCGCGTGCGCTCATTGAAGGACCCTAGCCGCGATGACGTGGGACTCCCACGTGATCGCGGCTTGGGTCCTTCAACGAGCGGAAGCGCGGAAACTTTCCCGGCGCCGCTCAGGAAGGTAAGTATCAGTACCCACATCTGACAAATCTTTTCTCAGTTCCTCAGCAGTCACACGGGGACTTTTCTCCACTCTACGCTTCAGGTAGCGCACAGCAGTCAAAGTCAGCATTTTCTTTCTGCCACGACCAGGTAGCGTTTCAACAGTGCCCTTTGCCTTGAATTTGCGAATGATGCTTCCTGTGGTCTCTCTTGGTATGTTTAACATCTTTGCAATCTTCTTATAGCCATTGCCCTTCCTGTGAAGAGTAATCACCTCTTCTCTTGTCTTCCTGGACCATTCTCTTGACTTCACCATGTTTGTAACCACACCAGTAAATGTCTAGAAGGAGCTGAGTATCACAGTCATTTTAAAGCTGCCTAATTGGTGCTTATTATGCTTTATTGCTGCTCCGTGACATCCACAGCTGTTTTCAATACCTGATTGAAAACACTTGAATGAACCTCTGTTCTTCAGAGTGGTAGTCTTTAAGGGGTTGAATAATTGTGTCAATGAAGAATTCACAAAAGAAACATTTACTACTGTATTACAAAACCAATTGATGTCATTTTAGTTGCATATGGTTCTTTAAAAAGTCCTTGTAGGATTTCATTCTGAATACAATTACAAATGTACACTAAATTCCCTAAAACCCTTTACAGCATTGGGGGTTGAATAATTTTGAACACAACTGTATCTGGCAAACCTGGCCTGTTGGGTCCTGAGGACAGGTTTGGGAAACACTGGACTATATCAATCGATACATTGAATAGATGTGATAGATACATAGACTAGATCAATCGATACATTGGCTAGATCAGTGTTTGCCAAATCTGTCCTCAAGACCCTCAACCAGGCCAGGTTTTGCAGATCACCTTGAGGAAATGCAGACTGAATCCTGCAATCACTGAGCAGCAAATCATATCACCTATGCAGTGCTTCAGATATCTGGCAAACCTGGCCTGTTAGGGGGTCCTGAGGACAGGTTTGGGAAACACTGCATTAATCGTCAGATCGGAAAGCTACATAGATCGATCGATACATGGAATATATCAATCGATAGGACAGATCGAATAGATAGAGAGCAGTACATTTTAATGTGACATTAAAGATTTAGATGTGCCTAATTGTGGGACCTCTTTAAACCTCAAACTGCAGAGAGCCCCAGGAGGATGTATGGCACAAGTAAGAGGGTTAATCTCATAAGAGCAGTCATTGAGTTAGGATTGAGTAGCGCTGTCTATTTGGAGTACATTGACTATAGCAGGTTTATGCAATGTATGATCACAACTTTTAACTAAATCCACACTGCTATAACCAAATCGGGGGCTTTATTCCATAGTTTGTGTAAACTTAACCAGTGCTTTTGTAAACTTAACAACTCCATAGAATATAAAGGCTCTGATACGTTTACAATAGTTCTGGTTAAGTTTACACCAACCTTGGAATAGGGCCCTGGTGTTTTTACACTCTTTAAAGCTAAATTACAGTGTACTGTGTTGGAAATGTACTGTATATACAGTACACATATATAATAATCTATGTTCTGTCAAGCAATTGCACCATAGAAGCTTGATTCTTCGAGTGCAGGATTATTGGAGTAACATATTATAAACTAATATGCACAGTATCTATTCACACATGAATATGTGATTGAAAATATCAATGTGAGTGCTGCACGCGAGACGGAAGAATAAAGGTAGGTTATACACAGTGTGTGTGAGAAATAAATGGAAGAGTAGAACATAAGACCTGAGTATAGGAGTGATTCTTATTCAGTTGTTGAATAACAGGGATATATGAAGTATAAAATATGCATACATTGTGACTGCAAGGTTTGTGAGTTTGTCTGCAAGCGATAAAAGCTAAGAAACCAAAGAATTTAAATGCATACAATATCTGCTCCGAATATGTGTAAACGTTATGAGCTGCATTTTAAACAGATAAACTCGGAGAGGTATACAATGTTGTATGTTTGGGTGTTGGTAATCACAAACCTTCCCCGTGATGTACCTATACTGAGCATGTAACGTGTGTATGTGAAGGAGAAATTTACCTTCTGAAAATAAGAGTTATAACATGTATGTAAACAAACAGGGTTATTCAGAGAGAGGTGAAACTCAGGAGAATGACTGGAGAATGAAAAATTCTAGGTCAAAATAGCCAAACCAGAAAAATTCTCCCATTCATCTCACTTTCCAAATTGGCTATTTTGACCTAGAATTTTCCATTCTCCAGTCATTCTCCTGCTTTTCACCTCTCTCTGAATAACCCTGAAAGTGTGAGAGGAAGGAATACAAGGAGAAGATGTAGAAGTGACAGTGACATAAAATGTTTATAAATCTTTCTGGATGAATTCTGCACACTTCCTAACTGAAGAAAACAAACAACGCAAATATTGACAGAACATGCTATGTGCAAGGTTCATACGTTAGGGGGTTATTTAGAGAAAAATGTAATTCTGAACAACAAAAAAATGGAGGAAACCAGATACTATTGCATCTTGTCACTGCTAGAAGCATTAAAATCATGGTTTGTAGCACAAGATCCATTATGTTACTGAAGACAATTTGCCACAAAATACAATCTTCAGACTGGGGAATTCAGGAGAATTGTTCTAAAATTTACACAAGACAAGCCATTTCAGAAACACTAGACAATTAAACGTCTTCAACCTATAATTGGAATGGGCAGTTATCAGTACTTATAGTACCAAAAGTCGGCCATGGATGGTATGATAGAAAGTATAGATTACCTGTGCGTTCAACAACTCACTCTACACTCAGCCAGAATGTCATGGGAATTATACAATAAGAGTAAGCAGGTTTTGAGAATTGCCACATGCTAAAAAACAGGATGGGTTCAATGAGCCGACCGCTCCAGCTGAAGATTCCTATCCTGCATGCATGTCGTATACAGAGCAGCAATAAGCAACCCATGGCCGATGACCTATTCCAAATACATGCAGGATAGGAATCTTCAGCTGGAGCGGTCGGCTCATTGAACCCATCCTGTTTTTTAGTATGTGGCAATTCTCAAAACCTGCTTACGGTTATTGTATAATTCCCATAACATTTTGGCTAACGCACAGGTGATCTATACATTCTATCATACCGTCCATAGTATGTTCTTATAAAGGTGTAACGGGTTAGTGCATCATTTACACATTGGATTTGTGTTTGTGTGATTTGTGTTTGTAGGTTTTGTGCGTGTAGTTTGGGTGTTTATAGCGATGCCAGTTTTTTTTATAAAATTTAAGTGGTAGGTGGATTACTCACACTACACGTTTTTGTATTGTTTGTGTATAGTGTCATGGGGTTCATGAAAGTGATATTCAGCATGCAATATATTACAGCGTGGTGTGCGCTGAATCGCTTTGTATTTGAGATGTTACATCACTTTGAAAGGTGTCGGCGCCTTGTGGATCAGATTTAGGCCATCCAGGGTCACAGGGTAGAGAGTGAGGGCATAGGGCAGGGTCTGGCTGCATGCTAAGAGGGCACTGCCTTACTAAGGAGTCTGCCACAGCCTCTGCACCTCATTCTTTCCAGCAGGCTCGGACACAGTGTAGCAGGTGTCTAACAGCTTGGGCGTAAATAAGCTCCCTGGAGACCCCAGAGCTAAGAGGGGAGATGTAAGGCAGCCCACCCCATAACCCATGCTGTCTCACCGTATCCCCCACCCCATACCCTCTTGTTACTCACAGGCCGTGCCCGGTGCCTGCCCGCCCGCTCTGCCATTCTGCTTCATACAGACAGCACCCCCCTCCCTCCTGTCTCACACACTGCGTCCCTCCCCCTCCCTACTCTGCTTTCTCCCCCCCCCCCGTCCTCCTTTCTCTCCTCTCTCCCGTCTTTAAATACCAGGCACGGTGCCCAGGACTCCACAACCGGACAGACTAGATGGTGGCTCACCGGGATCCATGTAACCCCTTGGACGACCGAGGGACAGACAGCATATGCGTAAACCTTGACTGGTGCTATAATGTATCCAGCAATATTCAATACACAGCCCTGTTACTGTTACAGTGATGTTATACCATATACACCTCCCATAATACAGAGACTTCCTGAGGAAGATTAAAGCATTTTCATATAGAATGAAGTGAATTTCATATAAATATTACTATGCAAAGCTGAATTACATTTTCCTTTTTTTGTATTTTCCTCATAGACGGTTGGAGAAGCCATGAAGGGAGACACCTACCAAAATATGTATTAATCCTGTTAATTGTGTGACTAGGTGTTAGTGTGTTCGGTTCGTGTGCTCCTCTCACACCACAGTCTCTTAGCTTGTTCACTTGATCAGGGTCCTCTTTTCTGATCGTCCTTTGTACATCAAACTTGCTTGTTTGCTTTGTGTTTCGGCCCATATTGGCTCACTTCAGCGATTCCATTTTGCTGAAAATACGGTGAATTCAATATTTAGCAGTACTTTTCTGAAATTGGAATAGCCGAAGCAGTTATCGGACGATGGCGAAGACCACGGAATTGTGCCGAAAAGTAAACCACTAGTGAATTCCACCGAACTGGGGGGGGGGGAGTAGGAAGTTTTCGCGTCTCCTAATAGGAGTTTCAATCAATAAAAATGTGTCCAAATAATTTAAAAAGGCCCTTTTATTTTTTTAACAGATCCTTTTTTTTATTATTTTTAGTCTTTTTTAAAAAACAAAAGTCATCTAAAGAATAGAAAATAAAAAGGGGTTTTGCAAAAATTAAGATTAAAAGGTCTTTTAAACATTTTTTTTAAACAAGATATGAGATTCCCCTGTTTAACCATTTTGCTGTGGAGCAGCACACCCCCTGTGTGCTGAGCTCATTTTTTTTTTGGGAAAGTATTTTACCAGGAAGGATACATTGAGATTTCTCTCGTTTTCAAGTATGTCCTGGGTGGCGAGTATGTACCGTTAGGTGTCTTGCACAAGGACACTTACTGGAGAGGTGCTCTTGCTGGGATTCGAGCCTGTATCTCCACAGTCATGGAGCTGTTTTGTGTTCAACATGTATAAATGTGATCTGAAATCATGTTTTATTATTAGACCTAGGCAAATTATATATCCTCATTTTCAGCCAATTCATAATATAACATTATTATATGTAAACATCATGTCCTGTCAGATGCTATAACTATTTTTTTTTTTATTTTTAAATTTAGATTTCCTTTCAGATTTCAATCATTTACAGCGTGTAAAATTATTTTTTCACATTTTATCATCCAAATACTTGCGGTTATATATTCTATGGGGCACTCATAAAATAAATAAATAAAAAATTGGAAATGGGAACCTGTTACTTAATTTTTCGGAGAAAATGCACAATTTTAACTGTCACTGGGAGAAAAAAACCACAAATTTTCAGATTGTGTTTTATGATTAATATGACAGGGGTATTGCTCATTTTATATGTGACAAATAGACAATGCCATTACTTTATTTACTAAATAAATAAATATTTTATGTTTGTTTGTGTGCCTTTTTACATGCCATTTTTCATGGTCCTGTTTGGGATCATTAGAAAGGCCAGACTCTGACCTGTCCAATGACACCTAAGGAGTTATTCAATAAAAGCCGAACTTGCCACCGAATGGTAAATTTCACAATATGGTGCAATTTCGTGGCAGTTCAGCTATTCAGGAAGCTGGGAATTCGCCAATATTTGTCAAATTGTCAGCGAAATACGATGCAGTTCACCCCACATCACTGCAATTTGGCGATCTTCGGCGGCAGGGAAATGGTCTCCGAGAAGTAATGGTTAATCTATTCAGAGAATACCGAACTGCACCGAAATGCCTAGATTTTTGGTGCTTCAGTTCGACAGGTGTAAACAGGTGAATCCCATAAGTTTCAATATAAAAAAAAATGACTGTTTTCAATTTCTTTCCCCACCATTTATTCTTTTCATTTGCAGCAACAAGTCTTTTTATTTATTTTTTAGGCTTTTTTCGGGGTTTTTTTTTGGACTGTTTTATTTTTTATAGGACCTTTTTTATTATTCCCATGCATTTTTTGTTTTAAAAGACCCTTTTTAAAATTGTAGAGTTCTGGTTTTTTTTAGTTTTTTTTAACAGTTTGGTGGCTGATTGTCGGTGTTCGGTGGTCAGTCCGGCAGTGTTCAGTGGCTCTTTTAGGCGGCATTTGGTGGATCCTGTTCAGCGCACTTCGGGAACCCTGAGATGAATACTGAATTCACCGCAGGGTCGACAAACTTAAATTGCAGAAGTGCACCAAAGTACTCAGACTGAGAAATTTCAGTTCTCTCTGAATAACCCTTCTAACATTACTTTGTGGGGTGTAACAAATGCAAATACAGGGGGTCCAAAGTAACTCCACTCTCCTCGAATCGGTGAAGCGGCTTGTGTTTTAGATGGACCAATGTGTAATGATGGTTTGCACCATCAACTCCACATTTGGTCCTGGAGTTGAAAATGAGAAGGTGAGTTAGAGCAGTGACATTGTTTTCTTTACAAGTAAAAGCACATAATGCCACTGCCTTAGGATGGAGAGGGGGGGAAAAAAAGCACATTTTGCATTTCATTTTTTTTCCCTTTTTCACACTTTAAATGGTCATGTTTGGTAGTGTTGACAAGGCAGACTCTGACGTTTCCAATGATACCTCTCATAATCTTGTGTGGTGTAGAAATCATCAGAGACGCATGGTTCCAAAGATCTCCCTCCAACCCTCGCAGCAGAGCGGCAGTTTAGGTTTTTGATGAATCATTGCGTAATAACGCATTGTGCCATCACCTTCAAACTTGCTGGAATTGTTGGAAAAGAGAAGGTGAGTTAGTGCAGCATCACTGTTGTTATAATTGAAAAATGAACAATAGTGCTGCATTAAAAGGACATTTTTTTATTATTATTTGTATATAATAGAATATGGTCATGTTTGGTATCATTGAAAAGACCATGCTCTCGCCCTACCAACAATACTAAGCATGGCCCTGTACTTGTTATGTCCAAGTGACCCTTCTATGTACACCATAGGGAGCTCCTTGCTCGGCAGGGGGGTCCCTTTTTGACTTAATCATGTCCGTGTGCAATGATGTCAGTGGGCGGGGGAATGGCCTAGAGGCACCGCTGACATCCAAGATATCAGGCCGCATGAGGGAACTCCACGGTGGCGCTCTAGTGGGAAAGTAAAGGACGTGCTCAGTGCGTCATCCGCAGCCAAGTGGTTAAACCTGTCGAATACAAACACCAAAAATCAGGCCATGTCGCTAGAATTTGGTGCAATTTGTAGGGATGCACCGATACCACTTTTTTAAGAGCGAGTACCGATACTTTTATTTTATGTCATGTGACCGCTTTCCAATAAGAAAAAAGAACAGACCTCATCTAAAAATGCCCCCAGCTCACATGTATATATCCCCCCGAGATAGATATATATACACATACACACACAGAATGCCCCCAGCTCACATGTAGATTGCCCCCAGCTCTCACGGATTTGCCCCCAGCTCTCACGAATTTGCCCCCAGCTCTCATGGATTTGCCCCCAGCTCTCATGGATATGCCCCCAGCTCTCACAGATATTGCCCCCAGCTCTCACGGATATGCCCCAGCTCACATGGATGTGCCCCCATCGAATGCTGGGGAAGCTGGCCGCGTGCATGAAAAGCACGCGGCCAGCATTCCCCTCTGGCGGCTGCAATACTCACCTGCTTCTGGAGGTCTGGTCGCGCTGCTTACATTTACTTTGTTTTTCTTGCTATGCTGTCCTGGAGGCGGGAGGGCTTTGGAGACACAGGGCATACCGGGACGCCTTGCTGTCTTTAATGCGCCACCTTGGCCCCTCCCCGCAGTCTGCGCCTTTCAGTGACTGCACGGGGATGGGCTGAACTCAGGACGTCCCCCTGCAGCCATTGACGCGTGCTGCGCAGCGGGCCACAGTCTGCGGCTCGCGACGGCACCTGTCAGTGAGGCGTACCTTTACACCTCGCCAGCGTTATGGCTCAACAGGTGACGCCCGCCCGTTGTTAAGGGATTAAGAAAATATTTTACTCTATATGTGTCACAAGCACCCCAGGCAGATGCCAAGGAGGGCCCTTTAAACCAAGTGTCATTAAGCCCTTTAGGCAGGTTTGTGGTTTGCTGCATGATGCAGAACCCAGCACACAGAATACACACAGAACAGGAAATAGACACAAGAGGAAGCCCTGCACTGGGGTAAGGTCCTTGAAGTGGCCTTCTTAATCTATGCAGATTACAGGGCAAAAAGAAAGCACCAATAGAATAGGGAAAAGCAAGAGACCACAATATGAAATATCCAGCAGCAACACAGGCCCGAAACTAGAAAGAGGTCCTTTAGCTGACCTCTAATATATTCTGCAATATGCTGCTAAATACACAAAGACAATGAAAGAAGATTTACAGAACATAAACTGGAATATATCAAGAATGGTCAGGGAAAAGCCAGGTCTAGATGCCAGAGAGGATTGTCAGCCAAAAACCAGGGATCAGGAGCCAGAAAAGTAGTAATACAAGTCAAGGTCAGAACACAGAATCTATCAGGAGATACAGGTTACAGGGAGCAGACAACAGAATCATCAAGAAGCATAAGCCAGAAGTCATACACAGTATATCAGCAAATCGGGCACTCAGTAAGGCAAGGCTTATCCTGGAGCAAGGATCTGATGTACTGCAGGCCATATATAGGCAGGGCAGGTCATGTGATCACAGGCCAAATCAGCCACAGAAAATATATATATAGGGGAGGAGAGCCTGAACTGATTAACCCATAGACCCACAAGAGCTGCAAAGGATCGCTCTCACCACCAGGGGGCCTGGCTGCAATGTGGAAACGTGACAATGTGTGTCACTGGGTGCATCTGTTTTGTGATCTCTTGTGTTGTAAACTGCCCCCCACAAAAGTATCTTTACATCTCTTGTTCCTCACTGTGTGGCTTTGACCATAGAATGGAGTCTATAGGTGGATCACAAACTCAAATCTTTGTCTGTGTGAGATGTATTCAAAGAACATCAAACAGGGGTAGATTAGAAGTCTTTTAAACTCAGTGCCTTATCTCATTCAGCTGCCATCTCTTACCTCAGGTAGCCTACACAACACAATACATCCCCTACAGCCTTATCTACACATTCACTAACCACCCCATTAACTGTTAAATACTGTATAAGTTAAAGCACAGTTACAAAGTAAAACTTCCCATTAGATTTTGGTAAATGTTGCATTATGTGAAAAATGGAAAACAGGAATGAAAATGGAAACAGGAGATAAAAACCTAACTTTATTTTCCTTTTTACATGCAATTACTTCAAACAAAGAAAGAAAATAACAGCGTGTGTTTTATAGTGTGGTTTTGTTTGTAATTCAAAAGTAGTGTCCACTTAATTTCATGTTCCTGTTCATGTTTTAGACCAAGACTAAAGACACACCTGTGTGTAGAGCTTGTGTCTTGTGTACCAAAACCTACGACTCATTTGTCAGGCCGATTTACCAACCCTGACTTTCATCAAGGTCCACCACGCTAACAACGTTTGGATATGTGTTATCTTATCGGAATCAAAGACGCTGAAACTGTCCCCATCTACAGTTGTGTTCAAAATTATTCAACCCCCAATGCTGTAAAGGGTTTTAGGGAATTTAGTGTACATTTGTAATTGTATTCAGAATGAAATCCTACAAGGACTTTTTAAAGAACCATATGCAACTAAAATGACATCAATTGGTTTTGTAATACAGTAGTAAATGTTTCTTTTGTGAATTCTTCATTGACACAATTATTCAACCCCTTAAAGACTACCACTCTGAAGAACAGAGGTTCATTCAAGTGTTTTCAATCAGGTATTGAAAACACCTGTGGATGTCACGGAGCAGCAATTAAGCATAATAAGCACCAATTAGGCTGCTTTAAAATGACTGATACTCAGCTCCTTCTAGACATTTACTGGTGTGGTTACAAACATGGTGAAGTCAAGAGAATGGTCCAGGAAGACAAGAGAAGAGGTGATTACTCTTCACAGGAAGGGCAATGGCTATAAGAAGATTGCAAAGATGTTAAACATACCAAGAGAGACCATAGGAAGCATCATTCGCAAATTCAAGGCAAAGGGCACTGTTGAAACGCTACCTTGTCGTGGCAGAAAGAAGATGCTGACTTCGGCTGCTGTGCGCTACCTGAAGCGTAGAGTGGAGAAAAGTCCCCGTGTGACTGCTGAGGAACTGAGAAAAGATTTGTCAGATGTGGGTACTGAAGTTTCAGCTCAGACAATACGCGCACACTGCGTAATGAAGGCCTCCATGCCAGAACTCCCAGGCGCACACCCTTGCTGTCTCCAAAGAATAAGAAGAGTCGACTGCAGTATGCCAAAGGTCATGTGGACAAACCACAGAAGTTTTGGGATAGTGTTCTGTGGACTGATGAAACAAAATTAGAACGGTTTGGGCCCATGGATCAACGCTATGTTTGGAGGAGGAAGAACAAGGCCTATGAAGAAAAGAACACCTTGCCTACTGTGAAGCATGGCGGGGGGTCAATCATGCTTTGGGGCTGTTTTGCTTCTGCAGGTACAGGGAAGCTTCAGCGTGTGCAAGGTACCATGAATTCTCTTCAGTACCAGGAGATATTGGATGACAATGTGATGCAGTCCGTCACAAACCTGAGGCTTGGGAGACGTTGGACCTTTCAACAGGACAATGATCCCAAGCATACCTCCAAGTCCACTAGAGCATGGTTGCAGATTAAAGGCTGGAACATTTTGGAGTGGCCGTCGCAGTCACCTGACTTAAATCCGATTGAGAACCTCTGGTGGGACTTAAAGAATGCAGTTGCAGTGCACAAGCCTAAGAATGTGACTGAACTGGAGGCTTTTGCCCATGACGAATGGGCGAAGATACCTGTAGATCGCTGCAAGACACTTGTGTCAAGCTATGGTTCACATTTAAAAGCGGTTATAACTGTAAAAGGATGTTGTACTAAGATTGAATGTCACTTGGGGGTTGAATAAAACTGATATTGATGTGAGCACAGGAAAGACATTTGTGGTTATTTCATTATAAATGTTATGTTATATTTGTCTGACCTACACGTGCCTCTTTGATTTAATTGTAAGCAAGATGACTGAATGATCAAAATCAATGTCAAACTGGCCAAAACACTCAATTTCAGTGGGGGTTGAATAATTTTGAACACAACTGTATATACTGTAAATGTTTATTATGTACTAAAAAGTTACTATTTTTTGTCCTGGTCCCAAACTTACAATTAGACTTGTGCACCGATTTTTATTTCGGTTCGATTCATTCGGATTTTGTAAATTTTCGTTTCGGTTCATTTTTCGTATCGACTTATTTTTTCGTGATTTTGGAAATTTTCGTGTTTTTCGGAACGTCTGTTCTCGTTTCAAAGTGTCTATTCGTTTTGACGTAAACTAATGGTTTTTCAGATCCGATAATTCTGTCATTGAGATTTCTCATGTTTTACAAGAAGGATACATTGAGATTTCTCTGGTTTCCCGGGAAGGATACATTGAGATTTCTCTGGTTTTACAAGAAGGATACATTGAGATTTCTCTGGTTTCCCGGGAAGGATACATTTCGATTTTTCATGTTTTACAAGAAGGATACATTGAGATTTCTCTGGTTTTACAAGAAGGATACATTGAGATTTCTCTTGTTTCCCGGGAAGGATACATTGAGATTTCTCTGGTTTCCCGGGAAGGATACATTGAAATTTCTCTGGTTTTACAAGAAGGATACATTGAGATTTCTCTGTATTCCGGGAAGGATACATTGAGATTTTCTCTGCAGAAGGATACATTGAGATTCTCAAGGATCATTTGTTTGACAGGATACATTGAGATTTCTCTTGTTTCCCGGGAAGGATACATTGAGATTTCTCTGGTTTCCCGGGAAGGATACATTGAAATTTCTCTGGTTTTACAAGAAGGATACATTGAGATTTCTCTGTATTCCCGGGAAGGATACATTGAGATTTCTCTGGTTTTACAAGAAGGATACATTGAGATTTCTCTGGTTTCCCGGGAAGGATACATTTAGATTTTTCATGTTTTACAAGAAGGATACATTGAGATTTCTCTGGTTTTACAAGAAGGATACATTGAGATTTCTCTTGTTTCCCAAGAAGGATACATTGAGATTTTTCATGTTTTACAAAAAGGATACATTGAGATTTCTCTGTATTCCCGGGAAGGATACATTGAGATTTCTCTGGTTTCCCAGGAAGGATAGATTGAGATTTCTCTGGTTCTCCAGGAAGGATACATTGAGATTTCTCATGTTTTACAAGAAGGATACATTGAGATTTTTCATGTTTTACAAGAAGGATACATTGAGATTTCTCTGGTTTCCCGGGAAGGATACATTGAGATTTCTCTGGTTTCCCGGGAAGGATACATTGAGATTTCTCTGGTTTCCCAGGAAGCATACATTGTGATATTTCTCTGGTTTTCCAGGAAGGATACATTGTGATATTTCTCTGGTTTTCCAGGAAGGATACATTGAGATGAGAATGATACAAAATTACAGAATCAGCGGTATAACCGAAAAATACGATGTCCGAAATTACTGAAATGGAACCAAAATCACGAATGGAGCCGAAATCACGAATGGAACGAAAATGAATTTCGATTTTACACATTTCTAGTCCATTCGAAAATTCCGAAAAGTTTTCGTTTCGGCTCGAAAATTTGTTCGGATCTGCCGTTTTCAGATCTGAAAATTTTCAGAAAATCGGCCGAATCCGAATGCACGAATCGGGAAATTTCATGAAAATTCCGAAACCCAAAACGCACATCCCAACTTACAATTAGAGATCTATTCTGCAGTGTTTACTGGTACTAGAAATTGTATCTATTCCTGCCTGCATGATGATTCCTTATAAGGCTTTGAAAGGTTTTGCAGTGATTAAACGGATTGCCTTTTTAAATGGTAAATAGAAGTTTTTTTGATTATTTTGTTTTTACAGGCGAGCTTTCTGTATCCTCTCTCACTGTAACCTGATATCAATCATCCTCTTCCTGAACAGAACAGCAGAAACTCCCTACTGTGAACATTGTAGGTGAGAAATTAAAGTGGAGTAGTTATGCCAAGTCGGCTGGGTTTTCCTGAACACATATTACTAATTTATCAATAGGGAGAGCTCAGGGAAGGACCAGCCGTGTAACATATATCATTCATATGGGAAATGTAGTTATCAAATCAAGGCAGGCCACTTAGTATTCCTTAGTGCTCCTATTTGAGTCCTTACTCACAGCATATGAATTCCAAATGCTGCAGGGTTGCATTTTTCATGCACTGCCCATCAGCATGAATTAAATACTTGTCTAAGCAAATGCAGGACTAAGGCCCCCGGCACACGAACGTATTTTTGCCTCATGTGCGCCCGCACTTCCCTGCGTCCGTGGGTTTTTGACGGGGAAGGTCCTCCACCGGACGTGAAAAAGGCCTCCCCGTCAAAAAGCTAAACGGACGCTGAAAGTATACAAAGCGCGATTCTCCATAGGAGGATCGCGCTTTGTACGCTGAGCGCAGAGAATGGAAGGAACGCCCACTTTCACGGACGTTCCTTCCATTCTCTCAAAACGCTCGTGTGCCGGGGGCCTAATAATTCTTATAAAATGTAAATGAATTCTAACAAACAACTATATGGGATTAACCCTTTACCGCCAGGCGAGTTCTGTCCAGGGGGCGGGTGTAATTGCTGGCCCACTAATACAGCTGAAGTGCCGCACGTGTGACGTGTCATTGACTGCAGGGGGGTGGCTCTGCCATCCTGCGGTGTTCAGTCTCACGCGCTGCGGGGACAGCATACCACACCCCGTAGCATTAAAGGGTTTAATGCAGGTTGGGACATTAAATTATTTGATGGTGAAAATGCCACCAATGAATTAAATGAATAGTGTTATTGTATGAAATAATTGCATAACACTGTTCTAGAAATGGATTAAAAGTATATCATTTTTAACCCCTTCACTACCAAGTGCTTTTTGTTGAAAAAATATTTTATCATAATATTTAACCTCCCTGGCAGTCTAATTCTTTAAAAATTTTGTGTCTAAAAGCGTCTCAATTTTTCTTTAAAGGAAACATGTTTTTGTACATAGTTAGCCTGTAATAATTAGGAATCACGCACTGAAATCCGTGCAATCAAGAGTCCTTACTGGTAAAATCCTTTATAAATAAATAAATAAAAAAATAGTAAATACACTGAGTCCGATAAAGTTTGAAACACGAAATAATAATTTATTATCCCAAAAATAATTATCCAAAATAATGCAAATAAATGATATTCAATAAAATAAAAAACAAAAAACACTGAAATCGGTCTGAAAACAAGAGTAAGAGGATGTATGGTCTATTTCTTATCCTGTAGTGCCACCCAGTGGCCGTTCATAAACATTGCACTTTAGATTACAGTATTTTATGAATGGTTTATAAGTTTGCTGATGGTTTCCGCCCACCCTGCACCATGTGACTCGCAGGGAGCCATCCAGGAAGCAGCTCGCCGAGATCACACTGCGGGGGACAGCGAGGGAGCCAGGAGGAGGGGAGTAAACATCCAGCCCGAGTGTGGCTCAGGGTTACCGTTCGCAGTAGCGAAATTTAACCCGAGTCACACCCGGGAATACCGCCAGGGAGGTTAAAGAAGGGGTTGCATAGTTTTTCAAATTCAGCTTATTAGATCAGGCACCTTATACATAGTGACACTGAGCACGTTCAGTAAACTTGGAGTGTACCCCATAGTCCATGCAGCTGGGTGGAGTAGAGGTAACCTCACTGCTCTATAACCGTGGAGAGAGACTATGGAGACACAGGTTCGATCCTGGCAGGAGCACCTCTCCAGTAAGTGTCCTTGGGCAAGACACCTAACGGTACATACTCGCCACCCAGGACATACTTGAAAATGACAGAAATCTCAATGTATCCTTCCTGGTAAAATACTTTCTCAAAAAAAAAAAAGCAGAAAACACATACAAAGAAAGTATTATCAGTATTATACCAACTCACCTCCTAAATTGAATCTCCTCGGTGTATTGAAATTGTTTTTCTTTTTTTAGCTTATCACATGTATGTTCCGAGAGGAGAATGAATATAGGTGACCAAATAGCAAAAACTGACTTCACTCCTGTATCTCTATATAAAACGTCCCTCAGTCCAGGCACAGCAGGTTGTCAATGACCAAATGAACTCCTACAGGGTTATTCAAAGAGATCCGAATGGCTGGAGAAAGGTAACCCAACGCTGAAATTAAGCGTTCGGTTACCTTTCTTGGCATTCGGCTATCCAGAGAGCAGGCAATTCGCCAAATCCTGGCGAATTGCCTGCACATACGGTGCCTGTTCGAGGGCAGTGAAATCCCCGTAAAAAAAAGCACTGCTTCGGCTATTCAGAGAACACAAACCAGCAGTGAAAGGTTCCCGAAATGCTCTGATGTTCATTCGACAGGTTTATTCAGGAGAATCCCATAGGCTTCAATGTTAAAAATATTCTCGTTTTAATTCAATATCTAATAAACCGTTCATTATAAAATTCTGCAGTAAAGAGTCTCTTTATTTATAGATTTTTTAGGATATTTTGAGCATTTTTCTGGATTTTTTTTTTAAGTCTACTTTTTTTCCCTAACAGCCCTTTTTATTATCATTCCCTGGACCTCCTATGTAAATTTCAGACATTTTCGGTCAGTAGTTTCTTTGCAAACAGCGTTTCACTTTTCAACCATTCAAGCAAACGGTTTTTCTAATTTATTCACTTCACTCGTCTGCGGTGTCGGCTTTTTCCGGAGGCTGTGCTGCATGTGATCGGCTCCTGCTCGGGTTTTTCCCGCGTCTTCGGCAGGTTAATCCAGATGTTTTTGCGGGTTTCGGCATGCATTCGCCGAGTTTTTGCGGTGACTTTTCGTCGGGTTTGCGACGGTGAATACACCGTAGGGTCACCGAAATGGGATTGCCGAATCGCCCCGAATTGAAGAGAACGAGAAGTCACCGAACATGCGGTAACTTTTCGATTCTCTTTGAATAACCCTGTATATGCCGTTGGCACTGTCCCAGAATACTTTTCTTTCTGGCAGGATGCATAGCTAACATTTAAAAATGTGTAAAATTGCAATTTGCATAGAAATTGCTATTCCAAAATAGTTAAAACAAAGTAAATTTTGCTCATTTTTATTTTTTTATGTTTTTGTTGTATCCTTTAAATATTATTGGGAATGGGATGAATGGTTCTAAACTCTGAGGTTATTTAGAGAGCATCGAAATGTCGCCGACATTTCGGTGCTCTCCCGTTCCCTGCACGTTGGGGAATCAAATTTCCTCACCCTGCAGTGAGTTCAGCATTAATAGGATCTTATAGGTTAATTCCAGACATTATAGTTGAATATTTTTTTGCCGACAGCGTTTCAATTTTGATACTTTTCAATCTTTTTTTTTTTTTTTACCCCGTTCTTCAGCTTGTCGGCTCTTTCTGACAGCTGTTCTGTGCTGTGTTTGGAGGCTCCAGACCAGCCATCAGAAAGAGCATAGACCAGCCATCATAAAGAGCCCACAAGCTAAAGAAGGGGGTAAAAAGAAAAAAAAAAATGATTGAAAGTGTCAAAATTGAAATGCTGTTTGCAAAAAAACTACTGAACGAAAATGTCTGGAATTAACATATAAGGTCCTATGAATGATAATAAAAAGGTCTGTTACAGAAAAAAAAATCCGCTATAAAAAAAAGGCTAAAAGAATAAAGAGACTTTTTACTGCAGATTAAAATAATAAAAGGTTTATTATATATTGAAAAAAATGGGACTATTTTTAACGTTGAAGGCTATGGGATACACCTGAATAAACCTGTCGAATGAAACCACCCAACAGCAGAGCATCCTGGCAACTTCTCAATCTATTCGGAGAACACTGATCAGCAGTAACCATTACCAGGGTTATTCAGAGAGACGTGAAAGCTGGAGAATGACTGGAGAATGGAAAATTCTAGGTCAAAATAGCCGATTTGGAAAGTGAGATAAATGAGAGAATTTTTCTGGTTTGGCCATTTTGACCTAGAATTTTCCATTCTCCTACTTTTCACCTCTCTCTGAATAACCCTGTACATCTCTCTGGGGGATTTCACTGCCCTCGTACAGGCACCGTACTTGCTGGCAGTTCGCCAAAATTTGGCATACTGCCTGCTCTCTGAATAGCCGAATGGCCCTGAAATGGCACCGTGTGGGGAAATTCCATGTTTGGTGACATTTGAAGGCCTCATCGGCTCTCTAAATATCCCCTTATATGGTGTCCCTTACCATAAAAGGATTTAAAATGAATCTATATAATAATAGCAGACAGGCAGAAATGTGTCAAAAACTAACAGGGTTATCCAAAGAGATTCGAAAAGTCACCGCACGTTCGGTGACTTTTCGTTCTCTTCAATTCGGTTCCTTTTGCCGATTGCATTTCGGTGACCCTGCGGTGTATTCAGCAAACAGCACAGGGTCCCCGAATTGCAGGGAAAAGCTGCCGAAAACCTGACGAAAACTAACCGAATGCACGCTGAAAACAAGCAAAAACATCTGGATTAACCTTCGAAGAGGAGCCGAACAGGAGCCGAAAAGGAGCCGAATCACACAGAGCCGAAGCAGCTGTGACGTAGAGGAGGCAGTGAATAAATTAGAAAAACCATTTGTATGAATCTGGGAAAAAGAAACGCTGTTTGCAAAGAAACTACTGAGCGAAAATGTCTGAAATTTTCACAGGAGGTCCAGGGAATGATAATAAAGAGGGCTGTTACAAAAAAAATAAGTTAACTGAAAAAAAAAAAAAAAAAAAAATCGGACTTTTTAAAAAAAATAAAAAAAATCTGAAAAATGCTTAAAGTATCCTAAAAAATCTATAAATACAGAGACTTTTTGCTGCAGAATTTTATAATGAACGGTTTATTAGATATTGAATTAAAACGGGAATATTTTTAACATTGAAGCCTATGGGATTCTCCTGAATAAATTTGCCGAATGAAACCACCGAATGGCAGGACATTAGGGGAACCTTTCACTGCTTGTTTGTGTTCTCTGAATAGCCGAAGCAGTGCATTTTCATGGGGATTTCACTGCCCTCGAACAGGAACCGAACAGGCACCGTATGTGCAGGCAATTCGCCAGGATTTGGCGAATTGCCTGCTCTCTGGATAGCCGAATGGCCAGGAAAGGGAACCGAACACTGATTTTCAGCATTCGGTTACCTTTCTCAAGCAATTCGGATCTCTTTGGATAACCCTGTAAGTGTGATAAAGAGTTCATTAAAATGGTTAGATATCTTGCTTATGGGGATTTGTAGTGATTGTGCTAAAATAACTACAAATGCAGCTTCCATACAATACCAATAGAATATAAAAATAATAACTGAATGTGACATAATGCCTGTGTATAGAAATGACAGTAACACCTTGTATCTGTCCTGTACAGGGATTTTAGCAAGTATAACCCCCCCTGAGTCTTATCACTGTACAGCAGTGAGTGACCCTGGAGCTCTCCCTGTATTCTGCCCTCTCCCTGTATTCTGCCCTCTCCTTAACTGTTGCACTGCTGCAGATTAGCTTGTTGGAGTTATTTGTTAGAGTGAGGGGCTGCTCCTTGTAGCTTCTGTACAGCAGTACTGAATGACAGGAGTAAAATATCACTAGGAATTTCATTTCTCCACAGGGGGCACACTAATCTTGCATTGGAAAGGTATGGAAAACGGCCACTATATCCTACGTTTTGGTATTTATTGTAATGCGAACACAACTTTACAAATTTTTGGGTGTGAAGGAGTTATGGTCCACTTCATTCTCTGTCTGGAATTTGTCATGCTTCAATTATAAAGCAAGCTGATCCAGTTCTAAGTCAGCCGCTTCCTGCAAGCAGATACTTTGTTTCCTAAAGACATATATAGAGCAGACCCATGCCAGGTCTTCCCCACCATTTGTTATAGCTAAAAGGCTCTCCCATGCGTGTTATTTACCAACGGAGGGACTGCGCTCATAAATAGAGTACAGAATTGGTCTTATAAAACACGTGCGGATTTATTAGTTATAATAAATATAATTAAATATAATTTAATTACTTCAGTAACTGTTTAAACTTGTCAAACTGAAACACCGAAAATCAGGACATTTCACTGACATTTCGGTACGGTTTGGCGTTCTGTGAATAGATCAACCATTACTTCTCTATGCGACAATTTCACTGCCGCTGAAGATCGCTGAATTGCTGTGATCTGCATTGTAATTCAGAGTTTAGTGAATAGACAAACCGCAACGAAATTCCATCATACGGTGAAATTTACTGTCTGTTAGGCACAATTCGGTGGCAAGTTCGGCCCTTGCCGAATAACCCCTTTAGTCCTGTCAATCTGATGTGTCTGAAAGTCCCATCTGGCATTTTCTGTTCAAAGGCTAAGGCTAGGGACAGATGAGCGCATTTTCTGCGGCCACCGTCAAAATGTACGTCGATGCGTGCGCACGCATTTTTTCACGGAATACGCTTAAGTGGTCAGACGATGCGCAATTCTGGACGTATTTCATGACGATGGGGTGAAAAGAAGTCTAGGGAAATCCGGCTGTTTGAACGTTATGTTGGCCGCACACTAGCAGCGTCTGACATCTCCTAATCACGCACACACGCTGCTATGCAGCCGCAGCGCACTCTGTACGTCAGTACCAGCGGTTTAACGTTCTCGAAAAAATGCGTTCATTTTCCACTTGCGTTGCGCGGCCGGACTTTTGTGCGACCGTACTTCGTATATTGGCTGTCATTGCCTGTCATCTGCTGCTAGTGCGGCCGTGATTATGTGCGCCAGAACGCGCGTTCGCACTGCCTCAGTCTGACCCTAGCCTAAACGGCCGGGATCTCAATTTCTGGCCCCACCCAGATGTTTCTTAACTATGACTCCCATGATTCTCTGGCCATGTATTGAATTCAAAGAACTCTGGGATTTGTAGTCATTAAACATCTGGGGGCAGAGTTTGAGCTCCCTGTGCAAAAGCCACAGATAAAAGTTGTTTGCTAAGAACATCTAACTGCCGTCCCATACCTGCTCCAACTGCGTTGAGGATCCTATTTTATAATCAGGACATGCTTACTCAGACACTGCCTGGTTAAGCCCTTCATGGCTTGAGTTGAAAATTTAGGGAGACCTTTGTCCCTTCCTGCTTATTTCTATTTTGATTCGCTTCATGCTTCTCAAACTCGTTTGGTCATTCCTCCATCATTTTCACACGCATTGTGCCACTGTCCTAATTGTCTGACCACTCATTGTTACTGTGTCCCTCTCTCAACCCTATTGTGCCTCAGGCTCATTCTTCTCACTCCCCAGATGCTCTCAGTCAGGTCTCCTCCTTGAAGCCATGGCTGGCTCGCTCTATGCACATAGAGAGCTGGAGACAAGATACTGTATCACATCCCAGCTTTCAATAGCTTTAGGATTCAAGTCTCAGTGAAATGGCAATTGTTTCATGTCTCTAGCCTTTTCCACCTGGGGTTCGAGGCACCATGTAAAGAAATAGTTACTTTTTTACTGGACTTATTTTGCTGCAGGAGCCAGGAGCTGCAGCTCCATTAGCCCATAGGTTATTGTAGCCATCCTGACTCGCTCACATGGTGAGACATGAGTCCAGATTTCAGCTGTATTCTTTATGTACAGATAGAGAGCAGACAAAAGGTTTCTCATTTATCACCGTTACCTGCAGGATGAGACCTTGGGATCTAGCAGCTGCTTGGGGTTTGCCGATTACGATGATGTATGGCAAGAACTTGGTCATTTTAAGGAGATAGTGTCATTCTCTTGTTACTCCCAGTATCTAGATGAGGATGAGCTTGGTACGCATTAGTCAGAAAGTAAATAGTATTCAGCTCCAGCCTGCTATAGAATAACAGGGTTATTCAGAGAGCGGTGAAAAGCAGGAGAATGACTGGAGAATGAAAAATTCTAGGTCAAAATAGCCGATTTGGAAAGCGAGATAAATGGGAGAATTTTTCTGGTTTGGCTATTTTGACCTAGAATTTTCACTTCTCCAGTCATTCTCCTGCTTTTCACCTCTCTTTGAATAACCCTGTCAGATTAGCAGGGTTATTCAGAGAGAGGTGAAAAGCAGGAGAATGACTGGAGAAGTGAAAATTCTAGGTCAAAATAGCCATTTTTAAATTCTTTTGTTTGCCCCGAAACTAAAATTTAAAAAGTCATTTTGGCAGGTTTCCTTTTTTTGTTTGGGGGGGGGGGGAGGGGCGCGCCACATTTCTGTGCCTAAAGGCGCCTGAGATGCAAATCCGGCCCTGTATTTTATTCTTTTTCGATTTGCTTATTGGGTAAAAATGTATGTTTTATGCAGCCATCAGTCAAAGAAACAAACAAAAAAATAGTGATGTGCTATGTATACATTATAATAAATATTAGTATTTTAATAGTGTAAACAATAACAATGTTCTCTGGATGACCTGTTTGTCATTGAAATTCTTAAAAGAGGCACAAATCACCAATTTAAGGTGAAATATATCAACATATCTGTCCACAAAGTTGCCTGGCTGCGCACATGCTCACTAATAGGCCACCGTAACAGAGCATTATTGGCTGAAACGTATCATGTGTTCATACAATATGGACAGGAATCCCTACATGTCCATTTCTTGTGTGAATCCTGTGTGCGCTGCTGTTTATAGATCACTTCATTGCATTGTGTGTAGACGCCTGCCGCCTGGTGGAATGCAGATATATGACTTGGTTTCAAAATACATTTGTTGCCAGTACTATCTTTTCACTAGGATATTCAGCAGAGATGGATGACAGGTATTTGCTTCTACCTCGTCAGCTATAAAATGCAGCTTTTTATAATTATTAGTCTCAGATTGGGTCATTAACAGCTTATAGAATACAAGACAGCACATTTTGAAGGCTTCAGGACAAAACTTGACAAATCCAGGGGTCATGTAGCCACTGGCTCCTAGAATATTACCCCTAGCTCACAAATCTATATACAAGCCTTTGCTTGGCTCCTAAAATCATTAGCTGGCTCTACGGTAGGGAGTGTGGTGCTTGAAATACCTGGAACTGGGCAGTGAGAGGACTATGTCATGGGAGCATGTACTGGAACAGTTTTTCCCAAACCTGTCCTCAGGTCCCCTTAAGGCCTGTGTCAGAAGAACGCAGTGATCACGTCCGTGTCACCGCACAGTTTAACGTCTGTCGTAGCATAGAATCATGAGTAATAGAGACCCACACATGAAGTACATGCGCACCGAACTGCGCACGTACAACGCACGTGGCAACGGATGCAAGTAAGGCTGAGGTCAGATGAACGCAGTGCGAACATGCGTTTAGCCACACTTAATTACGACCGTGGTAGCAGCAAATGACGTCCAACGCAGGGCCACACACGAAGTACGGCCGCGCAACGCAAGCGGCAAATGAATGCATTTTCGGAAGAACGTCGAACCGGTAGTACTGACGTACAGAGTGCGCTGCGTCCGCATAGCGGCGTGTGTGCGTGATTAGGAGACGTCAGACGCTGCTCATGTCCGGTCAACATAACGTCCAGACACCCAAAGTTTCTTGGTTTGGATCCGTAAAAAAAATACGGCCGAAATTGCGCATCGTATGACCGCTATCGCGTATGCTGTGAAAAAATGCATTCAGACGCATCTACGCACTTTTTGACGGTAGACGTGAAAAATGCGTTCGTCTGACCCTAGCCTTAGGCAAGAGCGTAAAACGCGTAGCGTTCTGTGCGAGTGATGAGATGTCAGACGCAGCGCATTTGCGACATCCAGCACCTTAACGCACAAAATTGCTTTTCATATCCTTTTCAAACTTTTATCATTTTTCACATTAATTTTGTTTACCATAGTTCCTTTTTTTTCTACGTCCGTCAAGAAAAACGGATCGTGTGGTGCCTACAGTATCTTCCATCAGTACGTCTGTCCGTTGTGCAGGGACCCAAAGTGCGCTCAGACTGTGCTCGTCTGACATTAGCCTAACAGGCCAGATTTTAAGGATTACCTTAGGGAAATGCAGACTGAATCCGGCAAACACTGAGCAGCAAATCATATCACCTGTGCTGTGCTTCAGATACATGCAAAACCTGACCTGTTGGGGGTACTTGGTTGGTTGGGAACCACTGTACTAGAGCAATGAAATTACTTTGAATGGGGGCATTGCCACGGTCAGGGTTGAATCGGAAAGCACAGGGGTTGGAGAGCTAATCGTGAAAATTCTGTAATGTGTGGCAGCACGGACATGTTTCAACCTGGTGTTGCATTAGGTGCGACAAATATTCTTGGCCTATCGGTGCAATTTATGTCAATAAAAATGTAAATGTAATATAGCACAAGTAAATTTATTTACACCAAATTATTTCTAAAAACATCATTGCAGCGGATTTTATGACTTTAGAGATCTGTTATACAGTTGCAAGTACTTCTAAAGCACCAACAAATTCCTTAGCGCTGTACAATGGGAGAGACAGAATGACAAATATACAAACACGTTACACGCACCAAACAGGAGAGAGGACCCTGCTCGAGAGCTTACAATCTTATACACATCCTGAATATATGTAAGAGGTGCGTAAAAAAAATTATTCTCTCTTTTTGAAGGGACACTTTAAGCACTGTGACCACTCCATGTTATTTGAGTGAACACAGTGCCCTAACCAATCTCACCATGAGTACAGGGGCTTAGTCCTGCCAGAACCTGATTGCTGAGCTCAGGTTCTTGGCTTTTGGGACCTAGCTAGAACCAGTGGCTCTCGACGGCATTGCATTGGGTGCCTCCTTGCAGTCACGTGACATACAGCAACTTACAGGAAGTAGCAGGATGTCACGTCCGGTCCAGTGCCAATGGAGCCCGATGCTGGAAAAAAGGTGTATTTTTGGGGTGTATTGCAGTACGTTCGTAGCCATAGACTGCAGTGTGAACGCGTTGGAATGCGCGTTCTCGCGTTTTTAACGTTTGAGCGATGCGCGCATCAAAAACCGCTTAGGTGTGAACCCAGCCTTAGTAACAAGTAGTCACATTTACAATGAAAAATGGACGGCATGGCTGGCTGATTATAAAGAAGGTTATTTAAAAATAATCTAAAAGGTAAAACCAGGGGGAGGAGATAATGTTTAACGCTTAAATTTCACTCTTCCATTTTAACCTTGGAGTATTCATTTAAGGCTGGGGTCAGACGAGCGTAGTGTTCACGTCCATGATTGCGCCTAAAAGTACGTCCGTGATAGCATGAAAGTAAGTCCATTGGAGCCTGACACATGAAGTACGTCCGCACTGAACTGCGGACGCACCACGGCCGCGGCAAACGGACGCAAGGCAGGCAAGAACGTACAACCACTAGAACGGCCGCACAAAGTGCGCTGCGTCCGCAACGTCCGCATAGCTTTGTGTGTGAGTGATGGAACGTGGTCAGACGGACTGCATTTATACGTCCAGCATTTTTCACGGACAAAATGGTTTTGCTTTTTAATTTATTTTCCCTCCTACATCCGTCAAAATATACATCAGTGAAAAAAACGGACTGTGTGGCCACTACTGTGTCTTCCGTACTAACGTACGTCCGTGTGCACGGACGTAGAGTCCGTAGAAATCACGCTCGTCTGACCCTAGGGTAAGAGTCTATCACTTACCAAGTATTGAAAAAATGCTGCCCTTCCATATTGCCAATCTAGGCCGAGGTTTAATGGGCGTAAGGAGCATACACCTTTGCCTGGGAGTGAATGCATTTTGAAAATGTGCAGTAAAACTGCCAAGAAGGGTACGTGAAAGTACTTTTAGAAAGGAATAGTGTAATTTCCAACACACAGGCAGGGTTATTCAGAGAAAGGTGAAGACCAGGAGAACTGGCAGGAGAAGAGAACAATCTAGACCAAATAGCCAATTTGGAAAGTGAGATAAATGGGAGAATTTTTCTGGATTAGCTATTTTGACCTAGAATTTTTACTTCTCCAGTCATTCTCCAGAGTTTCACCTTTCTTTGAATAGACCGGATTGGGCAGTGAACCGATAGTGACTGGGTAGTCCATTGTATTTGCCCTATGCCAGTGAGAGTGCTTGAAAATAGCACAGTGACAGTAGAAGGGTGAAATCAAGGTTAGAATGAAGCCTCAAAAAGTTATTTTGTACTTCACCTTTAATGATCCATAAGCATATGGCTAATAGGTGGGAGATCATCATGGGAATCGAAGTTCAACAACAGCTGTAGGAATACAGTTGTCCATATGGCGGTCAGTTAAATATTTGATCATGCTGCGGAAACAACAGATGTAACTTGATGATGGTATGAAAGATACTGGTTAAGAGGAGTCAGAGTCTTGCAACCATAGACGGAGAACAAGCTCTTCAGCTTTGTTAAACGTTCTTGTGTAATTTATAGATCTACCACTGGGCGGCATCAAAACACTTAACCGTGTGTACACTATTAATGGAGTTTCCGAATCCAGGGAGCTTCAGTATTTTCCCAAAGACTCTCAGGGTTATTCAGAGAGAGGTGAAAAGCAGGAGAATGACTGGAGAATGGAAAATTCTAGGTCAAAATAGCAGATTTGGAAAGTGAGATGAAAGGAAGAATTTTTCTGGTTTAGCTATTTTGACCTAGAATTTTCCATTCTCCAGTCATTCTCCTGCTTTTCACCACTCTCTGAATAAGCCTGTCTATCCCTGTGGTTAGCCTTAGCAATATTAGATGTCGCTATTACATAAAGAATATTTTCAAACTATAAAGATTGCAAGAGCATCATCTGCTGCTTGTAGATACAAATCATGTATAAATATCCACCAGTATCTGTTCCTGGTGCCCGGTTTATTTGCATTTTGTGAATGCAGGTAAATATACGATCCAGAATAAATAAAGGCTCCTATTATTTAGATGCAGCAAGACATCAACATGTCAATCCACCTAGTGTGGAGTTTCACCTTTTACAAGCCAAAATTAGAGGGTTTATTCCCACAGCACCAAACATGCGTGCATTTTCAGCGCACTTATTTGATTCCTTTCCGCTAAAAATACGATTAATTCACTGTTTAGTGAATGGTCACGGTATTTTGCTGGAGTTCAGCGAAGCACTTATTGAACGTCGGCAAAAGCCGCAGAACTGAGCCAATAACCACCGAAATGGCATCGATGAATTCCACCAAAATGAAAAGGAAGCAAAGAGAAGGAAGTCTACTATTCGTCTCTTCTAATAAGAATTTAAAATCAATAAAAATGTGTCCAAGTAATAAAAGAGGTCATCTAAAAATAGTAAAAAGGTCTGTTACAAAATAAAAAGTCTTAAATGCCGTCTAAAAATACAAAAAGGTCTTGTAAGAAATAAGGGTTTTTGCATAAAAAAAAAAGAATAAACGGTCTTTAAAGAAAAAAAGATATTACAATTTTACATTGAAGTCTGTGGGATTCGTCTGTTAAACTGACACCTGTCAAATTGAAACACTGCAATTCAGGACAATTTTGGTGCAATTCGGCGTTCGGTGAATAGAAGACAGGATAAGTCTTCTATGGGACTATTTCAGTGCTGCCAAACTGCAGCGAATTCCTCTTAATTTTGCTGTCAATCTGCATGTATTTTGCAAATTGACAGCTTTGCGAATAAATGAATTGCCTCTAAATTGCACCGAACGGTGAAGTTCACTGTTCGGTGCAATCCAGGGCCAGTTTGGAGGTTAGTGAATAACCCCTTAGATATATGTTTGGGTTGACTGCTGGGTATTTGACATGATATATATATATATATATATACAGTGTATGTCCTACACGCACACATTTGTCTCCTTGTAAAAAGCTCTGTTGGGAGGGGAGATATTTATCTTTGTGTTCCATATGGCAGGCAATGACATCGTTTGTGACCCCACCTTGGATCTGCTTACATGTGATAATGAGCCAGTTCTGATCATGTGATAAAGAGGAGAGAGAGTAGTAAATACACCAGTATACACTGGAACCATGGACAGCACAGAAATGAAAATAAGCACAACGTCGGAAAACGTAGAAAGGAATCTAGTAACAGACTTTTCATTATGAGCTTTATTTTAATACAGTGCTGGCACATTCCTCGGTCCCATAAAGGTGGAAAAACTATTACTGTAATTACAAATGTATGTATAGCACATTCACCACAGAATACACACATTTTACCTCATACAGCAATAGAAACATAGAAACATAGAAAAATGTCAGCAGATAAGAACCTTTCGACCCATCTAGTCTGCCCAATTACATGGATACTTTACCTGGATTTATCTTTTGTTTAGGATAGCCTTATGCCTATCCCATGCCTGCTTAAATTCAATTACTGTTTTGGCCTCTACCACTTCAACTGGAAGACTGTTCCATGTATCCACCACCCTCTCAGTAAAATAATGCTTCCTGATGTTACTTTTAAACCTTTGCCCCTCTAATCTAAGACTATGTCCTCTTGTTTTGCTATTTTGTTTCCTTTTAAATATACCCCCTTCCTCTACCTTGTGGATTCTCTTTACGTATTTAAATGTTTCTATCATATCTCCTCTGTCTCGTCTTTTTTCCAAGCTGTACATGTTAAGATCATTAAGCCTTTCCTGGTAACTTTTCTCCTTCAAGCCGTACACCATTTTAGTAGCCCTTCTCTGAACTCTCTCTAAGAGGTCTATATCCTTCTGGAGATACGGTCTCCAGTACTGCACACAGTACTCCAAGTGAGGTCTCACCAGTGCTCTGTACAGTGGCATGAGCACTTCCCTTTTCCTACTGCTAATACCTCTCCCTACACAACCAAGCATTCTGCCAGCATTTCCTGCTGCTCTATTACATTGACTACTTACCCTTAGATCCTCTGAAATAATGACCCCTAAATCCCTTTCCTCAGATGTTGAGGTTAGGACTGTATCAAATATTCTATATTCAGCCCTTGGGTTTTTACGTCCCAGGTGCATTATCTTGCACTTATCCACGTTAAAACTCAATTGCCACAACTCCGACCATTTTTTTAGTTTACCTAAATCATTTGTCATTTGGCTGATCCCTCCAGGAACGTCAACCCTGTTGCAAATCTTTGTGTCATCAGCAAAAAGACATACTTTTCCATTAATACCTTCTGCAATATCACTAATAAAAATATTAAAGAGAATGGGTCCAAGTACTGACCCCTGAGGTACCCCACTGGTAACAAGACCTTGTGCCGAATAAACTCCATTTACCACAACCCTCTGTTGTCTGTCACTCAGCCACTGCCTAATCCAGTCAACAATATTGGAATCTAAACTCAAAGATTGCAATTTATTGATAAGCCTTCTATGCGGAACAGTATCAAAAGCCTTACTGAAATCTAAATAAGCAATGTCTACTGCACCACCTGTGTCTATTATTTTTGTTACCCAATCAAAAAAATCAATAAGATTAGTTTGGCATGATCTCCCTGAGGTAAACCCATGTTGTTTCTGATCCTGTAATCTATGTGTTTTTAGATGTTCAACAATCCTTTCCTTTAACATGGTTTCCATTAATTTCCCCACTACTGACGTAAGACTAACTGGCCTATAGTTCCCCGAATAAATGAATTGCCTCTAAATTGCACCGAACGGTGAAGTTCACTGTTCGGTGCAATCCAGGGCCAGTTTGGAGGTTAGTGAATAACCCCTTAGATATATGTTTGGGTTGACTGCTGGGTATTTGACATGATATATATATATATATATATATATATATACAGTGTATGTCCTACACGCACACATTTGTCTCCTTGTAAAAAGCTCTGTTGGGAGGGGAGATATTTATCTTTGTGTTCCATATGGCAGGCAATGACATCGTTTGTGACCCCACCTTGGGATCTGCTTACATGTGATAATGAGCCAGTTCTGATCATGTGATAAAGAGGAGAGAGAGAGTAGTAAATACACCAGTATACACTGGAACCATGGACAGCACAGAAATGAAAATAAGCACAACGTCGGAAAACGTAGAAAGGAATCTAGTAACAGACTTTTCATTATGAGATTTATTTTAATACAGTGCTGGCACATTCCTCGGTCCCATAAAGGTGGAAAAACAATTACTGTAATTACAAATGTATGTATAGCACATTCACCACAGAATACACACATTTTACCTCATACAGCAATAGAAACATAGAAACATAGAAAAATGTCGGCAGATAAGAACCTTTCGGCCCATCTAGTCTGCCCAATTACATGGATACTTTACCTGGATTTATCTTTTGTTTAGGATAGCCTTATGCCTATCCCATGCCTGCTTAAATTCAATTACTGTTTTGGCCTCTACCACTTCAACTGGATGGCTGTTCCATGTATCCACCACCGTCTCAGTAAATTGAAATAAAATGAAGACAGGTATCAGACTCCAATCTCACTTAAGTAAAATAGAGGAGAGATCAGATTGGTTGGGGGTATCATACTGTAATGTGTAAAATTTGATTGTATACATGTATTGGCAGGGGGCACCAAATAAAAAAGGGATCGGTGAACACTGGCCCTCCAAATGTTTTGGGTCTACATTTTCCCTGAAGCTTAGCCAATCTAATAAATACCTGAGCATCTTGGGAGATGTAGTTTCAAAACAGCTGGAGGGCCAAGGTTGCCGACCCCTAAATTAAACCGTGACGGTAAAGCCAATAAAAAGGCATCGCAAGGAGGGTATTTAATTAAATTCCCTTTCTAGTAATGATGAGGTAGAGTAATTGGATAGAAAAAAAAAATTGTTGCAGAAGTTGGATCAGGACATGAAGCTAAATAAATGGAGTTTGTGACTGGGACCTTACATGTGTGCGAACACCTCAGCATTATGATGGACGGCCATTGAAAAGGCAAAGGTTAATAGTGTGAACACAGCAGGTCACAGAGAACCATGCTGCAGCTCTTCTTCTTCAAACATTGAGTCTTCTAAATGAGTTTTCCGATGGCTTGCTATGCTAGCTGGAGACCCTTTGATTGGCATTGTATGCAATTCATCTTTACTTCACAGCTTTTATCTGTGCCGTGGTTAAGGTCACTCCTTTCATATACTTTCTATGACAGGTACAAATGACATGCAGTTCCTGGGAATTATATATAATAGATACTAAAATCCAAGGTCAGCGCTGTCATCAGTTAGCATTCGCCACCTGACAGCGCAGGGGATGGCTGCCCTGGAATTAGGTGGAGCTTTTAATTATGTTATTATTCAGAGGGTATTTGAAGTGGGTGCTTGACATGCATCATTTAGCTACGTATGTACTCACCCCCCCCAAACTGTCTTCAAAATAAACTATTTGCCATGCACCTATCTAATGGGTTGTATATCCAATTGCATTGCCAGTCTCTTCATCACACAGGTTTATTATACAAGCTAAAAGAAAAAATAATTCCCCAGGTGCTTAGTTGCCCCTAGATTCGCTTCCACCCCAGTGGACACTTCCCAATATCCACAGCACAAATATCGTGAAAGGGATAATGGGTGTGGGTTTAGCGCTTCATAGAAGTCCCCAGAGGAAAGGCACAAGATTGAAGGTGTCCCTTATAGAAAAAGGGGCCCCACTTTGGCAGGTGGCTTTAAGCAGAATACCAGGTGAAGTCTTCTTACACGTAGGACCTCAAAAAAACACCACAGAAAAGCGCATATGGTGCAATATTGTCTGATAAGGGAAAGCTTAGTAATATACGTGATTGCTCATACTCACACAGAGTGAGAGCTGCCAGCCCTCAAATGGAGACGTATCAGGTATTATTGGGTTACCTGCTTACCCCAAAAACGGTCCTCCTGGATACCTTTACAATGTAGTCACCAGATAAATAAGGGTAGATTTTTCGCCAGTGAGAAAAAAAAAATAATATTTTTTTAAAAAATAAAAAAATATTAGATGAAAGTTTAAGAAAAAAATTATTTAAAAAATAAATAAATAAATAAAAACGTTAACAGCAAGCCAAACGCATTTCACCTGTTACACAGGCTTCTTCAGTGGCAAAAACAAAACAGAATTTGTCTGGTGACTACATTGTAAAGGTATCCAGGAGGACTGTTTTTGGGGTAAGCAGGTAACCCAATAATACTGGACGGGAAGTTATTGTCGCTCACCTGGCCTTCGTTTTGGATCTAATAAATGCCTTGTAATGATTCTACATGCTGTTGGGTGGCATTTATCATGCAATGCCCATCAGCATTAATTAACCCCTTAGTGACCGGGCGGTTTTACACAAATCCGTCCTTTAGTGACCGCTGCTGTTTTTACGTTTCTGCTCTGCTCGTGTTTAGATAAAATTTTCCTCTTACTCGTTTATTCAACCCACACATATTATACACCCTTTTTCCCGCCATTAAATGGACTTTCTAGAAATACCATTATTTCCATCATATCCAATAATTTAATATAAAAAAAATATGAAATATGATGAAAAAAATGGTAAAAACACACTTTTTCGTAATTTAATCCCCTAAAGCTATAACCACCAATAAAGACCCCGGCTAAATAGTTTCCAAATTTTATCCCGAGAATAGAAATACCCAATTTTTACATGTTTTTACCTTTTAACCCTTTCACTGCTGAGCCAGTTCACCTATGTGCGCTGCGCTCATTCTGACCATTTTGTGCTAATTATTTTTAGATGACAGCCTAGGTCCTATTTAATTAAACTCCCCCCAGACAAAAAAAACTTTTAAAAAAAAACATTTTTTTATTTTATTTAATTTTTTTTTATTTAATTTTTTTTTTACATTTTTTTTTAAAACCAAACCTGGTCATGTTTGGTATCATTTGAAAGGCCATAATCAGGCAAATATGACCATCTAGCTGCCATGGATCGGAGATAAAGGGATCCTTAGGATCCCCTTATCTCTACATGGCAGCTAGAGGGTTAACTGACCCACTGACATCCTCACACATATGGTGAGGTTGTCAGTGGGTGGGGGGGACCTGGAGGCTTGGCTGACATCCAAGATGTCAGCCCCCCTCCAGGTTTGAATCGCGTTTTGGCGCCAATTAGCGCCGCAACGTGATCCGGCGGCGAAATGGTTAATGCCATACACCGCTGGAAAGAGGAGGCTCTCCCCTCTCCAGCGGTGCAAACGGCATCTCCCTAGCTTCAATGGTTGGGGAGATAGAGGGCTCCGAAGGAGCCCCCCCCTCCCCTCCATTGAAACACATGGGGGCACCTTCTGATGACGTCACCACGCAGCGTGGCGACGTCATCAGCCTCGCCTGCCCATGTAAATCACATGGGCAGGCTTCCTCCCTGTCAGATCGGCGTGGGATCCGACGAGGGAGGGGAGTATCGGGCGGGAGGGGGATTTGGCGCCGCTGACGTACCCTGTACGTCATCGGGTCTAAGGGAGACCCGAACACAGGACGTACAGGGTACGTCAGCGGTCGGGAAGGGGTTAATATATGTGTGCATATAAACATGGATGATACGGCCACTTTTTGAGGATTTTAATAATGCAGGGGGGTGAGGGCTATTCGCTGGATGTGTTCATATTTATACACGGTTCTTCCATGTACACAAACCAGTGCTGTATTTTGGCCTAGGCCAACAAGGCCTAGGCCTAGGGCGGCACTTTCCAGGGGGCGGCGGCCCGCACTGGTGGCCCCACCCCTTTTTTTTTTACTTTTGCAAAGTATTTTGCCAGGAAGGATACATTGAGATTTCATATAATTTTCAAGTACAGTTGTGTTCAAAATTATTCAACCCCAATGCTGTAAAGGGTTTTAGGGAATTTAGTGTACATTTGTAATTGTATTCAGAATGAAATCCTACAAGGACTTTTTAAAGAACCATATGCAACTAAAATGACATCAATTGGTTTTGTAATACAGTAGTAAATGTTTCTTTAGTGAATTCTTCATTGACACAATTATTCAACCCCTTAAAGACTACCACTCTGAAGAACAGAGGTTCATTCAAGTGTTTTCAATCAGGTATTGAAAACACCTGTGGATGTCACGGAGCAGCAATAAAGCATAATAAGCACCAATTAGGCAGCTTTAAAAGGACTGTGATACTCAGCTCCTTCTAGACATTTACTGCTGTGGTTACAAACATGGTGAAGTCAAGAGAATGGTCCAGGAAGACAAGAGAAGAGGCGATTACTCTTCACAGGAAGGGCAATGGCTATAAGAAGATTGCAAAGATGTTAAACATACCAAGAGAGACCATAGGAAGCATCATTCGCAAATTCAAGGCAAAGGGCACTGTTGAAACGCTACCTGGTCGTGGCAGAAAGAAGATGCGGACTTTGACTGCTGTGCGCTACCTGAAGCGTAGAGTGGAGAAAAGTCCCCGTGTGACTGCTGAGGAACTGAGAAAAGATTTGTCAGATGTGTGTACTGAAGTTTCAGCTCAGACAATATGGCGCACACTGCGTAATGAAGGCCTCCATGCCAGAACTCCCAGGCGCACCCCCTTGCTGTCTCCAAAGAATAAGAAGAGTCGACTGCAGTATGCCAAAAGTCATGTGGACAAACCACAGAAGTTTTGGGATAGTGTTCTGTGGACTGATGAAACAAAATTAGAACTGTTTGGGCCCATGGATCAACGCTATGTTTGGAGGAGGAAGAATAAGGCCTATGAAGAAAAGAACACCTTGCCTACTGTGAAGCATGGCGGGGGGTCAATCATGCTTTGGAGCTGTTTTGCTTCTGCAGGTACAGGGAAGCTTCAGCGTGTGCAAGGTACCATGAATTCTCTTCAGTACCAGGAGATATTGGATGACAATGTGATGCAGTCCGTCACAAACCTGAGGCTTGGGAGACGTTGGACCTTTCAACAGGACAATGATCCCAAGCATACCTCCAAGTCCACTAGAGCATGGTTGCAGATTAAAGGCTGGAACATTTTGGAGTGGCCATCGCAGTCACCTGACTTAAATCCGATTGAGAACCTCTGGTGGGACTTACAGCAGTTGCAGTGCGCAAGGCTAAGAATGTGACTGAACTGGAGGCTTTTGCCCATGACGAATGGGCGAAGATACCCGTAGATCGCTGCAAGACACTTATGTCAAGCTATGCTTCACGTTTAAAAGCAGTTATAACTGTAAAAGGATGTTGTACTAAGTATACTAAGATTGAATGTCACTTGGGGGTTGAATAAGAAAAGTAAAACAAGGATTAGTTAGATTAAAAACAAAGGAAGGAAGGTATGTAGAAGAGGATAAAAGTCTCGCTGACTGCCTCAATGAATATTTTTGTTCAGTCTTTGCAGAAGAAAAGGAAGGAAAGGGACCTCAGTTAGGAGAGAACACTAAAGAGACATTTACATGAGTTTACAGAGGAGGAGGTTCTACAGCAGCTGTCTAAAGTAAAGACAAATAAGTCAATGGGGCCTGATGGGATCCACCCTAAATTATTAAAAGAGCTCAGTGATGTAATAGCAAAACCGTTAACAGATTTATTTAACCAATCCTTGTTAACAGGAGTCGTCCCAGAAGACTGGAAATTAGCAAATGTTGTGCCCATTTACAAGAAGGGTAGTAGGGAGGAATCGGGGAACTATAGGCCAGTTAGTCTTACGTCAGTAGTGGGGAAATTAATGGTAACCATGTTAAAGGAAAGGATTGTTGAACATCTAAAAACACATAGATTACAGGATCAGAAACAACATGGGTTTACCTCAGGGAGATCATGCCAAACTAATCTTATTGATTTTTTTGATTGGGTAACAAAAATAATAGACACAGGTGGTGCAGTAGACATTGCTTATTTAGATTTCAGTAAGGCTTTTGATACTGTTCCGCATAGAAGGCTTATCAATAAATTGCAATCTTTGAGCTTGGATTCCAATATTGTTGAATGGATTAGGCAGTGGCTGAGTGACAGGCAACAGAGGGTTGTGGTAAATGGAGTTTATTCGGCGCAAGGTCTTGTTACCAGTGGTGTACCTCAGGGGTCAGTACTTGGACCCATTCTCTTTAATATTTTTATTAGTGATATTGCAGAAGGTATTAATGGAAAAGTATGTCTTTTTGCTGATGACACAAAGATTTGCAACAGGGTTGACGTTCCTGGAGGGATCAGCCAAATGACAAATGATTTAGGTAAACTAAAAAAATGGTCGGAGTTGTGGCAATTGAGTTTTAATGTGGATAAGTGCAAGATAATGCACCTGGGACGTAAAAACCCAAGGGCTGAATATAGAATATTTGATACAGTCCTAACCTCAACATCTGAGGAAAGGGATTTAGGGGTCATTATTTCAGAGGATCTAAGGGTAAGTAGTCAATGTAATAGAGCAGCAGGAAATGCTAGCAGAATGCTCGGTTGTGTAGGGAGAGGTATTAGCAGTAGGAAAAGGGAAGTGCTCATGCCACTGTACAGAGCACTGGTGAGACCTCACTTGGAGTACTGTGTGTAGTACTGGAGACCGTATCTCCAGAAGGATATAGACATCTTAGAGAGAGTTCAGAGAACGGCTACTAAAATGGTGTACGGCTTGAAGGAGAAAAGTTACCAGGAAAGGCTTAATGATCTTAACATGTACAGCTTGGAAAAAAGACGAGAAAGAGGAGATATGATAGAAACATTTAAATACGTAAAGGGAATCCACAAGGTAGAGGAAGGGAGTATATTTAAAAGGAAACAAAATAGCAAAACAAGAGGACATAGTCTTAGATTAGAGGGGCAAAGGTTTAAAAGTAACATCAGGAAGCATTATTTTACTGAGAGGGTGGTGGATACATGGAACAGTCTTCCAGTAGAAGTGGTAGAGGCCAAAACAGTAATTGAATTTAAGCAAGCATGGGATAGGCATAAGGCTATCCTAAACAAAAGATAAATCCAGGTAAAGTATCCATGTAATTGGGCAGACTAGATGGGCCGAAAGGTTCTTATCTGCCGACATTTTTCTATGTTTCTATGTTTCTATAATGATGTGAGCACAGAAAAGACATTTGTGGTTATTTCATTATAAATGTTATGTTATATTTGTCTGACCTACACGTGCCTCTTTGATTTAATTGTAAGCAAGATGACTGAATGATCAAAATCAATGTCAAACTGGCCAAAACACTCAATTTCAGTGGGGGTTGAATAATTTTGAACACAACTGTATGTCCTGGGTAGGCAAGGGGCTTTCACTTTTCAGGGGGCAGCAAAAAACCTCACCACTAAATGGGTTACTCGCAGAGCACCGAAATTACGCCAACATTTTGGTGTTCTGTAGTTCCCTGCCCTTCGGGGAATAAAATTTCCCCACCCTGCAGTGAATTCACCATTCTCCACAGGGTCCCCAAAGTGCATGGAGTCGGCCGCTGAATGCTGCCGCCGCAAACCCGTGGCCTGCTGTTTTCAAAAGAACTACTGAACGAAAATGTCTGGAATTTACATAGAAGATCCTATGACTGATAAAAAGTTCTGTTACAGAAAAAAGAAAAAACGCTTTTAAAAAAAGGGGGGGGGGGAATTTTGCTGAAAAATTACTAAAAGGTACTAAAAAAAAAAATCAATAAAGACTTTTTACTGCAGATTAAAATAATAAATGGTTTATTAGATATTGCATAAAAAAGGGGAATATTTTTAACATTGAAACCTATGGGGTTCGACCTGAATAAACCTGCTGATTGAAAACACCGAACATCAGGGCATTTCACTGCCATTTTTCTGCTGTTTGGTGTTCTCTGAATAGATTAACCATTACTTCTCTATGGGGATTTGCACTGCCTTCAAACAGCACCGTACTTGCTGGCAGTTCACCAAACTTGTGTGTGAGCATATCACAGAACAGTGGTGTACTTAGGGGAGTGGCGAAGGGCGGGCCACCCCAGGTACCAGTGATTATTTGGGTGTCATTAGGGGTACAAGGAGGTGCCACTGTCACTGTGTGTCAGCTTTGAGCTGTGTTCTCAAACAACGAGCAGCGGAGCAGGGCGTTTGCATATGGAATAAAATCGAATAGAATAAAAATCCCCCTCTGCTCCCTCCATAGCTCCTCCCCTACCCCGCAGCAGCTCTAGGAGAGGGGAGGGGGATGTGATTTGTGTGCAGAGAGAGATGACCATAAATGGCAGGTAAAGGGGGGGGGGTAATCAGCAGAATATGAAGCCCTGTCTGCTTACTGCTGTTTAAAGTGGACCTTTCCTTAACCAGCACTGCAGTGATAGAAATTTGTCATTGAGCTGCCTGGCTCCTGGTGAGACTGCGTTCGTGCAGGTCACACGGTCCGGCCAGTCAGGTGGTACTGAGTCTCAATATCACCTGACTGGCTGAATCACTTGACACGCACGCAGCTGCCCGCCCTTTCGTTAACATGGACTCTCACTCTATTCTGGACTGAACACCCACCGGGAAGGGAATCAAAGCCACGGTGCACCCTCTCGCAGTGGCACCCCACTGCTGGCAAGATCGCTCCACGCACAGGCAGAGCCGCGATCCTAACGTGGCCTGGAGGGACCTCCTGCTGACTCTGCACACAGCCCTACCTCGGACGGAGGCCGGTAAATAAAGAATAAATAATTGCTGTATGCTCATATTCACTGGGAGTTTTATTGCAGTGGATTCTGATGCACTCATACACACCGCACATTGCATTGCTGGGAGTTTTATTGCTGTGAATTTTGATACGCTGACACACACACCGCACATTGCATTGCTGGGAGCTTTATTGCTGTGGATTCTGTGATACACACTGCATATTACTGTGAGTTTTATTGCCCTGGAGCTCTGGGATATGCTCATACACACTGCACATTACTGTGAGTTTTATTGCTGTGCAGTTCTGATATGCTCATACAAAGTGCCCATTTCTGTGGGTTTTATTGCTGTGCAGCTCTGTGATACACTGATATGCAGTGCACGTTTCTGTGGATTTTATTGTTCAACCAATTAGAGCGGCTGTGATCCAGTATACTTGACATGCGTGGCTGTTCTTTGTAAAAATGCTTGAATTTAAACATTTCATAATTTTATTTATCTCAATAGATACATTTGAAATGGTATACAAAATATACAAGTAGGCACTTGGTATCCACTTTTAATATAAAGAGAGGAAAAGGCGGAGCTTTAAGAGGAAAAGGTGGAGCTTAAAGAGGAAGGGTGGGGATTAACCAGGAAGAGGTGTGCCCTTGACGGGAAGGGGTGCCTCAAATTTAAATTAGGGGGTGCACGAGTTTAGTCAGGCCTAGGGCAGCACAAAACCTAAATACACCACTGACACAAACGTATTAGCACTGGGTCTTAGCGTTTCCCTAGCGTGCGCTAAACGACTTTGTACACAGACTCCTGCAGACCAGATGATCTGTTAGGAGGTCGTCAGGCACTAACAGGGTTATTCAAAGAGAATCGAAAAGTCACTGCACGTTCGGTGACTTTTTGTTCTCTTTAATTCGGTGCAATTTGGCGATCCCATTTCGGCGACCCTGCGGTGTATTCAGCAAGCACCACAGGGCCGTCGTAGTGCAGGGAAAAGCCGCTGCAAACCCGCCGGACACTCACCGCAAAACCCGGTGAATGCACACCAAAACCCGCAAAAACATCTGGATTAACCCCGCCGAACACGCCAGAGAAACCAGAGCAGGAGTTGATCACAGCGCAGAGCAGCTGCTGGGAAAACCCGACACCGCAGACGAAGGAGGTGAAGGAAAAAAAAAATACGCTTGAATGTTTGAAAAGTGAAGCGCTGTTTGCAAACAAACTACTGAGCGAAAATGTCTGAGATTTACATATGAGGGTCCAGGGAATGATAAAAAAAAGGGCAGTTACAGAAAAAAGAAAAACAGATTAAAAAAAAAAAAAAAGGAAAAAAAATGTTTGCAAAAAATCCCCAAAAATGCCTAAAAAGGTCCTAAAAAAAAAAATATAGAAATAAAGAGACTCTTTACTGCAGAATATTATAATGAACAGTTTATTAGATATGGAGTTAAAACAGGAATATTTTTTACATTGAAGCCTATGGGATTCGCCTGAATACTGTAAACCTGTCGAAGGAGGCCACCGAATGGCAGCGCAATTCGGCAACTTTTCACTGCTAGGTTTTGTTCTCTGAGTAGCCGAAGCATTGCTTCTCTATAGGGATTTCTCTGCCCTCGAACAGGCACCGTATGTGTAAGCAATTCGCCAGGATTTGGCGAATTGCCTACTCTCTGAATAGCCGAATGGCCAGGAAAGGTAACCGAACGCTGAATTTCAGCGTTCGGTTAAAGTTCGGCCCCAATTTGGAGCCCTTTGAATAACCCTGTAAGTGTTAGCGACTTGTGCAAAATTTTTTCTTTAACGATGATATTTTAGCTCACATCAGGCGATAGGGCCCAAGTGGCTTAGAACTACATCTCCCATGATGCTCAAAGACTTAAGTTGACAGAACCTCATGGTAAATGTTGTTCCAAAACATTTGGAGGGCCAAGGTTGCTGACCTCTGTGATACAGCAGGTCTACAGAAACCCAGGGCAAACTCTAGATCTCACAATACCAAGCCACGATCTAAATAGTGTATGCAGGTACAGAGAGGATCCTGACAGCACCAGTCTCTCCATCACATGGTACTAAGTTATAGTTTGTAAGGCGTTCGGTAAAAGGACATGTATTGGCAGTACTATTTTCTTTATCACTCAGTTCTAATATACCATGGGCCACATAGTTGTTGCTAACGTAACCAGAGCTGTTGTAAACTTCCCAGAGCCATTATAGCCTATGGAGATTTTAAGTTTACAACAGCTCTGGTTAAATTAGCACCAACATTGTAATACTGCCCGTTGTGTTTAACGAGCCCAAAACAGAACAACCTTCTATTTCAGATCTTTTTATAAGTACTGTATGTCATACAGGGTTCTATTTCTGCTTATGCCAACTGGGCCTAGGGCAGCAGATTGGACAACATTTTTTTACTCCTGTTCTTTTCGTTAGACATCCAATATATTTGAGGTGTCTCAATGTAAAAACATAGCTGCAGAAAAAACTCCCAGGGATAAGACTAAACCAGGAATCAGCAACCTTGACCCTCCAACTGTATTGGAACTACATCTCCTATGATGCTTTGCCATTTATTAGGTTGGCTGAGCCTCATGGGAAATTTAATTCTAAAACATCCAGAGGACCAAGGTTGCGGATTCCTGCTGTAAATGAATAGATATAATAAGATACTTTGTTTAAATGACATTGTTATTCACACAATAGCCCCGATAGGATGTGAAAATTTGTCTTAATTTCATGTATATTGACATAATTATTTAATACTGTTTCGGAGTGCTTATGGCAGCAGCAAGCCTAAATGCACCTCTGATATATATATATATACATATTATACACATATACATATATATTATATACATATATACACACACTGTATTAGTGCATTCACACACTCATTGTGCCGATCTAACCCTCCAATAAACTATAGCAACTTTGTCCTCAGTCTGCTAGACATGTAGAAATACCAAGCTACGTTACAAGAACCAATTCCCCCCACACTGCTAAATAATGCTCTCAGGGCAGATTTTGAGCACATATTATTTTTAGGTCTATTCAAAGAAAGGTGAAAACCAGGAGAATGACTGGAAAAGTGAAAATTCTTTCTAGGTCAAAATAGCCAAGCCAGAAAAATTCTCCCATTTATCTCACTTTCCAAATCGGCTATTTGGTCAAGATTGTTCTTTTCTCCTGCCAATTCTCCTGGTTTTCACCTCTCTCTGAATAACCCTAATAATGTTTTTCTCTTGTGCAGGTTTTGAGGTTGGCTGCAAACACTCCTCCCAAGCGTGATGGGAGTTATGCACGAAACATCTTTTCATTTTTTGCAGATGGCCAAACTTCCCAGTCCACTATAATACACTTTACTAGCACTAGATACTGTATATGGGAAGCTGTGGTGTCTTCCTATATTAAAGACAATTGTAGCAAAAGGCACTTACCTTAATTTGCATCTTGGCACTGAGCGTGCCCTCAGTATCCCTTCGCTTGCTCGCTCCCTATGGCTATGAAGACTGATGTCACTTCTCTGGGAGCGCCTCTGTCACCCTCTGTAACTCCAAGCTGTCCTGCTATCTCTCAAAACAGATATTATGGGTACCCGCCCCTACCATACAAATTTTCTGTCCGTATCTCCTGAGCTAGTTACTTGCTATTTTGGAACTTACTAATGGGCCTAAACTCAAAAAAAACCTCAAAACCACTAAACTGCTGTGTGGCTTCTCGAACAGTTGCAACCACTGTATTTAATGAATACCATCCTGTAACAATGTACAAACAGTTATTTATAGAATCAATTCACTTGGGAAAAAGTAGTTGTGGTTTTTTTGTTTGTTTTTTGATGTGAAAGCAGGCAGGGGGCAATCTTCCACATCAGGTTTAGGGACCTAGAGTTGGAGGTCTTTCTTCGCTGGCTTTTTGACCTAAGATTTGACCATCTTCCTTGTTATACATTTTGGAGACTAAAAATCAAAAACAAAAGTCATATAAAATGCTCTGACAGAGGATGGATATGTGAGTTACTCCTGGCGTAAGGTACCAGAACACATGAGCTTTGCATCAAGGGTAGGGCAAGATTCAGTTTTATTCATGACTGCTTAGGTCTAGGACTTCCCATTTAATACCTATGCCCCACCAATCAACCATCCCAATAAACACTCTAGACATTTATATGTATTTGGAAAAGGGCATATGCCACAGCTTTATTGAATAACCAATTAATAACAGATACCAATAATATCATAACGTAGTCTTTTTTCCTTTTATTCTGGCCCCACCGCCTGAACCTGCAGAGGGCAGTTCCCACCCATAAAACCAAGAGCTTGTCACCCCACCTGACCCCCAATCAGGCAGAGCTCCCCAAAGTCCACCTACCAGCGGCTTAGATAACCATAGACATCCGCTGACCAAGAATACCGCAGCTGCGATTTCACTGACAATCCAACAAGCACAAGGGCGGGCGGGCCAGAGATCTTCACTTCAAGGCCTACAGGAACCAAGAGGTAAGCCACAGCCCTGTACCTATGGGGAACACAATGTTGCACTCACCTCACCAATGGGCCTTCAACACATTCCTTAGCTGTCCAGCCCAGCCGTCATGCCCCCCCTCTCCTTAATAGTCCAGGGGTTTCTTGAAAGTAAGTATAGAAAATGCAATAAAAGTTTACAGGAACAAAAATACTATAGGGGTTATTCACTAACCACAATTCTTTGTTTAAAAGAATGGTGGTTTTATTTTCAAATTACACTATAGTTTGCTGCACTATTCTTTTGACTATAGTCTCTGCCGACATTCTCCAGTGTAGGTTTCAGTGGGGTATTCCAAGGCTCCTTGGGACACATTTTACTGCTAAAGTCATGCAAGCCCTGTATGCCATCCTAAGAATAGAGCAGAGATTTCATCTGATGGAATTGTGGAACGTACGAATCGAACTTTGAAATCCAGAATTGCTAAAATGCTGCTTGATAAAAGACCTAGGGCTATATTCCCTAGTTGGCGCCAATGTTAGCACCTCTATGTCAGCAAAATCGCCAGGATAAGTTTAACGCATGCCCCCAAATTACATTCCTGAGTTTACATCCGACCGACCCAAAAACAGTCCTCACTTCTCCCTGCATTAACTCATCACTGCAGTCCCCCCCCCCCTCCTGTTTCTAATCCCCTCACCATGTAGATTGTAAATTCCCACGGGAATAGGGTCCTCATGTCCTCCTGTATCTGCTGGCAGCAATACTGACCTGTCTCCTGTATGTATTGTAGAATTGTCCTGTCTTTACCCATTACACCTTGTACAGCGCTGCGGAATGTGTTGGCGCTTAATAAATAAAAAATAATAATAAAATACCGTTAGCGCTTTTTTTTTTGCGCTAGCTTCCGCGAGCTTTCTGTACTTTGTGCATCCTATATTTTACATTAACGGTTCAATAAGTAAGGTATTGCAAACTGCCAGCACTGGATGCGGAGAGCCAAAAATTAGCACCACCTAAAAGCTGGCGCTAAATGATTCCGCATTTTAAGAATCATGTAGCAACCTCTAAACCACCCCCTCCCCCCAAATAAATCCAATACGTAGTGGCTCATCTGCCGCTTCTTATGGCAGCAGAGTGAGGCTGGGGACATATAGTTCCTAGTCCCCATCCACAAGAGCGAGATCACATAGGGCTCGCGGCCCTGAAGCGCAACCATCCATGGAGTCCTATGGACTCAAGGAGGTGATACTCGTCGCGTGGAAGTGCTACCACAAGTATCCCAGCAGTTAACGCTGCGTTTCGGGGCAAGGTGGAGATTGATTTTCTCCGTTAGTGTCCCTATATTAGCTTAAAGTAGGGAATAGGACCCGTACATGTGGTGTGGAAGCACTTACTGCTGTACTCCTGGATATTAGAGGTACAACGTCCAGCTGCAAGTCCTGGCCGTAAAAAAAACAAGTGGTGTCAAATTCACAGACATCCACGTTAGAAATATGTTGCCTACCCTGCTACTTAGTTCTATGCTTACTAGAATCAGTGTGTCTTTGTGTTTTATAGTAGTTTTACAGCAATAAAAAGCTATATAGAAGGAAAATAAGCTGATTTGTAGGATTTTGTGAAATTTGGAAAATTTAAAACTATTCAGAAAGTCTCCTATGGCAACCAGGCATAATATAAGAGAAGGGTTATTCAGAGATCACTGAATTGGCCACAGAATTGCACTGAACAGTGAATTTCCCCATACGGTGCAATTTTGTGCCCATTTGTCTTCTCAAAAAGCTGTCTTATTCGCCAAATATTGCCGAATTGGCAGTGAAATACGGAGACCTTTGGCGGCAGTAAAATCCCCATAGAGAAGTAACAGTTAATCTATTCAGAGACACTGAACTGCAACGAAAGGTCAGTGACATGCCCTGATGTTTGGTAGTTTCATTTGGCAGGTTTAAGCAGGCGAATTCCATAGGTTTCAATGTAAAAATATTCCCTGTTTTCCTTAAATATTTAATAAACGGTTTACTCATTTCTTTTGCAGCAAAAAGTTTATTTTTTAGGCATTTTTCAGGATTTTTTTTTAAAATGGTGGGGTTTTTCTTGCAACAGACCTGCTCATTATTATTTATAGGACTTTATATATTATTTCTAGGCATTTTCATGCAGTATTTGTTTCGAAAACGCCTTTTAAAAGTTGCAGTTTTTTTTATATCATCCGACGGCTTGTCAGGTTTTTTCTGGCAGTCTATTCGTCGGCTGCTTGAGGATTGGTTCGGCAGTCTGTTCAGCAAATCGTTGGCTTCTTTTCGGCTGCGTTTGGTGGGGTTTTGTATCTATTTGGCGGTTTTGCTATAGGTTGAGGTGGTGTTCGGTAGGTCGAGTCGCTGCACTTTGGGTCCCTGCGGTGAGTCCTGAATACACCGCAAGGTTGGCGAATTTAACTTGCCGAAGTGGGGCGAATGGGAGAGAAAACCCTTATTTTCCCTGGCACTTTAGTTCAACCATCAGCTTTTTACTACCAGAATCTATTAAATTTAATTATACAACGTTTTGCTAGGAACAAACACATTGAGGTTTCTGCCTTTTACAAATATGTCTTTGCACACACCTGTAAAACAATAAAGGGGATATTCGCAAAGCACTGAAATTTGAGCTCAGTATTTCGGTGTGCTTCGACTATTCCATTTCACCGATACTTCGGTGAATTCACCATTCACTACAGGGTCACCGTAGTGCACCAAAGATGGAGTCGCAGAACACCGCCGAAAAAAAACAACGGAACGCTCCTATTCTCCTAATAGGTGTTTAAACAGATCAAAAAGTATTAAATTGTGTCTAGTTGAGGGCGGAGCTAGCAGCAGCAGCGAGCGGCAGTGTTTTCGAGGAGCTCCGCATTGAGCCAGCGTTTTATCGCCTTTTTCCTCCTCCTACATGGCGTCTTGCAGTGCCTGGTTGCCCCGGGGTGGTCTGGGGATTGCCGCGTTCCTTACCGGCTACTGGACTGGGTGTCCCGAGGTGCTCCGCAGCGTTTTCCCGGACTTGGGCCTAGTGACGGCGGCCATTTTTTAAGCCTCGTGCTAGCAACGGACTGAACCTCTGTGCCTGTGGTGACTACAGCGACATGCCAAACAGCCGGACAGCGAAGGGGAGCTCCCGACAGCAGGATATCAGGGAAACGCTGACAGGTGGGTCTGTCACGGGAAGGGGGAAGGTGATTGTACCTCTCCCTCCAGATTATGGATCGTCTGGTGAAGATGACTGTTCCTGGCCAAGCGGGGATGGTGTGGCTCTCCCCTCAGACCCGGTCACAAGACGCGGCGGCGAAGAAGCGGGCGCAGAAAAAGCGCGGACTCAGCTGACGACTCTCAGCTTTCCGCCACCAGCAGCGGAGCCCCGAATAGACACCCTGGCCCGGGACTGGTGCCTCAGGCGACGGTGGCTGTGACGAAAGTGGCCACGCTGGCGGCGAGTTCCACTGACTCCGCGACAAGAGGAGAAGATGATCATCTTCCTGCCACAAAAGGCGACTTATACAGAATTTTGAACGAACTGCGGGAGATACGAGAAATCTGGAAACCAGAAGTGGCTGCGGTCTGCGAGGAGGTCGCTACAGTGTGAGCTCCGGTGGTGGAGGTCCAAACGACTACCTCTGCGATGAAGCTGGACCAAGCTCGTCTCTCAGACCAGGTCGTCGCACTTCAGTCGCAGATGGAGGTTCTGACCCGCTCCGTGGAAACATTAGAATCTCGACACAGACGCCGTAACATACGGGTCAGGGGCATCCCGGATTCGGCTGAGGAACTATTGCCCTACGTCAATCGTTTGGCCCTCCAGGTCGTTGGGCTTCCATTGGATACGCCGGATGTCGTTGGCTCCGTATTTCGGGTCCGGAGACCTGCATCGTCCCTTAGGGGGGCACCAGGGGATGTTGTGGTAGCTTTTCGTGATGTGGCTTTCAAGGTGAAGGTTATGACTACCCCTGGCGCACGAGATCCAGTGCAATTCGAGGGTTCTACCCTGGCCCTTTACCATGACCTCCCGTTCCAGACCTTGATGGCCCGCCGCCGTTTTAAAGAGGTGACATCTACCCTACGCAGGAAAGTAATTCGCTACCGGTGGGGCCCGGCAGACACATAGGTGGTAACACACGCTAATGTGCCTTACACAATTACAGACCCTGACACGGCTTGGACTAACCTTGCAACAGCTGGTATTTCCCTGGACCCACCGAAGATACAACCGGGATGAGGATTATCCTACCCCTCCATATGCCTTTTGTTTTAACGTTTTTTCCGACGAATTCCCCGGACCGTTTTTTGATGATCAGCTATACGACTTCGGCACGGTTTTCTTGATCCACGCATGGACTATTCTTTTGCCGACCGTTAACTCCGAACGCATTGTTTATCGCTTGATTTTTCTTCAAACCCGCTGGACTCTGCCACCGGACTCTTCGTCTTCGGTTTAGCTGGCCATATGTGGCCGTATATTTGTTTGATTTCATGATCTTTCTTTGTATTTTTCATTTTTAAATAAAGAATTTAAAAAAAAAAAAATGTGTCTAGTTAATAAAGTCCTTTAAAAAAATAATAGAAAGGACTGTTACAGAACTTGAAAAAAACAAACAAAAGAAAAAAAACACCTTTTAAAAAATTGGGAAAGAAAAATTTTGTCCAAAAAATACAAAAAGGTGTTCTAAAAAAAAAAAAGACTTTTTACTGAAAATGAAAAGAATAAATGATTTTTTTAAAAAAACAAAATGATATTTTTTTACATTTAAACTTATAGGATTCGCCTGTTTAAACCTGTCAAACTGAAAATCAGTGCGTTTCGCCGACATTTGGTGCAGTTCGGCGTTCTGTGAATGGATTAACCATTAATTCTCTATGGGACAATTTCACTGCCGATGAAGATCACCAAATTGTGGCGAACTGCACTGTATTTGGTGAATTGACAGCTTAGTGCAGTGGTCCCCAACCCAGGCCCTCAGGGCCCACTAACAGGCCAGGTTTTCCAGATATCTGAAGCACAGCAAAGGTGTTATGATTTGCTGCTCAGTGATTGCAGGATTCAGTCTGCTTTTCCCCAAGGTGATCTGCAAAATCTGGCCTGTTAGTGGGCCCTGAGGCCCTGGGTTGGGGACCACTGGCTTAGTGAATAGACGAACTGCCCTGAAATTGCACTGTATGGTGAAATTCACCGTTTTGTGCAATTCGGTGCCAAGTTCGTTGCTTTGTGAATAACCCCGTTATTGTTGTAAAACCATATTATGTTGCAATTAAACATACAATAAAACTGAAAACTTAATTTGTTGTAGGTTTGATTTCTCTATAGTGACAGAAAAGTTCAAAGGAAAATTCTAGCCATCATGATCAGCTAATTTATATTCCCTCCCCACTCCTGGTGTCCCTGGGGGCTGTGACAGCCTTCCAAAGAGGAGGGCTGCTACTGCAAAATAAACTTCTACTACTAGAATCCCCACTATGTATTTGGGCGAGGAGGGCTTAAAACCTAAAACAATCATTATGTTTACAAAGTACTTCAGGTAAAATACATTGTGCGGGATGCAGAGTCCATGGAGTAAAGCTCATTGTTTGCAGTAGCTATTTTAACAGGCCACCTGCACAGTCATATGTTTATTTTTTGTTGACTTTTGCAGAAACTCCGAGTTCAGAGCGGCTGCGTCGGGCAAGGTTTTAAATTTGGCTCATGATATATGAATAGTGTATATCAGTATTTTATTCAATTCATTAATGTCATTATTTCTTCTAACACAACTTTGTGTTGTCTACCATGTCTGCATTCTGGAGAGGGATATTTAGGGCATCTCATACAAAGTGACTCACTTGTATTGATGTCATACATAATCCACGCACTTCCATCTTTTTATAAATCTTTCTTGCTGTTGGCGTATAACTTAGTTGAATATAATGTCACCTTATGGCTGGAGAAACAGAAATGTGACAGTTCCGCTTTAACCCTTGCGATGTCAACCGATTGGGCGAATCGTTGCAATGCATTACATGGCACAACCATTAATTTAATGATTCAGTGGCCTTTGATATTCATGTGCCACTATGATCTGTCCCTGCGCTCATGATATGACTTAAACCTTGAGGTATTGTTTTCCATTGTACCTTAAGTTACATCACCCTCTGGACTCCTGTCAGCCTGATCATCATTAACCATATATCCTGGCCTCCTAGCATTCACTGACCCCCCACAGTACCCATGACTGTCGTGTACTGAATCAATATGTTCCACATCACTTTCTGCCCAGAGCAGGAATTAATATCATCGTGTGTCACACTACAGTACTCTATGATTTGATACCCTCCAGAAACCCTATATTAAAGCGTCAGCTTGTTAACACCCTGTAATACTCTCCATTACCTGGCATAACCTTTCATTACTCATTGCCAGTCATTAATAAACTATGCTGTACGTAGTACTCGGCACACTGACACTTATGTCCTTGTGTCGCCCTCATGTCTCTGTTAATCAAAACCATTGTGGTTTATTTGACTTGGCTTTGTTTATTAGTATTGTACCTTCTTTATACCACTGTACATCTCATTGACTTTCTATAGACTCTCTAGCTCTTTCGGATGTTCTGTCTTGCTCCTGCATGACATAATTGTGCTTTGATGTCTTGCCCATCTATTGTACAGTTCTGCAGAATATGCATGCTTTATGTTATGGTAATATTCATGTCACATAATGACTTGTTTGTTTCTTTGCACAGTGACACTATATCGCTCACTGAATAACTGTAAACGTATCTCTTACTGCAGTACTATACTTTATCACTCCCGGTGACTGGATTGTCCGACTACATTATTTGCTCAAACCAACTAACAGCGTTATTCAAAAAGCCGGATTGGCTCTGAAATTGCGCTGAACAGTGAATTTCCCCAATTTCGTGGCTATTCAAAAAGCTGGCAGATCGCCAAATATTGGTGAATTGCCAGCGAAATACGGTGATCAGACAGCAGTGAACTCCCCATGGAGACGTAATGGTTCATCTATTCAGAGAACACGAACAGCCCCGAAATGCCATGAATTTCGGTGGTTTCATTCAACAGGTTTAATCAGGTGAATCCCATAGGATTCAATGTATAAAGAATCCACGTTTTTATTAAATATTTATTCAACCGTTTATTTTTTTAATTTGCAGCAAAAAGTCTATTTATTGTTTATGATTTTATCCGCAATGTGTTGTTTTTTTTTTTTTTTCACCCGTTCGCCGGCTTCTCAGCGTTTTCTGGCAGTTGGTCGGCTCTCTGTTCGGATCGATTCGGCAGATCGTTGGATGAATTTGGTGGCTCGTTCACTGCACTTCGGGACCCTGCAGTGAGTGCTGAATTCACTGCAGTTTCGGTGAATTGGACTAGCAAAAGTGCAGGGAACGGGAGAGCACTGAAATGTTGATGACATCTTGGTGCTCTCTGAATAACCCTGTGTATGTGGCAGCACTCAAAATGTAAACCCTCCTATTAAAATAAGCAGCTTGGTCTTATAATATGGTAGAGGATGCTGCATTACGATTGGGGACAGTTGGTAAAAATCCTCCCAGATTCCACCATAAAAGATTCACATAGAAAAATATAAACGGTCACATGAATGCGCAATCTCCAACCTTATGAAAAGAGAAATATATATACTACACATCAACTAGCATACACTAACCAACACAGACCACAAGATTCTCCACTCTGCACCCTGGAACCAGCATAAGCATACACTGACCAACACCCCGGTACGAGCATAAGCATACGCTAACCAACACAGACAACAAGATTCTCCACTCTGCACCCCGGAACCAGCATAAGGTAGCAGGAATTAATACTGCCGTCCAGCTCTATCCTGCAAGAACGCCATTCTTGCAGGATAGAGCACTTGGTTAAAGTGCTGTACTTCCTAGTCAAGCTATTCTTTGGGCAGGGTTGTCTTTTCCTTATTTATCATGTATGTCTCATGTTTGTGCTTCCCCATTGTACAGTGCTGCGGAATATGTTGGCGCTTTATAAATAAAGGATAATAATAATAAAATAGGCAACAAATGAGCACAAAAGCATAAAAATACCAGGAAATATTTATTCTATATATATTTTTTATATTTGCATAGAGTAAAATCATGTAAAACTAATACTCTAAAGTGAACCAAGGTGCAAAAAGTGATACAATCGTTTGTGTGCAGTATTAAAATATGTATGGTCCTGTATGGACCCTTGAAAGCAAAATACGCGACACTTCGAACAATATCATATAAACCCTGTGTAACATACATTAGAGCCAGTGACAAGGGCTCTAGATAAGGTGAGCATTCACTTTTTAATAGCTGCTGACCTTTATATTTATACTGACCTGCTACACCATGAAAGTATTTATGTCACTTTACCTTTGCGGATCTCTGAAACACCGCCCAGAGGAGTGTATTGTATCACTCCCTATTAAGTTGACACATTAAGCAGCACATAGAGCCAAATAGGGGGGGGGGTTCTTGTGAGTGAAATATCACCTTTAAAAAAAAAATCTCTTTTTGGAAAAATACAACCTACAGTATTGTTTGGATTGTGCTTCTCTCCTTTGAGATACAAGGGCCCCGAGGATCATAAGTGGAAGACTTGACACGTTATTGTGTATTGTATGTATAATATATATATTATCCTGATGAATGTATGCGGATAGCGGACTGAAACGTCGATCTATATCTGAATAAGAAAAGAGATGTACCACAGTACATGCGGGAGCGCAAATAAGTCTTTGAAGACAATTCGAAGTATTCTCCAATTGAATGATGGAAGTGCCGAGTCAGAAAAAGAAAAAGAAGAAGAAAAAAACCATTGGGCAATATCATGTGACTCGTATAAAGTGAGAATAAACAAGAAAAAAACTCACAAGTGTAGAGCTAGATAGCTCAATGTCATACGCAGTCGGGTCTCTATAGGGGACTCCACCCTTGAATCGCGATGGTTTTCTGCTTCTCTGTTCACTTCAATTGGTAGCATCACAGTGATGCTACCAATTGAAGTGAACAGAGAAGCAGAAAACCATCGCGATTCAAGGGTGGAGTCCCCTATAGAGACCCGACTGCGTATGACATTGAGCTATCTAGCTCTACACTTGTGAGTTTTTTTCTTGTTTATTCTCACTTTATACGAGTCACATGATATTGCCCAATGGTTTTTTTCTTCTTCTTTTTCTTTTTCTGACTCGGCACTTCCATCATTCAATTGGAGAATACTTCGAATTATCTTCAAAGGAGATTCTTTCTCGGAGATTCCTGAGACTTTACCATTTCAAAGGACTAAGACTTATTTGCGCTCCCGCATGTACTGTGGTACATCTCTTTTCTCATTTTGATATATGGGTGAGGGATACACCCAACGGTGAGCTGCATTACCTGTACAATCCATCCTTCATTAACCACCGTTCAATATTAGCGCCTATAGCACTTTTTTGATCCTTGGGTCATCTATTTTTTCTATTATCTATATCTGAATAAAACAAATTTTTGCAGAGACCCAGAGTGCTGCCAGCATTCTTTATGCATGGATGGAGATGTGTGTGTATGTGTATATATAGGACGCTGTAAAACGCCCAGGTATGAACGGGTCCCATAGCAAATAATGGGATTTCCCTATTTATGCGTTTTACAGCGTGCAGGAACGCACTGTAAAACGCTTAGGTGTGAACCGGGCCTTAAGGTGCTGCCCGGCAGTGTGAGGATTCATATGCTGCATTAATTCTTCTTCTTACAAATCTGGTTACTTAACCCGTTTGCGTTTGGATTGTAATATTGTGACATCCAGGGCCCCGGGCGGCGATCGGGGGGGGGGCCTGGACGCATGGTGCCGCCAGCTGGCCAAATGCCAGGAGCTCTGGCGACACCCGGCGCAGCTGTGAGTGATCAGGGGGCAGTGTGTGGCGTGATGGTGCAGAGCCGCCGGGACTGGTGTGCGCCAATTCTCACCATATACAGTAGCGCAGTACTAGTGCCTAAACGTTGTTGAGCTGGTTTTGTTATAACAACTACTCTCGCTCTGTGCCCCTGTCTGGTATATTCCGCTACTTGTTACTGCTGGTGCGCTTCCATCTTGCTATACACTATAGCACAGTAATATTTGGTTGCACTGCCACTGACGCCTATACCAGATTCATATCATTTTAATATTGGACCGCAGGGTCCAACCCTGCACTCTTCCACAATACCACGAAAGGGTTAAGGTGTGAAGGCACTGTTGCCGACACTAAAGGCCCAATTTTAAAGCAACTATTGTTACTTTCATCCAAAGCCTGCATAAGTTTCACCATAATTTAGCCCAAAAAAAATCACTAAACTTGTTCTGCGTGTCCTGAAAGGTCTCTTTTCATACAGGCTGCCGCCCCAAGCAGTTGTTTATGAATAGATTAAAAGGAAAACCATTTACCGTCATTTGAAATGTAATTTTTTTGTTTTTAAATGTTTCTATACATCCTAGAAATCCGCCACTTCACAGGCAGGTTATGGGGACCTCCTAGGCACGATATTTGAAGGAATTTTTCGTTTTTATTTTTATCCTTTATTTCATGGAAAACTCTGTTCCTTAAAAAACGTTTTTGTAAAACTTTTTGTCCTTGTTTCCTGTCTCCCAGGGCACTACCCGGACCCCCATACACCTTTTATGGCAAATAGCTTGCATATATGCCCTCTTGGAGGGCACTCTAAAATTCGAACGTTCGAGTCCCTTTGACTTGCATTGAGTTCGGTTCGTGTTCGAACTCGAACTTTTGAAATTGTTCGAGTTCGAATGCGAACCGAACACGGGGGTGTCCGACTCATCCCTAGAAGGGAGTATATTTAAATGGAAACAAAGTAGCAAAACAAGAGGACATAGTCTTAGAATAGAGGGGCAAAGGTTTAAAAGTAACATCAGGAAGCATTATTTTACGGAGAGGGTGGTGGATACATGGAACAGCCTTCCAGTAGAAGTGGTAGAGGCCAAAACAGTAATTGAATTTAAGCAGGCATGGGATAGGCATAAGGCTATCCTAAACAAAAGATAAATCCAGGTAAAGTATCCATGTAATTGGGCAGACTAGATGGGCCGAAAGGTGCTTATCTGCCAACATTTTCTATGTTTCTATGTAACATCACTGCTCTGCGTGGCGAGAGCCTGTGGATACATGGGTTCGATCCTGGCCAGTGCACCTCTCCAGTAAGTGTCCCTGGACAAGACACCTAACGGTACATACTCACCACCCAGGACATACTTGAAAACGAGAGAAATCTCAATGTATCCTTCCTGGTAAAAACACTTTCCCAAAAAAAAAAAACGCACAAAGTGTTGCACAAATAGCTTGAGAAACGCACACAAAACGATGCACAGAATGAATATGCTCCTCCAAAAATGAAGCAGAGAATGGAGCATATGCTTTGAAAATGATGCACAGGATGGAGCGTATGATTTAAAAATGATGCACAGGACAGAGCATTTGCTCCAAGAATGATGCGCAGAATGGGGCATATGCTCCACAAAATGACACATAGGCATCAATAAAGCAGTGAAGAATTCCGCATTAATAGGAATCCAATTATACTCACATCTGGCCAATTTATATTCTTATCGACTCGGGATATTTTATTGAACAATTCGGTTTGAATATCGTAAACCTGTAATTCGGTTTGATAGGTATCACAGAAATGCTGTTTATTTGGCCAAATTGTCACACTATTGGTTTCCTGGGTACTGCAGCACTATTCTGTACTACTGTGTCTGCATTTTCATATCTGATCACCCACCGTCACTGGATTGTCAAACTATAGATTTCCCTGTCACTACACTTCCATGCCACATCACTCCCAGTCACAATAAACAATTCCTTGTCATTGTATCATTATTCTTAATCATTATGCCTCTGCAGTGTTACGCTTGATGTACCCATTGCACAGTATGATTCCTTAAAGTTACTCATTCCCAGTCTTTACAAGATTACATTGCATCTTTCCAGATCACTACATTGCTGAGATTTATTACCATGTTTCACTGCAGCGTCACACTACATTACTCCTCAACACTGCACACACTCTATATCTTCCCCTTTCACTGCAGGGTTAAGTTGTCTTTCTCCCTGCCTGGGCATCGCTTAGAACAGTAGATCTTCATATCACTGAGCAGTGCATGTTTTGGAGATGTAGTGTTTCAGAGAATAATCAGTCTGGGCCATTTTGCCACACGCCTGTGATCTAGGTCATTGCAATGTCACACTGTATTGCTCTGCGGCATGGAACATTATCACTCTGGATGCAGTGCTAATCCTTACACCGCCTCACTCCTCCAGCTTTATGACCCTGTATTACCTTGTCCTTCAGGAACTACTAGACATGTGCATTCGTTTTAGTACTAAAACGATTTAGTCTGAATTTTGGGCTAATTTAGTTTTCGTTTGACTCAAGAGAAACGAAACTGCTCAGTACAAAAAACGAAAGAAACTAAAATAAAATGCACTACATTTTAGTTTCAGTACTTTTTGTGATATTACATTGATGAGTGAAGGAGACCAGCATTGAAGATCGCAACATCCAAAGTTCTGCACCCTCCACATGCCAATGCAGTAGGATGTTCTATACAGAGAGGGGCATTAATTAATGCAGGAGGATGTTCTATACATTATACAGAGAGGAGCCTTTTTTTTTTAGGCCTTTAAATCCAGTGGCTGTGAGCGCTGAGATCAGCTGCTTGTTACATAATCTTTCAGTACAATGTATCAGACTCAGCTGTTACAGTAACTGACTGTAACAGCGCTCAGAGTTTCAGTTAAACAAGGAAATAATATTGTTCTAACCTCTTATATATAAAAATATTATTTACTAGTTTTACTGAAACTCTGAGCGCTGTGATGAGCAGCAGTCAGTTACTGTAACAGCTTTGCCTGACATGGGGCCGTATTACAATGTTGGTGCTAACTGTTGTAAACTGAAAACCTCCATAGGCTATAATGGCTCTGGGAAGTTTACAACAGCTCTGGTTAAGTTAGCACCAACTATGTAATATGGCCCACATTGTGCTGAGAGTGAGAGAACCTGTAACAAGCAGCGATCTCAGCCCTCTGAGGAGCCACTACAATAGTAATTGTATCCACTGGTTTTCGGATGAATGAAATTAGTTTTCATACTAAAGAACTGAAAACGAATTTCTTTAGCAACTATATAAATTGCATTTTAGGACTAATCCATTAGTTCAAAACGAAATTTTGTGCTGTGCACATGTCTAGGAACTACCTTTGCTAAGGATACACTACACTGATCAGCCACAACATTACAACACGGCAGGTGACGGAAATAACATTGATTTATATCATTACAGTGTCACCTGTCAAGGGGAGGGATATATTAGGCAGAAAGTGAAAAGTTTTTTAATTTCATGTCCTAGAAGCAGGGAAAATGGGCAAACGAAAAAATCTGAGTGACTCTGACAAGGGACAAATAGTGATGGTTAGATGATTGTGTCAGAGGATCTTCAAAATGGGCAGGTATTGTGGGGTGTTTCCGGTGTGCAGTGGTTAGTACCTGCCAAAAGTGGAACAAGGTAGGACAACTGGTGAACCTGCATCAAGGCTCACTGATGCACCTGCGGAGCAATGGCCCATCTGGTACAGTCACACAGAAGAGCTACTGTATCTCAAATTACTAAAAAACCTTAAATGATAGCCATGATAGAAAGGTTTCAGAACAAAAGTGACACCACCTTGAGATTGTTGTAGACCACATACACCCCTTCGTGGTAAAGGTGTTCCCTGATGGCAGTGGCCGCTTTCCGGAATGGTGGTAAACATGACAAAGATTTCAAGGTGATGCTTGGATCTCCAAATTCCCCCAGATATCTATCTGATCGAGCATCTGTGGGATGTGCTTGAACAACAAATCTGATCTATGGAGGCCCCAACTCACAACCTGCAGTATCTGTAGATAAAGTATCTGCTGCCAGTGCCTAGGTTTTGGTGCCAGATAACATGGGACACAATCATAGGTCTTGTGAAGTCCATATCTCAAAGCATCAGCTATTTTGGCAGCATATGAGAGACCTACACAATATTAGGTAGGTGGCTTTAACCCCTTCCCATTGCAGGACATTCTATGCCGTCCGTACAGCAGGGGGGCCTTGAAGACAAAGAATGTACACTCCACTGTCTTCAATGGGCCACCTCGGCCCCTCCTTGCAGCCGGCACTCGCTGCGTGTCATTAGCTGCAGAGAGACAACCTGAACTGAGGCCGTCCCCCTGCAGCCAATGACACCTGCCGCACGTCGGCTACATGGGCGGGCCAAATTAGAGACCCGCAGCGGCACCTGGTGGCAAGAGCGTACCTGTACTCCTAGGAGTACTCCTGTACTCCTTTCGGGTTTGTTGGACCCTCATCAGCTAGGAGCTAGGCATGATGACCAGTTGCAGTGGATGCTTGGGACCTATAGGGCAATCAGTATCTACAAGGGTTGTAGTGGAGGACAAAAAGTGAGATAAAAAGCCTCCACACTATAATTAGTTTGTTTATTATTGCAGAAGCCACTTGCACATCACAGCAATTCAAAGAATTGCATCCCAGAGCTCCTGTGCCACATTCCCCATATGCAGCAAGGAATTCTGGGTAGGATATGCAAATTACCTCTTTCTCACTTTTATGCATCCTGGGTCTGTTATTACACAGAGCCCTAAAATCAATGCTATGCCACACCGTGGCTTTGTAGCAGAGATAAGGTTTATGCAACTGGTCAAAGCCACTCCTACCACGCTGTTTCAGGTTTGTTGGACCCTCATCAACTAGGAGCTGGGCATGATGACCAGTTGCAGTGGATGCTTGGACCCCTAGGGTAAATCAGTACTTAGAGAGATAAAAAGCCTCCATGCTATAATTAGTTTGTTTATTATTGCAGAAGCCACTTGCACATCATAGCAATTCAAAGAATTGCATCCCAGAGCTCCATTCCCCATATGCAGCAAGGAACTCTGGGTAGGATATGCAAATGACCCCCGTTTCACTTTTATGCATCCTGGGTCGGTTATTACACAGAACCCTAAAAATCAATGCTATGCCAAACTATGGCTTTCTAGCAGAGATAAGGTTTATACAACAGAGTTCCTTGCTGCATAAAAATGCATAAAAGTGAGACAGGGGTCATTTGCATGTCCTACCCAGAGTTCCTTGCTGCATATGGGGAATGTGGCACAGGAGCTCTGGGATGCAATTCTTTGAATTGCTATGATGTGCAAGTGGCTTCTGCAATAATAAACTATACACACACCAGCCTATATACATACATTTCATTGTTACTCTGATGCAGTCAATCTCCCAGGATGCTGAGCCACTCATTAGATGAGCTTGAAATGTAGTACCAAAACATGTAGAGCTCCAATATTGCTGAGCAGACCCCTGTTCTAACGGAAGCCATCTGTAAGAGTTTACAGGACATGCATAGGTTTATTCCTTATACTATTTGTAGAAATTATACTGGCCATCCACTTTATTATGAACGGCGGCCTGTTTAGTGAACGTGCTTATAAATTAAGTGTACAGAATCTTTATTGTAAGCTCTAAGGACAGGAATCTCTATCCATATTGTATGCAAAGCCTCTATTACTGTGTCGGATTAATTACTGCTCTAGTTTCTGCACCTTCGATCTCTCGAATTCAAACTCTATGCAGCTGTTAATATAAAGTATGCATTCATGTACTTTTATTAGAACTTAGGGACCTCGAATCCAAAGGTTTGTATTTTTGCTTTTTTATGTCTAATTACAATATATTTATAAATACTGTTATTACCTCCCTGTGTTCATTAACTTAGAAGGTTCTCTATAATGAAAACATACATACACTGTTTACCCACTAACCATACCTCTCCCTCAATGTAACATCCAATGTTCACCTGTTATCTATATTTTATTAGTGTAGTGTGCTATGTTTATCTACACACTACTGCATTGCAGAGGTTCATTACATCATTTCTGGTCACTTCAGTAGCTAATGTAACTATCCAACAAACATCACACTAGCTTGTAGGACCATACTCGACACACTTTACCTCGTTGCCCTGGAACGGTAATAAATGCAAGTAAATCTTTGTAAAATAAACATGGGGCTTTATAGAAAGCTGAAAACTGCTTGTATAAAAGACTTTGAGGCTTATTCAAAGAGTGCCTAGGCTTGCTGAAGTGGCAACCACCATTGAAAATTGCCGATGTTGCAAATGTGACAAGTGCCAGTGCTTCACAAAAGGGTAATCCAATCAACGGCAGGAGAATCTTCACAGTGAACCTTGCCGTGCAGCTGTTTGGATTTTTGTTTTGTGAAGCGCCAGCATTTGTAATCGTTGTAACATTGCCGATTTACAACGTTGTTTGCTACCCCTTAGAAATGAAACAAAAACAAAAAAAAAGAAGTTTAGTCACTTATCTACATTCCACAGGTCTGGTGTTTGTACCCCCACTGCCGCATACTATATCTTTATTACAACTTTTCTAATGTTACCTGAAACTATTCTTATTTTCCAGCAGCTTAAACCTTTATAACAGCTTAGATCAACGATAGCGAACCTATGGCACGTTGAGCTCTCTTCGCTGGTGCTCAGTACCCGCACTTACTGGCAGGGCAGACACTCCCCCGCTAGGATGCGGGGGACGTCTGCAGCCCATGGTAGATGTTCCGCTGATCAATGCCTGCCTGGAGCAGATCGTGGATTCCTCCCGCAGGGAGCTGACATCTTGCATTTCAGTCCCACTTGCAGGACCTGTCCCCACCCACTGATGTCACCGCGTATGGGCGTGATGACGTCAGATATGAGAGCTACCCCCTGCCCTGCATAGAATTCCCTATGGAGGAAATACACTGGTCCTTTGGACACTAAATAATGGATAATAAAATTGGAGGGAAGGAATGCAGAAATTAGAAAATAGGAGGATATGAAAAGGAGGAAACCAATGGGTTTGTAGGCACCCGTATAGGGAAATAATAGGGGTGTGTAGCAACACATATACAGTATATAATAGTTTTATGTAGGTGCACATATAGGTATAGAATATGGGTGTGTAGGTGCACGTATTAGGTATATAATAGGGCAGGGCTCTAAAAAACCCAGGTGCCTAGTCGCCATGGCGACTAGAAATGTTGTCCTGGCACCCGGATACACAGGGGTGGACAATTCATATTAGGTGGATCCCCAGGCGACGACTTTTAGCTGCCGGACAAATGGCTGCTGCTAAGGCTTTGTCCGGTAGCGGGCTAGCTGAGGGAATGCTGGGAGGTTCAGCGCTATGCTATTAGATTTGCATTTCATGCTGTCCATCCAGCGCGTCTGGCTGGGGTTTGAAACTCTGTATCACACCTCAGTGTGATGGGCTGTGCAAGAGGGAGCTGCTAGCCCGTCCCCTCCCTTGCTCCCAATTCAACCATGGTCACTCCCCTGTAACCCCACCATTGCCTCTCTGCATGCAGGGGCATCAAAACGAAAAAAAAAAATTATTTTGTTCTGATGCCCTGCATACAGGTTTGCAAGATCTGCGAGCTCTAGCGTGTGCACAGCCCCGGCTTGTCAGGGGCTGTTCCCTGTAATGAAGTGCCAGAGGGAGGGGCTTGGCAGAATGCTGTTAGTACATTCTGCCAGCCGCCCCATGTCGGAGGTCGGGAATGTATATATACACACATGTATCTGAGGTCTGATTTTATTTGGGTATAGATGTATGTGAGGTCTGCTGTGCCTGGGTATACATGTATTTTAGGTCTGGTGTGTATATATTTATATATCTGAGGTTTGGTGTATGGTAGGGCGTGCAGTGGGTGAACGGGGTGTCTGGCCATACATTTCAGTATCATAAATTGGACAGGCTTGCAGCAAAATCCTAAATTATTTAATGGGAAGTGGGCACATGACTTTAAATAACAGTATCAGTGAATAACTGGAAAAAAAAGGAAAAAAGTATTGGTACTCATACTGTCTTTAAAAAAAATGGAATTGTGTATCTTTTAATTGTTGAAAGTAAAGCTTTGTTAGTTTGCAGAAAAACCTGGCTCCTAAATTTTGTAGCTGGCTTTTTAGATTCAAAGAAAATTTGTCAAGCTCAATAGGGGTGTGTAGGTGTATGTACAGTGGTTTGAATCTAATTGAGACTCATAAGTTGGTTTAGTGATCCAGTTTGGGCACTTGAGCTCAAAAAGGTTCACCATAACTGGCTTAGATATTTTTTTTGCTTCTAAACTTATGTGTCGAAGTTGCAGTGTCAGTCACCACTGTGCTAAAAAATTGTCTTTATTCAAGCGAAGACTTTAGGGGTTATTCAAAGAGAAAGGATTTGGCCACAGTGTTGCACCGAACGGTGAATTTCCCTGTACGGTGCAATTTCGTGGAAATTCGGCTATTCAAAAAGCTTGTAATTTGCCAAATATTTGCAAATTGTCAGTGCAATTTGGCGGCAGTGAACTAATAGTTAATCTATTCAGAGAACACCGAAACAGCAGCAAAAAGTTGTCGAAATACCCAGATTTTCATTGGTTTGGTTAGACAGGTCTAAACAGGTTTAGGTTTTAATGTAGAAAAAAAAAAATCCCTGTTTTTATTTAACCGTTTATTCTTTTCATTGCAGCAAAAATTCTCTTAATTTAGTTTAGCATTTTAAGGCATTTTTCAGTGAAATTTTTGATTTGATTTTTTTAAATTCTATAACAGACCTTTTTATTGTTATTTACAGGACCTTGTAGATTATTTTCGGTTCGGCAGATCATTGGCTGCGTTTGGCGGTTCACAAGATCGATTTGGTGATTTTTCATCGGTGTCTGACGGTTTATCGACAGCGTTAGGCAGTTTATCGGATGTGTTCAGTGGGTTTATCAGCCGCGTTCCGCAGATCGATTTGGTGAAGATGGGGGGACCATGCGGTGAATGCTGAATTCACCAAAGGGTCGACGAATCGAGCTCACCAAGTTATATACCATAACAATACATAAGAAGCCCAGGAACAATGTCAGGGTACAGTAGACACTCTTGCCAAGATTATTTTTTTTTATTTTTTATAAATACTGTGCCTGTTCATTTAGTGCCTTTCAAAACAATTCCTTTTTGATCGTTAGTTATTTTATCCAAATCCGCTGATAACCCAGTTTAAACTCATTGCATGAATAGCAATAGAATCAACTAAATTATGGAACCTCTTCAATAACGTAAGCTTAACTTATTAAAGAGATGGTATAAATTGATCTACTTTCAGCTTGAATACATTAAAACTGCTTTAATGAATTGTTCTCTCTAGTTGGGGCCATTTGTTGCGTTGCTAATACACATTTCATTGGGCACTTCCATTTAGCTAAGGCAGACTGAAATTCACCAACAAAATAACCTTCAGTAATAAAGTCCTACCAATGACCTTTTAAATTGGAAAGAACCAAAAAAGAAGGCAGAGCTTCCCTTTTGTTTACCAGCTGATAAGATACCATTACATATCTATGGATATTTATTCTACAAATGATACACAATAGCTCACTTCTTGGCTACATAGTAAGATAGCAAGTAAGTTGTAAAAAACACTAATGTCCATCAAAATAAACCTTTAACAAATTTCCGTTGCCATCGTTGATCTTTTGGCGTGGTACCGGATTATATATGTATATATATATATAAATATATCATCATGCCCAGCTCCTAGCTGATGAGGGTCCAACAAACCCGAAACAGCACTGTCCTAGGAGTGGTTTTGACCAGTTGCGTAAACCTTATCTCTGCTACAAAGCCACGGTGTGGCATAGCATTGATTTTAGGGTTCTGTGTAATAACAGACCCAGGATGCATAAAAGTGAGACAGAGGTCATTTGCGTATCCTACCCAGAATTCCTTGCTGCATATGGGGAATGTGGCACAGGAGCTCTGGGATGCAATTCATCGAATTGCTGTGATGTGCAAGTGCTTTCTGCAATAATAAACACAATATAAATATATATATATATATATATATATATATATATACTATAACTTAGGCCATGACCTAAGCCACCACATTGTTAAGGCATCTAAAAGGGTTATTCAAATAGTGCCATACTCGCCACCTAATTGCACCAAACGGTGAATTTCACCATACGGTGCAATTTCGTGGCAGTTGGGCTATTCAGAAAGCTGGCAATTCACCAAATACTGGCGAATTGAAAATGTAACATGCAGTTCACCACAGATTGCCGCAATTCGGTGATCTTCGGCGTCAGCAATATTGTCCCATAGAGAAGTAATGGTTAATCTATTCAGAGAATGCTGAACTACACCAAAATGTCAGTGAAATGACCTGATTTGCAGTGAATCAGTTGGACAGGCTTAAACAGACGAATCCCATAGGATTCAATGCAAAAAAATATTACCGTTTTTATTCAACCGTTTATTCTTTTCATTTTTCAGAAAAATGTCTTATTTTTGGGGGGGGTTGTATTTTTTCTTGATTCCCAATTTAATTTTAAAAGGTGTTTTTTTTTCTGTAACAGACTTATTTTTTATTTTATGTTGGACCTTATTTATGATTTACCCACATTTTCATGCATTTTTATTGTTTTAAACACCTTTTAAAGAATAGTAGAGTTCAATTTTATTTTTTTTCCCTGGTGGTGGCTCCACATTTGCCGCACTTCGGGGACCCTGCAGTGAATAGTGAATTCACCGCAGGGTCGACGAACTGGAATTGCTGAATTGTACCAAACGAGAAAGCACCGAAATATCACTGAAGTTTCTGTCCTTTCTGAATAATCTTTATAATGTTTATTTGAGTGACTTGTGCAGTGAATAGGATGTAGCGAGCTTGATCAACAGCTGAAAGTGGTGGAGGGGTGCTTCCTTACAAGCTGTTGTGAAAACATGCAAATATGATAATGATTATGGCATGGATTAAATAATAGAAGAGCTCACGATGAATGGAATGTGCATCATAAAGATGGTATTGCAGACTAGAAGACAAAGTCTTGTATCTCGACTCAATTACTCCTTTTATGTCTCTTTTTTTAGCTCCTGTATTGAGTGTCTGGAAAAAAAGAAAATCACACCAAATTACAGCCTTTCACTAGTGTCACTGTTGGACTTCGCTTCTCTGTGGCCGTGGAGGCTTTATTCAATCATGGTAGGGTCACTGAATTTTTTACTTCATCGCTGAGATGTAGCAACAGGGGATTGTATAAAGTAAAGGATGTTCAAACAGAGCTGTCAGTTTCAAAGGTTACAGCAAATGTATCATTGCGTATGCATGGGCATCCGCAGAAATGTTTCCAGGGGGGGCAAAATTTTACTGGCATCCATATTCTACCCTTTTGACAATGCCATGAAGGGGAAAGTTATAAAATAAAGCGTAGTAATAGAGAGGCTGCGAAACATGATGCAAGTCTAATAGAAGAATAAAGGTGTAAGTGTCTGATCTGAGTGTCGCATTTTCTAGTATGTTAACGTCATTCAATGCACCACACTAGTCACACACCCAGGATCAAGGCACTAAAGGAAGTGTTTTTTTTAAGGCCATCTCTGTGTACACAAACCACGAAGAAGTGTGGGGGCTGGATCAGGGTCCCCTCTCCTCTTAGATTGTAAGCTCTGGGGCAGGGTCCCCTCTCCTCTTAGATTGTAAGATCTGGAGCAGGGTCCTCATCCCCACTGCCCAGGCAAGACCCTGCCTGTATACGGACAATATTGCCCTGGCCTATACCTCAAGCAAGCTCTGTGAGCTTAACACAGGCCCCCACCAGATTACTACTATTCATTTTGTGTCCCTCCTGCCCAGACAAACTAGACCTCAGATCAGGGGCCTCTCATAAATACAGTGTCATCATGCTTAATAAAAATTTATTTATTTGAAAATAATCACCTTTTTTCTTGTGTCCAGCATCCCAGCCTGTGGCCCATAGGAGCAGCTGCACCTGCATTTCAGTCCTGCCTTTCCCAGCCTGCAAAGTGAGCGGGAGTATGTGGTGGATTGGAGGTGGAGTGGGGATGTGACGCTTGTGCAGAGCCAAGGAACTGCAGCAGTGCAGTGAATAAATTATCATAATTTAAGCCTGTTGATCTAGGGAGGGCAAGTGCCCCCCTTGCCCCATTCTGCGGACGCCCATGTGCGCATGTATAAATCAGACCTGTAATGTTTTTTAAAGGTTTTTAGTAAGATTTGAAGTGGCACACATGTAGTACTTTAGTCCTGTTCTATTGTATATCTGATGTTGTTTATTTTATATCATGTGTCTACAAGCACATTTGTTTTGAACAGACGTTAAAAAAAAAAAAGACGGCCAATCAAAGCAGACTTTCTTTGCATTTAAAATACTCAAACATTCTTCTTGATTTACTTTATTTCCATTTTGCACAAAATGTATCATTGGCATCCTGAACAGACACTCCATGTTATCTGACTGGCCACACTGCTCAGAGCATTCTGGTCCCTCTCTCCCCTCCGGAGGAGCTCTCTGAGGGCTACGTCAGCCCTCAGAGTGCAGGGGCTTAATCCTGCCCAGGACCTGAGCATGGATCTCAGGTTTCCGGGCTTTAGGACCTTTGGGAACTAAGTCCATCAATGCCATCTGTCATTGAGAGTGACTGGATTGGCTGGGGTGTCCAGCCCCTCTAAAGTCATGTGACATGCGGCTTTTGCTTACAGGTCCCATCCGGTAGAGCTCAGAGAGAACACCACAGAATTTTGGTACAGTAAAGTCGCTGAAGCTAGTGCAAAAAACGATGTGCTAACGGGGGTAGCGTCAGGAATCTAATATGGTTGGCATGCGTTTAACACACTTATCCTGGCGTTAACGCTTAGAGGTGCCAATTAGGGAATATTGCCCTTCTAATCTACCCTTTGGTTATGTCCTTTGAATACATCCCACACAATACAATGAGATTTGACTCTGGGACCGACCCATATACTCCAATCTACGGCCATTGCCACATTGTGCCGAGCAAGTGTGATGGAAAGATATGGGGGGGGGGCTGTTTACAACACAGAAGATCACAATATGGATGCACCCAGTAACACAGTTTTTTGTGTTTAGTGCTAGTTAAATGAATATTTGATGATTATTGTACAGTGAAATCACAAATATACACATAAGTTGCTGGTCAGTCACAAAGTTTTTTGCTGCAATAACATCTCCAGTGATATATTTTTGTAAGTTATTTATACAGTGCTCTTGAGATCTATAATCACAAGCCTTTTTTGTGTTCTATTTATGTGAGTGGATCGTTACCTTTGAACTTAATTTTTTTATTTCTTTCACTGCCCAGGGCTTTAACTTTTGAATTAACCGGGCATTAGTAGAAAAGTGGGTCAGAAAGCAGCAAGCATAATTAGATTTGCTAAAAATAGAAATAAATATTGACTCTTACAGAAACCAAGTTGCATTTTTCATTGTATTTATGTTGAAAAGGAGTCCGTTGTTAAAGGGTGAATATCATCCAATTTTCTCTAGGGTATATTGCAGATTAGGGAGGACATGGAGTCCAATAATAAAAAAATAAAAAAATCAGCCTGTCGCTCTACTCCTGCTACTCTTGGGTTAAACCGTATACTGTTAGTATTCAGCCCCACTTTATATACAGAACATACTAACAAATAGTCATCTCTGCCTTGAATTCCATATACCCTCACTGTTAACTAAATATAAATACAGAAGTTTTAAGTTTACTGAAATGGCAGGGCCATTTACAATGTCCATTTAAATGGAAACTAGAGAGCTGTCCTAGAGTATGGTCCTCCGTTCAGTCAGTATGCTGTGCTGGCTGTCACACGCTTAAGGGGGAGAGCCATATTGGCCACCGAATTGCACCGAACAGTGAATTTCCCTGTACGGTACAATTTCGTGGCAGTTCGGCTATACAGAAAGCTGGCAATTCGCCAAATATTGGCGAATTGCCAGTGAAATATGATAGGGATGTGCACAGATTTATTTTTTTCGATTTGTTTCGGTTCGGCTCGTTCGGGTTTGTAAAATTTTCGTTTCGGCTCGTTTTTTTCGTATCGACTTTTTTTCGTGATATCGGAAATTTTCAGGTCTTTTCGGATCGTCTGTTCTCTTCGTTTCAAAGGGTCTATTAGTTTTGACTTAGACGAATGGTATTTCGGTCGATACGGTAATTCTGCCGATTCTATCGTTTTTTATGAAAGATCCTTTTTTCTTATGAATATGCATTGCACAACTTTATTTAATCATATTAAAATGGTATGAAAGGAAAAAAATTAACAAAACGATTTAAAAAACGCAAAAATACTGACCAAAATGGTCTGACTTTAAAAATAAAAACCAGAACCAAATAATTTAAAACGAAAAAAAAGCTGAACAAAATTATCTGAAATGAAAAAAAAAAGACCAAAACAAATTAAATGATTTAAAACGAAAAAAAAATTAATGCAGCATATGAATCTGCACACTGCTGGGCAGCACTTCTCTTCTCTGCAGTATAATTAATGCAGCTTAGTCTTTTCAATTTAAAAAATTATTTGCGTTTTTAACTTTTTATTAAATATCTCATTTTTTAGTTTCATCTGCAACAATATGCCATTTTTTAAATAAATTTTTTAGGTTTTTTTTGGGCATTTTTGGGGAATTTTTGGGTTAATCTTAGGGTTTCCTAACTATTTTTAAATGTAATAACGAGGTCTGCTTTTTTCTTAGTTGAACATTTCAGACTATTTCAGCAATCGGTGACGGTCCAAGGTTCAGAACCCGTCCAGGGTCGATGGTGAAACAGTTCATCTATTTATTTATTTTTCACATCGGAACCTTGGATAGCGTAAATCTGCCATTATCCACATCAGCAGTCTATTTCCTACACATCATGACCATGGATAGTAACAACTTGTTACTATCCATGGTCCTGATGTGTAGAAAATAGACTGCTGATGAGGATAATGGCAGACTTACTCTATCCGAGGTCCCGATGTGAAAAAAAAAAGACAGATGAAGTCTGTTTTCACATCAGGACCTTGGATAGAGCAAGTCTGCCATTATCCACATCAGCAGTCTATTTCCTACACATCAGGACCATGGATAGTAGCAACTTGTTACTATCCATTTCACGCCTGAAAAAAACTAATTGGTCCGAATCGAAATGCACATCCCTAAAATATGGTGCAATTTGGCAGCAGTGAAGTCCCATAGAGAAGTAATGCAAAATCTATTCAGAGAGCCGAACAGCAACGAAAAGTTGGCGAAATGCCCAGATTTTCGTTGCTTTCGATCGACAGGTTTAAATAGGCAAATCCCATAGGTTTCAATATAAAAAAAAATTCCATGTTTTTAAAAAAAAAAATATTTAAGCCATTTCACGCCTGTGTGCGGAGCTCATTTTTACCGCTTTTGCACATCATGTTTAAACGCGTTTTGAAGCCACGTTTTATGATACCACCCAGCTAAATTATATATCGTTCTTTCCGGCAGACTCGGCAGATTCATAATATATCATTATTATATGTGTAAGTCATGTCCTGCCTGTATATTATAACAAAAATGCAATAGAATTTTCAATAATTTACAGCGTGTAAAGTGTTTTTTTCTCTTTTTATCATGTGAGCGTTTGCGATTATATTTTCTACGGGTTGCGCTTGTTAAAAAAAAAAATTAGAAATGGGGACTCGTAAATTAATTTTTTGGAGGGAAATTACATGCTTTTTAGCAAACGCCCCCATAGAAAAAATTGTTAGTGCATCATCACTGTTTACAATATAATTCAAATGGGAACAATATTGCTGCATTAACAAAAAAAAATTATTTGCGTTTTTAACTTTTTATTAAATATCTCTTAAAACATTTTTAGTTTTATTTTTTTACCCTTAACATGGTCATGTTTGGCATGATTGGAAAGGCCATGCTCTGGCTGTTCCAACGATACCAAACATTAACCCCTAGCTGCCAGGGATCGCTATGCGCGATGACGCAGTTGTCAGGGGGAGATCTCGGAAGCTTGGCCGACATCCAAGATGTCGGCCAACTCCGGAAGGGGATCACAATACGGCAACTGTTGGCACCAAATCGCGATCCAGCACCCTAGGGATTAAAGACTGTGCCCTTCCAAGTGGTGCCTGCCTTTTCCCGGTTATCCGCTTGGTTGGGAAGGGAGAGAGGTCCAAACGACCTCCCCCCTCCCCTTCAGGCACTTTCCCCGCACTCGCGAGGTGGGGGTGCCTGCAATAGAAGTCATCGCGCTAGCACAATGACATCTATTGTGCCCGCCAGGGTCCCGGATGCTGGGCTGACATCCAAGATGTAAGCCCACACCGGGAGGCCGCAGTGATTAGCCGGAATACCAGCCGATCGCTGCCCCCTGTGCAAGAACGCGCTCAGCGCGTCCTCCGCACAGGGTAACCACTTGGCTGGACGCACTGGGCGCGTCCTTAGCAGCCAAGTGGTTAACCATTTATTCTTTTCATTTGCAGCAAAAAGTCTTATTTTATTTTTTCAGGCATTTTTCTGAGACATTGTTTATTCCAATTATTCTTAAACGGCGTTTTTTTTATTCTGTAACAGACCTTTTTATTGTTATACACAGGACATTATATGCTATTTCCATGCATTAGTTTTGTTTTAAATGCCTTTTTAAAATTACTTTTTTTTTAAAAAAAAAATTTACCCTTCTGTTCAGCAGCTGGTTGGCTTTTTTCGGTAGTCTGTTCAGCGGATCATCCGCTGCATACAGCGGATTTATCAACGGCATTCGGCGGAGTTTGATGGGTTGATTCGGTGCACTTCAGGGACCCTGTGATGAATGCTGAATTCACCAGAGGGTTGGTGAATTGAACTTGCCGAAGTACACCGAATAAGAGCACTGAAATTGTTCTTTGAATAACCGCGTTCGTGATGACACCTGTCCAGTTATTACCCAGACAGTTCGGGTTTGTAATCATGTGTTCGGGTTTCAAACACCATCCTACCCGGACACTGGCTTGGACTGGTGGCTGTAGTTCTTCCTGCCTATGTAATTGTCGTCTTTGTGTTATGTTTATAAAACACCATCCTCCAAAACACAAACGAAAATTTTCATATTTTTTCAGTTTTGGTTAAAAAAGTGCATTTCTGAGAAAATACACCAAACAGGTTCCCATTTCATTTTTTTTTTTAGCAAGAATACCCCATAGAATATGATAAAATGTGAAAAACGAAGAGTCACATCTTATGCATTCTAACAAACCGAAGCTGAAAGTCCACAGATTATCCAAAAGCCCACAAGATATTGAAGGTTCAGCACTTCACCTGCCTACCATTACAAAACGAATCACGATTTCGGCATGCTGCAAGAAGAAGTGTAACTTTAATGATGCTCTGTTTATAAGGCTGAGTGTGTATATCAGGGGTGCCCAGCCAACCTAATAAGTGGCTAAGCATCATGGGAAATCTAGTTCCAAAACATCTGCAGGGCCTAGGTTGCCTGCAGGACTTAAAGGCTCTACTGCTAATGCATTGGTGCCTGGTACCACAGGACATGTCAGGGGTCTTATGGAGTCCATGCCTCGATGCATCAGAGCGCTTTTGGAAGCACAAAAGGTCCTACATGATATTAGGCAGGTGCATTTAATGCTATGGGGCTGATCAAGGCATAGTTTATTTATTCTATGTAGATTAATTTATGTTTCCCAGGTGTGACCAATATTTGAATATTTCTCCACTGTATCACTATGGGATAATCCATTTTTAGAATGAAGCGACATATATTTCACAGCATCTGTTGGGGAAACTGAATGTTCCAAATTCAAAACGAAGAAGCAGTGGATCTGATCCGAGTAAACTTTTTTCTGCTTGTTTTTCTTTTTCTTTTAAATAGGCTATGCTCGGATCAAGTTACATTCGGATATAAAAGCCATTGCCAAGCAGTCTAAAGATTTCAGTTCACAAGGTTGCATACCAATAAGAATGAGCAGCATTTCCTATAACGCTTGTGTTTTATTCATGCAACGTAAAATACGTAATCATTTTACAGCACTGGTGCTTAATGTGTTGCACAATGACAATATAAAAATATCTAAACAGGAATCAAACAGGCAACTTTTGCTAGTTTTCAATTACAAAATAAACGATACTGGTTTTATCAATCTCAAGAGGATGCAGAATCGAGGGGCATGGACGGTTCTCATTTTATTGACTTTGGAAGGATGAAGTGCTGAGTTGACCCTGCCGGAAATTGAACTTGCGATGTTCGTACAGGTCCGAGAGACAGTGCAGCTGAAGCACTTATATACTGAAATATTTATGCCTAACATTGCAATCGGTGCATCAATCAGCTTGTAAAATAGGTTCTGTTGTTTCAAAGATTAAACTACTGGCCGAAATGCGTCATTATTTTTGTCTCAGGGAGGCAGAGCCTCCACGATAGCATGCATGGGCCACCGCTTTCTGAAATGGCTCTTGGTGAGCTGTGAATTATCTAATAAGCTGTGACACAAATTACAAATGAAGGGCATTTTGTGACATCACTATCATTTGTAGTAATTATTCTCTATAATTTTTCTCATCCCCCAACCATCTCTTTCTTGAGAAAGGCAGATTAGAAAACATGACTGTAGAAGCAAAACCATTTGTGGCTAAATAGTCATGAAGATTTCAAAATATAAATTTGAATTGATTTTACAAGGTTATTTAACATGCTACTTGTTAAAGGAAACTATAGGGTTAAAAATGGAGGGGCTGCAGAGGGGTTAAAGATCAATTCCTCCTGACCCCCCTATGTACCCCTCCCTTTTTACCACTTTAGATTTTTTAAACTCCCCTTGTATCCAGAGCAGCACTGGCTCTCGAATACTCCAAACTTGACATGCTGCAGACTTCCTGCAAGCTGGTATTGGGGGAGAAGGAGGGGGCTGAACAATCGCAGAAGCAACCAGCCAATCCAATGGCTGGGAGGGAGGTGATGCCCTCTGCCTGGTCCTGATCCAAAAAGTGAAGAGCTCAGTCATCCCTTCAAAAGCCCCTAAAAGGGGTGTGCGCACTCCAACTGTGACCTCTTCATTTACATTGAGCAGTCACAATGCCTAGAGTGCCCTGGTGGTACAAAAGTGGCAAGGTACTGAGCCCGGGATGCGGTGATGCACCAAATTCAGGGGTCTGCGTCTGGCGTTTTTATTTGTTTGTATGCTGGATCACAGCACTGAAAATAAACAGCACAGAAATAAAACAAGACTTGAAGGGGGCTGCCCAGGCCTGGTTCAGGAGCCTGACAGTCCCTTTATGTAGAAACCATGAACACGTGCAACATAATTGCCCTCACTGTACAGTCCACAAAGCCACAGCAGCCAGTTCAAGCAAATCAAGTTTGACATGAGATTTGGGTGAGCAGTAGTCCTTGGGATAACAGTGAGCAATGAGAAAGAAGACATTGAGGGAAAAAATGTAGGGACACTCAATTCAAATATAAGAAGAAAAAAATATATAGGAACCATGATGGGAGACTTATTGGTACCACCTGCCAGCCCGTCAGGGTTTGACAAGAGTACCATAAAATATATAGAAACGATTTCCTTAATTATGTATTTTTTTTGTAATTCTGTATTTATACAAGGCCAATGAGACAAACAGAGGCAAAAAGATAACACAATCACGATATGCATCATAAAATACAAAAAAAGAATTTATAATGACAAAATGAAAAGAGCATCTGGCCCGCTGAACCTCAATATTTTAAGAAAATAGAAAAATAAGACAATAAATTATCCAAACAAGTAGGATAAATGAAAAGAGGTGGGAAGAGAAGAGGATGATGAAGAAGAAGAAAACAGCAAGAATTAGAACTAGAACAGACTCTCCACACATACCACCTAAAAAAAAGACTATCAGGGTAATTCAAAGAGATCTGAATTGCTTGAGAAAGGTATCTGAACGCTGAAAATCAGCGTTCGGTTACCTTTCTTGGCCATTCGGTTATCCAGAGAGCAGGCAATTTGCCAAATCCTGGCGAATTGCCTGCACATTCGGTGCCTGTTCGAGGGAAGTGAAATCCCCATAAAAAAGTGCTTTGTCTATTCAGAGAACACAAACCAGCAGTGAAAGGTTCCCGAAATGCCCTGCCATTCGGTGGTTTAATTCGACATATCTAATAAACCATTCAATATAAAATTCTGCAGTAAAGAGTCAATTTATAGATTTTTGGGATATTTTCAGCATTTTTCTGGATTTTTTTTTAAATTTGCTTTTTCCTGCATCAGCCCTTTTTATTATCATTCATTGGACCTAATATGTAAATATCCGACATTTTCGCTCAGTAGTTTCTTTGCAAACAGCGTTTCACTTTTCAAACATTCAAGCAAACTGTTTTGCCAATTTATTCACTGCCTTGTCTGCGGTCTCGACTTTTTCCGGCGGCTTTGCTGCGTGTGATCCGCTCCTGCTTGGGTTTTTTCCGTGCTTTTAATCCAGATGCTTTTGCGGGTTTTCGGCGTGCATTCGCTGGTTTTGCGGTTAGTTTTCGTCGGGTTTGCGGCAGCCTTTCCCTGCAATTCGGGGACCCTGTGGTGCTTGCTGAATACACCGCAGGGTCACCGAAATGGGATTGGCAAAACGAACCGAACTGAAGAGAACGAAAAGTCACCGAACGTGCGGTGACTTTTCGAATCTCTTTGAATTACCCTGTAATGGTCAAATGTTCCCATAAGTTATAAACTTATATAAACATAGTATCGTGGACCGTAGCAGACAATCTGTCCGTCAAACAATTTTCTGTATTGGAAGCTCTGATCAAGTCCAAAGAAGGCAACATATCCTTTTTCTACCTCCTTGTAACTTAAGTTATCTTTGACCCCATAGTGACCGGGCGGTTTTACAAAAGTCTGTCTGAAAGTGCCCGCTGCTGTTTTTACGTTTCTGCTCGGTTTGTGTTTAGGTCAAATTTTTATCTTACTCGTTTATGCAAACCACACAAATTATATACCGTTTCTCCCGCCATTAAAAGGACTTTCTAAAGATACCATTATTTCCATCATATAGTATAAATTATTATAAATAAATATGAAATATGATGAAAAAAAAATGGAAAGAACACTTTTTCGAAATTGAATCCCCAAAATCTATAACCGCCAAAAAAGACCCAGGCTAAATAGTCTCTAACGTTTGTCCGGAGATTAGAAATACCCAATTTTTACATGTTTTTGCTTTTTAACCCCTTCTCTGCTGAGCCATTTCACCTCTGTGCGCTGAGCTCATTTTGACCATTTTATGCTCACGTTTAAATGCCAGGTTAAGTCCTATTTTATTAAACTCCGACAAATTTTAAAAAAAAGTATTCTTTTATTATTATTATTAATAATATAAATATATATACATAATTTTTTTTACACCAAACCTAGTCATGTTTGTTATCATGATCAGGCCTTTCCAATGATATCAAACATGACCTTGTAGCTGACACGGATCAGGAGGTAGGGCGATCCTATGGATCCCCGTATCTCCACTTGGCAGCTAGAGGGTTAACTGGCCCACTAACAACATCGCACATGTGATGACGTCAGTGGGTGGGAGGTGACCCGGATGTCAACCACTTCCGAGATCGATTCACGATTCAGCGCCGATTGGCACCGAATCGCAATCCAGCAACGCAGGGGTTAAAGATAGGTACCACTGAAAAGGGGAGTCTCCCCCTTTCCAGCGGTACTTTTTTTTTGTATGTGGAATGGTGCGGGAGGGAGATGGCTTCAAAAGGAGCCCCTATCCCCTTTCCTTGTTTTCATTCCAGGCACCGGGGAGGGGGGCGCCTGGCGATGATTTCAGGGATCCCCTCCTGCAGAGGGTGCAAAAATCCAAATCTCCACTCACTGACCAGGGATTCGGGTTTTTAATTCTCCCTGCGTGTTAGCATTGGTGCAGTGGAGAATCGATCACGAGATTGTGCAGGGCTCGCAGCCTGGCAGTGCAATCCTCCATGGAGTCCTATGGAATGCAGGAGGTGATACACGCGGCGGCACGAAAGCGCTATCGCAAGTATCATTGAGGGTAGCGCTTTGTTCCAGGGCAAGGTGCTGCGACAGTGCCGGTCCCGGAATCTAACACTAAAATGGGGACGCTACGAGGAAACCCACAGGCCCAGGTTTGCCCTGTTAGCATCCCGCATTTGAGCGTTAACTTCTTAATATGGCCCCCAGTCTGATGAAACGGGCATTATAGCAATTTAACCTTTTACCTGCGAAGACATGTGTGGGACGTCAGGGAATCCCCGCAGCATGCGGAGGAAGTCCCCCACACATTATGGTTCCCCCACAGCCTCGAAGGGAGACCTCCGTGGGGAATCCCAGACTGATCTGACTTCCTGGAATTCAAACCAAGCCTTGGGACCACCCCCTGATGTAATCTTGCATGATCGCAATGATGTCATTAAGGGACCTCCCACCAGTTGGGCAGCAAAATCCTAATAAAAGGAGACACAGGGGTCCTTTGGACAACTGTATCTCCTGAACCATAAAAGAGCATGGCCTTTCCAAATATACCAAACATGACCAGGTTTCATGTAAAAATAGAAAAGAAAAAAAATTCTTATTTGTAATGCAGCAATATTCTTCAATTATAAAGTGAACAATGATGCTGCACTAACTCCCCTCATTTGCCACGATACGTTATTACGCATTGTTTCATCAAAAACCTAAACCGGCGCACTGCTGTGAGGGGCATAGGGGGTCCTCTGATTTTTAAACTGCACAAAGTCAAGTGAGGTGTTATTAGACAGGTCAGAGTCTGGCCTTTCCAACAATACCAAATATGACCATGTAATGTGTAAAAATAGAAGAAAAAAAATATTAAATTCAAAATCTACTTTTTGCTTTCTTTTCTCATTTCTAAGTTGGTGGCATTATGTGGTTTTACTTATCAAGCAAACAATGCCATTGCAGTAACTCACCTTCTCATTCCCACGCCAGGACAAAATGTGGAGGTGATGGATCAATGTGAAATAACACTTTGTACTATCTAAAACACAAGTCGCTCTATCGCTGCGAGGACAGCAGGGGTCTTTGTATTTCCATTCCTTACACCCAAAGTCTTGTTAGGTGCCAATGGACAGGTCAGAGTCTGGCCTAATTATAACAAACCTGACCATGTAAATTGTCATGTAAAGAAATCCCACACTTACATAAGATTTTTAAATTTATAAATTTTTTGTTACAAAGCAATGGTATTGTCCATTTGTCATGTTTAATATTAGCAATACCGCTGCTGTTACTCACCTTCTCATTTCCCACGCCGCAAGCAAGTCCAGGGTTTTAAACAGTTATATTATTCATAAAATACAATGCGCCAAAATACAAGTGTAGCGCTCACCCCCGGAGGAGCTGTTGATTAACCCCAGGATAGAAAAATCCACAACAGTGCTGGTGTATAAAGATTTCCTAGTGCGGTGAGAATATGATATACTTTACTGATCCCAATAAAGCAGCATATAATACACATATACGGTATGCGAATGGCCGGAATTCATAACGCGGGAAAAACACGTGGCGGAAAAGAAACGGTTAACCCCTCAGTTCGGGAGTGCAAGTCCCGTGAAATGGCTCAAAAATATATACATGTGTTGTCCAGGGTACCCGGGTACTGTGTTCAACTGGCCAGTGAACGAAAAGAGCAATCTTCGACTAGTTACCGTTGGGGCCCTGTGAATTGAAGCAATATAACAAGCGTGCGTTTTCGTTTTGGAACCGTGGGCCTGGAGGCCTCTCACCCATCCGTCGAACGAACTGTCCAGCACTCGATGTCTCGACCAAAGGATCTTTCTCCGCGTTGAACTGAGACTCTGTGCCAAAGAATCTGCTCTCCGCTTGCCGAATCTCCGCAACTGGAACAATTGATCCGCCGCCTGCACTCCCAATAGATCGTCGCGGCCTCCGATCTCGAGGTCCTACCGGAACCAGCTTGTCCTCCAAATCTTTCAGCGTGGCGTATGTAGGTCACCGCACGATCTCTGTCCCGATCTCCAGCATGAATGAGACAGCGTCTCCACTCCGGCCTGGTTGTGATCCTTGACAGCTCCAACATGCGTCCTACACCTCTCGTTGCTCCGCTCACACTCCCCGCGCAAAACACGAGGCTGCTGATGTATATCCTCCGCTTATTGACCCCACTTCCTGTCCTCACGCAAAGGGTGCTGGGAGACGAAGTCCGCTTTGTCCAGCATAGTCCACAAGGTCTCCAGTAGGGATGAGCTTTTCGGTTCGGAGTTCGGACCGAACTTAGCCTGCTCATTCTGTTCGCGAACTCCGAACATTTCCGGGTGTTTGCCGCACGTTCGACCACAATGTACCACAATGGACCACAATGCACTTTCCCACTGGCCTGAAGCTCGTAATTGGCTACAGCCTTGCACCTGACCACAGGTCTGGTGCAAGACAGGTTCAACACTATGCCAATCACGGCTCAGAGTCCTGATTGGGCAAATTTTGCCCATTCATGGGCTCACAGAGCGAAGTCCCGCAGCACACTATATAAGGTTTCCACGCAGCGCTTCTGCACGCATTTGAGAGGAGATTTCATAGGAGATAGTTGTTGTGTGTTCTTACTGCCGGTCTGCCACGCTACGGGGGGGGTCTCATTTCTACCAAATATCTGGGAATTGAGGTGATGTGTGTCTTGTCACTGCCAGCAAGTATTTTGGGGGTCACAAATTTCTACAAAACATTTGGGAATTGAGGTGATCTGTGTCTTGTCACTGCCAGCAAGTATTTTGGGGGTCACAAATTTCTACAAAATATTTGGGAATTGTTATAATCCGTGTGTTCTCACTGGCTGCCACCCATCAGGGGGTCTCACTGATTTATAGGAGGTTTCTGAGACTTGTAATCTGTGGCTTCTCACTGCCACCCATCAGGGGGTCCCACATACTTCTAGCAGCTTTATGCGAATTGTAATCTGTGGCTTCTCACTGCCACCCATCAGGGGGTCACACTGATTTATAGGACGGAATTGTAATCTGTGTCTAGTCACTGGCTGCCAGCTATCAGGGTGTCTCACTGAGTCATAGGCGACTCTACAGGGGGGCAAGGGGGGGCAATTGCCCCCCTAGGTTATTTCTTGCCCCCCCATGTGCCCCCCCACCAAAAATCAGCATCCAGCTTCCTCCACTTATTCGGACCGCTGTAGCTCCGTCCATGTGCATCGTATATGGACGATCTAGGTGTCGTTGGTTAGGACAGATTCTGGCCTTTCCAATGATACCCAACATGACCATATTCAGTTTGAAGTAAAAGTCATAAAACATTAAATAATAACAGGCACTTAAACATAAACATTTTCACAGGGTTGAAATGGCTCAGCAGTGATGAGGTTATTGTTCAGACTATACATTACATTGTGTATTACGTTAGTTTTGGCCTTGGTTTAGTTGTATATTAAGGGTTAATGGGTAGGCTTCATCCCTCACAGTATACATTTTATTTTTTCCTTGATTAATGGCATTGTAGGGGTTAATGGGTAGGCTACATGCCTCACAGTGTATTCATTTCATGTTTTACCTTGATTAATGGCATTTTAGGGGTTAATGGGTAGGCCAAATGTCACATTGTTTATTATTTTTATTGTATTTCCCTGAGTTTATGGCATTTTAGGGGTCACTATGAAAGTTAGAATCTAAATGGTCTATTCATCTTTAGATCCTCTGCTTTTCGTCACATTTCGGGAATTCATTTCGCCAAAAATATAGTGAATTCCCCATTTAGCGAATGGTCACCATAATTTGTTAAATGTGGAGTCGCTGAAGCAGCAATCAGACATTCAGCAAAAACTGCCGAATTGCGGCAAATAAAATATTGAATTTAAGTATCAGGTTAGTACAATAACAAGGTATCATTGCATCACATTAATCAGGGGTTTTGGAATTATATATATATATATATATACACACTTATTTAGGGCACTATTACCTGGTGGGAGCTAACCCTTGCGTCGGCATGGTTTTGCGTTAGCGCCAGGTTAAACGAGTCAAGCGCCAGACCAACAGATCGTTTGCCTCCTTCTACAAACAGGAAAAATCACTTAGCGCGTCGCTATTAGCGATTTGTAACGCGAGCTTACTGTACTTTCCGCGTCCTTTACTTAACATGGCTAGCGCAACAGATCACTGGGTGCCAGCGCTAATTTTTTGAGGGGCGCTAATTGCAACATTTTACCTACAGCTCAACCCAGGTGCTAGCTCCAAAAAAAATTGAAAAAACAGATCCTCGCCCAAAATTAACAGGCAATTGAAAGGAATGCAGCACAGGTGTTCTCTTGGCCCCATACACCATAGTAATGGATCTGGTCCGCATTGTCGTTGCTGTTGCAGTCGGCTCTATTATAAATGTATCCTTTATCCACATATATCCTAATTCTAATATATTGCCTAATTTTAAACATTTTATGCTGGGGAATATTCATAGTATGTAAGCGGGTGATTATTAGGGTGACCGTGTGGACCAAGTTTAAAGGAACACATAACTCTTGCCCTGAAACATGTGTTATTTATATGCTGCAGCAGGGAAGTTAATGTGGCTCACCTGGCCTTCCTTTTGGATCTTTTAAATGCAGTGTAATGATTCTACATGGTGTTGGGTGGCATTTATCATGCAATGCCCATCAGCCTTAATATATGTGTGCATCAAAACATGGATGATACGGCCACCTTGGAGGATTTTAATAATGCAGGGGTGTGAGGTTATTCACTGGATGTGTTCATATTCAAGCTTGTGAGGGCAGGGGTAGGTATGGCCCGGCACTCTGCACTGGGGAAAAAAACAGTTCTATCCTGTACACAACTGCATTAGCGCTGGGTCTCAGCCCGGGTCTTAGAGTTTTCCTAGCATGCGCCAAACGACCTTGTTCATGGACTACCGCGGACAAGGTGATCTGTTAGTAGGTCGTCAGGCACTAAGTTTTAGCGACTCGAGCTAAATTTTTCCTTTAGCGATGGTGTTTTAGCTCATACCAGGTGACAGGGCCCTTAGTTTTATTCAGTGGTATGATTTAGTGGTGAAAATTATTAGTGCCCCCCCAGTTTTGAGTGTGGTATCTTCTTTGCCCCCCTAAATATTGTTCCTAGAGTCGCCACTGCACTGAGTTATACCAGAGTTCTGTAAATCTTTATACCAGAGTTGAATCAGAGTGTTGTATATATTTAATCTATATATCACTCACCATGTCTGAAAGAACAAAAAGGACAGGCAGACTCTCCCAGACACAGATAAGAGGGCAAGCAGCCCCTGTGTCGGGAGGCTGTGCCTCTGGTCGTGGTGGACGTGGTGCATCCTCTGCAGGGGCACGCTTGTCATTTCTAACTGGTGCTGGCCATCTTCTTAAGCAGCAGCAACATACAGAGGATTTGGTGGATTGGCTAACCAGGCCATCCTCATCCTCCGAGTCCTCTGCCAGCCAGGCTTGTAGTGGCTTTACAGTCCACCTCAGCTGCCAAAGCATCTAATGCAGCCTCCATGTCCACAGCTACCCCTGCCATAGCCTCGCTATCACACACAGAGGAGTCAGCTGAATTGTTTGACTACAATGACAGTGACATGCTGCTTGAGGATGCGCAGCAAGTACAGTGCTCTGATTCAATCTCTGAGGTTGAGGAAGGGAGTATAATCAACCTAGAGGAAGGGGGTGCCAGTGATGACACACAAATAACTGGCACTCATGTTGCCCCAGCAGCTGCAGCATACTGCCAAGTTGGCTCCAGTGACGAGGAAGATAGGGGGTGAAGATGACATTGATGATGAGGTCACTGACTCCACCTGGGTGCCAGATCGAACAGAAGAATCAAGTGAGGAAGAGGAGGAGGAGGAGGAGGAGGCACAGCAAACACGAGACACAACATCCTCTATGACCAACCGTAGCACTAGCCAGTCCAAGGCATCAGATGTCAGAGCTGCTCCGGTGCAGAGCGCTGTTGTCTCAAAGCACACACGCAGGAACTCTGCTGTCTGCTGGGAGTTCTTTAAGAAATGTGCAGCAGACCCCACCGTTGCTATTTGTAATCTATGTCAGATGAGGCTTAAGCGTGGGAAAGACACCGGACGCTTGGGTACCACGTGCTTGAGGCGACATATGAACACCTGCCATACATCCCGTTGGCGCAAAACTTTGCGTAGGTCCTCCTCCTCCTCATCTGACTCTACCCCCATTGTATGTCCTGCCATGTCATTGCCTACAACCTCCACTGACAGGGATGATGCTACAGTAATGGATGTACCAGGTGCTTCCTCAGAATGTGACAGCATCCTATCAGCTGAAGATTTACGCAGTCAGATTACGTTGCCGCAGCTGCTGCAGCGTAAGAAAAAATATAGTCCCAACCATCCCCAAACACAGCGTCTAAATGCCAGCTTAGCAAAATTACTCGCATTGCAGCTGCTGCCTTTCCAGCTGGTGGACTCTGCTCCCTTCCGTGAATTTGCTGAATGTGCTGTACCACAGTGGCAGGTTCCAAAACGCCATTCCTTTTCACGCAAGGCCATTCCAGCACTATACCAGCACGTGGAAGACAATGTTATCGAGTCATTGGGAAAGGCAGTCAGCAGCAAGGTGCATGTCACTTTAGACACGTGGTCCAGCAAGCATGGACAGGGTCGTTACATTTCCTTCACGGCACACTGGGTAACTCTGATTGCAGCTGGGAGGGATCCAAGACAGGGCTCTGTGCTGGAGCTTGTTCATCCACCACTCCTCCAGAAAGCTGCTTGTATGAAGTCTGTCTGCTCCACCACCACCACCACCTCTCCCTCTTCCTCCTCCTTCTCTGGCGAAGTGGCAGTTAAACCGACACCTGACAGGGTCTACGCAATGGCTCAAGCAAAAAGAAGCCATACTGTGCTTGAGCTGGTTTGTTTAGGGGACAGGAGCCACACCGGGCCAGAAATTCTGTCAGCTCTGCAGGGCCAGGTGCAGAGATGGTTAACACCACGCCAGCTTCAGCTGGGAATGATCGTCTGTGATAATGGCAGCAACCTTCTCTCCGCCCTACGCAAGGGTAAATTGACGCATGTACCATGCCTAGCACACGTCCTAAATCTAGTGGTACAGAGTTTCCTAACCAAGTACCCAGGGCTGAGCTTCTCAGCCAGGCCAGAAAAGTCTGCAGCCACTTCAGACGGTCATTCCCAGCAAGCGTTGGCCTGGCAGAAATTCAAAGAGAATTCCACCTTCCCACAAACCGTCTGATCTGTGACATGCCCACGAGGTGGAACTCGACATTAGCAATGCTGCAGCGTCTGCACAAGCAGCAGAGGGCCATCAACGAGTACCTGTGGGAGTATGGCACAAGGACAGGTTCAGGTCGACTGGGTTTCCCCCCCCCCCGCAGTGGCTGATGATCAAGGATGCATGCACTGTACTGTCACCATTTGAGGAGGCAACGAGGATGGTGAGCAGGGACAGTGCATGCATCAGTGACACAATTCCTTTAGTGTTCCTGCTGGAGCACACTCTGCAGGGAATTATAGATGTGGCTCTAGAGGCAGAGCAGCGGGAGGAAGAGGAGGCCTTCCCTAGCTCTGAAGGCCCCAGTCTTTCTGCAGACAGCATTCCAGCGGGTCCTACTCAGATCAGACAGGAGGAGGATGAGGAGGAATATTTAAGTAGTTGGGGCATTGAAGGTGGGGATTCCTCAAGGGAGGGTTTTGTGTGCCCAGAAACACAAGGGCTAGTGCGTGGCTGGGAGGGGGAAGTGCACGATACGGTCATCCTCATTGACCAGGAAGACTCGGAAGCTAATGTTACCTCCAACCTACGCTGCATGGGCTCCCTTATAATGCAAAGCCTGCTAAAGGACCCCAGGATTCGTGCTATCAAGGAGTGGGATCATTACTGGTTGGCAACCCTTCTTGATCCACAATACAAGGGTAAAGTTGCAGAGCTCATCCTGCCCGCACAGAGGGAGCACAGGATGAAAAAAACTTGAGGACGCTCTAAAGCGACACTTGTGTAACACCTTTCCAGGCACTGGTAGGTTACCAAGTGATGACACACGTGCTTCTGAGGCTGCGGATGATCAGAGGAATAGTGGTGAAGTCCAGGGCCGCTTGACTGATGCATTTTTAAATTTTTTTAGTCCACGACGCCCAGGGATGTCATATGTAGGCACCCATTGCCAGCGTCTTCACCATATGGTGCAGGACTACCTAGGGGCAAGGGCAGACCTGGATACGTTTCCAGCAGATGATCCACTGGCTTACTGGGTGTGGAGATTGGATCACTGGCCAGAACTTAGCCAATAAGCTATGCAGCTACTAGGTTGCCCTTCATCTAGCGTGCTTTCTGAAAGGACGTTCAGTGGCGCTGGAGGTTTTGTCACAGACAAAAGAGTGCGTCTGTCCACCGACTCTGTAGACCGGCTGACATTTATAAAAATGAATCAGTCCTGGATCAGCGGCTATCAATCCCCTGATGCTGAAGTAACGGAATAGATCGGGGATGTCTTCTGCATTCACAAAACCTCCAGCACTGAACTCTTCCACAATACCACAAAAGGGTTACGGTGTGAAGGCACAATATTTGGCTGCATTGACGTCTGTGCCACATTTATATCATTTTAATTTTTTGAACCGCAGGGTCCAACCCTGCACTCTTCCACAATACTACAGAGGGGTTACTGTATGATAGTACTTGCTGGCCTGGCAGTCTGGAACCAAAAGCACAATATCTGGGTGCACTGACGCCCATTACCAGATTCATATATTTTTAATATAGGACCACATGGTCCACCCCTGCATTCTTCCACAATACCACAGAGGGGTTACTGTAGGAATGCACTTGCTGGCCTGGCACCAAAAGCACAATATTTGGGTGCACTGCCACTGACGCCTGTATCAGATTCATATCCTCAGAGGGGTTACGGTGTGACGGCACTGTTGCCGACGCTAAAGGCCCAATTTTAAAGCACCTATTGTTACTTTCATCCAAAGCCTGCATAAGTTTCACAATAATTTAGCCAAAAAAAATCACTAAACTTTTTCTACGTGTCCGAAAATGTCTCCTCTTTTCATACAGACTGCCGCCCCAAGCAGTTGTTTATGGATAGATTAAAGGAAAAGCATTTACCGTCATTTGAAATGTAATTTTTTGTTTTTTACATATTTCTATACATCGTAGAAATCCGCCACTTCATGGGCAGGTTATGGGGACCTTCTAGGCACGATATTTGAAGGAATTTTTCATTTTTAATTTTAACCCTTATTTCATGGAAAACTCACTGTCCCTTTAACCCTTTCGCTGCTGAGGCTTTTCCCGCCTCTGTGCTGAGCTCATTTTTACCGATTTTGCTCATGTTTAAATGCGTTTTGAAGGCTTATTTTAGTATATGACCCAGACATATTATATATCGTTCTTTCCGTCAGACTCGGCAGATTCATAATATGTCATTATTATATGTATACGTCATGACCTGTCTGTATATTATACCAAAAAATGCAATAAAATATGAATTTTCAAAACTTTACAACGTGTAAAGTGTTTTTTTTTCACATTTTAAAATGCGAGCAATTGCGGTTATATTTTGTATGGGGTTCGCTTGTTAAAAAAATTAGAGATGGGGTCTCATTACATTTTTTTTTTGGGGAAAATTACGCGATTTTTAACAAACGCACCGCATACAAAAATCGTTAGTGCAGCATCATTGTTCACATTATAATTGAAATGGGAACAATATTGCTGCATTAACAAAACAAAAAAAAGAAAAAAAAAACTTATTTTTTTTTATAATTTTTTTTAAAATATTATATATATTTTTTAAACTTTTTTTATACTCATGTTTGGTATTGTTGGAACGGCCATGCTCTGGCCGATCCAACAATACCAAACATTAACCCCTAACTGCCACGGATCGGGAGATGGGGTTCCAATGAACCCCCTATCTCCACCATTGGTGGCAGTTAGGGGTTAACTCCAGGACTGGCGTCATCGTGCTATGCACGATGACGCCAGGCCTCAGGGGGCATTCCCGGAAGCTTGGCTGACATCCAAGATGTCGGCCAGCTCCGGGAAAGGATCACGAACCGGCGCTTTTAGGCGCCAATTCGTGATCCGGCCCCCATGGGGTTAATGCCAGGTACCATTTGGAAGGGCAGGCTGGAAGGGCAGGGGGGGGCCAGCGATAAGCCGGAACCCGGCCGAACGCTGGCCCTAAAGAGATGGAAACCGCATGGAACGCTACCTGCGGTTGGACGCGCTGAGCGCGTCCACTGCAGCGAAGTGGTTAAAAACTTTTTTTTTTTTTACTTTTTGTCCTGGTTTCCTGTCCCCCAGGGCACTACCCGGACCCCCATACACCTTTTATGGCAAATATCTAGCATATATGCCCTCTTGGAGGGCACTCTAAAAATCGAATTTTCAGCCCCATTGACTTGTATTGAGTTCGAGTTCGAATTCGAACATTTGGAAAGTTCGGGTTCGAATACGAACCGAACTCAGGGGTTTTCAGCTCATCCTTAGTCTCCAGCACTATCTCCCTCTAGTGGCAGCCATAGTCCAGTACACCAAAGCACATTTTTAAGGCATCGCTACACAAACAAAATTTCTTTTAGTTTTAGATAACATTGCATATTATCTCAGAAAAATGGTTCTCATTTAAAAAAAAAAATTTTAACAAGCACTCCATGGAGTATATAACCACAAAGATTTGGATGATAAAATGTGGAAAAAATAATATTTTAGAAGCTGTAAATGATTGAAAGCTGAATGGAAACTTGCATTTTTTTATTTTCGTTATAGCATTTTGACAGGACAGAATATACAGTATACATATAATAAGGATATATTTTGAATCTGCATAGTCTGCTGAAAATAAGGATATATAATTTATGTGGGTCCTACAATAAAACATGACTTCAAATCACGTTTACACATGATGTGCACAAAACGGTCAAAATGAGCTCAGCAGTGAAGTGGTTAAATTATATTCCCCTTTCCCAATGTTATTTCTTCGCCAGGAGCCACAGAACCCATCGCTCAATTCTTGCTCACAGCAGTATAAAATTTACTGTTTGGGTATTGTAAAGCCATTTTCCATAAAACTAATGGATCCTGCCAGTGTTTTTATGAAAAATCACCTTGTAGTTGAGGGGTTAAAGGGCCTAGATTTGGTTACATAAGATCAGTTTATTTCAGGTAACTGTAAAGCTGTGCACGGAAAGGCTTCAGTGGGGGAGTTTGTCAAAGAATTCAGCTCCAAAGTATAAATCTGGGACAAATGTCTGTATATCATGAAAGGAAGCCAAAAAGAAAGACTCTGTGGAAATCGTGGCTAGCTGGCAGGTAACGGTGTGTGTGTGATATTCCACAGTACATCTTGCCCTGCTAAACAAGTAATGATATATTCCAACAACACACATTTTATTTTACTAAAATCAGTAAAAGTATGTTAGTGTTAGTCACCACAACAAGTTCTGAGACGCACAACAGCCATATTGTTATTCATGGCTGGAATCCGAATACACCCTCAGCCTTGTCAATATTTATATATTACATTTCTATGTGCCTTAGGATATTGGCAAGGACGGATCTACAGTTTAGGTGACTTAATCTGGAGCCCGCAATCCCCCCCCCCTCAACCAGCATAGCAATGGGGAATAATGGCAGAATGTTCAAGAGATATACCTGCCTGGGGTTGGCAGGCGCCTGGTTGGTGTGATTGGTGTAGAACCCAAACAGAAGCTGATATTGTGAGATTCTCACTGACCTCATAGGTCAGGCTTTGAGTGATGGAGGAGTCCAGAAAATGGCTGGCTGACAGGTACCACTATATCATGATACTATCAATGTTCCACTAGTGGCTAACTTTTTGGAATATTCCTCAAACGGTCCTCGGGCAGCAATGGTATAGCAAAGAATCGGAGGAACTAGCGCAGCCCCAACTGCTCCCACCAGGGCAGACCATGCATGTTCCCCTCACCCTGAGCTTGCCTGCGTGGCTCTGTTACACACCGCATGCGTTTGGGTGCTTCCTGCTCCAATTTTGTGAGCTAGTGCTTTGCCAGCCTGACTGCACTCAAGAAGTGGCCCACGTTCTTACAGAAAGAATTAAAAATGATCACAGAGATAGGCACCCCTTTATGGAGGGGGCCTGTAGGCACGTGCCTACTGTACCTTATTATGAATCCAGCCCTGGACATTGGATCGTTATAATGAGCATTAGCAAATATCACTCTCCTACAGTCTCACAAATACAGCTGTATAATGTAATATTAAAATAACATTATATTCTGCTTCCCTTTTTGCTGTTGGTGTACGCTTAATGGAATTGTTATTAGAGGTATTAAAAACATTGTTTAAACCCACCGATCACACAATTAAATGCGGTCAGACTAATAACCAAGCAGAAGGGCCAAGTAACCACAATTGCATTTGTTCTGTGCCACCTCTGACAAACTAATGTTTACTTGGCTGAAGACCATGGTAAATGTAGTCCACAACATCTTCCATGTATATACAGCAGAGTCACCAAGTTAGAAGGTGAGCAGGCCGAGAGTCATATGGAATTCAGTTCAAAACTATCTTCTGTCCCATATTTTATCATCATTAGATCATGGCCTGAAGAACTAAGCATATGAAATCCACCAAAATTCTATGGGCCCTATCACCTCCTTAACGCTACAGCGTTACAGCCAGATCACCTCCCGAACAGTAATGGGTTAAGAAATCCGTTAGCACATCGGTATTGGTGCTATTTTAGCATGAGTTTACTGTACTTTGCACTCCCCATGTTAAGTATAGGGAGAGCAAAGTGTAAGCAAAGAATAATTAGCGCTAGGATTACAGAGTCCTGACGCCAATTACTAACCACTGCGGCTAACTGAAATTTAGCTACAGCATAGAGCTGTGGTTAACTGACTCCACTACTGCGGAATCAGTAGCAGCTGGAACCGCCCCAAAAATCATATACTCCCCTCTCACCCCGTGGCGAGAACGGTGGCCCGACCTGCAGCTTCTGGCCACCGGGAGCAGAGTGAGACGGGGAGAAAAGTCCCCAGTCTCCCTCTGCGATCACTCCATTGACCCACAGTATCTAGCGAGTGGCTAGATCCTGCAGGTCATGTGACTTGGCAGCAGAAATCCACATGGAGTCCTATGGATTCCAAGAGTGGATTCACGCGACAGTACATTAGCTACGTGATATGCTCATACACACCCCACGTTACTGGGAGTTTTATTGCTATGGAGCTCAGTAATACGCTCGCACTGCATATTACTGGGTGTTTTATTGCTGTGGAGCTCTGTGATACGCTCATATACACCACACATTACTGGGAGTTTTATTGCTGTGATGTTCTATCGCCATCTCAGCCCCTGATACCCCCGCCATGCTCTGTGTGTGCTTAGGTTATGGGAGTGGTTAGGTGTGTGTGGGCGTATGGGGATGGATAGGTGTGTGTGCAGGTGCACGTATAAGTACATAAGAAGGGTGTGTAGGCAAACGTATAGGTATATAATAGTAGGGACAGTGGCGTAACAACCGGGGGGCAGCCAGTGCGGAAGTCCCGGGCGCAGGGCTGAGGGGGGGCATCGGCCGTCGGAAACCCCCCCAGTTATTATGCCATTTTACTGTCTTGACTGGCACAGTGGGCCCCGGTATTTTCCCTCCGCTCTGGCCACCAGCAGAGTTGTAATCAGTGGGTCAGTGTGTGAAATGCCGAAAGCCGGCCCAAACCGCGGCAGCGTGCCTGTCTCACGCCCATATTCTTACCACGAGCAGGCATGCTGCACAGGCACCACCCCTCACGTGATGCACGCCGCACATGACAAGGATTGGAAGAAGAGGACAAACGCACAATACAGGGGAGCCAGCCAGACGCTGTGTGCATTGAGGAATGGTGAGCACGGGGGGGTTGATGAATTGGTGAGCGGGAGTGTTGCTGAATTGGTGAGCGGGGGGTGTTGATGAATTAATATGTGGGGGTGATGGGGTTATTTGAGATGCTGGGAGGGTGATGGGGTTATTTGATATGCAAGGAGGGGGGTTATTTGAGATGCTGGAGGGGGGGTGATTTGAGATGCTGGAGGGGGGGTGATTTGAGATGCTGGAGGGGGGTGATGGTGAGGATTTGATATGCTGGGGGAGGTGATGAATTGACATTCTGAGGGGGTGATGATTTGATATGCTGGGTGGTGATGAATTGATATCCTGGGGGGGGGGTGATGAATTGATATCCTGGAGGGGGATGAGGAATAACAAGACAACTGATATGCTGGGGGTTGAATAAATCAGTACGTTCCATTACTGTGTTTTTTTGCTGTAGAGCTCTGTGATACACTCATACACACTGCACATTACTGTGAGTTTTTTTACTACATACCCCCGGGGTGTAGGATATATGGCTATGTATGTGAACATATGGCGTTTGACGTTTGACGTTTGTGTAAATGCATGTATTTGTCTTAAACAGGCTGCTGTGTGTAAAATTCTGCGCCTGTGTCCTAGTCGCAGTCCGTCGTTGCCCCCTAAAGGCTGGTATTGCTCCTAGAATCGCCACCATATCTGCTGCCTGCACTCCACAAAGTAAGAATAACAGCGGGCGTCTTGGCAGCATCGTGAGGTACAGGTAGGAGACTAAATATTGGTGCAGGCAGCAAGAGGTTAAACGGGCACTCTACTCAAATATTACCCCCTTTTTCCTTTTAACCTCTTTGCTACTGGCGACATGCTGAGCCTATGCTGCACATTACTGTGAGTTTTATTGTTGTGGAGCTTTATGATACTCCTACACACTGCACATTACTGGGAGTTTTATTGCTGTGGAGCTCTGTAATGTGCAGTGTGTAAGTAATGTACAGTATCTTTTTTAAGTGATCGTCAGTTTCCCACATTTGCCAAAAGGACATTCTGTGGCGCTGTGCAGTCTTAGCTGCAATAAGTGGGTCACGGCTGCAGCAGCAGAGTGGTGGCCATCTCTAAGTCTGGAGGGGCACAATGGATCCCCAATTAGCTGCTGGGTCCAAGTGGATTTTCTTCACACAATTTTCAAAAAGGAGTTTAGAAATAAATTCTTTAGCACAACAATTTTAATGTGGGAGTTGCGTTGTAGGGGAGGGGTTTAGTGTGGGTGCAGAACCAGGGGGCCCCATGACCTCCTATTGCCCGGGGGCCCCATTAGTTATCAGTCCGCCCCTGTGCGGTAGGTCGCTAGCTAGCGTCCCTCTCCTCGTCTGGCCCCGGGGGGAGCCACCTCCTGGCTGGCAGTCAGCAGCACTCAGCCGCGATCTCGCGAGTTCACGAGATCCAGGATCTCGCGAGACAGCGGCACGTGCCGTGTGTGACTGCGCAGTGGTTTCCACGCTTCCCAACGAGACGCTCGAAGGAAGGTGATGTTCGCCTGAGATGCTCGAAAAAGAGCACTGAAGTGAGTGACTGTGAGCAACATTAAGATCGCTGCTACAGCTGTCATAATCCCAGTTCACCACCCAGTAAATTAATCACTTGCTGGCGGTTTATTTTTCCCCTCATTGCCTAAAGGCCAGCCCTGTAATGTAGCCCCCCATTACTGTAACCTTTCAGGATGCCGGAGCACCATGGGAAACATTCAGGAGTATCCAGGGCACCAAAGAGAGCAGCAACTACGATACGGGTGTAGAAACGTGGCTGTGGATTGTAAGAAGCACTCGGGTGTGTTAATGAGGCAGCACTGCATCCAAATGACCAGGGCTAAGCACATCGGGAGCGATCCCATGCGTGTAACGGGGGGGGGGAGTTTGTCACGGCAGGGAACTACTCAGTGACCTTGTTATCATCCGATGATGGAGCCTGGGCTCGGCATCCATCTGGTACACAGTGCCCACCTCATACATAAATTTTCCTTGGCCGCTGCCGTGTTATGTACAGCAAAGGTAAGAGTGTATGTTTATATAATGGGGAGGGGGGGAATTCTGCCCCGGGCGCCCATAACTCTGGTTACGCCACGGAGTAGGGGTGTGTACGTGTATATACAGTGGCTTGAGTGTGTGTGTGCTTGTGTGTGTTTCTGTGTAGTCCAAAAATCAGCAACGTTTCGGCGAAGTGACTAGTGCCATGACTAAGGCACTTCGCCGAAACGTCGCTTTAATCCAGTACCCCTGTGGCCGCTCCACAATAAATATTTTTATATGGTCAAGCTCCAGGTATGGCATGCTGATTTTTGGTATACACTATTCGTGGACTGCGGATCCTAGACAGTGGAGCACCCCCGGCGCTGACGCGGCATTTGGTGAGTCCCCCCCTGTGTTAGCCATGCTGAGTTTGACTTTCCTTGTTTCTGTGTAGCAGTATATGAAAGTGGGCTGCTCACCTTAAAATGCCTGGGCCTATTTTTTGCTCCAGTCCGACCCTTCCTATGTAGGAATTTCTTTGTATTTGGTGTTGAATTCTGAAAGTCACCTAACATATGTGACGATAAAGACCCTTTGCAACCCAGGCACTCAAGGATTGTTTTAAAGAGACACTACCACTGACATAAGTTGTAACTTGATTACTTGTGCATTACAAACAAAAACACCTTATAAAACACATGCTGCGGGGGGGGGGGGTTCTTTGTATGAAGTAATTCCATATAAAAAAGCAAAATAAAGTAAGTGTTTTATCTCCTGTTTCCATTTTGTGGAATATTTGCATGATGCAACATTTACCAAAATCACAGGTTTCACTTTACAGCTGTGGTATAGCTTCTATGGTAGTGAAGAGGCATTGGGATGTAGGAGGAAAGGTTTAGACCAGGGTGCATGGAATCTATTGTGGTGTATAGGTTACCCACGATAAGAGGAGGCAGCTGAATGACATCCGATAGAGGTCTAGCAACAATAAATGGCACCCCTTGGTGATGTCATTTACATGCATTCCACACAATGCAAGTCAATAGATAGACACAATTCTGTCCCCCAGTGCCAAAGAGTGAGTAACAAATGCTGTAACGATAAGGGGGGCAGTTTACAACACAAAAGATCACAAAATGGATTAACACAATGACACATACAGAGTAAAATATTTTCTTAAATAGGAGAAAACCAAAGTGCATGTAAGATATCAGCAACATAAAATAAACGGTCACAGACCTCGCTTGTCTGCCTGTCCTGCTCTCCCAGCACCCCCCTTTACGCAGATCAGCCCGGCCGCTGAGTCGCTAGGAACTCAGTGCCTAGAGCAGCCCGATCTGTAGCTCCAGACCCGCTTGGTCTGATCCTCTGCCTCTTTGAATTTCCAGATTGCCGCTCCATGCCTTCTGAGGGTGATTGTGACTACCCTGAATGAGACACCAGGCAGGCTGTGTGTTCAAACAGGATCAACTGACTTTATTGGAAAAACAAACCAGTATTTATACTCCGGCAACACACACATTTTTCAAGCTTCCCGCCCACCCCAACAGCTCCGATTGGCTGGTTTCAAGACTACTGCAGGCTTCATTCTGGTCCTCCTCAGATTCTTACGTGAGTACGTCTGGTTGATGTCCATAAGGGAGTTTTGTCTGGTTTGAAACGGCTGGCAGATTAATCCTTTTAGTCAACATATAATGGGGTGAAGCACACAAATTAACAATCAGTTATCACACACAATAATTTACATAATCCATTGTCCCAATGAATCAGAATGGGACATTGTTTGCCTTACAAGGCTGACTCACAACTCACAGATAGACATAGCATTCTTGCATAACCACAGATCACACGAACCTAATTACATTATTCTGGTTCAACAAAGAAATAAACTTTAAACGAAATCTCAAACAGTATGGCAATGAAAATAATAACGAAACTCAGGCCTGCACCCCAAACCCATCTCCATGCCCACGCACCCCAAGTCAAAGTGACACGTCACAAACAAATGAAGATTTTTTTATATATATTTTGTGTTGGTGTGTCCCTTTAATTCATATTGTAGTGTTGCATTAAATGGACTCAACAAGCACCATAGCAGGTTTTATCTTTGCATTGGCTGTGATTCAGGAAGCTTCTGTTCCCGTCTCCCTGCATACAAATGGTTTTAGTAATAGATGGAGGCTGCTGCATATAACGTCCTATCCTCTTCCCTCTGAAAACAAAAGATGAAGCTTGCATGGGCTTAGTTATGGAATACATCTGAAAACAGATCAGTCTGTGCAACTCATACCTGAGAGAGCAGACTGTATGACAGCCAAGCAACATACCCCCAACACTGCGAGGTATGAACGTTGGTAATTAAATGCAATGGTTAGGTTGCTTTAAAGAAACCCCTTAACCAATCGGGAAAGGTGTATATGACTGCATGTCTGGGCCTCTGTGTATAGATTAACATAAAATATGTTATGGTATGGGTCAGCTGACACAATGTATAGAAGGGCAGGTGTGTGTGTGTGTTTGGGGGGGGGGGTATTACTTTTCTGTAAGGGCAACAGACCGGAAAACACAAAGTCCCCCGACCTGCCCGCTGTTTTGTACAAAAACAACAAAAAAAAAAGTATACGATACTATACCAATGCTATGCCAACACTGGAACCGTCTACGCGATTCACCATCCAGATATCAATTAAATACATTGCTTTGTATTCCTCGTTAATACCGGCTGGGTGGAGTAGAGGTAATGTCACCGCTCTGCATGGATAGAGCCTGTGGAGTCATGGGTTCGATCCCAGCGAGCAACCTCTCCAGTAAGTGTCCTTGGCAAGACATCTAACGGTACATACTCGCCACCCAGGACATACTTGAAAACGAGAGAAATCTCAATGTATCCTTCCTGGTAAAATCCTTTCAAAAAAAAAAAAAAGCTGAAATCCCTTAGCAGTTTAAGGTCAGAAACACTACGTTGTTGATAGGGACAAACCTCCCCCAGTCTCTTCCCTCATCCCCCTTTCCCTTCTTACATCCTACTCATCAGAAGCTCGGATCAGACAGCTCACTTGATTTACTGTATTTAAACATTGTATAACTTAAAAAAATAACATGAATTAAATGTTTTTTCTCAATGTCTTTTATACTGCGGTCCTTTTCAACTACCAATTGTCTTCATACACTACTGTATATCTGAGATATTTGAGACGATTTAGGCTAGGGTCAGACGAACGCAGTTTTAACGTGCGTTTAGCCGCACGAAATCACAGCCGTGCTAGCAGCAAATGACGTCCAATGCCGGGGAACATACGACGAACGGCCGCACGAAAGTTCATCCGTGCAACGCAAGTGGCAAACGAACGCATTTTTTCGAGAACGTCAAACCGCTACTACTGACGTACAGAGTGCGCTGCGGCCGCATAGCGGCGTGTTTGCGTGATTGGGAGACGTCAGACGCTGCACAGGTCTGGCCAACATAACGTCCAGACGCAAAAAGGGTTTTATTGATGATCTGTACAAAATCACGGACGAAAATGCGCATCGTATGACCGCGATCGCGTATTCCGTGACAAAATACGTCCATTCGTTCGAACGCACTTTTTCACGGACAACGCGAAAAATGCGTTCGTCTGACCCTAGCCTTACACACCGAACATGGACTGTATTTTGAGGCTTTAGAATGGAAATTCTTATACTACATTTTACGATATTTTATTCTAATCTAAAAAGTGTCAGTGTTGACTTTATTACCTTTTTCATCCTTTGCCACTTTTGGCATATGCCCAGTCTTAAGTGTATACTGTTATTGTACAAAAAAAATGGCAATTCTATGTATGCAATGCAGTCACTCACAATAAAAATTGTCAAAATAAATACATAAAATCGAAATGAGGCCCCAGCCTGGAATGCATATTTAACATTCCAGCAATCTTGTGACAGCTCAAGCCATGGATGGACTTCTAAAGTAGGGAACTTAAGAGTCCACATAAATAACAGGAAATCTAGTCATGATCTCCTCTATCCTATACAGAGACCTAATGATTTGTAGCCGGAGTCAAACACTGACGACACAGGCTGGTTTCCCACAGCTCAGCTGTGTTTCACACATTCTAGTTACTTGGTGCTACCCAAATGCTTGAAATACCATTTTCACTTCAATATTATTACCACCAAAACATTTGAACTCAAAAACAATCATTCGGGTTTTCAACTACAAACCACATAATGGAAGTGGTAATACTCATTTACAATAAAAGACAACACAAAAGGGTCTATTCACAAAGTTGTGAATTGTGTGCAATTTCGGTGCTTTGAGTTTCGCTGCAATAGCCGCATTTCTGCGTGTCCATTTCACCAAATATACAGAGAATTCCCTATTAAGCTAATGGTCACCGTATTTTGCCAAGTCGAAGCATTTATCGGACGTCGACGAAAACCGCTGAATTGCGCCGAATTAGCTTCGGCGAATTCCGCATAACTGAAAAAAAAAAAAAAAAAAGACTTCTAGTCTCCTAATAGGAATATAAATCAATAAATTGTGTCCACATAAAAATGTCTGTTACTATATAAAAAGAAAATTTAAAAAAAGAAAAATACAAAACATACAAAAAGGGGTTCTAAAAAATGTCTTAGCAAAAACTAAAAGAATAAATGGTCTTTAAATATTTTTTTTTTAAAAAAAAAAGGATAACCTTTTTTTTACATTGAAACTTATGGGATTCGCCCATTTATACCTGTTGAATTGAAACACTGAAAATCAGGGAATTTTGGTGCAATTTGTCGATCTGTGAATAGAAGACACGATAGTCTTCTATGGGGCAATTTCGGTGCCACTGAACGCTTCGTGAAAAGACGAATTGGCCCGAAGTTGCACCGAACGTTGACAATCTTGCAATCTGCTGCAATCCGGAAGAAATTCAGAGGCCAGTGAATAACCTCCAAAGAATTTCAATTGAATCTGAATAAATGAAATTATGTTCTGGCATATCAGAACGATCGGCGGGCAGATGTTCTACAAGGGTCTACAAGGGTTTGATCATCACAATACCCATTTATTTAGTAGGAAAATGTTTTACAAGAATACAGAGTTATCCTTTGCTTTCACTTATGCCTCTGACAACATGGACTATTCATTACAGTTACATGGTTACATTTGCTCAAAGTAATTCTTCATCCACAGGAAACAGGTAGATGCTGTAATGGCTAATTAGATTTAGACTGCAAGCTTTCAAGACCACACGGCTCTCATCCTTCAGCATGTAATACAAATTGATATGAAGTCTCGGCTTTAAATACATACACAAAGCAGTCTTGGAATTGCACGTAGTTAGTTGTCCATATTAGATCTTATTTACAGTCCATTCAAACCTTGCATTGCGTAACCCCATTTAAAAACATAATAAAAGAGCTGGAGCACGCAAACAAATTTAAAGGCGATCTCTCCTACCCACTCGTATAATAGAACCGAAGAGGAGACCTGATGGATATTAAAAATACAGATTGTATAGTAAATATTATTTCACAGATGCAGCGTTCTGTTGCTAATTGACTTTATCTTCATTGAAATTTGTTTTTATTTGCAAAACAAATTCTGCCGCCTATCACTTTTCCATCGTAGTCCAAGTGCCATGTACTGGGTAATTCCCGTGGCAATACCCAATGATGAGTATGCCATCAGGATAACAAAATGTGCACAATAAACAGGCGAAGCATCCCGAGGGCAATTCTAGGCAGAGACAGAAGGAAAATGGCTAGGCTATAGCATGATAGAAAGAACATCCTAAAGGTTCACAGAAGACCACCCATTTAGACTGGACGAAAGAAAATTCAGCCTAAAGCAGAGGAAGGGTTATTTTACTGTGAGAACAATAAATCTGTGGAATTCTCTGCCTGTTGAGGTGGTTGGGTCAGAGACTGTACAGACTTTTAAACAATGACTGGATGACTTCCTGCAGACACGGAATATTATATTTAATATGTGGGTAAAAGCTTCTTGATCCAAGGAGAAATCTGAGTGTTATTCAGGGGTCAAGAAGGATTTTTTTCCCAGGGTGTTGTATATTTGCGAGCGCTTCAGACTGGGTTTTATGCCTGCTTTTGGATCAACAGCAGTAGGTGATGTGGGAAAGGCTGAACCCGATGGATGCACAGCTTTTTTCAGCCTATGTAACTATCTCCGCTTCACTATTTCCAGACTAAACTGTACCAGCACACAGGCTAAGCCATAAGAGTTAAGACCAGAGTGATGCTACAGTTATGTCTGGTGTTATATTCTGGATCAGCTGTCAGAATGCTGTTTGTGACCAGCTGTCAGAGTTATATTCTGGTTAAGGTTCATCCAAATAAAATGGTTGAAACATTGAGTAAAATACCATATTAAATGATGGATCTCATGGTTTTGTATTCTTTCAGCATATTCCTTTCCTGTAAAACTGCTTAGGCAGCAGTCTCAGAATAAATCTAGTTAATGCTGATCGACATATTTTACTGCCCACATTTGACAGCCATATATATTGTATATATATATGTACACTCACAGACATCATTTCTTGCACAATATTTCTTATGTAGCACTAACAAAACCACCAGCACATGTATTGATTACAAGATATACTTCTTTAAAGCTTGCTTCCTGGATTAATCCATATGCTTTAATCATAATGCAGCAGTATATTTATTGGTTCTTCATGTATACTACAAAAATATTACCTGGTGATCAACCGAAACGGATAGGCTCTCTTCGCCAATGCAAAAAATGTTTAAAAACTGCAATTGCAAATACGATTGGTACTATGTATTCTACTGGAACCTTTTCGGTGGTGAAGTAAAGAAAATCTTAGAATATAGGTGTTGGATTTGTTCCCTGTCCTTGGCAAAGGCAGGGTAGAGAAGTAACAGTATCAGTTGAGACTGTCAAGATTTTGGGATTTTTTTTATTATTAAATGTCCCTTGACTGAGGGCACTTTCCACATGCTCTGTTTGCCACTCTAAGGCCGGGGCACAGGAGGCGTTTTTTAGTGCGCACTAACGTGAGTTAAAAACGACGCACCTGTGCGTTAAAAATGATGGAAGAGATGGTAGACCCCAGACGATGCGTTATTTTTGACGCACATCGTGAAAACTGAATTTAAGTTGAATAAAAAAAAAAAAAAAAAGCCGTTCAAGTGCGCATGTGCGCTACATTTGACGCCCGACGTCACGTCAATGCTAGCGCAACAGCCTTGGTGTTTCAGGACGGACATCTTCAGCGTGCGTTATGCGTGTGGTTTTCGCATTATGCGTAATTATATGCTGCGACGCGCATTAGTAACGCGCGTTCGTGTGCACAAAAAGACGCCTCGTGTGCACTCGGCCTTAGAGGTCTCTGACATCAGCCGTTTACGCTCTGCATTGCAGATTAGGCACAGATGTCTTTAAAAAATTCAAAGGGTTCAAAGCATCTCATTGGCTGAAACTGAACCCCATCATCCTCAAACAGTCACCACCGTTTATTACCCTATTAAATTGCCAGATGGATGGTGACAGCCATTTCAGTGTTGGTATACATGGTAGCTGGAGATGTCCCGATCTGATCCTAAGGATCAGGATCGGTACCCGATTTGCACCTTTTTTTGGGGGGGCATTGTGGCTTGGCTTTTTCAAGCTGATCCGATCCGAGTCTGCAGGATGCTGGGCTGTGAGACTGCAGCCTCTGCACTCACTGCGGTGTCTTCTCTGCTTGCTCGCAGATGAGATTTCCAAATTAAAATCTGGCCCATCTCTTGTTTGAAGCGGCAGCAGCCCCTCCTTATGAAGTCACCATGACGTCTGGCTTATCTTCATATAGGATGGCAGAGGTGAAAGGAGTTGTAGTCCATTGTTCCTATCTCCGCTTTTTACGGTGATACGAAGCAAAAGCCCAGACTTATGATGTCCTGTATTTGGAGAATGGAAAAAAGGACAAGTAATGCTCTATTTTCAAGGACTGGTTTCCCAGCAGGGATGACAGAGGCTAAACGAACATCAAATTAATAAGCGCTCGGGACTCATAATGCTGAACTGAATATAAATAATAGCTCAAATAATGTGTTAGACTTTACACTTTGTGAGAAAGACGTGTCACATGCCCCAATTTGTTTTTCATTGATGTCACACTATAAATCCCCTTGCTACCGCCTTCACCCACTTACCATTCTCCTAATTAATAACCTTGGAAGTCCCTACAGCTTAATACCTAGACTGATATTCTGTTTAAGAGCCCTTAAAATAATATTTCTGGGTCGTAATCATACAAATGCAGGTCTGAAGTGAGGTTAACTTGCACAACCCCGATTATGTAATTGTGTGTAAATAAACAGGGAGTAATTACCTTATTAAGGAAAGGACTTCACTTCTATTTGAAGACCAGGCCTTTACTATTGCAGTGGCATGAAAAAGGCATTTATTCTAATACGTCCTCAGATTTCCAATGATAGCTTCAAGGCGGCCGTTCATTTAACGTTTGTGGATCTCGAGTTTTTGGCAACTATTTTGTAATAAAACACAATAAGGAGATATTCACTCACCTACGAATTGGCCCCGAACACACTGGACGGTGAATTTCACTGTTTTGTGCAATTTCAGGGCAATTAGTCAATTCAAAAAGCTGACAATTTCGTCCAATACATGCAAAATGACAGCGAAATATGTTGCAATTAGCCCGAAATTCAGCAGCACAAAACCTGTTCCATAGAAAACGAATGTGTCTTCTATTCACAGAACGCCGAACTGCATCGAAATGCCCTGATTTTTGGCATTTCAACTCAACAGGTTTAACCCTTTGCCGCTGGGCAGGGTGTAGAATTAGGTCCCGCCTGCTGGCTGCTGCGGCAGGCCCCTCCACCAGCCCACCTACACAGCTGACACACGGTGTGCGTCATTGGCTGCAGGGGATGGCCTGAGTTCAGGCCGTCCTGCAGCAGCCAATGCGCACAGCAGGGACGTGCAGTCAGTGGAGGCAGGGGAGGCAGAGCCGCACCTGCCAATAAGTGATAAGTTAATAAACTAAAAACAAACTCACCTGCTCCTCGCTGTCAGATCCATCCTCTGCAGGCATTAGTTTTCCCAGCCTACGCAATTTGCATAGCAGGATGTTTCCCCGCTGCACTAATTGCGTAAACTGCTCAAGATGTGTGCAGCACACGTCAGAGACAAGTGCTGCCTATTTCATGATCACTGCTCATTAGTGCCGCACAGACTGACAGGCACTGATAGAGCATGGGAAAGCTTGGACCAATGGGAAAGCACCATTGGTCCAAGCCATTCCCAGAAAACCCCTACATTAGAGGACTGCCTCTGATTGACAGGAAGGGGCACATCTAGCAGTTAGACATGCCCCTTCCTGTCAATGATAGGCCAGGCAGCCCTCCAATGCAGGCTGTGAAAAGATTGCATGATGGACAACCCCTGACTGGCTGCATGGGGAGCTGCAGTCCAGGAGCCTGGCACAGGGGTGCCCTGCTCTGCATCAGCTGGGGATGCCCAGTTATACCCCAGGCTGGTTATTGTCTGCTAACTGGGGCTGGAAGAATGCACAGCACATCTGCCCCCCAGGAGGGATCTGAGGGGGTGCAGCAGCCTTTGAAATTCAAGCAGCAGCAGGAAGCCCTCTTTGCCCTGCTGCAAGGTAAGTGACCTCATGGGGGGAGAGATGGTTAATGATGGGGAAGGAGATGCCATGGCTTTCCTCTGTGCTGATTTCCTGATGTTCAGATAGTGCTTAGCTGCCAATCTGTATGATGTATTGTACCTCTAGCCAGGCTGCCTGGGGAGGGACAGGACAGGACAGGTGGGGGACTCAGCAGATGCAAAGTTGCCAGCAAGACTCTCTCAACTCCTCTTCTACCAGGGCTGTCAGATCACAGCGTGTGCTTCATGGGTCACTGGCTTTGGGCTGGGGTGTCAGATCTCCATTTTGCTCCCTGAAAGTGCTGCCCTGCAGTGTGCAGAAGTCAGGTTGGGTCAGTTTTCCAGTTGGGTCAGTGGCTTGCTTTCCCTTCAGTATAATATGAATGACGCAAAATGTATAGGTGCTTTAAGGAAACCTAATGGATGTGGCCAGGCTCCTCTTAATAATACTTTGTTATAGGGGCAGCATATAGAGCGGTGTTTGTGTGTGTTCTTACAGTGCCAGTCTCTTTACACACCCTTTTTTTCACATGCTGTGTGTATGTATATTTATATCTCCAATGTGTGTGTGTGTGTGTGTGTGTGTGGGGCAAGCATTGGGTTAACCTTTTTTATGGGCCTGAAATATCAGGGTTATTCAGAGAGGTGAAAACCTTGAGAACTGGCAGGAAAATGAACAGCCAATTTGGAAAGTGAGATAAATGGGAGAATTTTTCTGGTTTGACTATTTTGACCTAGAATTTTAACTTCTCCAGTCATTCTCAAGGTTTTCACCTCTTTCTGAATAGCCCTGATACAGGGTCATTCTTCTGCTTTTCACCACTCTCTGAATAACCCGGATACAGGGCTATTCAGAAAGAGGTGAAAACCTTGAGAATGACTGGAGAAGTTAAAATTCTAGGTCAAAATAGTCAAACCAGAAAAAGTCTCCCATTTATCTCACTTTCCAAATTGGCTATTTGGTCTAGATTTTTCAATGGGCTATTTGGTCTAGAATCAGTGTTTCTCAACTCGTTTCCTCGGCCTGGTTTTCCAGATATGTGAAGCACAGCACAGGTGATATGATTTTCTGCTCAGTGATTGCAGTATTCAGTCTGCATTTTCCCAAGGTGATCTGAAAAATCTAGCCTGTAGTGGGTCCTGAGGACAGGAGTTGAGAAACCCTGGTCTAGATTGTTCATTCTCTTTTCTTTTTTTTTTAACATATTCAAGTTTATTGTGATTCACATGAAATATTACAGTTCAATGTAGCTACTATATTGTAGCCCAATTAAGTTTGAAAAAATAGTTGGTCATGTCACTTCTTTCAGATAGTCATTACATATAAGGAAGAAAATAAAGTTGTACAGTTATACGGTGGTAGTTATCGGGTCTGTGTGGCAACCGGTTCACGTTAGGTTTCAGGGTGTCGCAGTAGCAAGCATTAGATTAAGAACCCGGGGTCTGTGTGCATCGACTCATTCTCGGCAGACATGTCATTAGCCAGTAGTACCATTTTAATGCATTTTCAGCGGCCCTCCCCTTGGCGTAGGCCAACCTTTCCTCAGAGGCGCGGATAAATTCCACCTCGTGGAGCCAGAGCGTGAGTGGAGGGGGTTCGGCGCGCTTCCAGTACTGAGGTATCGTCAGCCTTGCCGCCTGTAACAGGCGGACAGCCACCGATTTCCTAAATACCTCTGGGATCATGTCAGTGTGGCTCAATAAATAAAATTCCGGGGAGAAGGGGGGTTGAGGTTCCATAACCTCACTAACCTGGGCATGAATAGTGTGCCAAAAGTGTTGCAGTTTCGGGCAGGACCACCAAATATGTAGTGGATTGGCGGCAGGAGCTTTGCAACGCCAGCAGGATGCGCCATCCCCTCCCGGCATGTGTCTAAGTGTGTTGGGTGTCCTGTGCCATCTGTTTAGTAGTTTATAATTAGCTTCCTGTACCCTAGTGGACATCGAGCTGGTGTGGGCCAACGAGCAGATCGACCTCCATTGGTGATCCTCAAATTGTATGCCTAATTCCCTCTCCCATCCGGTACGGGCCGCGGACGGACAAGCAACATTGGACTGTATGAGCTCGTACATCGCTGAGAGGCAATGGGAGGGTAACCTGCCCCGTTCCACTATCGTCTCGAACTGTGTGAGTGTCCTCGTGTATGAGTCAAGCGTGGAAAGCGAGCGTAGTCGTTGAATCAATCTGTGGTGGTGGAACCTAGTCAAAAAGGAATCTGGGTGGGAGAGGGGCAGCAGACTGCACGCAACTGGTTGTCCAGCAGCTATAAAATGGCAGGGGCGTGGTGGCGGCGGGGGGTCCGCTAGGCCTGTCAGCTGTAAGGATCGGGAAAACTCCGGAAGCCGTTGGAGCGGTAACAGCGGAGATGGGAACGGTGCGAGGTCAAATTTAGCATTGAGGCGTCTCCAAGTGCGTAGTGTAGCGTTGATCAGAGGGTGTGTTTTTATCCCTTTGTGTAATGTGGAGGCTGGTAGCCAAGGTAGGTCGGACAGGGGGCAACTCGCACAGGCCTGTTCGATTTCCACCCATTGTTTGTCTTGTGCGCCAGTCAACCACTCCAGCATGCGCTGCAAGTGGGCCGCTCCATAATAGTGCCAAAAGTGTGGCACTGCCGCCCCACCAGCGCCTTTAGGCGTGGTGAGTAGTGCCATAGTTATTCTAGGTTTTTTAGAATCCCATATGTATCTAGTGAGCGTGCGAGTTAGTTGTGCGAAAAAAACTCCTGGTAGAAGTATTGGAATGGTCTGAAAAAGATATAGAAGGCGCGGCAGTATGTTCATTTTAATTACTCCGGCTCGGCCAAACCACGATATATGAGGGTATGACCACGTGGAGAGGTCATTAGTCAGGCTCGTCAGGAGCGGTCGGTAGTTGGCTGCATACAGTGTCGCACAGTCTGGTGTTAGTATAATGCCTAAGTATTTCAGTCCCGTAGAGCACCAACGGAAGGAAAAGGCCGTCACCAGGGACTCCTTCATGTCCGGGGGAACATGGAGGGGCAGAATTTCAGACTTGTCCATGTTAATCTTTAAATTGCTTAAGGCTCCATATTGGGCAAAAAGGTGTAGCAATTTCGGAAGGGAGATCCTCGGCTGGCGGAGAAAAAACAGCATATCATCAGCATATGCCGCCACCCGGTGCTCTCTGTTCCCAACCTCCACGCCGTGCAGATCAATATCTGAACGTACTGCCTGCAAAAATGGTTCTAATGTCAGTGCAAACAGGAGTGGAGACAGGGGGCAGCCCTGTCTTGTCCCGTTTGTGATCGGGAAGGGGGCCGATAATGCGCCATTAATGTTGACCCTGGCCGTGGGGTTAGTGTATAGGGCATTGATCCAGGTCAGCATGTTCGTGCCTACGCCCATAAAGCGCAATGTGTGTGAGAGGAACAGCCAACTGACCCGGTCAAACGCCTTATCTGCGTCCGTGGACAGCAGTAAGGTCGGTTCACGTTCCCCAGTGGTGGCTGCGTGAATGAGGTCTATCGCTCGTACCGTGTTCGCCCTGCCCTCCCTCCCGGGTATAAAGCCCGTCTGGTCTGAATGGACCAGCATTGGAACGTGTGCTTTCAAGCGGTTGGCCAATATTTTCGCAAACAGCTTGAGGTCCTGGTTAAGGAGGGAAATCGGTCTATAGCTGCTGCAGAGCTCTGGATCTTTTCCCGGCTTCGGGATAAGTGTGATGTTAGCTGTCAAAGCCGATGCTTGTAAGTGTGTGCCTTCCGTGAGTGAGTTAAAGGCCCTCAGCCAATGTTGTGCCAAATGTCCGTGCAGGGATTTATAATACTGGAGGGAGAGTCCATCAGGGCCGGGAGACTTGCCCGGGGGGTTAATTTAATTGCCTCCTCTAGTTCCTCTCCAGTTATGGGTTTATCTAGGGACTGGCGCGCGTCACTTGACAAGGTGATGCGGAGATGTTGCCGAAGGTAAGCGTCAATGGTGTCCGCGTTTTGTGTGCCCGTTTGTTTGGGGAGGTTGTACGTTTCCTGAAAATGTTTATGGAAGAGTGTCATGATGTCCTGCGGTAGAGAGGATGGGGCCTGTGCGCCGGCGCGTATCTTAGATATGTAGGAGGCATTCCGTTGCCTGCGAAGGGAGTGGGCCAGGAGCCTACCGCATTTATTGCCGTGTTCAAAGTAGCGTTGTTTAGTCCTACGTATTTTTTGAAGGGCACTAATGTTAAGGAGTGTGTGAAGCTCCGCTTTAAGCTTCATTAGTTCTGTGTAGGTCGCGTCCAGTAGGTGGGCTTTATGGGTCTGTTCCAATGTAGTAATGCGTGCGTGGAGTTCTTCAAACTGACGTGTTCGTGCCCGCTTAAGTCTCGCCCCTTGTGCTATCAGGTAGCCCCTCGCCACCGCCTTGTGCGCCTCCCATACCAGCGGGGAGGGAGTGTCCGGGCGTACATTATCCTCAAAGTAGTGCTCTAGTGTGTCTGTCAGTCCTTTAAGTACCTCCACGTCTGCTAGGAGGGTTTCATTAAGACGCCAATGTAAGGATTTGGATCTGTATAAGGCCGTCGCCAACGTCACTATGACCGGCGAGTGATCTGTCCAAGTCGTGGTGCCAATGGTCGAGTTGCGGATTAAATGTGCATGTTGAAATGGGATAAATATGTAGTCCAGTCGGGTGTAGCGTCTGTGAAGTGCGCTGTAATAGGTGTAATCCCGCTCCGTCGGGTGTTGGGCTCTCCAGCAGTCTACCAGCCTGTGCTCATGCAAGAGGAGTCTAGTCTGGCGGAGCACTGACTGTGCCAGGCTTGAGGTCCCCTTGGACGTGTCCATCTTAGGATCCAAGACCATATTAATGTCCCCACCCACAATAAGGATCCCCTCCGCAAAGGCCCCCACCACTCGGAGAATCTCCCTGAACGCCCTGTGTTGCCGTTTGTTAGGCAGGTATACTGAAGCGAAAGTGTACAGTTGTTCGCCTATGGTCCCTTTCACTAAGGTATAACGACCGTCAATGTCGCATTCAGAGTCCCTGAGGGTGAATGGAAGTGACCTGGCCAATAAGATGGCTGTGCCACGCATCTTGCCTAGCGCGTAGTTGCTATAGAACCCTGTGGGGTAGTCCCGGTTGCGGAGCGATGGTGCCCGGGGCCCTGTGAGGTGTGTTTCTTGTAAGAGTGCAACGGATACCTTCTGAGTGCGGAATTCCCGTAACGCGATGTGGCGTTTTGCCGGAACGTTCAAACCTCCCACGTTCAGGGAGAGGACCCTCAGGGAATCAGGAACATACGTCATGACGTACAACAGGTGAAATAACCGGGGTCTGACGTGAGGGGTGCGAAAGAGGTGTAACTACCACCGAACCTGCGCGAATTGACAAAGAAAAACAAACGTATGAATATGCAAAACAATTACAATGAAGATCGTAAGAAAAAAAAAGGGGAAAAACAAAAAATTAACCACTAGGCAGAGTAATCGTAACGAGTGTGACGAATTTCAGTCGGACCGCCCCTATTGGAGCAGGTCGGACCCTATCACACAAAAAGTGCCCACGACCGGGCGCGTTACTACTCAGTAGGGAAACGTGACCAACCGTCAAGAAATATGAATTAAACAATTAACAAGGGGTGTGCGTGCCCACCCCATGGCGAGGCCATTAAGGCCTGGTGTAAGAAGCAAACAAACAGACCCAGTCTCGGTGTAGTATTCCGCCGGAACCACTGATAAAAGTTTTCCTCATCCTGTGGAGAGGTTAGGGTCGTCCCGTAGGTCTACCTGTCCGGCTCTAGGAAGCAATCATCCGTGTGGAAGGATCAGTGTAAAACGTGCTAGAGTTCCTGGGAGCTGGATGGGGTGTTTCCCCGCGTGGAGGGCCGTGAGCCTCGTGGGCGCCTCCGTCGGGCAGGGCGCTGCGGCGGGAGTTGTTCAGTGGTGTAAACCGTCAACGGGTCCGGCCACGTTATCCGTACGTCTTCTGGCAATCGTAGCGTGCGAAGGATTCCATCCAGTTCTTCACCCGACCTGACGGTCACCGGGCCTTGTTGCGTTCTGATCTGCAGGCCAAAAGGGTGTAGCCATCGGTACTGTAGTCCTTCTTGTTGTAGAGCGAGCGTGAGGGGCCGCAGTGCCCGTCTTGATTGCAGGGTGAGCTGAGAGACATCATTAAACAGGGAGATCGGGGCACCATCCAGCGCCAGTCTCGGGGTGTCCCTTGCTAGTCTCATAATGTCCTCTTTTAAACTGAAATGTAGAAGATAGCAGATGACGTCCCTCGGAGGTGCTTCCGGGGGTCCCCTGGGCCTAAGAGCTCTGTGAAAACGTTCAATATCTATTGGGGTGTCTGGTGGGCGTCCCAGTACCTTATTGAATAAACGCAGTAGTGCATGATGTAATTCCTCCGCCGTTTTCTCACCCTCAGGGAGACCCCTTACTCTAATATTCTGCCTGCGGCCTCTGTTTTCAAGGTCTTCAACATGTCGGGTGAGGGAGGTGAGAAGGTGATGGTGCTGTGCAATGTGACCCGTGGTGGCTTCTACCTGGTCTGAACTCTCCTTCTGCCCCTTCTCTACCTGCTCCACACGGTGCTGTAGGCCTCCTAGGTCACCCCTGAGCCGTTCGATGTCTGCCGCCAGGGACTGGCGGAGTGATGTTGTGGCCGCCGTCAGGTCATCTTTCGTGGGCAGCGATCGTAGGAGCTGGCGTATGTCCTCCGGTGCGTCCCACGTGCCGGTAGACGAGGATGCAGGTGATGGCGGGCCGCATGCGGGAGTCGGCGCCATTTTATTTGGCGTTTGGGCTCCGTCCTCCTCGTGCTGCGGGGCAAAGTACTGGCGGATCCCGGGCGCCGGCGAGTCCGGGTGAGCTGCCGCTGTTCCAGGAGTCTGGGGGGCCTTTTTACCCTTGACCATGTTGCTTTGCGCTGGGGTTATGCTTTGGTTTCGCCAGGGGTGAGACGGAGCTCACTCAGTGTGCGGCCATGTCAGTCGGCGGTCAGGCCACGCCCCCCGATTGTTCATTCTCCTGCCAATTCTCAAGGAGAGAGAGAGAGAGAGAGAGATAGAGAGATAGAGAGATACCTTGAGAATTGGCAGGAGAATGAACAATCTAGACCAGGGTTTCTCAACTCCTGTCCTCAGGACCCACTACAGGCTAGATTTTTCAGATCACCTTGGGAAAAATGCAGACTGAATACTGCAATCACTGAGCAGCAAATCATATCACCTGTGCTGTGCTTCACAAATCTGGAAAACCAGGCCGAGGAAACGAGTTGAGAAATACTGATTCTAGACCAAATAGCCCACTGAAAAATCTAGACCAAATAGCCAATTTGGAAAGTGAGATAAATGGGAGAATTTTTCTGGTTTGACTATTTTGACCTAGAATTTTCACTTCTCCTGTCATTCAAGGTGTTCACCTCTTTCTGAATAGCCCTGTATCAGGGTTATTCAGAGAGCGGTGAAAAGCAGGAGAATGACTGGAGAATGGAAAATTCTAGGTCAAAATAGTCATTCAGTCATTCTCCTGCTTTTCACCGCTCTCTGAATGAATAACCCTGTATGAAAACAAGTCCAGGTACAAGGACCCAGGACTGTAGATTCTTCATTTAGGAAGTCTTTACCAATGCAATTTAGAAGGCATATTGTAAGATAATTGTTCTGTATAAAGGTCTGTGGTAACAGAATCGGCTTCCGGTCAGTCCTTACTTGCAGTGTCTGTCCTTCTGATGTACTAAATGCCTGAAGCCTCCTCTTTGGGAGCTAGAAGGTTTTCTGGCTGTTTTGCATTTGTATATCTGGCTCTGATACGAACCAGTGCCTCACCAGCCATTGACCTCACCGCACGTCACTGTCGCACAGCACATGCCAACAGGTGGGTGGGGCAAAGGAGGCCCATTGAAGCCAAGGCCAACCTGCTGTGGGGACGGTATAGTATGCCCCCAACGGGAAACCGTTAAACAGCTAAATCCCACAGGTTTCAGTGAAAAAAAATGTAATCTCTTTTATTCTCTAAAGACCGTTTATGGTTTTCTAAGTTTTTCAAAAGCACTTTTTGTATTTTTTTATACATTTCGTTTTTTTTTTTTTAAAAACTTTTTTTATTTTGTAACAGACCTTTTCATTATTTTTTAAAAAACCTTTTTATTATTTAGACACATTTTTATCGATTTAAACTCCTACTAGGAGACTTCTTTATTTTTTTTCCAGTTTGGTGGAATTCGCCGATGCCAATTCGGGATTATTGGCGCAATGCGGTGGTTTTCCTCCACATCTGATAAATGCTTCAGCAACTCTAATTTCGTCAAAATATGGTGTCCATTCGCTAAATGGTGAATGCGCTGTATTTTCGGCTAAACTGAATCACTGAAGTGCGCCGAAATGCGGCACGCAATTTCAGCGGTTTGTGAATCGACCATACTAGTGTTCAGCATTACACTTGTAAAAATACCTACAATTTAGTTTTTATTTACTAGCTCAGGTCTAAAACGTTAACAGTATTTACATAGATTTTAATATTGTAATTACATGAACCTCTATGATATTTACAGAAATTCATTTTTAATAAAGGTCATACTGTACTTTCAGTGAATATTATCCCTTTAATATTGGAGCAGCAGTGGCTAATCTTGGAAATACATTTCCCATGATGCAGTTTTCCTGTCCTAGGAGTAGGTTTTAAATTAGCGGTGTGGGACTGGAGCCAGGGTTAGACATCACTTGTCTAATCAGTGGTTTTCACCTTTTTTCCCTCTCGCAGCACATCTAAAAATGGGACTTCCTATGAGATTATCCACGAAAGTACCCGCCTATCCTAGTTGAGTGTAATATAGCGTGCAAGGGAGCACCTTTCCCCCTTCTTTTCATAAAATGTTCCTCTGCATTACTGGATGAGACAGATCCCAAGTATAACACTGGATGAAATTACTGTAGCAACATTATACACTAAACCAAGCACCTATTGTATTAGGAGATGTATCTATGTATAGCTCTTCATGCCAATCTGTGTCCCTATCTTAGCATGCTACAACTGGAACACGGGCCCGAGTTGAATTGTGGATATTCGACTGTACCATTGTTTCTGGTGCTGCACTCTTTACATCTCCATTGATCTTATTGGAAAAAGTCTCTGGTGTTCACGTACCAGATTTCTCTTAAAGCCTCTATCTTGACAACTTTATTGACCTAGCTCATCAACAACCTGAAATTCTCATACTGTGCTGCATGTGGCTTGCAAATCATTTTACACCAGTGGATCCACACTACACCCTCAATTCTCAAACTTTTTCCCCAACAAACACTCTGCAACTTTGTCCAGTGTTGGGTGCTCTGTAAATTCCTGGAGGAACCAGCCCCTTAATACAGCAAGAGGCAAAGGGAGGAGAGGGGGGACCCAGGTCACCATACGGTGTCACCAAAAGGAACTTTATTGGCTATTCAGCATTTGCAAATGCAGCCTTTCTCAAGCTGGGTAAGCTTGAGAAAGTGTGGCCCATTTTATGATCTTCACGCTAAAACGTGCACATTAAGGAGGAAAACCTGCACCTGTAGGTTTGTCCTTAGCATCCCCATTTTAGCATGATATTACAATATCACAGGGCATGCTCCAGAAGCCTGCCCCCGTAACGCGGCGTTAAGCCTTAGGATGCTCGAGGCAGCGCTAAGCGCAGCCGCGAGCATCCCCTCCTGGAATCCATAGGACTCCATTGAGGCTTCGACTGCTGGTCACATGACCTACAGGATCTCGCCTCCCGTGAGATCTGGCAGGTCAGCGGAGTGATTGAGGGAGATGGGGACCCCCCCCCCAGTCTTCCTCTGCTCCCAGCGGCAAGAAGAAGCGGATCGAGCCGCTGTTCGACTTGGGATGAGAGGAGAGTATGTGATTTTTTTTCGGGGGGGGGGGGGTTTCAGCTGGTGCTGACTGATGCTGCAGAAGCGGAATCGGTTAACCACAGCTAGGAGCTGGTGCTAACCTTTCAGTTAACTGCAGCGGGACGTAATTAGCTTTAGGACTTTGCGCTCCCCATGTTAAGCATAGGGAGCTCAAAGTACAGTAAAAACGTGCCGAAAAGCGCAAGCTCTGAATCGCTAACGGGGTTTTAACCCATTAGCGTTCGGATTGTAATATCGGTTGAAAATGCTAGGGCCACCTAACGTTAACGTTCACACAGCTAACTGCTAACGTTATATTTAAGAATGCAATAGGGCCCTATGTGTTTACAGCTGAAACTTTGCATAGCCAATAAAGTTCCTTTTGTGTAATAAACAATGTACTGGCCCCATCCTTTGCCTGTTGCTCAAACAAACAGACCAATATGGGACACTCCTAACCATGTGGCAATCTTTCACAGGACACACACACACTTTATATAATAAATGAGAAAATTGATATATATATATGTTATGGTGGAGGGCAAAAAGTGAGATTAAAAGACTCCCCATAGCAAATAATCAAGTTTATAATTGTAGAAGCGAGAAATTGCAGACTTCATTTGCAGGTCCTACCAAGAGTTCCTTTCTGCATATGGGGTATGTAGTACATGAACTCTGTAAAGCAGTTCTCTGATTTGCTGGGATGTGTAAATGTCTTCTACACAGTGGCGGCTCTCCAATTAGGTGGCCGCCTAAGGCCTCGCGGCCGCCTAATCGATCACTCCGGCTGCAGCTGTTTTGTATAGGCCACAGGACTCGGAGGAGTCACTGTGGCCTACCTAGGCCTGGCCGCCGGACAAACCAAGATGGCCACTGGCCCCTTCTGGTGACAGAGGTCGTGGCCAGTGGCCCCCTTTGATGACATCAGAGAGGGCGTGCTGGACGTCTGCGTCCATGCCTGCCGGCCGCCATGTGGATCCCTTGCTCCGGATCTGCGAGGGATAGACTCGTTTGTCTGATGTCTGGGTAGGGTAAGGTAAACTTGATCTGGGAGTCTTATATCTGGGGGCTCGGATATCTTGGGAGGGTCTGATATCTGGGGCTCTGATATCTTGGGGGTTCAGTAAAAAGGCATCTGTATTGTATGCACAGCACCTTGCGGCGGGGTGTGCTAGTACGCCCCACCAGCATTAACAGCTCCTGACGCGGGGGCGTGGCCGGTGGCGGATCGAAACGGACGTGTCTGAGCGGAGCTCCGATCCCGTTTACCTATACAGCGGCTTTTATGGTGCATTTGGATCGGGCTACTTGCCTCTCACTGACTCTCGACCGTCGGCCATCAGGTAGAGACACCCCGGAGCCTGTCCGGTCCCCCCCTCCGGACTCGCGTTGAGTGATCGAGCCGCTGCACTGCTCTCTCCCCAGCCGGCGGCCATTTTGGGAGCCGAGTGTTGGCGCACTTATTGGTACCTGTACTGAGGCGCTGATTCCCCAGATGGGGAAGAAGAATAAAGCCAGCGGTGCGGGAGAGGATCTCGGCACCCCTGACATCAGACTTTCGCTCGGAGGGGGTTTGGGGCGGAGGCTGCCGCCACGCTCTGTACTAGAGCTGGGGGCTCAACGGATGGTGGAGGCCCCTCCTGTCTCACGTGTGGTACCACCGGGCTCGGGGGAAGATGAGCTTCCCCCCACTAAAGCAGACATCCGTAGGTTGCTGGACGAAGCCAGGAGCTCATGGCAGACTGAATTCCAGTCCCTCAGTGAGGTAGTTAAGGAGACTCAGGCCCAGGTGGACGACATCCGGACCCGCACGCAAGCAGTAGAGGATACACAGGCCGCAACCTCCACTTCGATAAGCGCATTACAGGCCCAGGTTAGAACTCTCCACTCGGTTGTGGCGGCGCTAGACTCGAGACACAGGCGGCGGAATGTGAAGCTGCGTGGAGTACCAGAAACAGTCCAAGATTCAGAGCTACTACGGTATGTCACGAGATTCCTAGAGTCTGTTCTCGGCACATCTGAACAACTACAGGGTGCAATTTCTATGGCCCTCCGGGTTCGGAAGGCTGCAACGGCCCCAGCGAAAGCACCACGCGACGTTATCATAGTGCTACGAGAAATCACCCTACAGTCTTCCCTGTTCCGGGCGGTGCGTAATGTACCTATGGTCCCTTTTGAAGGAGCCAACATCGCAATCTACCGAGACATCCCTTTTCTGGTGCTGGCTGCCCGACGACAGTTTAGACAGGCTGCGGCCCTCCTTCGCGCTCAGTGCATTGGTTATAGATGGGGACCATCCGGCTCCCTTATCATCTCTTCACCTGATGGACGTGCTTTGGTGGCCACTTCGTTGGCTGAAGCTGAGGGACACCTTCAAGCATTGGGACTGCTCCCGGTTCCTTCGGGTCAACTTGCAGTGGATCAACCGGACGGCTCCCCTTTATCCCCGAGCGATCTGGACTGAGTTGAGGTTTCTACACTGCCACAAACCGACATGCTGCCCCTGCCTTAACCCCTGAGAGGTGATTTTATCCCCCCTCCCTGCGATGACTCTTCTTGATATTTTTGCTGTTCCGTTCTGACGCTTGTTGTCATTGTATGGGACATTTGTATCACTCTAAATGTGACTGTTCACTCCCCCCCACCCTGTTTGCATCTCTTTCCTAGTTGGTGCTCGACCTCTTGAAACTGGTAGACCCACTCACCCTCCCACGTCCCCCCTTTTTTTTTTTCTTTTTTTGGGGTGTCTCAGGGCGTGCCACCATGGCTTTGCCAGTCATGATTGGCCCTCGAACCCCTAGGCTACGTGACATTTTCACTCCATGGCCTCCTCAGGGAGTGCGCCAGGAGCGTCACGGCAAGGGCCGCTATGTTTTTCCCCTCCTCCACTCCCCCTTCTTTTTTTTTATCTCCCCCCTCTCTCTTTCCCCTGTTTGCCCTCCTCACCTGGGCCATCATCTTTTACGACGTGAATACCTTGCACCTTTCTTTTTCGAATTTTCCCATTGTTTATCTTTTCTGCATAATTTGAGACAGGCCTTGCGAGGCCGCTCGTGTTGATTGACTCTCAGTATCAATAAAATTTAATTTTAAAAAGATTATTAAAAAAAAAAAACAGCTCCTGACGCGCGCCACCTGCCCATCGTTATGGGGTTAAAGATGGGTGTGCTTAAGGCCAGAATTCCAGCAGCAAATTGGGATTTTAAAGTGCACCAATCGTACCCAAATTACCAACAGCTGCGATTTTCAATTTCCCAGCTGCTGACCACCAGATCCAATCGCTGTAGCGAGTTGTCTCAGAGAAGAAGGCAATGTTGGTATTTGTGCATATGCACACAGCTCCCATCCATTGTTCTGTGCAGGCGCTACGGAACTTACATACATACGGTGTGCAAGTCCCTCAGCAGTGCACAGTATGCGGATCCTACACTACGAAAGTTGTGTATTGGCGAAAACTACGCAGAAAATCTTCAGGAGCTTCTGAGGTCAGGAGTCTATGAGTTGAAGAGAATCACCTAAAAGAAAAAGAAAATTATTTAAAAAAAAAAATATATATATAGGTCCTTTTTTTGCCATTAACCCTTTCATGTTGGGCAGATGGTGCCCGGCGGGAGGGTTTTAACACCGGCCGTGGCGTACTAGCATGCCCCGCTAGCCGGCTGCTTCGGCAGACGTGCTTCATTGGCTGCTGGGGGACTGCCTGAACCAGATGCTCATCCCATGTATTAAACACAGGTGAAACTAGTGCACCTTCTGACGAGAAACAGCACTGTCTCTACGGTTTCTTTCGCCTAAGGACCCAGGGTGTTGGTGGTGAGATGTTGCATTTTCTTGTAGCGGGACTTTCTTTGTTCCCCCGTTCACAACGGTTCTGTATGCTACGTTCCACACCAGTGAATGGCGTGCGCGTGCCAGCTTGTGGGCACGGCCGGAGGAGGCCCATAGACGCTAGCCGGGGGATAATATGCCCCCTGCAGTGGTCAGGTCCACCCACCACAGGGACAGCAAAGTACGCCCTGCATCGGTAATGGATTGAATAATAGGGCAGAGGCTGCTAACTGCCTCTGCCAAATTATTTTTTTCCCCATTTGTGGGTTGTTTTTATTAACTCACCTTTTGTCCCTCGCTGGGCACAGCTCCTCTTCTTCAGTTCAGGGACTCCCAAATCCAGAGATCCCTGAACCTTTTCTGCGTCATTTGCTCTCCAACACTACTTGCAAAACTTAGGAAGTGAAAATTGCGCAGGGATATGGGACCTGTGCACTTTACATACACAAGTTCCGTGTCGCCAGCGCAGAACCATCATCTGCCTCTGTTAAATCGATTGCTATGGCTATTGGTCTCAGAGAGTTGACGTACTGGTGACTGGCAGCTGGGAAATTCAAAAATCCCAGCTGCTGGTGATGCTGGGTGGGGTGGAGAAAACTCCTCCAGATCAGGGGTGTTGGGTGGGGGAGGGAGAAACTCTACACAACCTGACCACTTTAAAAGTGGTCAAGATGAATAAAGTGTTCCTTTAAGGGCAAAATAATGGAACTCCTTTTTTTTTTTAATAGCATATCCCTTTAAGCCCCAGAAAACCACTGACACTTCTCTGTCACTAGGAGGCATAACTGGCATGATTTATGAATAGAGCTGAGTAATCCCAACCCTAGCTCTATACGTGCACACTAGTTTCAGAGTATTACGGTTCTTTTTCCTGAAGGTCTAGGAGATTAAGATTCATATTAGAAAACCAAAATACACCTTTGCCGAGTCCAGATTACCCATTCACAGAAGGCCAGATGACAGGCATTACTTAACATCAGGTCAAAGTCGCTTTCAGGGCCTCCCAGATTTTATACCACAGCATTGGTGGTGGGGAAAAACCTACTCCTAAACCCCTGTGTACCATCCCACCCGTCACCTACTATCTTGTTCCACTCCCAACCCATGTGTCTCGCGACTCATTGTGCAAAATCTCACCCCCTTGTACTCCTCCCCCATTTTCCTCAGCCCAAGGCAGGTGGAATAATTTTCAGGCATTAAGGTGATGAACCATTTTGAGGTCCCTGCCCCTTTAACTCCACAAAAAAATGAGATATGCTTTTGGTATTTTATACCTCACCAACTTCATAGCAATCTGAAAAGTGACTCAGTTTAAAGGCTTTTCATTTAAAGATCTCCCCATCATTGCACATCTTTCACATTGAAAAAGAAGTGATTGCAATCTTTCTGTGTTATATAATGGATACATTGAAGTAAATACGTCTTGTCAATGATTCAGTTGTTTTGCCCTTGCTCGGTCGGAGTGGTCCTTTACATACACGGAGGTTAGAAGTATCACTTATCCAGCCAAATACTCTGAAATATGCACTATTTGTGAAATTGTGGCTGACATTTGAGCTTGATGTCAAGAGTCTTCAAGAAACCGTACATGGGAATTGATTGGGTAAGTGGCGGTTCTAACAAAAAAAGATGGCCGCTGTCTTACAGCAGGCGCACTCTGTACCTTTTAGATGCTAAAAAAGTTTGTTTTTGGTGTGTATGTATTCAAAAATATTTTTTACTTAATATTTTATACAGAGGCAGTAGTACATACAATATTTTAATGTTGATAACCAACAAACCATTTCCCTTTACGGTATATCTTCGCCTTTCATTGTTTAGCCATTCATACTATATAATGCATCCTAATGTGCCTCCTGCTGTGTATTCTTTGTGCATTTAGAAGTCACATAACTCCAAGGTGACCCACAATATCCTAATTACATTGTACAGCGTATCTTTTGTGCCTTATGATACATGAGCAGTGTCAGACAAATAATGCTGAGTTTGGATTCCTACATCCTATGTTTTCCGTTACACACAGTGGTATGTGGGGCATGGAGGCGGTGTGATCTGGCATACACTCCCACATCCAGAATTAATTTCTATTTTCGGTAGTTTGTAGGTGTGTGAGCTGCAAGAAAAGCCACGTACGCCAGCGCTGATAAGGGGAGCTGGGCAGAGCTTTTCAGACTTTCCATTTCTAACTGAATAGGAACGGACATTAGGCATAATCTCTAATAATTAATTACAATCGACCTTTTGTGTTCCAGTTCTTATTATAGGCTGGGTCTGGCATCTGAAATAGCCTTTAGTAAAGACAATTATCCATAGCAGAGTGCACTGTAATTACAGGACCGGCCAGTATTGTATGAATACAGTGGTTTGCAGTTTTCACTCCCCTCCCTATAATTTAAATGTCATTTTACAATCAGCTTAGCTTATAATTTACCATCGATAGAAATCTTCCGAGGGATGTACTAACTCGCCCATTCAGATGTGTTAAGGGATTAAATACATTTGAAGGTAGAGGCAGTTTAGCTTGAGATTTCATAAAATCGAAAGTCTGAATCAGGGCTTGATACCTAAAGGTGCCAATTAACCAATGGCTCCTAAAATTTCACCTCTTGCTCCCAACTTTTTCAATAATTCTGTAAAAATTGTGCTTGGCTCCAAAAAAATGTGTACTTGCTATTTGGGATTTCATAAATCAAAAGACCAAGTCAGTTTTGTATGTTTTACTTTCCGATAAGACCTCCCAATTGGGGATGATTTTCTGTTGTATGTTACCCTACGCCCCCCCTCTCCCCACAATGAGTCCCTCCCTGAGGACATACCTGGATTCTTGGTGTTTATGATCCCCCCCCCTCGATGACTTGCTGAGACTTAGAGACATTGTTTTTGTCCTTTTTGCTGACTCCTACGGTGTGCAGAGTGTTCATGATGTCTTAGTGGATGCTGGGGACCTCATTTCTCCCCCCCCCCTTCCGGTTGTTTTTTTGTTTTTTTTGGCAGACCGGGACTCCCTTGGGGCGAGCCACTATGGCGACTTTTCCGGATAGGTCTGCCATAATTGGCCCTCAAGCCCTTGGCCGCGTGACATTTGCCCTCCATGGCCTCCTTGTCCTTGGACTCTCTGGAGTGAGCCAGGAGAGTCACGCAGATGGCCTTTGCCATATCCCCCTACCTACCTTCCCCATCCCTTCTTTTTTTTCCCCACCCCCCTCCCCCCTGGTCCCCACTTCCCAGCTCAGTGTCTTGCGTTACTACTCTGTACACCAGCCTTTTCTGATTGTAGGCCCTGCGAGGCCATTGTTTTCTGTTACACTGGATGTTTTATACTGCTGTCTTTTCAAAATAAAAAAATAATAAAAAAAAAAAGACCAAGTCAGGGCTCAATACATGAAAAAGCCGGGTAACCACAGTGTCCTAGATTTTTACTTTTGGCTTTCAGTCTTGTTGGTTGTTCTTAGCTGAAAAGCAGCAGGAGGGGCATGTAGTTGCTCAGAGCAGCTTTTGGTACATTGGTTAGGACTCGCTCTGCAAAGCAGTGCCTTGTTGGGGTGAGTGAGCTTACACTTCAATGGCCATTAAAACAAACTAAATCCTCCTGATAGTGTTTTTTTTGTACATGGAAATATATAGAAACGAGCGCAGATGACATCTTTTTTTCTCTTGTTATGTCTTATACATGAACTGTGAAAATTGTGCCTGAATGCAGCCCCAAAGTGGATAAACGGAGTGGGGGTCTCTTGCTCCACAGCCCCAAAAGTCAAAATTGCATAAAGAAACTCCAGAGTCCACAATAAATTTCAATGGATTTAATCCAACAACAGGAAAAAAGGCAACGTTTCGACCATGACTGGTCTTTGTCAAGCCTAAAACACAATGACAGAGCTGGGAATAAATAGCACCACAGACTGGTTAAGCAATCAAACAATCATTGCAACCAGTCCGTGTGTGCCAACCCAACAATTAAAAACAATAGTCTACAATTAGATACATCTATTAACATATTAACTTATGTAATTATGTATACAATGCTTATTAACATACAATAATTAGCGATCAATTGTAGAACAATGCCTATGAAAGAAAGAAGTAACTTGATAATTATAGATGTAGAGGGAGAGGATTACCCTTCTACTGCAGAGAGTCTGGGTTGACCCCATAGTAGAGATTTACTACCCCTAGAGCTAGAAAGCATGATGTATTCAATCTAAGAGTCTGACCCATAATAGAAGACTAATCCGTCCGTAAGCCCATATATCACCTGTCCTATCTACCACAGGTTTATAGAACACTATTATCTGGCACAGATAGGTTGCAGATACGGACTGTCATCTAGAGGGGGGAAGAAACAACTCTATATATCATAAGGAGGTACTGCCATAACACATTTATAAAAAGGGTGAGAAATCTGATTCTCTATTGAGGCCATGTGGAAAGAGAGTATTAAGATGATGGATCCAATATAATTCTCTCCTTTTGAGTAATTTTTCTCTATCCCCGCCTCTTGTTAATTTGGGCACCTCATCAATTACCTGATAACGTAACTGTGAGATATCATGTCCACAACGTATAAAATGTTCGGGGACCGGAAATTCAATCTTTTTAGTTCTAATATCTGACCTATGTTTAATAAATCGATTTTTTACTTTCTGAGTGGTCTCGCCCACATATATCAACCCACACGGGCATTTCAATAGATACACCACGTATGTAGAATTGCAGGTAAAATAACCTTTAATTTTAGACTTCCTCCCAGAGTGTGGATGGACAAAGAATCACCACGTATGACTGCATTGCAGCAAGAGCAACTTAGACATGGGAAAGTTCCATTCCTGGGTTTACCAAAAAAGGGTGTTCTACCTGTGTCTTGTCCAAACTCTGCTTTAACTAGCGTCTGTCGAAAAGATCTCCCCTTCTTGTATGACATTAGTGGGATGGTCTGAAACTCCAAAATATCAGGGTATGCGTCCCTTAAGATGTACCAGTATTTACATAGGATATTTTTCACTTGTGGGGTATGTGTTCCATATTTGGATACGAATGGGATCCTGCCGCAACTTTGGCGTCTCTGAGGAATTATTGGTTGATTGATCCTGATACTTTCTCTACTCAGGAGTTGTCTCGGATAACCTCTGGCCCTGAACCTCTCAATCATCTCCTCAAGCCTTTTGTCCCTACTTTCAGGCAAATCAACTACTCTATTGACGCGCACAAGTTGACTCCGTGGAGGGAATTAAGTAGTGTAGTTGGGTGCGCACTATCGTATCTTAGCAGGGAATTCTTATCAGTGGGTTTTCTATAAAAGATCTGTCATTAATTTGCCATTCCTTTTGACAACCAAAGTGTCTAAAAAATTGATTTGTGTAAGACTACATGACATAGTGAACTTGATGGAGGTGGATCCGTTATTAAGTATACTAAGAAATTCATCTAATGTTTCTCTAGTACCCTCCCATACAAAAATAATATCGTCTATATAGCGAAACCAATGATGGACATATTGAAAGAGGTCGCATTTATAGACTACATTTTCCTCAAATTCAGACATGAAGATATTGGCATAGGTGGGTGCTACATTAGTACCCATAGAAGTCCCCCGTATTTGGGTATAAAACACTCGATCGAAGAGAAAGAAGCTGCCACCCAACACCACATCCAACAAGTCCAAAAGAAATTGCAATTGATTATCGGAATAACCCAAATCAACAAGAGCATGTTTCATAGCATTTATACCCTCGAGGTTCTGTATAGACGTGTACAAGCTGGTGACGTCAAGACTGACCAAAATACTGTGATCACCCACAGCAAGCCCACGAAATTTGGTCAGAAAATCACCGGTATCCAGAATGAATGATGGAATCCGCTGTAGGTAGGGTCGAGCCACCCTGTCCAAAAAAATCTCTACTATGGGGTCAACCCAGACTCTCTGCAGTAGAAGGGTAATCCTCTCCCTCTACATCTATAATTATCAAGTTACTTCTTTCTTTCATAGGCATTGTTCTACAATTGATCGCTAATTATTGTATGTTAATAAGCATTGTATACATAATTACATAAGTTAATATGTTAATAGATGTATCTAATTGTAGACTATTGTTTTTAATTGTTGGGTTGGCACACACGGACTGGTTGCAATGATTGTTTGATTGCTTAACCAGTCTGTGGTGCTATTTATTCCCAGCTCTGTCATTGTGTTTTAGGCTTGACAAAGACCAGTCATGGTCGAAACGTTGCCTTTTTTCCTGTTGTTGGATTAAATCCATTGAAATTTATTGTGGACTCTGGAGTTTCTTTATGCAATTTATACATGAACTGGGCTGTTACTCCTGGCTGTTGCAGCCGCTCTGGTGAGTATAGGCACGACGCCATTTTTTCTGTATGGATGTATATTTCTATATCTGTTTGGGTTTCAGGATCAGCTTCAGGTTTCAAGGTAATTGTGTATGCATTAAGATCGGAGATCAATCCATCAAGTTGTGTGGCCCAGCACGCAAACAACCTAAAGAAGATCCCTAAATGTATAGGCCGGTCCTTGAGATGGCCGGATCTGCTCTACTAGAAAAAAATACTAGGTAAATATAGGTATCCTGTAAGTATACTATAGGAAGTATGTGATAACAGTAACAAAGATACCAGTTCAAGAGTCAGAAACGGAACACAAGAGTTCAGTAAATATCACGCAGTAATAGAGTTAACCAGTAGCAAGAGCCAGATACTGAAATATGTATACTGATTACTGGTGTACGTAACAGAGGGGTTACCAAATAGCAGTGTCAGTAACAAGAGCCAGGTTCAGTACACAGGCAATCAGTATAGATGTTTTGGTTAAAGCCCAAAGTGAGGTTAATCTTAACCCCTTCGCTGCTAAGGACGCACTCAGCGCGTCCAACCGCATGTCACGTTCCATGCAGTGGACGCGCTGAGCGCGTCCTCTCTTTGGGGTCAGCGTTCGGCCGGGTTCCGGCCGATCGCTGGCCCCCCCGGTGCGGGCTGACATCCTCGATGTCAGCCCAGCATCCAGAACCGCCGCCGGAGTAATTAGGTGTCATCGCGGCGGCGCGATGACACCTAATTCAGGCGCCCCCCCGCATGTGCGGAGGAGGCGCCTGAAAGGGAGGGGGGGGGGGGGTCCTTCGGACCTCTCTCCCTCCCGATCGGCGGCATGCAGGGGGTTAACACAGGCACCATTTGGAAGGGCACAGCCTGCCCTTCCAAATGGTACCTGGCATTAACCCCTGGGGAGCCGGATCACGAATCGGCGCTGAAAAGCGCCGGTTCGTGATCCTTTCCCGGAGCTGGCCGACATCTTGGATGTCGGCCAAGCCTCCGGGAACTCCCCCTGAGGACTGGCGTCATCGTGCATAGCACGATGACGCCAGTCCTGGAGTTAACCCCTAGCTGCCACCAATGGTGGAGATAAGGGGTTCATTGGAACCCCCTATCTCCCGATCCGTGGCAGCTAGGGGTTAAAGTTTGGTACTGTTGGATCGGCCAGAGCATGGCCATTCCAATGATACCAAACACGACTGTGAAAAAAGTTTGTAAAAAAATAAGAAAAAATAAAAAAAACAATTTTTTTTTCTTTTTTTTGGTTTGTTAATGCAGCAATATTGTTCCCATTTCAATTACAATGTGAACAATGATGCTGCACTAACGATTTTTGTATGCGGTGCGTTTGTTAAAAATCGTGTAATTTTCCCCCAAAAAAAATGTAACGAAACCCCATCTCTAAATTTTTTAACAAGCGCACCCCATACAAAATATAACCGCAATTGCTCGCATGTTAAAATGTGAAAAAAAAACACTTTACACATTGTAAATTATTGAAAATTCATATTTTATTGCATTTTTTGTTATAATATACAGACAGGTCATGACGTATACATATAATAATGACATATTATGAATCTGCCGAGTCTGACGGAAAGAACGATATATAATATGTCTGGGTCATATACTAAAATAAGCCTTCAAAACACGTTTAAACATGATGAGCAAAACCGGTAAAAATGACCTCAGCACAGAGGCGGGAAAAGCCTCAGCAGCGAAAGGGTTAAAATTATCCGGGTAATCCTGACATTACCCAAAACTGCTGGGTAAAGCTGCAAAAATATAAATGAAAAATTCAGACTTTACCCAGGTAATCTTAGAACTAACCAAATGCCCTTGGGTAACAGTCTGGAAGAGCTGAAAATTTTTACCCAGATGATCTGCAGACTATCCAACCCCGATTGGTTAAAATAGAATTTTGCCATCGATCAGATAAAATCTGAAGCTTTACCCGGCTAATCTGAGGACTATCCACAGCTTCACCTGGGTAATCTGCAGAGCATCCAATCCCCCCTTGGGTAAAAGGGAATTTTGCTATTACCTATGGATATTATCAATGAAAATGGCAAAAGACAAACATTAAAATGTATTAAGGATATAATGAATATACAGAGTAACAGGACGTGTTTCTTATTACATGACCTTTATTATGTGTCATATGTGCTCATATATCATTTATAAAACATTCTAACCATTAGGTTACTCTTTATAGAATATCTTTATCTTCATAAATTAATTTTCAAACAATTATGCTCAGAGTAACATGACGGTTATTTAGTGTGGTATGTCACGGTGGATACAATTTGGTTAAAAAGAACAAAAAACTCAGTTTTGTTATCGGTCAGATAACGGTTTGCAGCTTTACCCGGGTAAACCTCGGAATTCACTCAACTGTAACCTGCTGAAAACCGAAGAAAAGCGGAGTACCCAGAGGCGTTTGGATACTTTGCAGATTACCTGGATAAAGTCCGATGTTTCATTGCACATCACACTTTATCCAACAACACTAGGGTAATGTGCATTTTAGGCTGGCGGCACACGAGCAGAGGAAGGAACGTCCGTGAAAGTGGATGTTCCTTCCACGCTCTGCGCTCAGCGTACAAAGCGCGATCCTCCTATGGAGAATCGCGCTTTGTATCCTTTCAGCGTCCGTTTAGCTTTTTGACGGGGAGGGCTTTTTCACGTCCGGTGGAGGACCTTCCCCGTCAAAAACCCACGGACGCAGGGAAGTGTGGGCGCATATGAGCCATAAATACGCTCGTGTGCCGGGGGCCTTACCCGGGTGAAATGCAGCAGAAACCAGAGTACCCAGAGGCCGCTGGATACTTTGCAGATTACCCGGATAAAGTCCGAAATTTCATTTCACTTCAGACTTTTGCTAATGACGCCTGGGTAATGTCTGGATTACCCGGGTAATTCTAAGAATAACCGCCCTGTAACATACATATTGCAGTAACAGAGGGGTCAACCAGCAGCCAAAGTAAAACAAAACTAGACAAGAGGTACATTAGAAAAGGAACTACAAGGCAGGGAACGATACCAGAATAAGAGAGGCCCTGCAGGAGATTCAGAAATGCAAAACCACGACAGGGCATACGGAAGTGACATTGGCCGGAATTTAAACATGCGCCGCAGTGTTGAATGGCTGCTGCGGCGCGAAAGAGTGAACTGTAAAAGGCCAAGAAGCGATTTGTTGATCTCCGATCACCGCTCCTCGGCTGGCAACAGAAGGGGGGGGGGTGATCACATGTGAAGGGTGCGCAATCTCTCCTGTGTCCGACCCCCGCAAGAAACACAAGGTTCGCTGCCGGCCATGACAGTTTGTAGGTTGAAAGATAAAAGATCGGGGGCTTGAAGGGAAGAGGACACATCTCAGTGGAGCTCCATCTGGTGTCTGAGAAAAGGGTTATTTTGGGTGACCCTCTTTATTAACTGCCCTTTAAGGTACCCCTAAATCGCTGGCCATCAGGGGTGCACCCTCCGAAGCCTGTATTGCCCCACCTTCAGAGCCGAGACGCGAGTGTGGCCGTCGAATCTTCGGCCGAGGTGTTGTAGCGGTGGCCATCTTGGGGCCTGTTTCATGACCAGTTGAGACACTCCCTTGCTCCATGAATGAATCCTTGCTGAGTGGACAGCTGCTGCCTGCCGGGAGCCGGAAGGCCCCCATCCACCAGTCACGGTTGGAGTCCCGGACCTGGGAGACATGAGTGTGATGCAGGGGCAGCTCTTTCCCGCCCCCCCCCAATGAGAAAATGGCCGTGATTCAGGGCCTAGAAGCCTGTTGGCAGTTACTGGGGGAGGATGACTCGAGCCCTTACACAGGGAACGTGGCGCCAGATGATGGCCATATTGCAGCGCTGCAGAGGAACAGAGGATGCCTATAGTGCCGATCCGAAGATTCAGCCTTTCTCATCGGAGACACTGCAGGTTGTGTGGAAGAGGTGGTCTGCGTTGCGCAGGGAGGTCTGGAGAAGGTTCGGATGCTAATCCCTAAGGTGGCGGCGGCCAGAGCTGTCCTAGTCGCTGGTATGTGAGAGAGGAGACGCAGAGGCCATTACGGTGCAGGATGGCAGCTGTCTTGAGATGTCTGTGGCGATGGGACCTCCTGCAGATGGCTCTCGGCCTCGCGGGGAGGCCTCCTCCTCAGCTGATAATACCTGGCGCTGGTTAGCCCAACGGGCCTTCGGTACCGTGGTGGTTCTCGGCAGAGATGGAAGAACGGATCTCTGGCTGGATACAGGCTGAGGAGACTTCTGCAATGCCCTATTGCACTCTCCTTCTCCGGTGCCAGGCCTATTTGGATTTCTAATGCCCCCTTGCCCCACCTTGTCATTCATTTTTTTTTATAATAACTTTTTTATTGACGTATTCAGGTCACAGTACAGAATAGCAAATATAAAGAAAAAGAGAAAGAAAAAGAAAAAAAGGAATTGACAATATCACACGCAGTCCCATAACAACCAACACTCCCAACCCTTACCAAATAAACAGAAAGAGTCCGTAGAAAGATAAATGAACATGCAGAGATCACCTCAGAAAATTCAGTACTCACATGAGGGCGGGGAGGGGGTAGGAGAGGCGAGGTGGATAGAGAACGAGACAAATACCAATATGTAGAACCAAAATCCCTCTTCAATTTCGATAGTTCAGTTTCTGGCAAACTTGACAAAGATTAACCACTTGTCAAAAAAACCCTGTACATGATCTTCCTTATGGAGATTGTCCTCCATCCAGTCATTCTGGAAAATAGCACAAAAACGCGAGTAAAACATTGGGAATGTGGGGGGAGAGGTGGCAATCCAGTGTACCAGTATGGCTTTTTTCACCGCCGCAGATAACATCCCTAAAAGAGTCTTCTGGACTTTAGTCATATTACGGGCCTCGGTGTCTGAAAGAAAATTAAACAAAGCCCAGTTTGGGGTAGAAGGAACAGTCAAATTCAAAACCTGGGAGCCGAATCTCCGTATGGAGTTCCAAAATAAGGAGACGAAAGGGCAGGACCATAAACAATGGAAGAGATCAGCTGAACATGTGAACACTTAAGACACCGGCCTGAGCTGAGGGGTGTAATTAGGGCTAGTCTATCGGGGGTCACATAAGCGGCATGTAATAATTTAAAAAATATCTCGCCATATTGCGCTGAAGGGATTTGTTTACGCAGTTTATTGGTAGCGGTTATCAAAGAGTAGGGGGATTGTTTAGGGAGGTGTACGCACTAGTTCGCTAATCCCGTGGTCACAGCAGTCCAGTCAAATTGAGGTCTTAGCAAGGCACGAAAGGCTGCAGTGGACAGACCTCAAGTCGCCTGTTTATCAAGGGAATTAAGAAAGTCGCGCAGTTTTCGAAGACTCAGGTGTGAGGAGACAAACGTTGAGAGTTGCATACAGTATATCGGATGCAGGAGCACAGGGTCCGTCAATGAACAAAGATCCCTATAGGGAATAAGGGAATGTGAGGGCTGCGATAACAATTGACCTATTTGGGTGCAGCCTTTGTTCGCCAAGACCCAAAATACAGGGGCCGCTGAGCCATTCTGGAAGGCAGGGTTGCGGACTAACGGCTGAAAAATCTAGGCTCTCTAAGACAGGCCCGGCAGCTTACGAGCCCTGTACCACGCCACGCGGCCCACGAAAAGTAGGGATTAGATCTCTGGGCCGGGGGAAATCAAATGGTTAGGCAGGTGTAGGATTTTTTTTTTATCTGACCCCCCCTCTTCCTCTATACCCCCCCCCCCCCATCGGATGTGATTTTTTTTGTTTTCCCCTTGGCACATGCCCCCAGGTTTCTGCAACTATTTTTGAGGACTTTGTTACCGAGGACTCAGATTTTTGCTGAATTTTCTTTATTATTATTTTTTTTATTTTTATCTTGATGTACCCTGAGGACATGTTTTGCTTTTGAGACTAGACGTGGACGCTTTCTTGTGGATTTACAGCGGATTTTGATTCTGACGTTTACCTATGTCGGGTTGTCCCCCCCCCATGCAAAGTACTTCTGATTTACTTAGTTGGTATGTTATGTACTCGCTCTGCTGAAGATGGTGTTTTCATTCCCCCCCCTCCCCCTCTTTTTTTTTTTCTTGACATTTTCTAGGTTGCCAGAGGTGCACTACCATGACTTCGTGTTATGATTGGCCCTCAGGGTCCCGGGCCTCGTGACATTATCCCTCCATGGCTTCGGGAGCGTGCCAGGAGCGTCACGGTGATGGCCTTTGCCATTCCCCACACCCCTTCCTTATTTTATTTACCCCCTTTTTTTTTCTCAATTTACTATTAGTGTTATTTGGGTCACCATCTTTTTTTGGCAGTGATGTGTATAAAAAACTCTTCCCTATTCTTTTTCATTTCTTATCCCTCAACCCCCTTACTTTCTGAGACATTTTTATTTTGATGGCTCTTCTATCTCATATGTACTACATATGTGAGTTCTTGTGGCCCTACGAGGCCACTTCTGTTGGTTAATATGGGTTTTTGTCCCTGCTTACAAAATAAAAAAACCTTGAATTACAAAAGAAAAAAAAAAAAAAAAAAAGATCCTGCCTGTCTATCCAAGACATTGGTAATGGATGCGTGCACCATGCTAGAGTGAGCGACACTATTGACATGCAGTAGCCCTCATTAAAAAAATCAAAGGACATCTTAGCTTTGTTCAGAAAAGATGGCCGCCACTGCAGTGGAAGCATAAAACCGCTATGTTTTTGCATTTCATGTGACTAGAGTTAGGATGACTGTAAAATGGGTGTCATTTAAATTATTAAAGCAGATTTAATGTACCCTTTTCTTGACATTATAGCAGGAAACAATGTTGGCTTAGGAATGATGAGCTGTAAATCATGCAGTGCTGGTGGCCAGACAGAACGTCAGATGCGGTAGGATCTACAGTTGCGTTGCAATCAATTGTCGCATTGATCCCCTTGTAAACCCAGCAGCATATTCAACATTTTCTGGACAGGACTGCAGGGTTCCCAGGTATGTGTCATGGGTGGTGTTTTTCATCATTCCTCACCTTTTTTTACGCCTTCGCTCTTGGCACCAATTGAAATTGATCTATGTCTTATTGATTTAGATATACAGGGTTATCCAAAGAGATTCGAAAAGTCACCGCACGTTCGGTGACTTTTCGTTCTCTTCAATTCGGTTCCTTTTGCCGATTGCATTTCGGTGACCCTGCGGTGTATTCAGCAAGCACCACAGGGTCCCCGAATTGCAGGGAAAAGCTGCCGCAAACTCACCGACAACTAACCGAATGCACGCTGAAAACAAGCAAAAACATCTGGATTAACCTTCGAAGAGGAGCCGAACAGGAGCCGAAAAGGAGCCGAATCACACAGAGCCGAAGCAGCTGTGACGTAGAGGAGGCAGTGAATAAATTAGAAAAACCATTTGTATGAATCTGGGAAAAGAAACGCTGTTTGCAAAGAAACTACTGAGCGAAAATGTCTGAAATTTTCACAGGAGGTCCAGGGAATGATAATAAAGAGGGCTGTTACAAAAAAAATAAGCAAACTGAAAAAAAAAAAAAAAAAAATCGGACTTTTAATTTTTTTTTAAAAAATTCAGAAAAATGCTTAAAGTATCCTAAAAAATCTATAAATAAAGAGACTTTTTGCTGCAGAATTTTATAATGAACGGTTTATTAGATATTGAATTAAAACGGGAATATTTTTAACATTGAAGTCTATGGGATTCTCCTGAATAAATTTGCCGAATTAAACCACCGAATGGCAGAGCATTAGGGGAACCTTTCACTGCTGGTTTGTGTTCTCTGAATAGCCGAAGCAGTGCTTTTTGATGGGGATTTCACTGCCCTCGAACAGGGACCGAACAGGCACCGTATGTGCAGGCAATTCGCCAGGATTTGGAGAATTGCCTGCTCTCTGGATAGCCGAATGGCCAGGAAAGGTAACCGAACGCTGATTTTCAGCGTTCGGTTACCTTTCTCAAGCAATTCGAATCTCTTTGGATAACCCTGATAGTCTCACCCGGTCTAGAAAAAACATCTATTAGTATGTCGCTGCATTGTATTAGCTGTACATTAAAACGCAATCACCTTGGTCTTCGCACACCATTCTTAGTTGATTTTTTTTCCATATTAGGCTAGATCACGTGGTTTCCTAAAGCATTGTGTGCTTTGACTACATGGCTGTATTATAGGCTTTCTTTGTGCCATATTTATTCTATTTTTGTCAAAAGCAAAAGCTATAGAAAATTTGAGCCCCGGGGCTACAAAAATGACATCATTAAACTACATTGGGATTAAGTCACGAAACAGGGAAATATCAAGGGTTGACATCGGAATTGCACAATTTAGGTCAAATTAGCTGAGTTGGAAATAACAAGATATGTCATTTGTATATAGGGGAAAAAAAATTATAAAATGTAATTTTTTTTAATGATATTCTCTTGATCTTGACGCTTACACATAATAATCCCTGATTGATATGCTATGAGAATAATTACTGTATAGCATCTTTCCTTATTCCTAACGAGACCTTACACACCTTCCCACACGCTTACATTAATCAAACTATATGATCATGTTTGGGGTAGAATCACGAAGCTGATTTTCTTGACAGAGTGGAGGATTAAACCTGAAATATCAGTTATTTTAAATGGGGGTAAGGGTTAATGTGGTAGTTCTATGGGATTGCTATGTACACCCAAATGCTTACACAGTGCCTCCATTCATCATCAGGTAAGAGGTTAGCCATTTTTGCACCTCCATGATGCTAGCTGGCCGTTGGCGGTTTCCCAGCCAGCTTTGCTCATCTTCCATCCCTAGAAGAAAGGCCACCTCCTAGTGTATGCAAGTAGGGCATGGGGAATGAATGGATTATTTGTATTGTATGTGAAACAGGGAGGCGCGAGTGGCTAAATCCACTACATACATTAACTGGGAACTCTGTATATGCAAATTACATTTTGTAAAGACATTCTTCCAATATAGCCGTGTGTCTACAAACTAGACACACACAGGCGAGTATTGTAATATTTGCAGCATACATACAGTACATTCATGCATTGTAACTTTTGCAGCATACATACAGTACATTAATGTATTGTGATAGTCGCAGCGCATACAGTACATTCATGCATTGTAATATTTGCAGCATAAAGTACAATTATGTATTGTAATATTTACAGCATACAGTACATTCACGTATTGTAATATTCACAGCTTACATACAGTACATTCACATATTGTAATATTCCCAGCATACATACAGTACATTCATGCACTGTAATATTTGCCGCATGCATACTGTATATTCATGCAATATTAAATAGTTACATAGACTGAAAAAAGACATGCGTCCATCGGGTTCAGCCTCTCACACATCGCCTACTGCTGTTGATCCATAAAATTCACAGCATACCTACAGTACATTCACGCATTGTAATATTTGCAGCATACATACAGTACATTCATGCACTGTAATATTTGCATACATACAGTACATTCACGGATTGTAATATTTACAGCATACATACAATACATTCACGCATTGTAATATTTGCAGCATACATACAGTACATTCACACATTGTAATATTTGCAGCATACATACAGTACATTCATGCACTGTAATATTTGCATACAGTACATTCATGTATTGTAATATTTGCATACATACAGTACATTCACGCATTGTAATATTTGCAGCATACATACAGTACATTCATACACTAATATTTGCATACATACAGTACATTCACGCATTGTAATATTTGCAGCATACATACAGTACATTCACGCATTGTAATATTTGCATATATACAGTACATTCACGGATTGTAATATTTACAGCATACATACAGTACATTCACGGATTGTAATATTCGCAGCATACATACAGTACATTTATGCAAAGAAATTAAAAACTGGGGAGAAGTGGAAGAAATACATTAGGGGTTGATGGTACAAAGTAAACTATGGAGAGCTTTAAAAAAAAATCTGTTCCGTATCAGAGCTAAGTTGCAGCCGTTTTCCTTTATGACATAAAAAGCAGTACTCCATTGATACCTTTTACATATTCTGTGTTTCTTATGAATAAAACTGGGTGGTAGTGGTCAATGTATAGGAGTTTTATGTAGTGAGAAATATTTTAATTAAGTTATGTAGCTAGCTATATGTTTATATGCATAATAATAACCACAGCTGAAGAATTTTGAATATATAGGATCGTGCACAAAAGAACTTTGTTCGATTATCTTTATTACTGACACTTTAACTTTTTCACTTCCAAGCACTTTTTTCCCCTGTGGAAAAATCTCATAAATTTTTTCTCACCGGGGGATGAGAGGTGGGTATTGGATCTATTTAGGAGTAGTTGGGGTGTACTAAATGATTTTCCATTTGCAGAATCATTTCGCCCCAACATTTAGGTGTAGCTATAATTTTGTCTTGCACATCCTAACGGTAATTAGCGCTAGGACTTTGTAATACTTTGCCCTCCTCATGTTAAGTCTAGGATGCATAAAGTACAGTAAGCTTGCGGAAGCTAGCGCAGAAAAAAAAAAAACATGCACCAACGGGGGTAGCATCAGGAATATAATATGGGGGCATGAGTTAACAAACTTATCCTGGCTTCATTTAAATGCTCCCTAAAAACCCTTCTATTTAGGGAAGCCTACCACCTAACTACGTAACAAGACATCTGACCAACCCAAAAATGGTCCTCACCTCTCCCTGCATTAACTCATTACTGCAGTCCCCCCCCCTCACCCATCGAGATTGTAAATTTCTGCGGGAATAGGGCCCTCATGTCCTCCTGTATCTGCTGGCAGGAATACTGACCGGCCTCCTGTATGTATTGTAGAATTGTCCTGTCTTCACCCATTGCATCTTTTGTACAGCGCTGTGGAATGTGTTGGCGCTTAATAAATAATAAATAACCCTGGCGGTAACACACATCCAGACACTAACGTTAGCGGTAACTAGTGAATAGTACCCCTAGACTCTGAATGGAGTCCATTATCTTGCTTAATATGACAAGGGGTCTGCATTATTGGCATACAGGCAGAAATGCCCATTGTAGCACAGTAAATGTGATACAGATATACAATAGAATAGCTTAGAAATATTGTGAATGGACATTTGTAGTGATCATAATAAGCAATAATGCTATCAAAAATATCAATAGAATCTAAAAATATGCATATTGCTTGCCTAAGAAAATTGCAGTAACACCTTGTATCTGTCCTGTACAGTGATTTCGAGCTATTTTAATCTGAGTGATATCCTTGTACAATAGCGAGTGACCCAAGAGCTCTCCCAGCTGTTGTAATGCAGCAATAAAGTTTGTTGACCTTTTTTTCCCTTCTCATTAAGAGTGGGGGGGCTCCTCCTTCTAGCTAGTTTGCAAACTTCGAGTGACAGTAAGTCTAAGGCTAGGGTCAGACGAACGCATTTTTATGTTGTCTGTGAAAAAGTGTGTTCGAACGAATGGACGCATTTTTTCCCGGAATACGTGATAGTGGTCATACTATGCGCATTTCCGTCCGTGATTTTGTACGGATCATCAATAAAACTCTTTTTGTGTCTGGACGTTATGTTGGCCGGACATTAGCAGCGTCTGACGTCTCCTAATCACGCACACATGCCGCTAGCAGACGCAGCGCACTCTGTACGTCAGTACCTGCGGTTTCACGTTCTCGAAAAAATGCGTTCATTTTCCACTTGCGTTGCGCAGCCGGACTTTTGTGCGACCGTACTTCGTATATTGGCCGTCATTGCCCGGCATCTGCTGCTAGTGCGGCCGTGATTAAGTGCGGCTGCACGCGCGTTCGCACTGCCTCAGTCTGACCCTAGCCTAAATTAGAATTTCATTGATCCACATGGCAAATATGAATCCTTTTATGAAACAACGTGCAAGCGGAGTTCAAAGAGCTATTTATTTTTGTTTTTCAGTGTACGCTTGATTTTAGCAGCAAAGGGGTCAATATCTCATTTTTTAAATAAAATAATCAGTGCATATATATCCAGACACTACTGGGAGGATTTAAATTAAAGGAACACTCCAAGCTGAAAATCACCCCCCTTTTTTTTTACTTTATATTAAACCTATTGCCCTAACTAGTCATTCAGTACATATATATATAATTTTTTTTAATGTTATACTTACCCTAAAAATTACACCTTTTCCAACGGCGTTTTTATTTTTTTTTACTCACCTCCCTCCTCTTCCGCTCCCGTCGTGTTAAAGTTGGAACTTGGCTTAAGGTTTACGTGCAAAGCGCGCCTATCACGTAAACCAGCCAATCAGCTCATTCAACCGCGCATGCACGGAGCAGCGCACGTTCACGAGCGCGCGAGGTGAGCTGAAGTTCACCCCGCCTGCTCGTCTAAAAACGTAGGCGGAGGAGAAGGAGGAGGAGACGGCAGCAGCTCCAGCTCCTTCTCCTGCGCGTTCCCGCGACTCTGCCGGAGTGGTGGGACGTCATCGCGCTTCTAGCGCGATGACATCCCAGCTTTGCCGAGAGTTCCAAAACGTGGGGACCTTGAAACCCGATCGGCTGATTGACAGCTGGGAGGGCGGAGTAAAGTCCACCGCTTCTCTCAGCAATATCAGCCGATCGGGAAAAGGTAGAAGGCTGGGGGAAAAAAATGGGATACTTCAGGCAATATGACCACCTTAAAAAGCTGAGGTGGTCATATTGCCTGGAGTATCCCTTTAATGTTACACGCTGAGCAATTTGAGGGTTTCAACAATAAACTATATTATATATATTTTTAGAAATAAAGCCCTTTTGATTTATAGACATATTGTACTCATAACGTACTGGATTCAACAATTCTTTCAAAATTTAGATGTGTTTGTGAGTTCCCCTTTACATTCGTGGTCTAAGGCCTCGATTTAATTCCTTTGGTTAAGCATTTTTAAATCTAAAAACATTCTAACGATTTGTCTACAAAAGTAACCATTCACGATTTGTGTAGCAAAACTTGAAATTAGTTATCTAACCGATTCTAATCAACTGCAAATGCTTATCCAACGGCATTACATCAAGGCCAATGTGTCAAACCCGACAGCTGGAGTCTTAAAAAAGAATTCACTTTTGCTATGCAATTTTGGCCCATGTTGGATTTTTTATTAAAAGTGTTTTTTTTGTACAGTGACAGGTTATGGACAGATTTTCTTTCCCAAATGATATTTCCTCAACCAGATTATGTAATGAAAAGCCATGACTTTCCAAGGAAGACACGTGCTTGGCCTTATATATTGAACACACACACACCCCCAACCGCCCCCGAATGGCTATAGAGCAAGCGATCAGCCCACAGTCGTCACATCTCACTGCTCTGCCTACTGAGACTATTCTGTCAAGGATTTGAGAGACAGGTAGGTTTGTGATGGGGGGGGGGCATTTTATAGGCATTTATTTAAGAACTATATATTTGCTAGTGGTTGGGCTAACATAATGTATAGGTAAAAGACCCCTATCAAATGTTGTATTTCTGGATTACTTCAGAATTAACATTTGCAGTAAAATAGCTTTGTAAAAGCAAGACACATATGTATGTCTTAACTATTCCACCTTACAAAACAGATTTTGCTTCAGAGCTGCTCTAGTGTCATTTCACGGACGAAGCTAAAGAGCAGAACTGCTCTTATCGAGGTACATCGGTTTCATTATTAAAAGTGGACATCAAGCTCTTAAAGAAAACTCATCAGTCCTTCCATCTTTCTGTTGTTGAAGGTGGTGTTCCACAACGGTCCTTTGCAACAGGCTGGCAGTCTAGCACCTGTAAAAGTCTTGGCAGCTCTGGGATCGGTTAGGTCAAAATCATGAAGGAGCTCATAACAAGTTACATAGGCTGAAAAAAGCTATGCATCCATTGGTTTCAGCCTTTCACACATTACCTACTCCTGTTGATCCAAAAGAAGTAATCTGGACTTTTCCATTTCAGACCCTCAAGATACTGAATGGACACTCATAATTATATTGAATGTATCCATTATTCCTCTGAAGTTTGTAGGTTCCCAAATTACATAGATCTGGTGTCTCTCTTCCAGAAAAGCATAAGGCCCCGTTCACACTGTGCGATTTGAAAATCGCACATTTTCCGCACGATTTTCATATTCGCGACATTGTGCGATAATGTTGCGGTTTTGCAAAACACCACCAATGCAAATCGCAAAAAAAGGGTCATGTACCAGCGACGTCACACGGCAAGTTGTAAGCCGCTCCATTGAAATGCATTGGAGAAGCTACATAGCGCTATATTGTGGCAAAATCCGTGCGATTTAAAAATCGTGTGATTTTCATATTCGCAACAGAGCGATAATGTCGCAGTTTTGCGCGATTTTGAAAATCACCATCAATGCAAATCTCAAAAAAAGGGTCATGTACCAGCGACATGCTACCGCGCCGCGTGACGTTGCGGGAAAATCCGTGCTATAAAATCGCACAGTGTGAACGGGGCCTTAGGTAGGTTTGATCCATTCTTCTATTGTTAAATGTATGAGATGCTTAATACACATCTTCTCACTCAACCTGCAGAATTCATAGTATACAAAACTGATGTACAAGTGAGATTGGTAGCATCGTGATAGTATGTGCCGGGGTCTCGAGACCGCAACCCAGTTTTCATTTTTTTCTTTGAAATGTACAAGTCTAGTACTGTGCATTGGTTTTGGCTTTAGGTTGACTTGCATTAGAGACATTCCCACATGTAATGAGTGACTTTGTGACCCTTCAATTACATGGTCTTTGTTAACCAAAAATTGTTGCACCCATTGACCCAAAAATACATTTTATCCCATCCTAAAGAGGTTTATCCATCACTCTGTAATAATCTTTAAAACACAAAAGTCTCACTTAAGTCATTTTTCACTCAAAGTAGCATAATTAGTAACTGTGACAGATCTCATTATCCCGACAGGGTCACAACTGCCAATGCCGCTTCCTTTCTGGACCCCCGTATTCCCCCTCAGGACGCTCGTGCCTTTCTCCAGTCCTTAGCCACAGCTTAAAGATGGGTGCATGTAGAGAGCCTTGCTAGCATCCCCCCCCCCAAAAAAAGCCATGGTTGTAGATCTGGAGGTTTGCGTTGGAACAACATCCACTGTATATAGCGGCTACCCACACCAGGAGTCGTGGCTGCATGTAGGGTCAGAATGGAACTCCTTTAATTGGGACAGACACACATATTTATATGGTCAAATATGGGTCCTTTCAGAAAAAACACCTCCCCTAGAAACTGTTTAGAGACATGGTTAGACTAGAACAGATAATGGGACAAACATTTGCTTCTTGGAATGTGACACCTAATTAGGCTAGGTACAGAAAGTCAAATTTAACATTGCGTAATATTTCTAAACAAGGTAGGACAATGGCCATCGTGATTAGCAAACAGATTACAGTTTAAAACAACAGCTAACGTAGCAGTGTTTGCCTTACAAGGCAGATTAACACTCCTCAAATATAAAGCCGATAAACAGACAATGACATTCTTCCATAAACACAGATCACATAACACTCTGCACCCTATAAATCTACCAGGTCCATGCACCCCAAGTCCAAAGTGATTTACGTCACAGTAGCACTCTCATGTAGCCCAAATTCCTGCTAAATCATTACTTTGAACCCCTTTCCCTCATATTGGTACTCTGTTTTTTATAGTCTTGTCTACTCAAACATGCAGAATATTTCCGATTCTGTTAGTCAATACCATGCATTAGCTATTGGCATCCCTTCAGGACATTTTATAGTATGCTGAGCAGTTATATTTAGAGACCACTCGGTTTGTTAGCAAAGACTGAATGCAACATAGTAGTGGATGGCCTAGGGGGCTTGATGTGGAATACGAAAGTGGTTTAGATGGCCCATTGGTTTGCCTGAGAAGGGAGCACCATTGAATGTACTATCATTTGTGTTTAAAGAAATATAGGTCAGTCAGACTGTGTTTTCATGTATATGAGCCTAAACACCAGCAAGGTCAGCATTTCTGTTAATATACAAATGTTATATAGGAGCATGGTGTGGAGATAAATATATGTACGATTAAAGTTGCCCGCAGTTGCACATTATCTGTGCATTTTACAAGCTGTTTGCCATTTAAAGATCTGTTATTATGTGTTCTGCCACTTCTGCCTCTCGTAATGTACATTGTGGGAAGAAGTGGCCGTGCATGTCCATAGAAGAGTCGCAAAAGTAATTCAGTTCACGAATATGACATAACCAGCGATACAAAACCATAGCCCTAGGTTAAGGTACAGACCAATTTCATTTTCTTCAGTTGTATTGAACCTTTACAGATGGTGCTAGCCAAAATACTTGCTTTGTACAGTGTTAAAGTGCACTGCAGTGGTAAAATGGCACGCTTTACCCACTACATGCATACAACTAACATGTGCACTGAGCAGCTGTGTGCCGGTAAACACACATTTTAACAAAACTGGGAAACAAACATTTTGTCAAATACAAAAAGGTGTTCTAAAAAAATGTTAAAAGACTTTTTGCTGAAAATTAAAAGCATAAACTTTAAATACAAATTTATATTTTTTTACACTGAAACCTATGGGATTCACCTGTTTAAACCTGTCAAACTAAAAAACACCAAAAATCACTTTGCTGACACGTTGGTAGAGTTCGGCGTTCTGTGAGTAGATTAACAATTACGTCTCTATGGGACAATTTCGCTGCCACTGAAGATTGCCAATCTGCGGCAAACTGCACTGTATTTCACTGTCAATTCGCCAGTATTTGGTAAATTGACAGTTTAGTGCATAGATGAACTGACCAAAAATTGCACCGTATGGTGAAATTCACTGTTCGGTGCAATTCGGTGGCAAGTTCAGCATTTTGTGAATAACCCCTCATGAGGTAAAGCGTGTCTTACATAAATGCAGGGATTAAGACCCATTATTCATTGGGCAATTGCTATAAAATGACAGGTCCTATTAAAATACATCTTGTCATTTTCCACCATTATATATGCATACAACCTGATACAGTGCAACTCAATGCTCATAAAAGGTTTTTCCGGTGTCTCTCAATATTTTCAAGCAACCATAAAAAGACAAAGATATAACAATTATGGTGCAGTATGCATGTATTACATATATTAATGCGTGTTTCTAAGAGGGTTCCACTCACAAATAAAGAGCCCTAGCTAGAGATGTGCACGCATTTTTTTTCGTTTGGTTATTTAAAATTTTCGTTTCGGCTCGTTGTTTCGTATCAACTTTCATTTCATGATATCGGAAATTTTGGGTCTTTCGGATCGTCTGTTCTCGTCGTTTCAAAGGGTCTATTTCGTTTTGACTTAGACGAATGGTATTTCGAAAGCTCCGATATGTCGGTCGATACGGTAACTCTGCCGATTCGTTCCTTCAGACGTATCGTTTTTTTATGCGAGATCCTTTTTTTCTCATAAATATGCATTGTACAACTTTAATCATATTAAAATGGTATGAAAGGGAAAATAAAAATGAACGATTTACCTCTACAGAATGATGCAGCATAGGATTCCGCACACTGCCGGGCAGCACCTCTACAGTATAATTAATGCAGCATATGAATCCGCACACTGCCGGGCGGCACCTCTACAGTATAATGCAGTATATGATTCCGCACACTGCCGGGCAGCACCTCTACAGTATAATGCAGTATATGATTCCGCACACTGCCGGGCAGCACCTCTACAGTATAATAATGCAGCATAAAATGAAAAACCAACGGAACCGAATGACCTGAAATTACCCGAATCACCGAAATGATCCAAACGCTGAAATTACCCGAATCACTGAATCGACCCAAAATTTCAAATCATCCGAAGTATCGAATCGAAGGAGTCGAAATTTCTAATCCATCTGAAATTTCGTGTGGTCGACATTTCGGATTCGGGATGTCCTCTGAAGCTTGAAAATTGAAAATTTCGTCTGCAAATCGATTCGGTACGAAACGAATTGCACATCCCTAGCACTGGCTGAGTGGATCCACGCCTGTGGGTTATTCTTCTTATTTCTCAGGTGGCCCGTACACCTTACTCAGGCTTACTCAGGGCCACCTGAGAAATAAGAAGAAAATAACCCACAGGCGTGGATCCACTCAGAGCCAGTGCTAGGGCTCTTTATTTGTGAGTGCAACCCTCTTAGAACACGCATTAATATGCACCATAATTGTTATATCTTTGTCTTTTATGGTTGCTTGAAAATATTAAGAGACACCGGAAAAACCTTTATGAGCATTGAGTTGCGCTGTATCAGGTTGTATGCATAATATGTGTTTGGTTTAGGGGAAACCGGTTTCTGGTATTGGCTATAAAGGATTCTGGTGGTGGAAAACATGTTGAGTGGCGCTACACCGTACTCTAATTCCACCATTATATATGCCTTTAAAGTGCACGTGTACCAGCCATATATTGGGGATGTGACATCAATATGTTTCAGAATGCTTGAGGAGCCTAAAGCCCATTCATACTAAATATTAGCTCAGGCAAATTCAAAGATACCGGTGAGCAGGGATCTTAAATGCCTGGCGCTCCATATGTTGATTGCCTACAACTCCCAGAATCCTTTGAATTCAATAGACGGACAGAGAATAATTGGAATTTTAGTTCGGCAACAATCGGGGTTGGCAAAATGTGACATCCCTTCCTTTATGTGTACACAGTTAAAAAAGCTACAAGAAATGCTAAAGAAAGACATTTTACATGATCTTTTATGCATTGCAGGGTAAATAAATTCAGAAACCAATCTCATTTGCTGGCAGTAGAATTATTAATGCTTGAAATTTGCATTCTTGCTCGCCTGCCAAATCCATAAAATTATTCTCCTCTACTTGCGTCATGACTTCATGAGTGAGCACAGCCACTCTTTAGCTGTCACAAGCTGCACTAACCAAATGGGAGACTTGTGACATCATCATGACTACAGCTATACATCTCATCACTGGCGTTTTATTTCCACTATAGATCAGTAGCTAAAAGATCACTTGGATGTGTACGGAGTGGGGGGTTGGAAGATCCTGGGTTTGAGAAATGGACTATTTTTACAGTTAAGAATATGCTGACAGTAGAATATAGATTGACTGACATTTATGTGTCTTTATGGATCCTTTTCCGGACCACATTACTGCCCTAGCGGTTTGTGCCAAAGCAGCAATGAATACATTGTTTTGCTACTGGTTGTGCCGTTATTAGGAAAAAAAAAAAAAGGGTTAAGATTACACATCCTCTCTACGGCTGTAGCATGCAAAAAAGATTTGGACGATAAAAAGGCTCTGTGCTGATTACTACAGGGACCAGAGAAAAATTCATTATGGGCAAAGCAGCAATACAGCCAACCAAAGAGATACATAGGAATTAACAGCAGAAAGTGATAGCGTTTTACTGAGCCCTGGTAATAACTCGGCAAAAATACACGGCATAGAGAAAGAGGTCATCAATAACGTAGAGAGATACTGCAAAGACCCATCACTACCAATATAGCATCAACAAACAAGTTATCTACACATTGTAAGGAAATCAGACCTGAATCAGTCTAGACCTGGGAATGGCAGTTTTGCTGGTTGAGCCTCATGAGCAGTCATGAGAGCCCATGGTGAGCTATGGTGATAAATTGGCGAAATGCAGGAGGTACAGACATCTTAACCAGGATCTGGTAACACTGAGGAACACAGCACAATGCAGAGGGAAGCATACCGGGCTATTGTCAAAATGGTCAATCATTGGAGAATCTAGTTCAGGAATCTCAAACTCTGGCCCTCCCGATGTTTATAGCCTACAATTCCCAGAACGTGTTGAACGCAACAAATGGCCAGAGAATCATGGGAGGTGTAGTTCAGAAATATTTAGGGTCAAAGTTTCTAGATTCTCTGTTCTAGAGGGTACAAGAAGCATTTTCAAATTCAGCTGTTTTGGCCAAAATTTTGCATTTCCTTTTGAATTTTCCCAATTTGCGCAATGACTTGTGAGAAATATGAGCTTTCATTTTCTATGCTTTAACTCTGGTTTTGTTTCCATATACAGGAACATCAGAGAAGATGTTTTTGTGCTAAATTAAAAAACTGATCAATACATTTTAATATCCATATGGCAAATTGTTGGATTACAGAAGACATCAAGACTTAAAAAGGAGCCTCTTCTCCGGTGCTATTCACTGAATTGTGAGATGTGCTACAATGACGAACAAACTGCAATGGATAGCTCATAAGAACACAACGTTTCCCAAACCAGCCAAATGTCACTACTCTGTAAAAATAATTCAATGAGGAATAAACCTTTATGACTTGTTATGGCATGGTGTTCAGTAGTGGTTTCGAAGTTCTTGAGATTTCAAAAATTGCCTAATGTCCTTGTATACACGCCTCTTGGAAATCTCTTTAAAGGGCCACTTCAAGCATTACATTCAATACATTCATGTCACAGGTGACAGTTGCGTTGGTACATTTACAGTCCTCTGAGGCTGTCCAACAGGGGTTTCTGGGAGGTGCAGTACAACAATTCACTTTCATTGTATCATATGGAAAAGCCATATGTCAGCACTGCCAGAGAGGATTATGGGAGCATCCTGAGTGCATGAAGCACTTCCTGGTCTGGAAGGAATTCACCACAAAACAGGCATAAACATTGAGACTGACATCACATACCATTTTTTTCTTCATATTTTTTATATATAGATGCATTTCCATACAAGCTCCTAAAGTGCATCAGTGACTGTGCCAAATATTTCTGCATGTGTACTTTATTATTTTCATTGGGATCGATATACAGTGCACAAAGTAATCACTAATGGTGATTTCTATGTTATATATTTGAATCTACAGCTTTAAAAAGGCTATTTCCAAACCAGAATAGCATGGCATCTCATGGGAAGAGCGGTCTGCTCTAGATTGATGACGGAAGACTTTTGCCACGATTCTCCCATGATCCTCACATGTGTCACATTTACCCCCCATGGTATAAAAGGTACAAGAGTCATTGACTTGATTGACTAGGCACCATGTGAAACTTACACAAAGGGACAAAGAGAGTGCGAGAGTTAGCCATCGCAGATATAATACCCAACTTTGGGCCCTATTCCAGCCCTGTTGTAAACTTAACCACAGCTGTTGTAATCTTAGCAACTGCATAAACTTTAATGGTTCTTTAATGGTTCTGGGTTTACAACAGCTTTGTTTAAGTTTACACCAGGGACAGAACCCTTTGTCTCCTCTCGTACTAATTGAAGTCTTACCTTTTTCTTGCGATCTCGCGACCTACTTCTTCTCTTGCGATCTGATTCTTCCTTTTCTTTCTGCTCCTGGACAGCTTGCGCCTCTATATCCTTTATCTTCTTCAGTTGTTTGGCGGCCTGCGCCATCCTGGCCTCCCCTCAGGCCCCAGAGGGTACACTAGTATGGCTCCAAGGACCTCAGAACTGGGAAAACCACACAGCTCCTCGCTGGGTTTGATGTTCACAAGTTGTATTGCTTAGTGACCCCTATTATTCACAGCCTGATGGGGTTCAGTTCTTTGGGAACCTGAAGGTCAGCCGCCAGGCCAGGTACACCCTGCAACGATCAAAAACCTGCATTAATACATGCACATTATACATTATTTCAGAACACAGGAGTATTGTGTGTCGGGCAACATACACATCATATATTCCACTCATGGACTGAATCACTGCCTTCCACAGGAGGCTTGCCTGCTGGGCATTTCTCTGAACCAAGGGGGTTCATTGCCCTTTATTACCCAAAACGGTGACTCCTTTGGTGAACAAAACTAAATTACAATATATAGGCCACTTGATTAAATTCTTCAATTCAGTTGCTCTATCAAAACATTAAAAATTCACTACCAGCTAAACCCCCACGTCAGCGGATTCCGAAACATTGCATTGTAAGGTTTACGCACATAATAATGGGTGCTGCACACAAAATACAGCATGTCACTACAGTGCACAGGGGAAACCGACAGCCCCTTTCACAAAATATGCCAACACAATATGTACACCGCCATTAATACACAGCACACAACAATTTCTCTCAGAGAGCATCAACACAGCCCCTATGTGATCATTAGCCACTGCACTAAAACACAGCGCCAGATACACCAACACACACAAGATAAAAAGAGTAATTGCTCCTTTTCTGATTATTTACAGGGTTCCAGACCTTCCATCTTCTCAACTCCTCTGGAATACAACCCTCATCATCCCAGCCATCTATGTTTCTATGCCTTCTCTCTCAAGCTCCTTGTCCTATCCATTCTCTCACGGTTTCTGGCTGACTATTCCTATTTGCTTTTGGTGGCTGAGCATAATGAGGGGTGTAGGTGAGCAATAATCGTTTGCTAGATCAGCTTGTTGGGATTTGCAGTCCAGAGCGCCTGGCCTACTGTGGAGTGTGGACCAATGGGTATTACAAACATAATATGATGGGAGGTATAGTACACAACAACCAATATGTAAAGGGTCTCTAACGCAGGACATGGTATGTCCTGTCACCAACTACCTGTCACAAAGCAGAAGAATCATTTAGAACTCACATACAAAGTCACGATTATCGACTGAGGTGCACATCCATGGCAGCATCTAATCATCAAATGTGGATATAACACACACCGTGCTTTCCTGGATAGACATATCACGCACAGTGATCTCAGGAACTGTCCCCATATTGTGTGGCCCCTCACACATTACACACAGGGTCCTGCAGTCATCTCCCCTGTTGGGACACAAGCAGCACACATCACTGCAGTGCCATGTATTGAGCTTTCCTATGAAGGTCCCTCTTTCATCTTTATACAAATCGATTTCTTGCCTTCTTGTACCATCTCAATATTCACCCCTTTCTGATGTCCCCAATTTGATATGGATACCTCCTTTCTTCCCATTTATCCTCCTTGCACCTGCTTATTAGACATCCATCTCTCTCGCCTTCTGTCGCTTTCTGGCTGCTGCTTGCAAACAGTATATCCCCACAGCTCATTCATTTCACTCTCCATCTCCCTTTCTCCCACCCTCTCCCCTGGTCTTCTCTTTCCCTTCAGAAAGCCTCTACATACTATACCATTTTCACCCCCATTGACTGCATGCTTAAATTGCAAGTGCATTTCTCTTTTTCCCCATTTTGTTACCCACTCTCCAGTCCCCCCCCACATGCCTGCAGCACAACATACCTCTCTTCTGCAGGACACAGTCCCCTGTATATATCTGTGACCTCTTTATTAATGAGCTCATATGGTGCAGTGGCCAGCACATACCTCTTTTGCTCCCCTCTATCTGTCTTTGCTTTGGTACCACAGCATCCTGCAGCCTGTGTGCTGTCCCCTCACACTGCAGTGTTGCTGATGCAGGCGAAACACATTGCTTCCTCCTGCATCCTGCTCACCTTCCTGCACTCTCTCCCTCCCGTCTCTCTCCCCCTATCCCCTCCCTCTGTGCATCACTACCATAGATGCTTACACCCAGCTTTTCTCTGCTCCGGCCGCCTGTGTATTTCTGTTTGCACTGCTATCCTGGTCCCCACCAGTATGTGATTATGCATGTCAGGGTGCAGGGTTTTTTGTCATTGAGTTTACTGTAGGTTCTGTATGTTAGCGTGTGTAGATCTATACATATAAACGTCATATTGTAGAGCGACATACATGGACATGAACATACACGTGCTTGCGATGTGCATCTATAGCTTGATAGAAAGACACAAGTATGTGTGTGCATCCATGCAGGTTTTCATGCGTCTAAATATATGTGATTCTCGGCGATAGAGTTCTTTTTATACGGGTTGTCTTTCTGATGATGCACAGTGTTTTATTTTGTATTTGCGTCTTTTATTATGGGTTTTGTGTTCCTTTTTACATTAAACATTGCTTTTACATACATTAATTACCACCTTGGCTAATTAGCGCTAAACAGTTTACTCCCAGACCTACATTCGCAAACACACAGTCACCCCCAGTGTAATTACATTGATAGTATACAGGGTTGGGTAGACGTGTGCAAAAGAAAAACGAAAATACAGAATGGATGCAAAAGATTTATTCTTGGGTGTTTGTGGTGCCTGCATGTTCGCTATGAACTGCCAATAAATTCCTGAAGAAGATTTTATATTCCATAGCTCAATAGGGGAAATATATTCAATTAACTGGGGAAAAGACCTGAGTAAACCAGTTTAGACGCCTAATCCCAGTTTCTTTAATCACACAAAAGCATAAGCGTGCACAGGGGATGTGCCTGGTGTGCCCAGACACACCCTAATGTTAGGTGAAGAGGTCCTCTTTTACAGCTTACATTGATATTTGAGATTTCCCTTATCTGGTTCATGATGAAATACCATAAAAACTGACTGTATCTCTGATTACAGGCTTGTCACTTATAAAAAATGTGCATTTTGTGAAAATTGAAAACGTAGGTTTAGAAAATTTAAGAAATGTTCCATGTGTGCACACCCTAACGTAACGGGCTGCACACGCCAAGGCAAAAAGTTAAATTTATCCAGAAGGTAGCTGTAGGAGTAATGTATAGTATGTAAATAAATAGGATTTTAATGGGGGGGGGATCCTGAACGTAGACAGACATGCTCAAAAGAAATGGTCAACGGGGTTCTTCCAAACATAACATAGCCTGAGATCACTTTAACAGATCGGCTGGATTGAGTAGAGGTGATATCACTGTTCTATAACCGTGGAGACCCAAGTTTGAATCCGGCTAGAGCACCTCTCCAGTAAGTGCCCTTGGGCAAAACCCCTAACGGTACATACTTTCTCCCCACATAATATCGGCTGTGGAGTCAAGTGGTAAGCCTCTACCCTTCAACCGTGGAGAAGCAAGTCAAATCCCGTTCAGCACATCCCTCCAATACAACTGTGGAGAAGCAAGTCTCGACTTTACGAGATGCCAGTTCAACCAAACCACCAGGTCACTGCTCTACAATCATGGAAAGATAACCCAACTCAGAAGACGTCACCAGCGAGTGTCCTTGGGCAAGACACCTAACGATATGGATGCGCCCTTTTCTCAAAATACTTGTACATCTCAGAATGTAAGTTCCCTTGGAAACAGGGTCCCCCTGAATCAGGCCGTATCATCCATGTGTGGTATTCTAATGTACCAAACCCTTGTGAGAGAAAAGGAAAAAAAATGATCTTGTAAAGCGGTGCGAAATTTGTGGCGCTATATAAATAAAGGATAATAATAACAGATGATATGTGATTAAATGTGCTTTTCCAGCCGTTCTGGCAGAAGAGGGAAATCGTCAAGTTATGGCTTTAACAAAAATTAACTTGTATATGAAGCAACATGGTCCGTACTGGTCACATTCCACCCACAGCCCTGCAGAGAGCCATACATGGCCATCCTTTTAAGAGACCTGTCTGGAATTCAACTCCAGCATTTCAGTCTGGATCCCTGCTCAGTCAACACCAGGAGATTCTCAGACAGCTGCTGTCTTCTGCTACATTGTTTCCCTGCATAGGCCTTTACCCCTGTTTTTGCACATCCACCATCGGGCATTAGGTGACAGCACATAATGCCAGTTTCTTGTCTATATAAACCTCTTGCTCTAAGGGGAGGGTCATCAGTTGTTTTGTGCTCCCTTATGATCACGATCTTTTGGGAGTTGCCTTATTGGCTGACTATCTTATCTGACCAAGGTTTACTTCTTGATAATCTCTGTCTCACTGTCTGCCTTGACCATGTACCTTTTCCTGGGTTGCCCTTTGATTAACCCTCTACTCTGCACCTGGATTTCCCCCATCCATACTCCCACTTCACATAGGCTATTTTACATCTAGGCACTCAGTAGTGCACTTCTGCTAGGGTGTGCATCACTGCCTGCTTGCTGGGTCAATGCGCCCAGTAAAAACCAAAGCATACCATGGAGCCTGCATAGATGGCAGAAGTCATAAACCCGAGATATGCGCATTTCTTTACGTTCCAAATTGCAATTCAGACAAAAATTTCCTTTTAGTATTTCTGAAGCACTTCTGAAGTAACAAATTGATTTAGTCCAAAAAACAGAATTGAAAGAGTATATAGCGAATTGATTTTCTTTTCATGAAATCGATCCAGACTCAGTACCGCATCCCTGTCCATTGGCTGTGGTACTTAATTTGTTGTATTCAGCACCACAGACCATGGACAGCGTCATGGTGCCGTTCGGTGTGATTCAGCCACAGTGAAATTCGCCATAGAGAAGTAATGGTTAATCTATTGAAAAACACCAAACAGGACCGAAATTCACAGATTTTTGGTGGTTCATTCGACAGGTTTAAACAGGCAAATCTCATAGGTTTCAATGTAAAAACTTTCCCCATTTTTATTCAACCGTTTATTCTTTTCATTTTCACCAAAAAGCCTATTTATTGATTTTGTAAGAATGAGTATTCTTTTGGGTGAAATTTTTGGATTCCCAATTATTTTAAAAAAGACCAGCCTTTTTTTCTTTGCCGAACAGATGCTTTCTTCTTTCTTTCAGTCTGTGTTCAGCGAGTGCTGTCCTTGGTGCTGAAACCTATTTCAGCAGCAAGGACAGGGTGATTATTATGCTCAGAAGCCTGCAGGACTGCTGTCCTTGGTGCTGAAAATTTTCAGCACCAAGGACAGGGGAATTACGTTTCTTGAACCCTCACTTTTTAATCCTAATCTAACAGTAATTAATTCATCCTTTTCACGATTCCGAAATAAATCAAAATGAAATACGAATTACTAATCTCCCGAAATAATGAAGCAATCCAAAATACGAATCACAGTGCCATAACGAATGCCCCGAAACAAATTAAAAAATTTAACGAATCGATCCATAACGAAACAAACTTTTTCATTTTGCACATGTCTAATAAAACACCATTGTGCTGCATATGCCTCATTTATTTCAGACCATTTAATTTACAAAGACACGTCTGAGATCCTAAAGAAGTAACTGCACCCTGCCTGTATGAGTAATGTTACATCCCTTGCTACCCGAGAACCGGCATCTATGGAACCTAAAGTGCCTTTTACCAGACATCTTCTCTGGGGATTTTTCTGTAGTTCTGAGACTTCGCACATTTCTTTCAGCCGATTTTCTCCATGAAGCCATGGTGCTAAAGTACTGACTTTGTGAAGGTCCGAAAATGATGTCCTTGCTGAGGGGAGAACCGATGTCCTGGACCCACAGCCTGTTTAAAACCAACAGCCGTCTTTTAAATAACTTTTCAGGTTGCACTCTCATACTTTATGAGAACCTTGGAGAGCTATCACTGCTGCATCAGACATTCATACCATTAAGTAGTAAAGACCTACAGTGAAGCAGTATACCACTGGGTTACACTGTTGGGTTAGGGGAGGCCAGGTGCAATGAGGCTCCTTTGAAGTTTCAGTACCATGAAGGACTGTACAGTTAAGTCATAGGTACATAGGCGAAAAAAAACAACATGTGTCCATTGGGTTCAGCCTTTCACACATCACCTATTCCTGTTGATCAAAAAGAAGGCAAAAAAAATCCCAGTCTGAAGCGCTCGTCAATATGCAACATACTGGGAAAAAATTCCTTCTTGACCCCAGAATGGCAGTCAGATTTATCCTTACTTAGATCAAGCAAAGTCAAAAACAAGCTTGCCAGAGTTCATGTTCCTAACAAACTGGAAGACCTGATCATCTATCCAAATTGCTAGGTTACACGAACGCCAAAAACAGATGATTGCCTCACAGAATCTTGCAGTCCCATATTCCTAAATGCAAAACATTCCACAGACCTCATCTGTTACTTCCAACTTTGCAGAACCCCTGAGCCCATACAAATCTGAGTACTATAAACACCACTGCACCTAGAGCAGTGTTTTCCAAACCGGTCCTCAGGACCCGCTTACAGATCAGGTTTGCCAGATATCTGAAGCACAGCACAAGTGATATGATTTGGTGCTCAGTGATGGCAGGATTCAGTTTGCATTTCCCCAAGGTGATCTGAAAAATCTGGCCTGGTTCAGGGTCCCGAGGATAGGTTTGGGAAACACTATCCTAGAGGCATACTTTAGGAGAAGGACAAAAAGGATTGTGTTTCTATTGTGGTAAAGACAAGGTCTGTATCACCTGCTGTCCCATCCATCCTCAACCCAATATGGGTTATGTATGGACTGAGCCAAGTGCACGTCCATATCAATTTACTCAGCAACGGTGCCACGCTCACAAGAGCATCAAATCTGTAACCAGAGACTCAATTCACTGGCACCATCACTACTCTGGTAGGCGAGTCCTACCTAATGAACCAAAAAGCTGCTTTCTCAGCAAGCCACACAGGCTGCATCTCAGTCATGGAGACTGGTGGGTTTTCATTTATACCCTCCCCAGAAATGATTCCACTATGGGAATAAAAAAAAAAACCATGGAACGGGACAGCTGCGAGTATGATCTGGTTGGAGATACAGAAAAAAAACAGGTTTTTAATCCCATCTGATTCGTAATCCCATCTAGTAAACCAGGATGCGTAATCAACGGGAACGCAGATAGCCAAGTGTCCTCTATCTCACAAGGAAATGTATGAATTGTTCCTGTCCCACAGACAAAGAATACGGTCATGGTTGCAACCTCAGTGATAGCTCTGAATTCTTCTGATGGTGAGCCTCTGTCCGGACTGTACAGTTGCCTAAATTGGAAGACTGGTCTACAAATCAGACCTCAATGACTTTCAAATAGGCACTGGCAGCCAAAACTATAGGCCAAGTAGCCTCCGTAAATAACAAACTCATTGTTGTTGCTACTTCCATCACTCATCACCACTGTTCTGGAGTATAACACTGATAATTCTGAGTGGTTCTCGGATGAAGATTCCTTTCCTGATCAGTACTACTCACCTGTTGATGCCAAGGTAACATTCCTTGAGGAGTGGCTACAGTTGTGTTCAAAATTATTCAACCCCCAATGCTGTAAAGGGTTTTAGGGAATTTAGTGTACATTTGTAATTGTATTCAGAATGAAATCCTACAAGGACTTTTTAAAGAACCATATGCAACTACAATGACATCAATTGGTTTTGTAATACAGTAGTAAATGTTTCTTTTGTGAATTCTTCATTGCCAAATTATTCAACCCCTTAAAGACTACCACTCTGAAGAACAGAGGTTCATTCAAGTGTTTTCAATCAGGTATTGAAAACACCTGTGGATGTCACAGAGCAGCAATAAAGCATAATAAGCACCAATTAGGCAGCTTTAAAATGACTGTGATACTCAGCTCCTTCTAGACATTTACTGGTGTGGTTACAAACATGGTGAAGTCAAGAGAATGGTCCAGGAAGAGAAGAGAAGAGGTGATTACTCTTCACAGGAAGGGCAATGGCTATAAGAAGATTGCAAAGATGTTAAACATACCAAGAGAGACCATAGGAAGCATCATTCGCAAATTCAAGGCAAAGGGCACTGTTGAAACACTACCTGGTCGTGGCAGAAAGAAGATGCTGACTTCGACTGCTGTGCGCTACCTGAAGCGTAGAGTGGAGAAAAGTCCCTGTGTGACTGCTGAGGAACTGAGAAAAGATTTGTCAGATGTGGGTACTGAAGTTTCAGCTCAGACAATACGGCGCACACTGCGTAATGAAGGCCTCCATGCCAGAACTCCCAGGCGCACCCCCTTGCTGTCTCCAAAGAATAAGAAGAGTCGACTGCAGTATGCCAAAAGTCATGTGGACAAACCACAGAAGTTTTGGGATAGTGTTCTGTGGACTGATGAAACAAAATTAGAACGGTTTGGGCCCATGGATCAACGCTATGTTTGGAGGAGGAAGAACAAGGCCTATGAAGAAAAGAACACCTTGCCTACTGTGAAGCAGGGGGGGGGGTCAATCATGCTTTGGGGCTGTTTTGCTTCTGCAGGTACAGGGAAGCTTCAGCGTGTGCAAGGTACCATGAATTCTCTTCAGTACCAGGAGATATTGGATGACAATGTGATGCAGTCCTTCACAAACCTGAGGCTTGGGAGACGTTGGACCTTTCAACAGGACAATGATCCCAAGCATACCTCCAAGTCCACTAGAGCATGGTTGCAGATTAAAGGCTGGAACATTTTGGAGTGGCCATCGCAGTCACTTGACTTAAATCCGATTGAGAACCTCTGGTGGGACTTAAAGAAAGCAGTTGCAGTGCGCAAGCCTAAGAATGTGACTGAACTGGAGGCTTTTTCCCATGACGAATGGGCGAAGATACCCGTAGATCGCTGCAAGACACTTGTGTCAAGCTATGCTTCACGTTTAAAAGCTGTTATAACTGTAAAAGGATGTTGTACTAAGTACTAAGATTGAATGTCACTTGGGGGTTGAATAAAACTGATAAGGATGTGAGCACAGAAAAGACATTTGTGGTTATTTCATTATAAATGTTATGTTATATTTGTCTGACCTACACGTGCCTCTTTGATTTAATTGTAAGCAAGATGACTGAATGATCAAAATCAATGTCAAACTGGCCAAAACACTCAATTTCAGTGGGGGTTGAATAATTTTGAACACAACTGTATATCACAATCCACCCAAAGTCCTGCAAACAACCAGGAGACCTGCCAGGGCTTGAACCCTGAGCAGCAGTGTTCCATCTGTATCCCTGCTCAGTCACAGAGGTTTCTAAGACTTTGGCTGTCTCCTGCTGCACAGTCTTCCAGCATAGGCCATTACACTTGTCCTGCACTTCCACCAGCAGTCAGTATACACTAGTTTGAACACCTGATGACAATTACTTGCCTTATAAAGCCCTTGCCCCAAACAGAGGGTTCCTAATTGCGTTATGCTCCCTCAAGATCCAGACGGTCGCCTTTCTGATGGACTATCTAGCTTGTCGGACTATGGCTTGTTTCCTGATCATTCTGCATGCCTCAAGCATGGAACATTTCTTGGATTTCCCTTGAATTACACCTCTGTACTCTACATTCCTCTTCTTAATTTCGTCTGCCTCCGTTAGATCCCTGTCATTTTGATCCTTTATCATGTCCATCTTTGCATCAAATCGGAGACAAAATTATGAAGAGGTGGCAAAATTACACCAAGGAACTATACAATAACAAGCTTACCGTCCCTGATAACCATGATGGGGTGGTCACTGTCCTCAAGCCAGACATCCTAGAATATGACGTCAAATGGGCCTTAGTGGAGGTGACAGTATTCCAGCGGAGCTATTCAAAATCTTAAAAGACAATGCAGGAGAAGTGCTACACTCAATTTGCCAGCAAATTTGGAAAACTCAACATTGGCCACAGGATTAGAAAACATCAGTTTACATTCCAATTCCAAATAAAGGCAATGCCAAAGAATGTTCAGACTATCGCACTCATTTCACATGCTAGTAAAGTTATGCTTAAAATCCTACAAGCTAGGCTCCATCAGTATGTGGATCGAGAACTACCAGAAGTGCAGGCAGGATTTCGAAGAGGCAGAAGAATTAGAGATCAAATTGCCAACATACGCTGCATCATGGAGAAAGCTAGAGAGGTCCAAAAAAACATCTAATTCTGCTTCATTGACAATGCTAAAGCTTTTGATTGTGTGCATCACAAAAAACTGTGGCAAGTTCTTAAAGAGTTGGGAATACCAGACCATCTTATTTGGCTCTTGACAATATGGCTATATGCGGGTCAAGAAGCAACAGTGAGAACTGGACACTGAACAAACTGATTGGTTCAAAATTGGGAAAGATTGGGAAAGGAATCCAGCAAGGCTGTACACTGTTGCCCTGCCTATTTAACTTATATGCAGAGCACATCATGAGAAAGGTGGGCTAGAGGAATCAAAAGTTGGAATTATGATTGCCTGGAGAAATATCAACAACCTCAGATACGCAGATGATACCACTCTAATGGCAGAAAGAGAGGAAGAACTAAAGAGCCTCTTGATGCGGGTGAAGAAGGAGAGTCCAAAAGTTGGCTTGAAACTCTACATTAAGAAAACTAAGATCATGACATCCGGCCCTCTCAATTCCTGGCAAATAGATGGGGAAGAAATGGAGGTAGTGACAGGTTTTATTTTCCTGGACTCCAAAATCAACGCAGATGGGGAATGCAGCCAAGAAATTAAAAGCAGCTTGCTCTTGGGGAGGAAAGCTATGGCAAATCTAGATAGCATACTAAAAAGCAGAGACATCACCCTGCCAAGAAAAGTGTGTGTAGTCAAGGCTATGGTTTTCCCAGTTGCAATGTATGGGTGTGTAAGTTGAACCATAAGAAAGGCTGAGTGCCAAAGAATTGAGGCCTTTGAACTATGGTGCTGGCAGGGCCGGTGCTAGACTATTTTGCGCCCTAGGCAAGACCAGCTACTCCCCCCCCCAAAAAACCCACTGCACATTACTGCGGAGCTCTGTGATACCCTCATAAACACCGCACATTACTGCCCCCGGCACACATGGGTATATATTGCCCCCGGCTCACATGGGTATATATTGCCCCCGGCTCACATGGGTATATATTGCCCCCGGCTCACATGGGTATATATTGCCCCCGGCTCACATGGGTATATATTGCCCCCGGCTCACATGGGTATATATTGCCCCCGGCTCACATTGGTATATATTGCCCCCGGCTCACATGGGTATATATTGCCCCAGCTCACTTGGGTATATATTGCCCCAGCTCACATCATGGATATATAGTGCCCCAGCTCACATCATGGATATATATTGCCCCAGCTCACATCATGGATATATATTGCCCCAGCTCACATCATGGATATATATTGCCCCAGCTCACATCATGGATATATATTGCCCCAGCTCACATCATGGATATATATTGCCCCAGCTCACATCATGGATATATATTGCCCCAGCTCACATCATGGATATATAGTGCCCCAGCTCACATCATGGATATATAGTGCCCCAGCTCACATCATGGATATATATTGCCCCAGCTCACATCATGGATATATATTGCCCCAGCTCACATCATGGATATATATTGCCCCAGCTCACATCATGGATATATATTGCCCCAGCTCACATCATGGATATATATTGCCCCAGCTCACATCATGGATATATAGTGCCCCAGCTCACATCATGGATATATATTGCCCCAGCCAGCTCACATCATGGATATATATTGCCCCAGCTCACATCATGGATATATAGTGCCCCAGCTCACATCATGGATATATAGTGCCCCAGCTCACATCATGGATATATATTGCCCCAGCTCACATCATGGATATATAGTGCCCCAGCTCACATCATGGATATATAGTGCCCCAGCTCACATCATGGATATATATTGCCCCCGCTCACATCATGGATATATATTGCCCCAGCTCACATCATGGATATATATTGCCCCAGCTCACATCATGGATATATAGTGCCCCAGCTCACATCATGGATATATAGTGCCCCAGCTCACATCATGGATATATATTGCCCCAGCTCACATCATGGATATATATTGCCCCAGCTCACATCATGGATATATATTGCCCCAGCTCACATCATGGATATATATTGCCCCAGCTCACATCATGGATATATATTGCCCCAGTTCACATCATGGGTATATATTTCCCCAGCTCACATCATGGATATATATTGCCCAGGCCAGCTCACATCATGGGTATATATATATTGCCCAGGCCAGCTCACATCATGGGTATATATAGATGATTGCCCAGGCCAGCTCACATCATGGGTATATATAGATTGCCCAGGCCAGCTCACATCATGGGTATATATATATTGACCAGTCCAGCTCACATCATGCATATATATTGCCCAGTCCAGCTCACATCATGCATATATATTGCCCAGTCCAGCTCACGTCATGCGTATATATTGCCCAGTCCAGCTCACGTCATGCGTATATATTGCCCAGTCCAGCTCATGTCATGCGTATATATATTGCCCAGTCCAGCTCACGTCATGCGTATATATTGCCCAGTCCAGCTCATGTCATGCGTATATATATTGCCCAGTCCAGCTCACATCATGCGTATATATTGCCCAGTCCAGCTCACATCATGTGTATATATTGCCTAGTCCAGCTCACGTCATGCGTATATATTGCCCAGGCCAGCTCACATCATGCGTATATATTTTCCAGGCCAGCTCACATCATGCGTATATATTGCCAATTTGCCCCCAGCTCACATCATGATTGCGAATTTGAAATTGCGCCCCCATACCTGTCCCCCCTCCCCATACCTGTTCGAATCGTGTTGACTTCTTACGAAACTTATAGAAGACAGTCAGTGACAGTCAGCAGGACTCCAGGAGCCGAGGAGACAGAGCAGCTTCCTTTGTCTCGACTCTCTGCCTCGACTCCGCCTCCTCCTTCCAGCGGCACCTGACGTGGGGGCCCACGTGCTGCTGCCAGCCCCAACACGTGCCGGCAGCGGCCCCGCGTCAGCCGCTGGTGTGCTGTGGAGGCAGAGCCTGGGTGTCCGAGCGAGTGTGCGTGTCGCACGGCCTGCGAGTAAATTGCGCCGCCCGGCCGCCCCGCGGGACGCGGACACTCACGATTTTTTTTTCTAAAAGTGGACTGGTCACTGGGCTGGGCTGCGCCCTAGGCGGGCACTGCACTTTAGGCGGCCACCTGGCGGCAGCGCCGGCCCTGGGTGCTGGAGAAGACTCCTGCCAGTCGCTTGGACTGCAAGGCGATCAAACCGGGCAGTCCTAGAGGAGATTAACTCTGACTGCTCTTTAGAAGGCCAGATCCTAAAGATGAAACTATATTTTGCTCACCTAATGAGACGGAAGGACTCACTTGAGAAGAGCCTAATGTTGGGAAAGATTGAGGGCAAAAGAAGAAGGGGACAACAGAGAATGAGATGGCAGGATGGAGTCACTGAAGCAGTAGGTGTGAGCTTAAATGGACTCCTGAAGATGGTAGAGGACAGGAAGGCCTGGAGGAACGTTGTCCATGGGGTTGCGATGGGTTGGACACGACTTTGCAACAACTCTCCATTGCTGGATTTACCTCCCGTGCTTACTCAGATTACACAGAGGCTTTATTATCCCCAGGCACCCTTAGTAGTGTGGCTCCACATTGGTGTGCTCCAACTCCTGCTTCCTAGGTTCCTGTTTTGTGGGGACAATAGAATCTATCATGTATAGTTGCCTATAATTATGAATTGTAATCACATTGATTCAAATTAAATTCATTTGATTTTCATGCCAGCTCTTTGCCGCCCATTCTCCGTAATCTCATATACTTTGTTTTTTCATAAAAGCTTCTACCTGAATATTACAGTACATTTAAATTGACACGGAATAAACGAGAGAAGTTTGGTATGGAGGATATGTAAAGTGAGAAATAAAGAGACAGACAGGATTTGGAAACTACTCTGCACCACATGCAGTACTGAGGAACAAGATCAAGGCCTGCAGACAGGATCACAATCTACATAGTAAAGCCAGACAGAAATGTTCCTCATAATTGATTTAAATGGTTTAATGAAGATATGGACTGAATCAATTCTGTTCTGAGATTGCATATAAGCATATGCCTTGAAAGTCCTTCTCTATGAAGTTACCACTAGATGTCACTAGTGGGGAAAAATGCCAATTGTGCATACTTTACGAGCATCACAAAAATGGCCAACATTTATTGTAACCTAAATAACCTCAGAAGATACGCAAGGCAAAATAGTGTTTTTCCTTTTCCAGGCCAGTATAAATGTTAGAAAAAAGCAAAGTAATGTTTTTTTTACAAAATAAAATAATATAATATAATATAATGGTATAAAATTTCTTTTCCACTTTAGAACCAAATTGATGTCACCCAGCATTCCTGGGGCCCGATGGTTATTGACCAATGAAAGGCTTCTCAAAAAACAATGAAAGCCCTATTTCAAGGTTGGTGTTGACTACAGCTGTTGTAAATTTACCAGAACCATTATATGCTCCATTCCGTAGTCGACAGTAACACAGAGACGGTAAGCTGGTAAATCTGTGCAAGGTTGCGCAGAGTTGTGGAGGGAGAATAGGAACTATTTGTTACAAGCCTCACTGTGCTCCTGGCGAGAAGAAGCATCGGATAGTGGCACCCTTTTCACCGCTGGAAGAGAATATGCGATTTAATGGGGGGGGGGGGGTAGATAGTGATAAAAGATTTTGCTTTTTCAAAATCATTTAACACTAGCTTTTAGGAGTTGGTATTTCACTTCCATGAATACCGCTTCCACGCGGAGGTTACAATTTAACATCTCCTATACTTATTATGGGAGATGTTAATGTACAGAACCTCGTGCAGGGAAATGGCTACATCTGAGCCGCAAGGTTACCTTGCAGCAGGAATGGAATGGAGTTCCGGCAGGCGGAGGTGAGAGCTGGTGGCAAATATACCCATGCAAGCTAAGGGGCAAATATATCCACGTGTGAGCTGGGGGCAAATATACCCATGTGTGAGCTGGGGGCAAATATACCCATGTGTGAGCTGGGGACAAATATACCCATGTGTGAGCTGGGGACAAATATACCCATGTGTGAGCTGGGGGCAAATATACCCATGTGTGAGCTGGGGGCAATATACCCATGTGTGAGCTGGGGCAAATAAACCCATTTGTGAGCTGGGGGCAATATACCCATTTGTGAGCTGGGGGCAAATATACCCATTTGTGAGCTGGGGGCAATATACCCATGTGTGAGCTGGGGGCAATATACCCAAGTGTGAGCTGGGGCAAATATATATATATCCATGTGAGCTGCCTGGGGCACAATATATATGCAAGTTGGGGGCCAATATATATATCCACGTGAGCTGGGGGCAAATATATCTGCCTGTCACTGCAAACCAAACAGCAGCTCTTGGCCAAAACTGGTAGAATACCCCCCCCCCCGAAACCTGTGTCTGGATCTGCCCCTGGTTGCAGCACCGATATGACCCAGGCAGAAGAGGCGATCGACTCTCCAGTGGACAGCGGAGCCAGAGAAAGAAAAGAGAAGGGGGAGAGAAAAGAGAAGGGGGAGAGAAAAGAGAGAGAAAGAGAAGGGGAGAGAAAGAGAGAGAGA